>CM060395.1:18455989-19655989 GCA_030545235.1 Helianthus tuberosus
TATTATTGTTTTAAAGGGATTTAAAATTGTTGACTCAAACTAAAAATGAAATCTGTTTTTTTTAATAAAAGGAGTTAATTTTAATATAAATAAATGAATAATAAAAAATGTCAAATAAAAAAGGGAGGGGTCCTTCTGTATCGGACCGGCCTCCCCCGGGATTCGAACTCGCACAACTCGCATAGAACACACAAGCCTTAACCAGTTTGTCCTCCTGTACAGGAGCTGATAAATTGGTTATAGTATATCCTTTATACATGCTTTAATAACAACTCCTATACGGCCCTTTTTGCCCTATACGCCACTCATTGTTTCAAAAACTACTTTTCAGCCCATATGCCTCGTATAGCCCGATGAGACCCGTATCCACCTACCTTTTCTGAAAAGTTGACTGGACATTTATGACACCCACTTGCATATGCCTCTCATCGACCCATAGGGGTCTCATTGAAATTCAGTTTCACCTTCCTTTTTATACTTTAACCGAGAACAAGTACATATCCAAATAAAAAAGTTATTTTTTGAACGAGTTCCGGACCACACGATGACAATCCGGAAGGGGACCACACGCGTCTCTCGTATAGTTTTTGCTCTCGTATCGGTCTATATGGTCGGAATATTCAAGGTTTGTTTACCCTTGTTTTTTGTGGTTTTATTTTGGCGGTTTGTGGTGGTGTTGGGGTTGGGGTTGTGGTGGTGTTGGGGTTGTGGTGGTGGTGGTGTTGGGGTTGTGGTGGTGGTGGTGGTAGTGTTGGGGTTGTGGTGGTGGTGGGGGGTGGGTCGGCTGGGGTGGTGGTGGTGGAGGTGGGTCGGGTGGTGGTGGGTAGGCTGTGGTGGTGGTGGGTCGGCTGGGGTGGTGGTGGTGGTGGTGGGTCGGCTGTGTTGGTGGTGGTGGTGGTGGTGGGTCGGCTGGGGTGGTGGTGGGGGTGGGTCGGCTGGGGTGGTGTTTTGTTTTTTTTTTTTTTTTACAATATATTTTCGAATGTCGAGTCTAATGCTAAATTGTATTTTTTATTAACAGGATATCGAAAGTCGGTGTTTTGACGGTGGTGGTAGCGTAATCCTTATGGAGAAGTGCACTGCGTTCATATTTCAGATTCAAACGAGTACCTGAGCTCATATTTCAGATTCATGCGCCGGGACGTCGGTCTAGGGTGAGGTGCTTGGCGGTGGGGGATGCATCATCCAACATCAATTGCCAAGTCACCCGGAACTCCGACATTGTCAGATGTTACCGTGCAAATAGCACGGAACTCTCATATTGTCGATTCCGGGTGCACTCTTGATAGCATCTGCCAACGCGCGGTAGTTCCGTCACCGGCATCTACCGACGCCCGGTAGTTCCATGACCACCATATACCATCACGCGTCTGAACCGGCTTTTAAACCGGACGGAATCTACGAAAAAACTGTTCGATTTCACGGTTTGTTTGAGAACCTGATTCAGATACACGACGGTCTCTTTGCTTCGTCCACAAGAACTATTTGTGTATGCATTCTTTTGGTTAACTACCAAAAGAATGCATACACAAATAGTTCTAGTGGACGAAGCAAAGAGACCGTCGTGTATCTGAATCAGGTTCTCAAACAAACCGTGAAATCGAACAGTTTCTTCGTAGATTCCGTCCGGTTTAAAAGTCGGTTCAGACGCGTGATGGTATATGGTGGTCACTGAACTACCGGGCGTCGGTAGATGCCGGTGACATTGCCTTTTATTTAAAATCTCAATTGATGAAGGGTTTGTCATAAGAACAGGTTCATCAAATCGAGAATCAACTTCTTCATCATATTTTTCATGCATTTCCATTAGCCACAGTTGTACGAAGAAACTGTTCGATTTCATGGTTTGTTTGAGGACCTGATTCAGATACACAACGGGTTCGTGTGAATCTAAGTAATAATATGTAATAGTTAGCGATTTAGTGTGTAGGGTTTAGGGTTTCGGCTATGTATTGTATTACATTTTGTATGAAAGTGTTGTGTTTTGTATTATTTTATCAAAGAATGTTCACTTACATTTGCGTTATGGATTATAGAGAATTTGACGTTTTATAATAACACTTGATAATTTATTGTTGTTATTGTTATAATATATTGTTGTTATTGTTATTATTTGTTGTTGTTATTTATTATTGTTATTTTAAACACTATAAATTAGCAACAATTTTATGCATATTAGTGTTGTACTTAGTGCTTAGGGGGTTTTTCAAAAAAAATTGAATGTTTTACTTTTAATCCACAAGTATTTGATAAATTACTTTCAATCCAAAACTATTTGATTTTTTTTATTTTTAACCCAAAACTTTTCATCTTTTGTAATTTAAACTCACAACTTTTTTACCTTCAACTTTGATCACCTATATTTTTCATCTTTCGCAAATTTTTTCGTTTTACGTTTTTTTCTAAATTTTCCAAAAAAATTATCAAGTTTAGGGTTTAGTCACCTATATTATTCCATATATAAATTATCAAGTTTTTTGTGCATCATGAGTTGTACCTCATGCTTGGGGGCTTTTTTCCAAAAAAAAAAAAAAACTTGATTTTTCAATTTCAACCTTAAAGTTTTATCTTTTACATTTTAACCTCTTTGAAATTTTTACTTTTAACTCAAACTTTTTCATCTTTTATAATTTAACACACAACACTTTGTTATTTACAACTTTGGTCCCCCCATGCTTTTTATCTTTCGCAAGTTTTCGTTTTTGCGTTTCGTTCTAAATTTTGCGAGTTAACATGTCGTAGCGTGCATGTGAGGTTCAACGTTTTTTGCTCTATTTTTCCATATTTGACAGACCCGTCGCAACACGTCCATTTTTTCCCATTTGAAAAGTTCGCCGCAACGGGCGGGTCGTAGATCGACTAAGTTATTATTTTATACATTTTACGTTTCTGGTTAATTTCTTCGCATTAACACACTGTAACGGGTGTGCGTGACTCAACAATTTTAGTCTACTTTTCGTTTAGTGTAATTTTTACCATTTTATCTATTTTATTTTTACGATGTTGAGAGTCGATGTCGTTGTGGCATTGGTGGTACTTGGCACGGTTTTACGAACGTTTTTAACCTATTAAATTTTTTACTAATATTTTGTTTCGGTTTACCCCTAAACTTCCTTTACTTAAAAACTATATTTTACGTGCATATTTTATGTACGTGTATGTATAAATATGATTTGTTCTACATTCCGACATAAACTTTTTTTATAGACGAGTTAGGTCAAATATAATACGTTTTCGTTTAAAGAAACCATCTTTACGTGCATAATTTTATGTACGTTTTGGTATAAATTCAAGTTGTTCTACGTTTGGACGTAAATTTTTTTGGGAAATGATTCACGTCAAATATAATATGTTTTCGTGTTTATTTTATGTATGTTTCGTAAAGTTTGTTTCGAACCGAGTGGAGTCAAATTATGGTTTCCTTTTCTCCCGTTTTTTCGAAAGCTCTAATTAATCACTTTCGATTACATGTTCATATTTTCCTTCATACCTATTACGTTTTCTATGTATGAGTTGGGTCACATATAATAAGTTATGATTGTTCGATATGAATTTGATTTACTTTACGTTTGATCAAATCTCAATGCTTATACAGCTTACATTAGGTTCAAGTGGATACGTCGAAATGTGTGTTTTCATATGGTTAATGCATCATATAACGTTTTAACGTTTGGACTAATCCATTCAATGTTTACAATGTACCCGCGCCGCAACGCGGGCGGGTCTTAACCCTAGTTATTATTGTTTATTATTATTATTATTGTTATTATTATTATTATTTATTATTGTTATTATTATTGTTTATTATTATTATTATTATTATTATTATTATTATTATTGTTGTTGTTGTTATTATTATTATTATTATTCATTATTGTTATTATTATTGTTTATTATTATTATTATTGTTATTATTATTATTATTATTATTTATTGTTGTTATTATTATTATTATTGTTATTATTATTATTATTACTTTTATTATTATTGTTATTATTATTATTATTTATTATTATTATTATTATTATTATTGTTGTTGTTGTTTTAAAGGGATTTAAAATTGTTGACTCAAACTAAAAATGAAATATGTTTTTTTTAATAAAAGGAATTAATTTTAATATAAATAAATCAATAATAAAAAATGTCAAATAAAAAAGGGAGGGGTCCTTCTGTATCGGACCGGCCTCCCCATGGATTCGAACTCGCACAACTCACATAGAACACACAAGCCTTAACCGGTTTATCCTCCTGTACAGGACCTGATAAATTGGTTACAGAATATCCTTTATACACGCTTTAACAACAACTCCTACAGGCCGCTTTTTGCCCTATACGCCCCTCATAAAAAATGAATAATAAAAGGAATAATAAAAAATGTCAAATAAAAAAGGGAGGGGTCCTTCTGTATCGGACCGGCCTCCCCCAAGATTCGAACTCGCACACTTCGCATAGAACACACAAGCCTTAACCAGTTTATCCTCCTGTACAGGAGCTGGTAAATTGGTTATAGTATATCCTTTATACACGCTTTAACAACAACTCCTATACGCCCCTTTTTGCCCTATACGTCCCTCATTGATTCAAAAACTACTTTTCTGGTTTGACCAAATAGAGAATAGATCTAAAACTTTTAAACCCCACACACTAAAACACCAAGAAACACACACTGTCTCTCTCGTATAGCTCGAATTAGAACGTATCAACCTATACGGTCCATATTTTCATAAAAGGTTAGTGTATTATTTCATATTTCCTTTGTTTATTTTGTTTTTTTTTTTTAGATTATGGCCGGTGGTGTTGGGTTTGACGGTAGTGTTGGTGTTGGGTTTGACGGCGGTGTTGGCTTTGACGGTGGTGGGGGATTGACGGCGGTGGTGGTGGTGGTTGTGGTGGTGGTGGTTATTGACGGCTGTGGTGGTGGTTAGGCGGGTGTGGTGGTGGCTGTGGTGGTGGTTAGGCGGCTATGGTGGTGGTGGTGGTTGTTGTGGTGGTGGTGGTTATGTTGGTTATTGACGGCTGTGGTGGTGGTTAGGCGTGTGTGGTGGTGGTTGTGGTGGTGGTGGTTGTTGTGGTGGTGGTGGTTTGTTTATTATTTAGATGTTAATTTGTTAGAAATTTGTTACAAGTTTATAAAAATTGTAAAAGTTTATAATATGATACGTATTATATATTAATTTTTGCAGATATGTCGTCAGACGAGGAGGAGTTTGGTGCGGTATAGGTGGCTGGATTCGATGAGATGGTCGGGGGTGATTGTTTGGGTATTCCCTATATGGACTACCCGAACAATTCTAGGGAGTATAAATGTTTTAACAGGTTACAACAAATGAAGGTGGGTCGGCAGAGGGCGTTGTCATGGGAGGCTTTACGGGAGGTCGGGGAGGAGGAGAGAGCCCGGGGTTTGATCAGGGAGAATTCCCCGTGGGATCGCATGTTTTCGGTGGCGGCTGAGCCGTCTTATAGGACCATGATGGTGGAGTTTCTGTCCACATCCGTGTTTCGTCCACGGCCGGCTGACTGGCACAATTCGGATATGGACGATCCAAACGTGGAAGCACCGCCTCCCGAGGTATCTTTCTGTTTGTTCGGGCAGCGACAAAATTGGTCGCTGCAGTTTGCTGTTGCCACCGGGTTCTATACCGATGATGAGTTGGTTCAGGACATCTATACCACCGCGATTTGGGCTATGCCTGATGATCAGTTGTTTGTTTGGTGGCCCACTCTATGTCCTGTACCCTTCGGTAAGAAGGCCCGAGTTTCTGAGATTCCTGACCCACTCGTTCGCTACATACACCGCTGCATTGCCACGTCGATCTCTGCGCGTGGCAAAAGCAACGAGTGGGTCACGAAGGTGGATCTGTTCTTTCTATACTGCTTATATACGGGCACGCCGTGCGCCCTCCATCGCTATCTGGCGGAGTATTTCGCCTCGTACGGCAAACGGCAGAGGCGTAGCCGTTTGATTGGAGGGACGTTTATCACGCGTATTGCCCAGCATTGCGGTCTGTATTACCCATTCCTTGACGATATGCCAACCCCAGCACCACATGAGCTCTTAGATCTTAGGACGATGAGAGGGATGAAGATTGCGGTAAACTTTCCGGATATGGGGCATCGGTTTGTTGACGAACACCAACAGATTTATGAACCCCAACCGATAGTCCACCAGGCACTGCTCGAGGCTGGGGAGGTGGAGATGTCGCATATTGCTGACGTGCCTGCTATGGATGGAGACATGGAGCCTCAGGTTGACTAGGGGCATCCGCAGGAGCCGCCATAGATTCCACAACGCGTTTATCATGCAGTGCGGTTGCCTCAGTCCACCCAACGTCTCCTTGAGAGGCTGGTGGCGGGTCAGGATGGTATGATGGCCAGCTGGACACAACAGTTTCAGCGGATGGACAGGCGGATGGACCGGATGGAGGATTTGATGGAGTGGGTGATGGCTAGTGAGGCCGAGAGACGTACCCAGGCGGGGTTGCCGGTTCGACCCCCGCCACATCCACGAGTGTATCCGGGTTTCGACATGGAGGCAGGTCCGTCCGGGACACAGGCAGGTGGTGGGGATGATTCTGACGACAGCGGTGAGGAGATGGAGGATTAGTATTTGTATTTGTTGGGTGAATTTTATTTTGTTAAACATTTGTGGGCATGTATGAACAAATATTTATTTCTTTTTGTTTATTTTGGTATGTTTAAACATTTGTAACTTGATGAATGTTTCTTCGTTTTGTTATTTATGCTTAGTCGACTTATTTTAAAAAACAACATTTTTTTAAAAAACTTAGTATATATAATAACAATGGAAAATAACAAGACAAACAACACAATATTCGATTACATTTTTTTTAAAACTTAATATATGTGAAAAACGGCATTTATAACTAATATTCGATTACATGTCTTACATAAACTTACATACTAACAATGAAAAATAACAAGACAAACAACAACAAAAAAAAATCCAACTGATTATCAACCAATGTTCCCTCTTACGAACAACACTTGAATGAAATTCTTCAAATTCCGCTTATTGCAATTTATAAATTCGAACCACCTCTCTCAAAAAAATGACTTCGTTTTTCAGCACAGCCTTCGTATCCATCAGTTCTTTGATGACCGCACATGCCCGACGACACATGGGAGGATCGACCCACACAAAGAAGTTGCACTTAGAACGCTGACACGAAAAAAAATAAATCACTAATATACAAGGGTTAATGGAAAAAAAAAAAAATTAAAAACATACCAGACTGTGACAAGTGTAAAATTGACGTCCGGGATTAGCTTCAGTCCAAGATGTTCTTAGTGCAGCCGTCCTACCACATTTGCAAAAAACCATTGTGAATTTGTGATTGTGAAGATGGTGTATATTTATGTGGCAAGTAAGGATGACAAAAATACCCGACATATGCAACTGATGCGTGTGAAGTGTTATATATATTAGGTGTATATTTTAAGCCCTTTTTAACACTTATTTTAGCCAAGTTTTAAATTTATAAAACACGATATTTTACTAACACTAAACACACATATGGGCAAGTGCACCCATCGTTGAGTGTAGCATAGCGTTGGTAAGATACCGAGGTCGTCCAAGGACACAAGAGCTTTTAGTACCGGTTTATCCTCAACGTCTAACCAAAATAAAAGTTTAGAAAAATGTTTTTAAACTAAGAAAAAATAAAAACTAACTAAAATGCTGAAAATAAAAATAAAAGAAAAAAACAGATAGACAAGATGAATCACTTGGTTCCGACTCGTATCTAGTATAACCTTTGATTATTTCCGCACTTTTGCACATAATTAAGAGATTATCTTAGTTATTGTAGTAGGCCCCTCTTTTGAAGGTGACGTTACCCTCACCCCAGTAGTTTGAGTCAGCAGAGATACAATCCTAAAAGGGTGGATTATTGGAAGATAATGAATTAAGTTATTAATGCAGTATTGTGGTAGGCCCCGCTTTTGGCGGTGACGTTACCCTCGGCTAAGTAGTCTGAGTCAGCAGGGATACAGTCCTAAATAGCCGGGTTATAGTATTAATAGTAGTTAACTTATGAGGGGATCAAAGAGTTTGGACCCCCGCCATCCAATACCGTGAAGTATTGAAGGAGGTCCTACTAAATTTGACCCAGGTCCATTGCAGGACCTCTAAACGCTGAACAATGGCAAGACCTTTACCAAACCGTTCCCTTAACCCCCGACCAGGTAGCCAACATATCTCCATATAGACCGTGGAGATATGAATGGTGAAAATCCTTTATTTTATATAGACAGTAAAATAATGCCAAGACACCACGGACAAACGATAAGGAAAGATCACCTTCAACATAAGTAACTAGTTATTAAAGTCATTAATACAAAACCAAATAAAAAGTGCAAAAGATTAGAAATAAAAAGTATTATACTAGACACTTTGTCTTCACCAAGTGATGTAAGAGACTTAGGCAAACATGGCCTTGATTGTCAAGAACTCTTACGATCAATCTTGGATCCCGAGACGACTCACATACTCTACGATGGACAATGGATGACGGTGGTGGATGATGGTGTTGTGATGGTGGTGGGTGGTGGATGAAATGTGAGAGAGGTGGTGTGCCAAGGGATGAGATGAAATGAATCCATGCACTCTTATTTATAGGCTAAACAGAGAGCTGGACACGGCCCCGTGTCCGCTGGGCACGGCCCCGTGTCTGTCTGACAATCTCTCTCCTCATTAATTGTAATTCGCAATTACAATAAATGCGCCTGCTGTACTTTCGACACGCCCCCGTGTCCGCTGAGCACGGCCCGTGGTGGGCAATAGAAGCTTTTATAGGTTTGTCTTTTCTGCTGCTTCTTGGGCACGGCCCCGTGCTGGCTGAGCACGGGGCGTGTTCAGTCTTCTGATTTCTCTATTTTGCTTTGGAAGGTGCCGTTGAGGGGTCGGGCAGTCCACTAATATTCCTTTTCTTGTATTTATGTTGGATTTAGCTGTCTTTTTGCTTCTTTTGCGTTTTTGAGCTCATTTAATCCTGAAAATACAAAAGGAAGACAAAAACACTCTTTTTCCAATATTAGTACTTAAAAAGGGTTAGTTTTATGCCTCATTTGATGTAATTTATATGTTGCATTTTACACACATCAAATACCCCCACACTTGAACTTTTGCTTGTCCTCAAGCAAAACTCTTTAATATGTGGCTTACACTCCTAAATGGAATAGGTAGAAGAGAAGGTTTTGGGCTTGTCGTAGAGTGTCGGGATTTCCAAGATCTTTTTGGGTTTTATTTTTATTTATTTACACTCCTATTCGTACTGATTTATTTAGAACTTTTCATAAAAGAAATTACTTATTTGGGCATAACATGCCTTTTTAAAATTCTATTTATATACAAGTTCACATACCTCACGGGGAAATCACTCACACTCGGCCGAAGGTGTATTTTTAGTGAATCACTCGAGAGCGGCATGGAACTTATTCCTACCATAGGCTTGCCAAGCAATCAATCCTCCTCCTTTTTAACTTTTATACCTTTGTAAATATCAAGAGGACTTTGTGGGTTAAGGGTTAGGCTAGGGTTAAAGGTAGGTGGTTGGGTTAGTGGTTAGTAGAAAAAGGGCTAAAAGCGTAACAAGTGTCGGTTTTCGTATTTTTGCAATTTTTTATTTTGATGAAGCTTTTATTCAAACTAAGTTATTTTTGATTAACTTGTTTGTTTATTTTCTTTTTGCTTCATCATTATCACATTTTATTTTATTATTTTTTTTATTTATATTTTTTTTTACGAAGAACCGAACTTGTTACTAAAATAAAGGGTTAAAAATGAAAAAAGTTTTGGTGGGTAAAAGGGTTTTTGTTTGGGTGATGAAACGAAAAGGTTTAGGCTCAAAGGGGCTAACTAGGGGGATTTTTTTGGGTAGGTGGTAAAAGAAAAAGAAAAATAATGGTGTAGAAATAAAAAGGGTTAGTCCTAATGCCTCCATCATTTACTTACTCGGGTTTAAGTTGATAAGGACCGGGAATGTATTGTCATGGCAAGTTCTAGAGTCGTAAGAACCAAGCGGCTATTCACACAAGAAACGAAAAATGAGCATTTAGTCAAATGATATGTAATTGTGTGCTCAATAAAGGCTCAAAACTCACTTTTGTGGGAATGGGTTTTTATGTGATCAAGTATATATAATCAAATTTTAAATAAGTTTGCTATGCCTTTTCATAATTTTCTTATGTTGGTTCTTTTTATCACTACGCTATCGGTTGTAAATTTAAAAATATAACCTTTTTGAGAACTTGAATTTTCCGAGTTAGACCTAGACAAGTAAAAAAAATGAAATTTTTGAAAAAAAATTTGGGGTGATTAGCGGTTCCAATAGAGTTTTGTGTAAGGCTTGTATTTAGGACTTGCAAAGTTCAAGGTTTTAGCATCCCCCCCACACTTAAATTTCACATTGTCCTCAATGTGTCCCAAAAATAAATTTTTAGGTTGATTAGATGTGTAAAATAGTGTTTAAAAAGCAAAAATTTGTGTTACTGGGCACTGAACACGGCCCCGTGTTGTCCGGGCACGGCCCCGTGTTCAAGTGCCAGTAACAGAATTAAAACAAGAGAAACAGAAGCCTGGACACGGGGGCGTGTTGGGTGAACACGGCCCGTGTCCAGTTACCTGAACTGGGCGTTTTCTGCAGGGTGCTCAGCACGGGGCCGTGTTGGTTGGGCACGGCCCGTGTTGAACCTTCTGAAATGGAGAGAATTGTCGGGTTGTCTTGTTCTTGTGCATGGGTTCATTTTTCTCGTTCCCCTTTTCATCCTTTACCACCATGAGTGAGTTTTATTCATTACAAACCATCCAAACCTTAAAACCATCATTTCATTTCATCATAGAGAGAACTTACATAGTCCTAAATTAAAATAAAATTAAAACTTAACTAAATAGGTCAGCAGGTGCACGAGGTTATCATAATAAGTTCTACTTATTTTAAGAAAATTTCGAGAATAGTTTCCCGATATAGTAGGACTTTTAGCCGAATGATTTCTTCCCTAAGTGTTATTTAAAGCCATTCTTCGATTTCCCTAGGAAGGAAGAATGCGGCTTCATTTTCCTCTGCAGCTGGTGGCTGAGGGGGAACATTCACCGGGAATCCTTGCACCACTCTTCGCGGAGGTTCATGGTGCATGGAGTACCATTCGGCTGGAATGACAACTTCGGGTACCATGTTCCACGCCCTTTGGGTTATTATAGGTACCAAAGGCGGGGTGGCGAAAAGGTTCAACCTCTGGTGCAAGAGGTTTACTTCATGGAGACAGCCCCCCAGCCCCACTGTAAGATGGTTGATACGGTCGACCAATGCTTCTTCCACTCCCGTCATTTCATCAATAGCCTCCCTTAGAGCGTAAACATAGTTTACAAGAGAGTCTTCTGCTGTTGAAGATCTCCTCCCTTGTCGGTTATTTCTTGAAGATGATCCGCTTGTTCTGCTTGCCATTTTCTGTGAAGGAAACCGAAGAAAGCTAAATTTTTACAAAACAGATCCTCGGACACGGCCCCGTGCTCACTGAGCACGGCCCCGTGTTCATTTGTCTGCAGGATTTTATGCTAGGGAGTCTTGGAGTTTTAAATTATTCTCATGATTTTTAGCTAGTTTTTAGGCTTAGATAATTTAAAATAAAGTTATACAACTAACTTTAAACAAGAATCCTTAGCAAATAATCTTACAAACTTCACATAGAGGGTTGGAATCAAGAGATTTCCAAGCTTCCATGGAGGAAATTTTGAAAAATTTTTAAAGAGGAGGAAATGAGTAAAAGTGGAAGGGACAAGAGGGTCTTTGGGAACCTTCTTTTAGCACTTACCTAGGATGGTATGAGTGAAAATCCCAGGAATCTCTGTCTTTTGAAGTGGTCAAAAATGAGCAGGATTCAGGCTGCATTTAAAGAAAACGACAGTGCACTGGACACGGCCCCGTGTTGACTGGACACGGCCCCGTGTGCAGAGGAATTCCTGACACATTTTGTCCGTATTCTGACCAAATCAGCAGAGAATCTCTTTGATGAGCACGGGGGCGTGTTGACCTGGACACGGCCCCGTGTCTGGAGGCTGTTTTATGGAGTTTTGCTTCTTCTAAGGATTTCGTCGAAATCGGGTGGTTCCTTACTGGTTGGAACAACCCCAAAGTGCCTAAGATACCTTAATTGTCCTAGACTAAGGCGAGAACGCAAGAGGTTGTCGGTGAGGGTAATTCCTATTTTTATTCTAGGTGGACAAGTCCAACCCTTTCCCGGGCTCTTGTTAAAGAAGGTGTATGCCGAATCGCTCAGGTCTATGTATGCACCGAACGAAGTCGATGGAGAGTCCTTCACGGCACAATCGACACAGGGACGACTATCGTCCAAGTCTTTGCTAGGTACGAAGGTATTTTCGGGAGCAACGAGGTTGTCGGAATGCGGTTCCAACATTTCTTCATGGGTATCGTCTTGGGGTGGATCAATAAAATCCTTCCCAAGCTCTTCTAACCATTTCAGAATTAGCTCTTCTAGTTGAAATAACTCGTCAAGGAGCATTTCCCCTAGAATATCTGGCTGGGCGCATTCGAGGGAGAAATAGTGCTTATTTTTACTTTCGCCCCTCTTAAGGTTGTGAAAAGTTGGTGGGTCCATGTAGTGGGGCCTGTAATTTAGGAAGTAGCATTTTACTTCTTCATGTTCGCCACCACATAATTGACACCACGTACCATAAGAGTGCCGAAAGTAAAAATAATTACTATCACTCATGTTTATGTCAGAAATTACCAACCGCCGGGATCTAACGGTTCTGTTTTCAGTAACTGAAACTTGGGCACGGGGGCGTGTTGAGTGGGCACGGCCCCGTGTTCAGCTTACTGTCTGATGTAAAACAGGATTGCCAGTTCCAATGATTGAGCACGGGGGCGTGTTCAGCGGGCACGACCCGTGCTGAGCTCTGCAGAAGCTGAAAAACTAAGAAAAAACCTAAAAAAATTAAAAAGAAAAATAAAAAATGATTAGGCCGTTGATTCCTAACTTTCTTAAAATCCTTGTGTCCCCGGCAACGGCGCCAAAAACTTGATGCGTGTGAAGTGTTATATATATTAGGTGTATATTTTAAGCCCTTTTTAACACTTATTTTAGCCAAGTTTTAAATTTATAAAACACGATATTTTACTAACACTAAACACACATATGGGCAAGTGCACCCATCGTTGAGTGTAGCATAGCGTTGGTAAGATACCGAGGTCGTCCAAGGACACAAGAGCTTTTAGTACCGGTTTATCCTCAACGTCTAACCAAAATAAAAGTTTAGAAAAATGTTTTTAAACTAAGAAAAAATAAAAACTAACTAAAATGCTGAAAATAAAAATAAAAGAAAAAACAGATAGACAAGATGAATCACTTGGTTCCGACTCGTATCTAGTATAACCTTTGATTATTTCCGCACTTTTGCACATAATTAAGAGATTATCTTAGTTATTGTAGTAGGCCCCTCTTTTGAAGGTGACGTTACCCTCACCCCAGTAGTTTGAGTCAGCAGGGATACAATCCTAAAAGGGTGGATTATTGGAAGATAATGAATTAAGTTATTAATGCAGTATTGTGGTAGGCCCCGCTTTTGGCGGTGACGTTACCCTCGGCTAAGTAGTCTGAGTCAGCAGGGATACAGTCCTAAATAGCCGGGTTATAGTATTAATAGTAGTTAACTTATGAGGGGATCAAAGAGTTTGGACCCCCGCCATCCAATACCGTGAAGTATTGAAGGAGGTCCTACTAAATTTGACCCAGGTCCATTGCAGGACCTCTAAACGCTGAACAATGGCAAGACCTTTACCAAACCGTTCCCTTAACCCCCGACCAGGTAGCCAACATATCTCCATATAGACCGTGGAGATATGAATGGTGAAAATCCTTTATTTTATATAGACAGTAAAATAATGCCAAGACACCACGGACAAACGACAAGGAAAGATCACCTTCAACATAAGTAACTAGTTATTAAAGTCATTAATACAAAACCAAATAAAAAGTGCAAAAGATTAGAAATAAAAAGTATTATACTAGACACTTTGTCTTCACCAAGTGATGTAAGAGACTTAGGCAAACATGGCCTTGATTGTCAAGAACTCTTACGATCAATCTTGGATCCCGAGACGACTCACACACTCTACGATGGACAATGGATGACGGTGGTGGATGATGGTGTTGTGATGGTGGTGGGTGGTGGATGAAATGTGAGAGAGGTGGTGTGCCAAGGGATGAGATGAAATGAATCCAAGCACTCCTATTTATAGGCTGAAAAGAGAGCTGGACACGGCCCCGTGTCCGCTGGGCACGGCCCCGTGTCTGTCTGACAATCTCTCTCCTCATTAATTGTAATTCGCAATTACAATAAATGCGCCTGCTGTACTTTCGGCACGCCCCCGTGTCCGCTGAGCACGGCCCGTGGTGGGCAATAGAAGCTTCTATAGGTTTGTCTTTTCTGCTGCTTCTTGGGCACGGCCCCGTGCTGGCTGAGCACGGGGCGTGTTCAGTCTTCTGATTTCTCTATTTTGCTTTGGAAGGTGCCGTTGAGGGGTCGGGCAGTCCACTAATATTCCTTTTCTTGTATTTATGTTGGATTTAGCTGTCTTTTTGCTTCTTTTGCGTTTTTGAGCTCATTTAATCCTGAAAATACAAAAGGAAGACAAAAACACTCTTTTTCCAATATTAGTACTTAAAAAGGGTTAGTTTTATGCCTCATTTGATGTAATTTATATGTTGCATTTTACACACATCAGCAACCAACATATACAAGCTTTTTAAAAAAAAAAAACCAAACCAATATTCCGCTCATAGGCCCATACGCGCGTATGATGGGTACGGATCCTGACAACTTTTCAGCCCATATGCCTCGTATAGCCCGATGAGACTCATATCCACCTACCTTTTCTGAAAATTTGACAGGACATTTATGACACCCCACTTGCATATGCCTCTCATCGACCCATACGGGTCTCATTGAAGTTCAGTTTCACATTCCTTCTTATACTTTAACTGAGAACAAGTACATATCCAAATCCAAAAGTTATTTTTTGGAGGAGTTCTGGACCACACGATGACAATCCGGAAGGGGACCACACGCGTCTCTAGTATAGTTTTTGCTCTCGTATCGGTCTATATGGTCGGAATATTCAAGGTTTGTTTACCCTTGTTTTTTGTGGTTTTATTTTGGCGGTTTGTTGTGGTGTTGGGGTTGTGGTGGTGGTGGTGGTGGTGGTGGTGTTGGGGTTGTGGTTGTGGTTGTGGTGGTGGGGGTGGGTCGGCTGGGGTGGTGGTGGTGGTGGTGGTGGTGGGTCGGTTGGGGTGGTGGTGGTGGTGCTGGGTCAGCTGGGGTGGTGGTGGTGGTGGTGGTGGTGGTGGGTCGGCTGGGGTGGTGGTGGTGGTGGTGGGTCAGCTGGGGTGGTGGTGGTGGTGGTGGGTCGGCTGGGGTGGTGGTGGTGGTGGTGGGTCTGGTGGGGTGGTGGTGGTGGTGGGTCGGCTGTGTTGGTGGTGGGTCGGCTGGGGTGGTGGTGGGGGTGGGTCGGCTGGGGTGGTGGCGGTGGTGGGTCGGCTGTGGTGGTGTTTTGTTTTTTTTTTTAATTTTTACAATATATTTTCGAATGCCAAGTCTAATGCTAAATTGTATTTTTTATTAACAGGATATCGAAAGTCGGTGTTTTGACGGTGGTGGTAGCGTAATCCTTATGGAGAAACTACGTTCGTATTTCTGATTCATGCACTAGAACGCCGATCTAGGATTACGTGTTATCGGAGTAGCCTGTTGACTCGTCAGCTCCAAGTGACGCTAGCCAACGCGGTCCGCCCCGTAACATGTCCTTCCAAGAGAGGAGTTCATTAGTGTTCTCACGAGCCTTCCACCAACGGGAATGCTACTTCGCTCACCATCCCGAAAAGACGCGGAAGGCTGGACGGTGGTTGATAAACGAAATGCCGACTCCACTACTCCAACCTCCTGATCCCTTATGCCATTTCAGTGTGGTAGATGTGAAGCAGAATCCCGTTGGAAGGTAGGGTTCGGTACACAATTTCAAGACAGCCGGGGCTGTCTTTATATTGTGTATGCTGCACCCATCGTTTTCCTGTACAGGAATTCAAAAATATGTAACAATTAGCGATCTAGGGTTTAGGGTTTAGTCGCATTCTGTATCAAAGTTACATGTTTTGTGTATTAATATAAAACGATGTTTAATTACATTTTGAATTACGTTTCTTGTTGCGTTATGGTTAATAAACGACAATTGGAAAACAACTAAAGACTTTCAGAAGTTGACATTTTTTAACATACACATTGCGTTATAGAAACAATTAAACACATAATAAAAATTGATAAATAAAAAAGTCGACATTTAATAAAACGTTATAATATACCCATTTAATAAAATTAAACACATAATAATAATTGATAAATAAAAAAGTTGACATTTAATAAAACGTTTAATAATACTTATAAAAAATTGGCATTTTATAACATATACAATTCGTTTTATAAAAAAAATTGACATTTAATGATACTTACAAAAAATTGGCATTTAATAATATACACAATTCATTTCATAAAAATATGAAGTTTTTATAATACTAACACAATTTTTTATAACAACATTTTATAAAAAAAAAAAAATTAATTTTCTTAATATTTCACAACTTCCCCATAAAAATACTCTATCAAAATAAAGTTCCACACACCCCAATCATTGGTAATCATTGGCTGACACCCAATGATTGGCATTAATTAGATGGTAGGGGGTGTGTAAATACTTTTCAAACGTATTGGGCAATGAGGGGCGTATGGGTGGGGCCAGTTTCAGGCGTATTGGGCAATGAGGGTCATTTAGGGTTAGGGGGTGTGTAGATACTTTGGGGGGGGGGGGGGGGTGTGGATACCTCCACCGTTAATTAACACCAAATTGACTTTATAGGAAGTCGACCATCGGAAGGAAAAGAACGCCTTATTGGAACGTATTGAGGTTAGTATGTAAACTTTTGGTTTTATATATGTTAACTAGGTTATCACCGGGACTGCTTCCCGGGTAGTTTATTTTTATTAGTTAAAAAACTTGTATTTTTATTAAAATGTAACATATTATTTCATTAAACTTTATGACAAAAATGTTGAAATACTTAAACGAAACAAATAACTACCAGTTGTGAACATTAAAGGTGCCAAAAGTTTTAATACTTAAACTAATCATCAAATACTCTTTTACTAATTAAAGTCATATACAGCCCAACACTTTTATAACATTAAAGGCCCAATTTTCATTATCAATAACATAAAAAGCACAAGAATATAAGAACTTGTTGAACAAATACAAAATAAACCAACATGTAACATCAATAGAACAGAACAAAATTTAAAAGTCAATGGAAGGAAAGAAAAAAATATATATCATAAGTTGCCAAAAATCTCTTTGTAAACGACGTTGGTAATTTGATTTGTTGGTTTTCCTTCATCATCGAATATTAAAATCTTCACACCATCTCTCGTCTTAACTCTTGATAACGCAACATACAGTTGACATTGCGTGAAAACAGGATCTTTTAGATATAGACCAACTCTAGATAATGA
Organism: Helianthus tuberosus; assembly: GCA_030545235.1. Lineage (NCBI taxonomy): Eukaryota > Viridiplantae > Streptophyta > Magnoliopsida > Asterales > Asteraceae > Helianthus > Helianthus tuberosus. The sequence goes on from CM060395.1 coordinate 18,473,583, forward strand.
CTGTCCTTGACTTTTGTTAATGGTCATGGCAAAGCATACGGATAACGGAAATTGTCTGCGTTGAAATTGAAAATGGATTTTTTTTGTCTGAAGGTATCATGTTAATCCTCGGAATAAAAACCCTTGATTTTTCAACATGGTTATGTTTTGAGGTTCCATATTGAAAACTGATATTTCAATAGGTTTAAGAAATCTAAACCGTGTTTAAGGATGAGGTTTTGGAACATGTATATATAATAAAAAGTAGCGGAGTTATTTTAAGTAGTTATACAAACTAAAATAGGAGAAAGTTAAATTTTTAAAGTTACCCAAAATAAAATTTTGAGAATGGAACAGGTTTGATTACCAAAAATAAAAATCCGAATTTGTCAAAAATGATTGGGAATTTAAATTTAATTTTAAAGAAATAATAAACGTATGACAATAGTACAAAGATGTTATCTTTGAATTTTTAATCCCTTATAAGTTAAATCAATTTATTATCAGTAATAATTGATAATTATAGAAGAAATATAATTTATTTAATTTACCAAAATTAATCGATATGCTTCAATTTTGTGAGTTAAAGGTACATTTATAGACTAAAACTAATTTATATTAGGAAGTAATGAAAAAATAATTAGAGATTTCTCAAATATATATGTGTTACTTTTTCTTAGAATCAACGAAAATTCAATACTTTTGTGGTGGAACGTGACTTTTATTCCTTTTGAACATTATACCCTTATAATTTAGAACAACCCAAAGAGTTAAAGGTACCCTTATATTTATTAAGCAAGTACCTTCCGCACCGTCATAATTTAGAACAACCCACCCATTCCTTAACAACCCAAAGAATTAAAAAATATTACAAATGAATTCCTATGTGCATTTAGAACAACCCACCCATTCCCCCAACAACCCAAAGAATTAAATAATATTACAAATGAATTCCTACGTTATTTCATCTTCATTATTTTCTAACTATTACTATTAATATAACAAAAAATCATAAATGAATTCCTATGTGCATTTTCAATAATAAATAATATAAATTAATACCTTGTTTTTACACAATTGTCATCATTTTCATTTTATAAATAACTCGACAGTAACAAAACAGAACCTTAAAAACTTTTCAAACTCACACATTCTGACATTGTTTGCTCTTGTTATCCATTTGATATTGTTTCTTTCACATAAATAAATAAAAAGGAATCGAAGCCGTTAAAAGAACATACCGAAACAGTGAACGAAATGATGTCGACGTGATCCCGGTCCCGGCAACGACTTTGTCCCCGCCGCTGTAAGTGTCTCCGGTATATCCCGCGGACTCCGGTGGGTTGTTTTTATATGCGAACGTGTTAGGCGTATATACTACATACACTGTTCGAATAACTTTCTATGTGAAAATTTAGACCCTCTCAACCTTGATATTTGCTTCAGCATCTGTAGTGACAGAATCAATATATTTTAAGCCAACATCAACATAGTTTCACTTGAAACCAAGCCTCAAAAAACTATAGAAAATATAAATTCCTTTTATCAAAGTCAAAAACATGGATTTTGTAGCTTATGTTATGGTCTGAAACCCAAAAAAGCCAAAACACAATAGTGTCAACAGTGGATGGAAAATAACAAACTCAATCAATTCACATCAGAATATAATATAACTGTAAGGACCCCCTATCAGCTTCAAAATATATATTCATTTCAAACAATTCTAAGGACTTTTGCTATATCTAATAAGGTATAATCCGCATCCGAGTGCCTCATACCTCTCGAACAGTAAATTAAAAGCATAATAAATTACCTAAAAACCCTTTCATCAATCACAAACCAATGCTGTAGTGCTTCAAGCCACCAGTCAAATTTCCAGCTGAACTATATTAGCTGAGACCCGAACCGACAAATTTCCTGAAGTCGAATAGAACAAAAACCGCGATCAAATAATATTAACCAAGATGAAACATTAAATTAGAAAAAAAAATCCTGCAAAAAGACCAAAAGACCGGTATCAAATAATATTAACTAAAGTCGAGTATGTTGGAAACTCGATATCTTCAAGCGCCTTGAATACGTCTTCAGCGTTAATTGTTTGCCTCTTCGATTCCTTGCATATGTCATTTGCCCTAAAAAATCACAACAAAACTAGGTTAATAGATCACACCAACATCAAACTATACATTAATATATCATTTGCCCTATAAATTTTACAACAAAACTGGATTAAAAGATCACACTAACATCAAACTATACATTAATACGTCATTCGACCTATAAAGATTACCCCGAAACAGGATTAAAAGGTCATACCGGCATCAAACTTCAAATATCGCCGTTGATTATATCGGATGTAGTACTATACCTTTATTCTATCGGATCTTCAATTCAAATATCGCCGTTGATGATATTTTTAACCCTAAATCATAAAGAAAATCAAGATAAATTAATCAACCATTTTAAACCCTAAATCAGAAAGAAAATCAAGATAAAATAAAAAAAAAAACCTAATTTGAACAACCAAAAAACTTAAAATCGGAAATGGACGGTGAATAAATACAATTGGAAACATGTATTCAAGCTTAAAATCGGAAAACAGCTTAAAATCGGAAAAAAACTTAAACCCTAATTTCAACAAAAAAAAGATTACCTTGTTGACGAATCCAAGCTATTCTATCGGATCTTCACTCACTGTTAATTATAAGATTAAAGTGCCTGAAGGAGGCGGATCTTTGAAAAGAACGAATGAATGAATGAAAGGGGAATCATTGAGGCGGCACTGTTTGATTTCAAGTCGGCAGAAAACACAGTGTAATGAAAGGAGGGTGTGACTGATGATAAGAGAAGGCAAAGAAGTACTTTATTAGAAGAATATACATGGATCCGAATAATGAATCCAAATACACACGGACCTAATCGATATGCTACAAAAAAAAACCCATCCCATTTCCCGCCAAAACCCAAATATAGCTGCCCTAATTGTTTGACACGTGTCCCAATTTTTTTTTTGTTCATTATATATAATAGATGTAATTTGTATGTTTATGAAAATAATCACAAGCTTGGTTTTAAAATGCGTGTAGCGATCTGATGCGTCTTGATCTCAAAATCTGATGCGTGAACCTTTTAAACACAAAAATATAATATATTCTCATCATTGCATCATGTGATGCGCGCATTTTTAAACCAAGATCACAAGCTTAGAAACACCAGCCCTAAGTGGAAATTATCATTTAAAATTAACATAACGAGCTTTGAATTACCCGCCCGAAATTGATTTAGATATTAATTTCGGGTGGTCCCCATTTTGGGAATGCTTTTTGAATACTTTATCTCGTTTAGGACGTGGATGTGTATTACAAGATTGTTTGTTTACGAAAGATTCGGTTGTCATTTCCTCTTTGCTCCTTAGGTATATATTTATATATATACTTGGGAGCTTAGGGGAAATGCTGCCGAATTTTTCGTAAACAAACAATCATGTAATACACATTCATATGTGAGATAAAGTATTCAAAAAGTGGGTTTAGCAGCCTACCCTTTAGTTGTCAATAACCATCTCAAAATGTGGATTCCTTAAACTGTAAGTTATGTTTCAGTTGCATGATCATGCCTGTTGATAAAAGTTGGCTTGTCAATCAAAACCGTAGATCAAATGAGTACCAAGAAGGACTTAAGTCTTTTATCGAGAGGTGTAAAGAACATATCGACTGCAGAGGCTATGTTAGATGTGCGTGTGCTTCATGTCAGAATACTCTCGTAATATCCTTCATACAAATGAAAAGTCATATGAATGCATATGGTATCTGCCGGACGTACACAGAGTGGACACATCATGGTGAAAGTTTAATTCCTGCGCCTATAGATGTAGAAGAGGTTGCACCGACAAACGATATGGTTGGTGTTATCGAAGACGTTATGGATGAGCGTATGGAAGAGGATACCAACCTCGACGAAGAACCGTCAACGGGAGTCTGTGATGATTTTGAAGAACTGTTAAAGGAAAGTCCAATCAAAATTATATCCTGGTTGTACTAAGTTTTCTTCTCTTGACTTTATTTCAAAGCTTATGCATATGAAGACGAAGAACAAATAGACTAACAGTTCATTTGATGAGCTTCTCGAGTTTTTGCAATCTTCACATCCAGAAGGCAACAAGGTTCCCCCCTACACATTATGTAGCCAAAAAGATATTAAAGAAGATTGGGAGTATTCGAGGCGACAAAAGTCACCGCTATTGCGAAAATTCTTTGTAGTGTTTATTCATGTATTTCATTCTTTATGTTTAATGATTCATTATATGTCAACCTTTGACCATTTTCTTTTCCATCAAAACTCCATATGTCCTTTGTCTACATGATAATATTTCAACACTACTAGACATTTTCATGTATACATACTAAATCTCATAATCTTATCTAATTTTGTATACCCACAAATGAACCCTCTAGTTTAATTTTCATTTTTCTTGTATTGCCACTAATATTTATGACCCCCTCATGTTGAGTGTTTTAACCTTTGCAAACTCTAACTAATTTACTAACTTTTGCCTATATCACATAATAATCAAATAAAACTTTATTATGATTTCTTGTATATATTTTGTCCAATGTTTGGGTTTTTACAACTGTACTTGATAGAAATGATTAGTCAATGTCTATAATAGGAAAACTGAAATAAAGGGCTCAAATCAAAGTTATAATTGTCCTTACTCCTTACAAACTGTTTACAATGTCACACAGGAGTTGTATTCAACTTACTTTGTGGTGATACGGAGAGCGTGATGATGGAGAAGATCGAGACACACTCCAAATATGATGTTACCAAGGTAAATATTTTTATAGTCTATTCTTATAAATACCTTCTTGTCTGAAGTGAAACGGGTAAGTGAAGTTGCTATGTGACTTTATTATTTTGGCACATGTATATTTATAGTTCATATGTGACTGTATAATTTCTGATGTTGAAATATTGTAGGTGCCATCATGGGCAAGTGAAGCCGACTACAAGAACGTGTTGAAGGGAGCTGGTTTGATTGAAAGGTTCGCATCATCGGTGTTGACACTGTCCCAATAATCTCATTAACTAGATACCATATATAAAACAGTACTTGTAAAAAAGCTGGTCCATCCTTTTGGAGTTTGTACCACATAAATGTATGCACTTCTATGGCACTAACTGATAATATAATTATCATGTTTCTTGTTTACGTAAATCCCACAAAGCATCTACCTCCTCAAGCCCAACGGGCTCCTCCTCTTGTACCAAAAACACACCTCAGATTTGCGCATTAGTGTTGCTTGAGAAGATCTAAAGTCCTGAACCCTTCCATGGTTTACCATTCATTTAAAATTCAGTTATATTCATGAGAAATTTAACTTTGGTTGTCTAGGTCTCAACGTTTATGTTGATCGCCATGTAGAATTTACAGGTAACTAAGTTGAGAAAAAAAAATGCGTGAATCTCTATTAGCATTAAAAATATCTTCACTATGTAATGTTTTCTAAATTCTACTCTAGATACGTGATAACTATAAATAACTAACTTAACTACAAGAAGAGAGGCTAATTAACATCATTGAGGTTGAGGATGTTTAAACATGATGTTTTCACTTGTGGATACATTCCCACACATTTTGCGTTTCTGTTTTAGTTCATTGGAAAAATTCATACACTTTTTTGTTCATTTGACTTCGGTTCTTGCAATTTTTAATCAAACAATTATACATCTTTTTACTGACCCAAATTTTGTCATTCTAGCTTCCAATTTATTTTTTGACGAGCGGTAAAGATCATATGGGGCCCGCAAGTGACCGACCTAGCAAGGTTTCCTCAAGTTTACTCTCACCCACGGTTTACCTTTTCCGCTCCAATGAAGCAGGCTAATCGGACCAGGGGTGCAAACTCCTACATTTCCTTGAATGTTGTCACCACCTAACCCATACTGGTTTCATCTATGAGACTATGATCAATGCCTTTAATGTTCCCGGCAAAAAAACAAGCAAAAATGGTGGCAAAGAACCCAAGTAAGAAGATTGAAAGGTATTATTATATTGATGGTGGGAAGTGGGAAGTTGCTAGTTTTAGATTGTAAAAGGATCATGTTGTTGGTTTGGAGTTTTGATAGTTTTTGACACAAAGTCAAACTTGGATATTGTTTTAGACTTGTAAATGGATGCTGTAAATAGTCAACTACAACAAAGTCAAACTTGGATATTGTTGTAGACTTGTAAATGGATGCTGTAAATAGGGCCGTAGGTGTGTACACAGGGTGGTTCAGTTGGGTTTCAAGCCCCCATGAACTGAAACCGATTTTACGGTTAGTGGTTTCTATCTAACCAATCGGTTTGTGTTAAACTGATTTTTTGAATGGGTACGTTTTGGTTATAGATCTGGTTAACTGATGTCTGTGATTGCCATTGGTGAAGCGGAGACAGATAATGGTCATGAGTGGTGCTAACTCATTTGAATCCTTAGTTGCTTGTTTTGACCCGTTGTCTAATCTGAGTTGACCCTAATTAACCTGTTGCTACATGTCTTGGTTGGTGTAGTATTCTACATTTCTACTTGTCACTTAAAAACCTCTCACTTGTGCTTAAGGATCTATTATTTGTCAACAGGATAAATATTAAGCAACTGTCAAGAACTTTTATTGCATATTGTTTCATACATAAAACAATTTAAGGTTGCGAGTTACATAATTAAATTATTCAAGCGCCGATGGAATAAGATAACTGGTGGAACTAGTTAGTACTCCAGAATTCTAAAGACATAGGATCACCGCTGAGTACCAAACGTCGCCAACCATCTTTGTCTATAACGGTTCCAACATCCTTGCACATAACCTTACAGTAGCTGCAAACACTTGGGCAAAAAACGAACTTATACCCGTCATTAGTTTTCTCAATCTTAAACCAGTTATCCAATGTTTCTGGTCCCGGGTTTCCCTCAACACCCCCCACCATCACAGCATATTGCTTCAAGGCTTTATCATATTTCACCTTCCATACGTTTGACTCGATGTCCCATCCGGTGGAATCTGAAAACTTTATGTTAACATCTGTGGAAAGACGGATCACGCCTTTCTTGGGGTTTACTGGGCTGAAAGTCAACGGCAGGCCGAGATTGTAGTAGTCTCGGGATTGTGCAACGGCAGCTGTGTAGTTCACTGGAAAAAGTCCGCCATGTTCATCGTCCGAAATCACTGGCGTAACATAGTATTTGGCCCCGGTTTGGAGGTATTTTCCACGAACATCGAGCACTGGAGCGGGAGTGGGAGCTGCATTGGCTGCGAATACAAGTGCAAGTGAGAATAAGATGATTATTTTCATTTTGAAAAGTGTTGGTGAATGATGTAGATTAATGGCTATTTATACATGGTAGGAAGTTTGCTAGTTTTTGATTTAATAACATGTTGTTGGTTTAGAGTTTTGGTTGTTTTAGATACTGGTGAATTTGGATATTGTTTTTTACTTGTACTTGATATTTTTAACAATTAAAATATAAATAATTAACTACAACATGCTGGCTTTCTTCTTGCAGCCGGAGAAAATGTAACTTTGAATATATTGTGTAGTGTGTATTTGTAAATTTATTATCTAAGATATGGATTGTGATGACTATTCAAGTATGTTAATATTCTATCTATGCTTTGATTGCTTTCTATGTCATAGTTATACTGTTTTTTTTTATTCGTGAATTACATATCAAATTGAAATATACATTGAATTTAGCTTGTGATAATTTATAGAGTTATACACTTGACATTAAGGAATTGACTGTTAAATATGGATGTGTTAAGCTTATTCCTTTTGATTAAAATGGATTATCACTGTAATTTTTTTTTCTTTTTATAGTTTTGTTCAAAAGTGAAAGTGCACTAATTTTAACGTTATTTTATTAATTCCGTGAAAATAACGTTAAAAGCTGAGGACAGTTAATCATGCATCATGTGGTGGCGTTGATAGCTGAAAGACAAAAAGGTACATGCACTAATTGGTCTTTGTCACGATTGCTGAATGTTATGTGCCTTATGTCCAAGGTTTGATGCAAAACTACTATCGAGCCGGGGGTCTCACGTACTGGAAGCAGCCTCTCTATTCCTACGAGGTAAAGGTAAGGCTGTCTACATCTTACCATCCTTAGACCCTACCTTTGCTTTGCTATTGGTGGGATTTACTGAATATGATGATGATGATGATGATTATAGTTTTTAATATCTTTATGGATTGATTGTTTTTATTTTTTTGTTGAGTTAATTGCCAAAATCGTCACTGAAGTTTGGGCACGTTTGCCATTTTCGTCCAAAATGACACTTTTGTACCAAATTGCCCCCAAGGTTTGTAAATTTTTGCCATTTTCATCCAAACCACTAACTTAGTTTATTTTTTCTGTTGAGTTAAGGATATTTGGATGAAACTGGCAAACATAAAACCACAGGGACGATTTTGGCAATTTACTCAAACCCTTTTTAATTTCTTTTATTTAATTATTTTTGTTACATATATAATAAAAAAGAATATACATAGAGTTTTTAGAAAAAAAATTAATAGTTTTGTCACATAATTTTTATAAATTTTCATCCAAATCACTAACCTAGTTTATTTTTTCTGTTAAGGTGAATGATATTTTAAATTTTATAAATTAAGACAGAAATTAATTTACAGATTCTTTATATAAATCAGTTTTATAAAGAGAAAACGTCATTGGTGTGCAACACATAACAATCGATTACAACTTTTAGTATTTATCAGTTGTAGAGATAAAAAAAATTGTAAAACGTTATATATTTTTTAAATGTGTTGAGCACCTATGAAATATGTTGGTAGAAATAAAATATTTATTTAATTAAGATTATGAGGGTAACTAACTAATACTTATTCTGAGTGGCTTGGGTAAAGAAACTTTTGGTTCATAGCATTATAATTACAATTTGGTGGGTAATTCTAAGGTTTGGTAACGATACGTTGTTTGATAGAGGAGGGGGCACTAGCTTCTGTTTTTCCTTAGGAGCGAATTTATATAAAAGAGTAGAAGATGAATTACAAACTTGGTACATATGATAAGATTTTTTTATTTGACCTTTTTCAATAAGGTCACCAGCATTTTAGTTTTATAAAATTTAGAGGTTTAAATAGATTTTATTTTTATAAAACTGATCTATATAAAAAATTAGAAATTAATTTCTGTCTTAGTTTATAAAATCCTTCGTCTTAATAGAAAAAATAACTTAGTTAGTGTTTAGATGAAAATTTATAAAAATTATGTGACAAAACTATTATTTTTTTTTCATATAAAAATTGCATGTATATTCTTTTTTATTATATATGTAACAAAATTAATTAAATAAAAGAAATTTAAAAGAGTTTGAGTAAATTGCCAAAATCGTCCATGTGGTTTTATATTTGCCAGTTTCATCCAAATATCCTCAACTTAACAGAAAAAATAAACTAAGTTAGTAGTTTGGATGAAAATGGCAAAAAGTTACAAACGTTGGGGGCAATTTGGTACAAAAGTGTCATTTTAGACGAAAATGGCAAACCTGCCCGAACCTCAGGGACGATTTTGGTAATTAACTCTTTTTTGTTTTAACGGTTTGGTTTCTACTTTAATCGATATGGATTTTTGTCTGTTTATGAAAAAAAATGAAATTTTTATTTGTATTATTTGTTTTCTTGAAATTCATATGATAAATGGTAACTATATGATTGTTCCATGTTTGATTTCCATTCTGATAAATGTATGTAACAAGGCTTTGTATATATCATGATCATCAAAATGTCTTTGAAGTATTATACAACTTGTCATTTTAATAAATTTTAGGTTATGTGATTCATGTAACCAAACCATTTTCTCTATATACACACATCAACCCATGCAAGTTTTACAACCATAAACAACTTTATTCAAACATAGATAAACAACAATTAAGATTGCTTGTTACATATGTTATTTGTTCGAGCATCCATGGAATAATGGACTAGTGGAATGGAACTAGTTAGTTTTCCAGAAGACGAAAGACGCAGGATCATTGTTGAGTACCAAACGTTGCGAACCATCTTCGTCGTCAGCTATTCCAACATCCTTGCACATAACCTTACAGTAGCTGCACACACTCCAAATATAATGTTACCGAGGTAAATATTTTTATAGTCTATTCTTATAAATACCTTCTTGTTTAATGTAAAACGGGTAAGTGAAGTTGCTATGTGACTTTATTATTTTGGCACATATATACTTTATAGTTGATATGTGACTTTATAATTTCTGATGTTGAAATATTGTAGGTGCCATCATGGGCAAGTGAAGCCGACTACAAGAACGTGATGAAGGGAGCTGGTTTTATTGAAAGGTTCGCATTATCGGTGTTGACACTGTCCCAATAATCTCAATAACTAGATACCATATATAAAACAGTACTTGTAAAAAAGCTGGTCCATCCTTTTGGAGTTTGTACCACATAAATGTATGCACTTCTATGGCACTAACTGATAATATAATTATCATGTTTCTTGTTTACGTAAATCCCACAAAGCATCTACCTCCTCAAGCCCAACGGGCTCCTCCTCTTGTACCAAAAACACACCTCAGATTTGCACATTAGTGTTGCTTGAGAAGATCTAAAGTCCTGAACCCTTCCATGGTTTACCATTCATTTAAAATTCAGTTATGTTCATGAGAAATTTAACTTTGGTTGTCTAGGTCTCAACGTTTATGTTGATCGCCATTTAGAATTTACACGTAACTAAGTTGAGAAAAAAAAAATGCGTGAATCTGTATTAGCATTAAAAATATCTTCACTATGTAATGTTTTCTACATTCTACTCTAGATACGTGATAACTATAAATAACTAACTTAACTACAAGAAGAGAGGCTAATTAACATCATTGAGGTTAAGGATGATTAAACATGATGTTTTCACTTGTGGATACATTCCCACACATTTTGCGTTTCTGTTTTATTTCATTGGAAAGATTCATACACTTTTTTGTTCATTTGGCTTCAGTTCTTGCAATTTTTAATCAAACAATTATACATATTTTTACTGACCCAAATTTTGTCATTCTAGCTTCCAATTTATGTTTTGACGAGCGGTAAAGATCATATGGGGCCCGCAAGTGACCGACCGTGCAAGGTTTCCTTGAGTCTAGTCTCAACCACGGTTTACCTTTTCCGCTCCAATGAAGCAGGCTAATCGGACCAGGGGTGCAAACTCCTACATCTTCCTTGAATTTTGTCACCACCTAACCCATATTGGTTTCATCTATGAGACTATGATCAATGCCTTTAATGTTCCCGGCAAAAAACAAGCAAAAATGGTGGCAAAGAACCCAAGTAAGAAGATTGAAAGGTATTATTATATAGATGGTGGAAAGTGGGAAGTTGCTAGTTTTAGATTGTAAAAATGATCATGTTGTTGGTTTGGAGTTTTGATAGTTTTTGACAGAAAGTCAAACTTGGATATTGTTTAAGACTTGTAAATGAATGCTGTATATAGTCAACTACAACAAAGATATCCATATCCAAACAAAAGAACTTGATGGAACTAAACTACCCTCAACACCTCCTTAAACTTAAGCATGGCAAATTGGGCGGTCGTACGGGTTCAGATGACGTGCCAGAATGAGTTTGGTCAATATTGGTTATGAGCAAAATAAGTTCAGGTAAAAACGGGTTCTAGCGAAAATGGAGTTGAGTTAAAATTATTTATATAAATAAAAGTATCAAAATTATTTATATAAATACAAAAATTAAATGAAGTAAAATGAGCATTCTTATTGGTTGAAATTTCTTCTTTTTTATTGTTACAAAAAATTTCTTCTCGTTTGAACCCTCCATTTGTCATTTAAAAACCTCTCATTTGTGCTTTGTGGTATTTAAGGATCTATTATTCTTCAACAGGAAAAATATTAAGCAACTGTCAAGAACTTTTATTGCATATTGTTTCATAAAACAGTTTAAGGTTGCGAGTTACATTATTAAATTATTCGAGCACGATTGGAATAAATAAGACTGGTGAAACTAGGGAGTACTCCAGAAGACAAAAGACATAGGATCACCGCTGAGTACCAAACGTCGCCAACCATCTTTGTCTATAACGGTTCCAACATCCTTGCACATAACCTTACAGTAGCTGCAAACACTCGGGCAAAAAACGAACTTATACCCGTCATCAGTTTTCTCAATCTTAAACCAGTTATCCAATGTTTCTGGTCCTGGGTTTCCCTCAACACCCCCCACCATCACAGCATATTGCTTCAAGGCTTTATCATATTTCACCTTCCATACGTTTGACTCGATGTCCCATCCGGTGGAATCTGAAAACTTTATGTTAACATCTGTGGAAAGACGGATCACGCCTTTCTTGGGGTTGACCGGGCTGAAAGTCAACGGTAGGCCGAGATCGTAGTCTCGGGACTGTGCAACGGCAGCTGTGTAGTTCACTGGATAAAGTCCGCCATGTTCATCGTCCGAAACCACTGGCATAACGTAGTATTTGGCCCCGGTTCGGAGGTATTTTCCACGAACATCGAGCACTGGAGCGGGAGCGGGAGCTGCATTGGCTGCGAATACGAGTGCAAGTGAGAATAAGATGATTGTTTTCATTTTTGAAAGTATTAGTGAATGATGTAGATTAATTAAGCTTGAATTGCTACATATTTATAGATGGTAGGAAGTATGCTGGTTTAAGATTATAAAAACAAAACATGTTGGTTTGGATTTGGATTTGGATAGTTTTAGACACAAAATTAAACTGATGAATTTGGATATTGTTTTTGACTTGTAATAATGTAACCTGGCCCTACAAATATCAAGTGGCATAGGATCTATAATATATATATTCAGCACAACTAGCCAGTAGTATTTTTTTGTCAACCTTAATTGAGTGAAAAAAATAGTATTTTTTTGTTAAAAGGTTCAGCCCATGAAAAACTTTTTGCTTTAAAGTCTACCCCAAGTTTTTAAGTTTAACAGTCCAGAAATTTAAAGCTCTAGCCCAATAAGAAGCCCACTGGAACTTAAAATTTGAAAGTTGTTTAGCCGATAGGACTTAGGCGTACAAACCGGTTAATGCGTTATAAACCCGTTTGGTCCAAACCGGTTCAATTATAAACTGGTTTACGAGGAAAAATAATCAAACATATCAAATTGGTTTGGGTCGGGTTATAAACCGGTTTGGGGGAAACTGGCTTTTTCCCAATCGGGTCGGGTCTTAAACCGGTTTGATTCTCCGAAGTGCGAACTTGTATACGAACCTACGGGTTGGGTCAGTTTGGAAACCGGTTTTGGTGTGTTATCGGTCGGTTTGTAAACCTATATATTTGATAAATACTTTTTCTTTTCGTTAAGTTCTTTAATTTGACAGTTAGGAAAATACAAAACCTAAATATATTGATTGTTAGATAATATATTAACATTGACACATCTAGTAATGGTACTACCAAAAGGGAGCTGGTTTGATTGAAAGGTTCGCATCATCGGTGTTAACACTGTCCCAATAATCTCATTAACTAGATACCATATATAAAACAGTACTTGTAAAAAAGTTGGTCCATCCTTTTGGAGTTTGTACCACATATTATGCACTTCTATGGCACTAACTGATAATACAATTATCATGTTTGTTGTTTATGTAATATTTTTCTATTCTTTTTAACAAAGAAGCTTGTACTGTTGGGTATCAATCAAGAATGAACAAAAAAAAACGAATAGGAACAGTAGAAGGAAACAGTATAATTGCGGTGGAAAGTTTAAAGCTTTATTGAATGCTTGAAATGAAAAGCTTACACCACTGCTTTACAAATGATAAAAGAGAAATTTCGACTAGTGAATAAATAAAAACAACCTACTGCATATGCTATTTATAATAAAGAAAACAAACGGCTATTTAACTTAGTCTTCCACTTTTCCAGGAACAGAAAGCAACGGCTCTTTATTAATCAATTCTGCACATTTTTATTGAAGTTTTCCACTGCAGCCAGCTCAATGATTCAGTCAAGGCTGCCAGCTCATCATCATCAGTCAACATTATCCAACACTCTCCCCTGTAATGTTGGCTTGTACTTGTGCTTCATGCACTCCAATTAGCCTCCTCATTTCACAAAACTTCAGCTTTCCCAAAGACTTGGTTAGTGTGTCAGCTTTTTGCAAACTTCCACTAACATGTTTCACACAAATCTGACTTCTTTCAACACACTCGCGGATGAAATGGTACCTTGTGTCTATGTGTTTACTTCTTCCATGGAACACGGGGTTTTTCATCAAGGCGATCGCAGCTTCATTATCCACCAACAATGTCACCATTTGAGCCTCTTTCCCTAACAAATCTGCAATCAAATTTTGCAGCCACAATGCTTGACACACGGTTGCAGTTGCAGCCATAAACTCATCTTCACACAAGCTAAGAGCAACTGTTCTTTGTTTCTGTGAGGCCCAAGTCACCAGGTTACCTGAGTAGTAAAATGCTAACCCTGTTGCTCCTCTTCCATCATCTAAACCATTGCCATTACTACTGTCACTGTAACCCAGTACTTCACTATTGCCTCCCCTGCAATACTTTAAGCCGAAGTTAATGGTACCTTTGATGTACCTTAAAATCTGTTTGACTGTATTGTAATGAGACACTTTGGGATTTTGCATATACTTGCTTACTACTCCCACCGAATAGCTCAAATCAGGTCGGGTGTAGATCAAGTATCGGATGCTTCCTATTATTCTTCTGTATGTTGTAGCATCGTATGGCTTGCCGCCTTCATCTTTGTTCAATTTGATCTTTGGTTGCATAGGAAACAAAGTACTATTGCACTCGGCCATACCGGCAACTTCAAGTATCTTTTGTGCATAACTAGCTTGTGTCAACAATATTTCATCTTTGGTTTGATTAACCTCAATTCCCAGATAATATGTCAAATAACCCAGATCACTCATATCGAATATTCCCATCATTTTATTTTTAAACTCTAGGATTCCCTCCTCACTCGAACCAGTTGATATGTGACTTTATAATGTCTGATGTTGAAATATTGTAGGTGCCATCATGGGCAAGTGAAGCCGACTACAAGAACGTGTTGAAGGGAGTTGGTTTGATTGAAAGCTTCGCATCCGTGTTGACACTGTCCCAAAAATTTCATTAACTAGATACATAAATAGAACAGTACTTGTAAGGGGGGTAGGGGTGGTCATCAGTTGTACAAATTCCATCACTCCCAACATCCAATCAAGTTCTGCCATGTCATCAACCATTATTCCATCACTCACAACTTTTTTTAGTGGAAATGGTCATCACTCACCACCACACCCAAAAATCCCCCCCCCCCCCCAACCAACAATTTCCATCACAACAATAAAAGATAACGCGTAAAAAATATGACGGAAATTTAGTTCCACGCGTGATAGAGAGGGGGTGGCGGTGGTGTTTGGCAATTTTCCACGCGTGAACAATTTCTATCACGCATAAATTGGATACCACCCCGGGTGGCCTAATAAAGCTGGTTCGTCCCTTTGAAGTTTGTGAAAGTGGTCATGGTATTGATAATCTGAATGAATCCCTACATCAATCGTAATGTCCCTTTATATAGGGACTGGAACATGAAAAACCCTATCTATAATTTAGGAATTACAATCCTACTATAATTACAATACAATCAATAATAAAATAAATATAACACCTAAAAATATGTGCAATAATATCGGCTAATACTCCCCCGCAGTTTGAGCGGGCGTAGGACAAACGCTCAAGCTGGATCGAAAAGACTGAAAAAGATGACGAGGAAACCCTTTGGTAAAAATGTCCGCATATTGCAAGGATTTTGGAACATGAAGGACCCGAATATCACCCACACGAACTTTCTCCCGAACAAAGTGAATATCAATCTCTATGTGCTTCGTTCTCTGATGCTGAACAAGATTGCTTGACAAATAAACAGCTGAGACATTATCACAGTAGATGACCGAAGCCTGACGAAGCGGAAGACATAACTCTAAAAGCAAGTTGCGGATCCATGTAGCATCTGCAACAGCATTGGCGACCCCCCGATATTCTGCCTCTGCGCTAGAGCGAGAAATAGTAGGCTGTCGTTTCGACGACCATGAAATGAAATTGTCTCCCAAAAATACACAATATCCACTAGTAGACCGACGTGAGTCCGGACAACCTCCCCAATCCGCATCAGAATATGCGAGTAATGAATGAGTAGCCGACTTAACGATACGAATACCGTAGTCAATAGTTCCCTGAAGATACCGAATGATGCGCTTTAAAAAAAGCAAAATGGGGCTCACGTGGTTCATGCATAAAGAGACAAATCTGTTGGACCGCATAAGAAATGTCAGGTCGTGTAAACGTTAAATATTGTAAAGCACCAGCTAAACTGCGATACAAAGTAGGATCATGAAACAAGGGACCATCTGTAGCACTCAACTTTGATGACAGATCGACAGGAGTGGTACATGGCTTGCACGAAGACATGGAAGCACGCGAGATGATATCCTTAGTATACTGAGCCTGATCCAAAAATAGGCCATTCGGACCACGAGTTACCTTAATACCCAGAAAATGATGTAGCCTGCCCGAATCAGTCATGGCAAATTCCCAAGAGAGAGTGCCAATAATATTATTAAGAAGTGCTATGGATGAAGCAGTTAACACAATATCATCAACGTACAAAATCAAGTAGGCAGTATCCAACCCCTTAGAATAAATAAATAGTGAATTATCACAAATGCTACTGCGAAACCCTCGAGTAAGAATAAAATTAGCAAATCTGGTGTACCATGCCCGAGGAGCCTGCTTCAAGCCATATAGAGACTTTTTCAACCTGCAAACAAAATTCGGAAAACGACGATCCACAAATCCCGCAGGTTGATGCATGAAAACTGTTTCATTCAAGTGCCCGTGTAAGAAAGCATTTTTTTTACATCTAATTGATGGATAGGCCAAGAACGTGAAACTACAATGAATAAAACGGTCTGAATAGTGGCCGGTTTGACAACCAGGCTAAAGGTATCCTCGCAATCAATACCTATTATCTGTGATTTACCATTAACAACCAATCGGGCCTTATATCTTTCCAAAGCGCCATCAGCCTTAAACTTGTGGCGAAATTGCCACATGCACCGGATGACCGGTCTATCCGGCGGTCTCGGGACGAGCTCCCAAGTATCATTATCCTGTAAAGCACTAAACTCAATTTGCATGGCATTTAACCAATTTGGGTCGGCAAAGGCTTGGAAATAAGATTTCGGGACAGGTGAGATGGTCGTGGTCGTGAGTAGGTGTTTGGTTTTGGACCGGGTTAGCATCGGGTGGTTGTTTGTGGAGGTTTGGGCTGACGAGGGGCCTGTGGTAGCAGCTGTAAAAGGCTGTGATGGGGCTTCCGAATGGGATGTAGCAGCAGCATGGGAAGCGGTGCTGGATTGGGCTGGGCCGGTGGCTGGGACAGAGCCGGTTTGCTGATGAAAACCAGGTGGAGGAGGCGGGTCAACAGACGGGTGGGCAGTGGATGGTTGAGGCCGTGGATGGCGTGTGTAATGAAATGGGAAAGGGGAAGTGGTGTGAGGGGACGGTGTCGGGTTGGCAGGGGCAGAAGTAGAAAAGTAAATCCCGAGGAATGTCGTCTAAAAAGGTATAGGATGTGGGAGGTGTTTGTATGGTGTAAGGAAAGGTATACTCGTCAAAGGTAACTGTAAGACCCGTATCAATTTACTTGATTTATGTAATAGGTTATACCATTTCAATTAAAATATTGTTAAAGTAACATGACTTTCATAAACAAAGTTCATAAGTAACATCAACCTTAGTCAACTAATGACTAAGTTAAAACATTTCAAAAGTTGTTTAACAAGTGTTTACAACCCATAAACCAAGTCTAGTAAAGATTTAAAAACATTGCGGAAGCTTCAAAAGTAGTGTTCGGTTCTTTATCATTCGCTTGACCGCCATCCGTAAGATCCATCTTGTCACCTAGGGTCAAAACCATTAAAACATTAGTTTTGACATTGTTTATATAGTACATAAACACAAGATCCAACATCAATTTGTAAAAAAAATAATAATAAAATACTAAATTTTTTATTTTCTGGTTCCACCGTAACTTACGGTGTCACCGTAAGTTACGGTAGGTCCTGGAAGTTTCTGTCTACCGTAAAACAGGAGTAATTCACCGTAAGCTCCTGACCTCTACCGTAAGTTACGGTACTACCGTAACTTACGGTAGTCCCTGGAAATCCATCTTTTGTTTGTTTTGCTCATTACACTCAAACCCGAATCTCGGATTTCGCTTTTCTAACATACCAATACAATAAATTCTCATATTTCTAATAAGTTACATATGAACCAATATCAAAGATCAATCAATCATATCCCGGAGCATTAACCATGCTTTATTTGATTATTCGACCCGTTTGGCTCGTCTAAGGGATCCTCCCATATGACGACTACCAACGAGTTCCAACCAATTTTGACCAATCATTAAATATAGCGACATCACCGCTTTAATTCCAAACAACTCTTGTTCTAAAATTCAACTACGCATATTATAATCATCAACATTCATTTAACGTAACGGGTCAAGTTACATACCTTAGTGTACGCCCTTCAACCGCAAATCACCATCGGCTTGTCCACTCGACGTTCCGGTATCCTTTCCTATAGAGTTCAATTCAAGACATGTTTAGAACTCTCTTTAAACCTTACATCGCATAATACACCGAAACATCATAATTATGCGTTTAATCTTTAAATTTATATCTTAAGCCTACTTTGAGGCATTTTCACAAACACCTTAAGGGTAGATTTTTCACATGATTATATGACAAGTTTCTAGCTTATCATTTAGCCCTAATTTCACCTCAATCAACATTTTACATGATTATTAGCTTCTATTTTTCTGAAATCACTTCCAAATTGTCAATTTACACAAGATTAACACCCAATATCCTAGTGTTCATCAATTTATACATAACCCATTAATCACCTACAATGGTGTTCATAATCTTCACTAAAATTTAACATGATTTCAACTTGTATTTGCCTAGGGTTTGTCCTTAGACACTATAGTTGTTCTTAGATCATCATAAGACATACATGCAACTATATTTTCAGATTTTCCCAATTACATGAGAAATTCAAGTTGAGGGTTTTCATGAAATTTTACATACCTTGCAATCCTCTTGTGATGAGGATCAATAATCTACACTTTAATTTCGATTTCAACTTGGATTGAGCCTTCAATTTGCAAGTTTAGTGAGTTTTTGGGGGTTTGAGAGTGGGGAGTCGCCCCTGCTCTTGTTCTGTACGACCTACACCTCCTTTTGGGGGTGTTTGGTTTATTTTATTTGTTTAATTAAAACTTAAGTTTCAATTTTTACAAATTAAACCCCTCCATTTTAATCAACATTTTATTTAGTTGCTTTTAACCCTACTATAGGTTATTTCTAAACTTGTAACTAACTAGGTTAAAATTCTTAGTTAGTAAATTCTCATTTATTTATACTTTATAATTCTAATATAAAGTTTTATATTTTTCGGGGTGTTACAAGTCCACCCTCCTTAAAAGAGTTTCGTCCCCGAAACCGAAGTATGTACCAAATAATGTAGGGTGGAGACGTCGCATCTCCTCTTCGGACTCCCACGTAGTGTCCGAACCTTTCCTATGCTCCCATTTGATTTTGACTTGGTCAATTTGTTTATTTCGTAAATGTTTGACCTTTCGGTCTAAAATCCCCACCGGTTTCACCGCATAATTCAGACTATTATCCACTTCGATATCATCGTAATGGATATAGGCCGTTTCGTCTGCTAGGCACTTTCGTAATTGTGACACGTGAAACGTGCCATGAATCCCACTTAATTCCTCCGGTAGCTCGAGACGGTAAGCTACCTTGCCAACTCTTCCGATAATTTTAAATGGCCCAATAAACCTCGGGCTTAGCTTCCCCCTTTTTCTGAATCTAATAACGCCCTTCCATGGGGAAACTTTTAGCATGACCATATCGCCAACCTGGAATTCGATTGGCCTATTCCTTTTATCAGCATACGCCTTTTGCCTGTCTTGAGCCGCTTTCAAGTGTGCCCGAACTATATCTATCTTTTCATTCGTGGCTCGGACCCACTTCACCCCAACATACCGGGGTTCGACACTTTCTACCATAAAGCATTTCGTACGGTGCCATCTTAATACTAGATTGATAGCTGTTATTATACGAAAACTCAACTAACGGTAGGTGAACATCCCAACTTCCTCCAAAGTCGATTATACACGCCCGTAGCATATCCCCCAATGTTTGTATCGTTCTTTCACTATGTCCATCCGTTTGAGGATGGTACGCAGTGCTAATGAACAATTTGGTTCCCATTTGCTCTTGGAAATCTCGCCAGAAATTCGAAGTAAACCGGGTATCCCTATCAGACACGATGGATACGGGCACTCCATGACGTGCTATTATTTCATTAGTGTAAACTTCTGACATCTTTTCTGACGTATAAGTCTCACGAATTGGAATGAAGTGAGCACTTTTCGTCAATCTATCCACCACTACCCTTATGGCATCGAAACCACGATTCGTCTTAGGCAACTTGGTTAATAGGTCCATTGTAATATGTTCCCATTGTTGGAGTTTGTCGTATGGTTTCTGGTGCTCCGCCTTGACTTGTAAACATGTCAAGCATTTTTCCACATACTTCGCCACATCCCTCTTCATTCCGGGCCACCAATAATTTTGTTTCAAATCATTGTACATCTTGGTCGCACCCGGATGAATTGAATAACGGGATTTATGAGCTTCATTAAGTAGAAGCGCCTTCACTCCACCAGTATGTGGGACCCATATCCTTCCGGATCGAGTCTTCAACCCGTTATTTCCATCCGACAAATCTTTCAATTGACCGATTATTCTTTCTTTCTTCTAATTCTCTTCTTTCATTGCTTCAAATTGCGCCTCTCGAATACGTTCAAGTATACCTGAGGTCACCACGAGTTGCATCGATCTTACTCGTATTGGGACATAGTCCGCTTTTCTGCTTAGAGCATCCGCCACCACATTAGCCTTTCCGGGGTGATAATGTATTTCACAATCGAAGTCTTTCACCGTTTCTAGCCATCGCCTTTGTCGCATACTTAACTCCTTCTGATCGAAGAAGTATTTTAAGCTCTTGTGATCGGTGAATATGGTGCACTTTACCCCATATAAGTAATGCCTCCATATTTTTAAAGCAAATACCACCGCAGCCAACTCAAGATCATGCGTGGGATATTTCTTCTCGTGTATCTTCAATTTCCTCAAGGCATAAGCTATCACCTTGCCCCGTTGCATCAAAACGCACCTAAGCCCCGATAGTGAAGCATCCGAATAAACCACCATATCTTCGACTCCGTCGGGTAATGTCAGTACTGGAGCTTGAGTTAATTTTTCTTTTAGCGTTTGAAACGCTTTTTCTTGATCAACACCCCAAATGAACTTTTCTTTCTTTTGGGTTAGCTTTGTTAGCGGTGACGCAATCTTGGAGAAATCTTGAATGAATCTCCTATAGTATCCCGCAAGCCCCAAAAAGCTTCTAATTTTCGAAGGGTTCTTCGGGGGATTCCATTTTGACACAGCTTCGATCTTGGACGGATCCACCAATACTCCGTTGGCACTTATGACGTGGCCAAGAAATTGTACCTCTCATAACCAAAAGACACACTTAGAGAATTTCGCATACAGCCTTTCTCGTCTAAGTGTCTCTAACACTTCTTGTAAGTGGTGTGCGTGTTCAGCTTCACTTTTCGAATACACCAAGATATCATCGATAAACACGATGACCGACTTATCCAACATTGGCTTGCAAACCCGGTTCATGAGGTCCATGAAAGCCGCGGGTGCGTTTGTTAGCCCAAATGACTTCACGAGGAATTCATAATGTCCGTATCTCGTGCGGAAAGCCGTCTTAGGTACATCTTCTTCCTTGACCTTTAATTGATGATACCCAGATCTAAGGTCAATTTTTGAAAACCAGTTCGCACCTTGTAATTGGTCGAATAAATCATCTATTCTCAGAAGCGGGTATCGGTTCTTTACCGTGAGTTTGTTTATCTCCCGGTAATCGATACACATGCGCATGCTTCCGTCCTTCTTTCTCACGAACAATACCGGTGCGCCCCAAGGAGACACACTCGGCCTTATGAATCCCTTGTCAAGCAGGTCTTGAATTTGGGACATCAACTCTTGTAATTCCGACGGTGCGAGTCGGTACGGGGCTTTTGCTACGGGTTTTGCGCCCGGAATCAATTCGATCCCGAACTCTACTTCCCGTTCAGGCGGTATCCCTGGTAAATCCTCCGGAAACATATCTCCATAATCTCGTACTACCGGTACGTCTTCAATCTTCCGTGATTCTTTCTCGGGCTCATTTGCGTATATCATGAACGCCTTGCATCCTCGCTTCATAAGCTTATGAGCTTTCAACATTGAGCACACTATGGGGTTACCTCCTTTTTCGCCATAAATGGTAACGTGTTTCCCGCTCGGAGATGTTAATTTTATCTCTTTACGAAAACACACGACTTTTGCATGGTGCTGGGCTAGCCAATCCATTCCAACGACTACTTGAAATTCCCCCATTGACATCGGGATTAGGTCTATCAAGTATTCCTCATCGTCGATGCTTAATTTGCAGCCTCGACAAACATCACAAACTATAAAACTTTTGTTGTCCCCTATTTCAACTTCTAAGGGCACATGTAATTTCGTCAATACAAATGAAGGATGTCGAATAAATCCATGCGAAATGAAGGATTTATTCTCACCCGTATCAAACAATACACGTGCTGGAATTGAGTTAATTGTGAATATACCTGAAACCACATCGGGTTCTGTCTTCGCTTCAGCTGCGGTAAGTTGGAAGGACCTCGCCTTCGCTTTGGGAGCTTGTGTTGGAGATTCTTTAACATCTCTTTTTCCAAATAAGTCCGGACATTCGGACTTTTTGTGGCCGGGTTGATAACATTTGTAGCAAACAGAGACTTTTCCCGAGCATAGCGAGGCCGTGTGCCCCGTCTTGTTACATATAGGGCATGGCTTGTCTTTGAACCGACATTCCCCTTTGTGTCCCTTCCCGCACACCTTACAACTTGGCGACCCACCTTTAGTATCTACCTTCTTCCCCGATTCTCCAGTTCGGGCTTTCTTTGTCGGGCTTGGATTCACATCATGTGCCCTTCGTTCACCTCTTTCGACTTGCTTCTTCAACTCGATTTCCCGTTCCCGAGCAACATTAATGATTTCGGTAAGGGTCTCGTATTTTGAAGGAGTCATAAACTCCCTATATTCAGCGCTCAACATATTGTAGTAGTAGTAGTATATTTTCTGTTCTTCGTTCGTCACCAACTCACTACTAAACTTCATCTTATCCATAAACATCGCCGTGATCTTGTCTGTGGTTTCTCCCTTATGCCTAAGTTGCATGAACTCTTCCTTGATTTTGTTGATGACCGCTTTGGGATTATGATGTTTAAGAAATGGTGTCTTAAACTCTTCCCATGTCATGGCCCTTGCCGCTTCGGCCCCTATTTCATTCTTTTTATTATCCCACCAATCCTTGGCTTGTCCTCTTAACTGACCCGTTCCGTAGGCAACGAAATTGCTTTCATCGCAATGGGTCCTTTCAAACACCCCTTCAATATCGCCCAACCATCTTTGGAAAATGATCGGGTCGACTTCCCCGTTATAGATTATTTAGTTGCTTTTAACCCTACTATAGGTTATTTCTATAGGTTATTTCTATAAGAATTTTTACAAATTAAACCCCTCCATTTTAATCAACATTTTATTTCGTTGCTTTTAACCCTACTATAGGTTATTTCTAAACTTGTAACTAACTAGGTTAAAATTCTTAGTTAGTAAATTCTCATTTATTTATACTTTATAATTCTAATATAAAGTTTTATATTTTTCGGGGTGTTACAGTAACATGGCGGGATATTAAGACCTTCCCGGTGGTCGGGTCAAAACATCGGTACCCCCTAAAGTCTGGGGGGTATCCTAGAAAAATGCACCTGGTAGAGCGGGGATGAAGGCGGTGTGGTTGAGTAGCAGATTGGTTCGGGCAGCAAGCGCACCCAAAGACACGAAGGTGGTCATAAGTGGGGTGGCGAAGGTATAAGGAAAAGGTGGGGGTATAGTAGTTAAGGCGTTTTGTAGGTAATATATTGTGGAGGTAGGCAGCGGTGTGGAGAGCTTCCACCCAGAAAATGGGAGGAAGTTGGGCATGAATGAGTAGTGAACAAATGATGTCATTAAGGCGACGAATCATACGTTCGGCTCGGCCATTCTGGGATGAGGTTTGAGGACAAGAGAATCGGAATAACATGCCGTTTTGTTGAGCAAATTGTTTAAAGGCATTGTTGTCAAACTCTCCCCCGAGGTCACATTGGAAGGTTTTGATTGGGCGGTTGAATTGGGTGGATATAAGACGGTGAAATTTAACAAATGTGGTAAAGGTTTCAGATTTCAATTTAAGTGGATACACCCAAACAAAATGTGAAAAATTATCAATCAAAACCATATAGTATTTATAGCCTGTTTTACTAGGTATTAAAGACGTCCACAAATCACAGTGTATAATGTCAAAAGGTGTAAAGGTAAAAGAAGTGGATTCATAAAATGGCAACCGTTTACTGTTAGATAAATGACAAGAATGACAACCCTGAGAAGTAGTATTATGATTACAAGAAAAACCAAAACGTCTACGTAGAATATTAAAAACTTGAGTCCCTGGATGTCCAAGACGATCATGCCAAGGTAACGCTGTAGATGCAATAAAACATGCTTCAGGTGGAAGAGTTGGCGGCGTGACCGGATATAAGTCCCCCGTGCTATTGTGGCGGGAAAGTAGGCGGCCCGTTTTGAGATCCTTCAAGGAAAAACCAAAAGGATCAAATTCTATTGAAACATGATTGTCACGGGTGAATCGGCGAACCGATATAAGGGATTTAATAATTTGTGGGCTATAGAGAATGTTCGGTAAAATGTAGGTACGGTTGTTTATGGGAAGAAAGACAGTGCCAGACCCGTTAATTGATAAAAATTAACCATTACCAACCATAAGTTTAGTGTTAACAGGAGATAAATCAAATTGGGAAATCATACCTCGATTTTCAGTAGCATGGCGCTCAGCTCCAGTGTCCATAATGGGAACCTGATCAGGATACTGCAAGTGCATGGTGTTAAACGCAGCACTTAAATCAGATAGGCATAAAGCGTCGAAACCTGGTGGTGCAGTGGGTGCCATAGGGTTTGTAAGGGCTGAACCGTAATTAGGGGCAAAACCGGTATAATGTGCAGCAGGTAATTGGGCTGTTTGGGTCGGGTATTGGGGCTATGACGGGTGCCAGGCAGGTTGGGTCGGATAAGGACACGGCGGAGTTGACCACCATGCCCATTGAGGGAACTGTTGTTGGCCCGAGGTAGTGTAAGACCAAGATGGTGAAGAGGTATATTGTCCACGGGAACCACGACCACGACCGCCACGCCCTCGATAATTGGACGAGCGGCCACGGCCGCGGGACGATTGATAAGGGTGGGGTTGTTGAGGGTTGTTATCACTGGGTGATTGGTTGGTAAAAGCCTGATTTGGATTAGAAACATTACCGGTACCAGTAGCAGCTATGAGGACAGAAGATGAGCGCTGTTGGCGAGCCTCCAAGCGAATAACTTCATCATTGAGCATAGTCCGAACGGTTTCCCAATCAGCCTGCTGAGCATGGATTAGCTGCGCAGTGGTATCGAATTCTGATGAAAGGCCCCGTACAAGTTGCAAGACCAGCCGCTTATCCGACACAGGCTGGTCAACATCAGATAACTGATTTGCGTGTTCTTTTAGCTGCTGGCAGTATTCATTTACCGAACTACATGAGGCCAAAGTCAAATTAACGAATCTAGTTTCAAGAGCAGCAGCCTTGGCTTGCTTATTACTCTGAAAGTATCGTTGCAACTTGAGCCAAGTATCCCTGGCCGTGGCCTGGGTGTCCAGAACTTGGTCCAATAAATCGTCGGAAACCGTGCTAAAAATCCACTGTGAGACCAAAGCATCGATTTCTTTCCAGGTTGGGTATGTGGGATCCTTAGGATCGGGAGATGGGGTTTCATCAAGATGATCCAAGACTTTGTAAGCGATGGCGTGGAATTGCAAAAGCTTGACCCACGTAAGCTCTGATACCATGAAAGTGGTCATGGTATTGATAATCTGAATGAATCCCTACATCAATCATAATGTCCCTTTATATAGGGACTGGAACATGAAAAACCCTATCTATAATTTAGGAATTACAATCCTACTATAATTACAATACAATCAATAATAAAGATAAATATAACTCCTAAAAATATGTGCAATAATATCGGCTAAGAGTTTGTACCACATAAATGTATGCACTTCTATGGCACTAACTGATAATATAATTATCATGTTTCTTGTTTATGTAATATTCTTCTATTCTTTTTAACAAAGAAGCTTGTACTAGGAAAGCGTTGCATGTTTACTTTTTTAGGCATCCATTGGTATTGATCTTGAAGTTAAAAGGGCATCTTTTAATAACACAAAGGTAAAGGTATTGTCCATCACTTTGTGCACTTTTAAAGGTACCCCTATATCGAAGGGGTATTTCTTCATGTTCGATTGAGTCCCGATGATATTGCCAGGGATGATGATGATGGGCGTTATTATCTAGTGGTTCTGATGGGAAGTCCCTAAATGGGTGTCCTTCGTGCCCCACAACTGCTTATGTTAACGCCGGTATGGCCATGAGCCCAAGAAGGTTACCCCATGGGAGCACTGGGGTGTTCTTACCATGGACCGCCGGGTCAAGAAATCCCACAAAGCATCTACCTCCTCAAGCCCAACGGGCTCCTCCTCTTGTACCAAAAACACACCTCGGATTTGCGCATTAGTGTTGCTTGAGAAGGTCTAAAGTCCTGAACCCTTTCATGGTTTACCATTCAATTAAAATTCAGTTATGTTCTTGAGAATTAAACTTTGGTTGTCTAGGTCTCAATGTTTATGTTGATCACCATATAGAATTTTTAGGTAACTAAGTTAAGAAAAAAAATGTGTGAATCTGTATTAGCATTAAAAGTATTTTCACGAATTAATGTTTTCTACATTGTACTCTAGATACGCCATAACTATAAATAACTAACTTAACTACAAGAAGAGAGGCTAATAAACATCATTGAGGTTGAGGATGATTAAACATGATGTTTTCACTTGTGGATACATTCCCACACATTTTGCGTTTCTGTTTTATTTCATTGGAATGATTCATACACTTTTTTGTTCATTTGGCTTCGGTTATTGCAATTTTTAATCAAACAATGATACATCTTTTTACTGACCCAAATTTTGTCACTATAGCTTCCAATTTATGTTTTGACGAGCGGTAAAGATCATATGGGGCCCGCTAGTGACCGACTGTGCAAGGTTTCCTCGAGTCTAGTCTCAACCATGGTTTACCTTTTCCGCTCCAATGAAGCAGGCTAATCGGACAAGGGGTGCAAACTCCTACATCTTCCTTGAATGTTGTCACCACCTACCCCATACTGGTTTCATCTATGAGACTATGATCAATGCCTTTAATGGTCCCACCAAAAAAACAAGCAAAAATGGTGGCAAAGAACCCAAGTAAGAAGATTGAAAGGTATTATTATATAGATGGTGAGAAGTGGGAAGTTGCTAGTTGTAGATTGTAAAATGATCATGTTGTTGGTTTGGAGTTTTGATAGTTTTTGACAGAAAGTCAAACTTGGATATTGTTTTAGACTTTTAAATGGATGCTGTAAATAGTCAACTACAACAAAGACATCCATATCCAAACAAAAGAACTTGATGGAACTAAACTACTAAACTACCCTCAACACCTCCTTTAACTTAAGCATGGCAAATTGGGCGGATCGTACGGGTTCAGATGACGCGCCATAATGGGTTTGGTCAATATTGGTTATGAGCAAAATAAGTTTGGGTCAAAACGGGTTCTTGCGAAAATGGAGTTGAGTTAAAATTATTTATATAAATAAAAGTATCAAAATTATTTATATAAATACAAAAATTAAATGAAGCATTCTTATTGGTTGAAATTTCTTCTATTTTTATTGTTAAAAAAAATTCTACTCGTTTAAAAACCTTTTATTTGTCAGTGGTGGCAAAGTGGGTAAGTTGGATGGGTTTGGGTAACGGGTCAAGATGGGTTTGTGTTAGAATGGGTATAGGTCAGGATGGGTATTTTAAAAAAAGGGTTGGATGGGTAATCGGTCAAGATGGGTTTGGGTTAGGATGGGTTTGGGTTAAGATGGATTCTAAAAATTCTAAAAAATCATATAAAATCTAAAAAAATCCAAAAAATTCTAAAAATGAGAAAAAACGAGAAAAAATTAAAAAAATCAAAAAAATTATAATAAATCATAAAAATTCTAAAAAATTCAAAAAAAATAAAAAAAACTATTAAAAATCATTAAAAATCCAAAAAATTCAAAAAAATCAAAAAAAAATTCTAAAAAATCCAAAAAATTCTAAAAAATAAAAAATATTATAAAAAATCATAAAAATTCTAAAAAAATCCAAAAAATAAAAAACATTCCTTAAAAATAAAAATAAAATCTAAAAAATTAAAAATATTTTAAAAAACCAAAAAAATTCTAAAAAGGCAAAAATATCATAAAAAATAAAAAAATTCTAAAAAAATTAAAAAAAATATTTTAGATTTTTTTTTTTTTTTTGGATTTTTTAGAATTTTTTTGGAATTTTTATTTTTTTATGATGTTTTAGAATTTTTATGATTTTTATAAATTTTTTTGATTTTTTAGGATTTTTATGGGTTTTTTTTTTTTTGAAATTTTTTGAATTTTTTTGTTTTTTAGAGTTTTTTTTATAATTTTTATAATTTGTTTGAATGTTTTTGATTTTTTAGTTTTTTTTTATTTTCTAGGACTTTTTTTTTAGAATTTTTTGATTTTTTAGATTTTTATGATTAATTAGATTTTTTTTTTTATGATTTTTAGAATTTTTTAGATTTTTTTAGATTTTGTAGAATTTTTTTAATTTTTTAGATTTTTTTTTTTTTTTTGATTTTTTAGCGTTTTTTTGATTTTTTTTTGAATTTTTTTGGATTTTTTTAGAATTCTTATGATTTTTTATAATTTTTTTGATTTGTTAAAATTTTTTAGATTTTTTATATTTTTTTATTTTTTGGATTTTTTTGATTTTTTGAATTTTTATAATTTTTTTATTTTTTAGAATTTTTTGATTTTTTAGAAATTTTTGAATTTTTATGATTTTTTAGAACTTTTTAGGATTTTTTTAATTTTTTTATTTTCTAGGATTTTTTTTTATTTTTTTGGATTTTATTAATTTTTTAGAATTTTTTGAATTTTTATAATCTTTTTGATTTTTTTGATTTTGTAGAATTTTTTTTATTTTTTAGATTTTTTTTATTATTTATATTTTTTTTAATTTTTTGTGTTTTTTAGATTTTAATTTTATTTTTTAGGATTTTTTTGAATTTTTTTGATTTTTTAGATTTTTTTAATTTTTTTAGAATTTTTTGGAATTTTTAGAATTTTTTAGATTTTTTTTATTTTTTAGAATTTTTATTATTTCTAACGATTTTTATGATTTTTATGATTTTTTAGAATTTTTTGGATTTTTTTTATTATTTTTATTATTTTTAAACGAAGAACGACGGGAGAGGACTACGAGAGATATCTAGTATTAGTAATTAGTTTAGTGATTTTATCTCATACCCATTCTGACCCGCTTGGGTTTTATCTCATACCCATCCTGACCTACTCTTTTTTTTATCCATTACTTCATAACCCATCCTACCTAGTGACTAATTTTGTTTGGCCCATCTTAACTCATCTTTAAATTTAAAATACCCATATCAACCCAAAATAAAGTGGATGGGCTTGTTTTGCCAGGTCTAGTCAACAGGAAAAATATTAAGCAACTGTCAAGAACTTTTATTGCATATTGTTTCATACATAAAACAAATTAAGGTTGCGAATTACATAACTAAATTATTGGAGCGCGGTTGGAATAAATAAGATTGGTGAAACTAGTTAGTACTCCAGATCCCAGAAGAGGAAAGACATAGGATCATCGCTGAGTACCAAACGTAGCCAACCATCTTTGTCTATAACGGTTCCAACATCCTTGCACATAACCTTACAGTAGCTGCAAACACTCGGGCAAAAAACGAACTTATACCCGTTATTAGTTTTCTCAATCTTAAACCAGTTATCCAATGTTTCTGGTCCCGGGTTTCCCTCAACACCCCCCACCATCACAGCATATTGCTTCAAGGCTTTATCATATTTCACCTTCCATACGTTTGACTCGATGTCCCATCCGGTGGTTTCTAAAAACTTTATGTTAACATCTGTGGAAAGACGGATCACGCCTTTCTTGGGGTTGACCGGGCTGAAAGTCAACGGTAGGCCTTGATGGTAGTCTCGACGTTGTGCAACGGCAGATGTGTAGTTCACTGGAAAAAGTCCGCCATGTTCATAGTCCGAAAACACTGGCATAACGTAGTATATGGCCCCGGTTCGGAGGTATTTTCCATGAACATCGAGCACTGGAGCAGGAGCGGGAGCTGCATTGGCTGCGAATACGAGTGCAAGTGAGAGTAAGATGATTGTTTTCATTTTGAAAAGTGTTGATGAATGATGTAGATTAATGGCTATTTATACATGGTAGGAAGTTTGCTAGTTTTTGATTTAATAACAACATGTTGTCGGTTTATAGTTTTGCTAGTTTTAGATACTGGTGAATTTGGATATTGTTTTTGACTTGTAATTGATGTTTTTAACTACTAAAATATAAATAATTAACTACAACATGCTGGCTTTCTTCTTGCAGCTGGAGAAAATGTAACTTTGAATATATTGTGTAGTATCTTCTATATTTTAAAAGGTGTGTTTGTAAATTTAGAGTTAATTACTGTTTTCGTCCCTGAGGTTTGTCAAAAATAACGGTTTCAGTCCATTAGTTTAAAAATTGCGATTTCAGTCCATTAGTTTCATTTTCGTAACCATTTCAGTCCACTTTTCAAACGGCGTTTGTTTTATGCAGTTAATGGAAGCACGTGATTGTCACGTGATGGGCAATTTGGTCATTTCCATTCCAATTCTCACAAACCCAGTTGTATTAAACACCACCTACCCCTTATTCATCCAAACCCTGACCCATGTAAATGACCAAATTGCCCATCACGTGACAAGCACGTGCTTCCATTAACTGCATAAAACAAACGCCGTTTGAAAAGTGGACTGAAATGGTTACGAAAATGAAACTAATGGACTGAAATCGCAATTTTTAAACTAATGGACTGAAACCGTTATTTTTGACAAACCTCAGGGACGAAAACAGTAATTAACTTGTAAATTTATTATCTAAGATATGGATTATGTTAACTATTCAAGTATGCTAATATTCTTTCTATACTTTGATTGCTTTAAACTAAATATTTTTATTCGTGAATTTATATATTATTAATTTGTAAGTTCTTTGTGTATAGTGGGCTTGTACCTTATGCTTGATAGGTGTTATGTTCATGAGGGTTGTACTCATATGGTTGATGGGTTGTACCTACTTTTTGTTTTTTTTTTCTTTTTATCCAACCCCGAGCAATCTTAGTTATTGGTACTTTTATTTTTTTATTTTTTTTCGTTCACTGTCGAGAAACGAAAGAAGACTTCCATCTCCAAGTTTAACTTATCTTTATTTTTTAACTTTTAACTCCATACTTTTACGTCTTTTACAATTTAACCTAATCACTTTTGCAATTTCAACTTTGATCTTATGTACATTTTATCTTTTACAAATTTTTCATATTACGTTTCGTTCTAAAATTTGCAAGTTAACGTATCGTAGCATGCGTATGTGACCCAATGTTTTTATCCTTATTTTTCCCCGTTTAACATTCCCATCGCAACGCGCGGGTCTAGATCGACTTAGTTATTATTTTATATGATTTACTTTTTGAGTACGTGGTTCAACGTTGTTTTGTCTACTTTTCGTTCGGGTTTTATTTTTCCCTTTTTGTATTTCTTTTTTAATACGAGTTTTTTCCGATACTGATATCGCTGACGGTGGTGTGACATTAATACGCCCCCCCCCCCCCCCCCCGCGTGTGCAACACAGGGGGCTTAATTCTATTTTTTTTTATTAAAATATACACTATTAGAAATAAAGATCCACCCTATTGACTTTCTCCCCATCAAAACCCTTTAATCATCTCAAAAATGTCTAAAAGGACGAAAACAAGCCAGACTTAACGTTAAAAAATTGGATAAAGTTAATAAAATGGATGCAAATAACAAGATTTCAAACCTTTTAAATTTAGATGAAAAAAAAAACAAACTTTTAAAGAAAATCATACAAAAATGAACAAAACTCATGGATGAATTAGACATTTTACTCTAAAAAGAAAACAATAGAAAAAAACCGAACTCAAAACCTAGTTACATACAAGGGCGGACCTAAGCTACGCCCAAGGTGGGCGGGCGCACCCCCGGGAAAAAAAAAATTAGTGCTAAGTTCCGTCGAAAATCCCGTCCGCACCCCTTGGAATTTTTCGTCCGCACCCCATGGAATTTTCTGTCCGCACCCCTTAGCTAAAAAGTGTTATCAACTTATATTTTAAAAATATTCTTTAGTAAACTCTTATTTTATAAAAAATACTACCTAAATTATATAACTTTTAATACCTAAATAACTAAACCCAAATACCCAATACATTTAACTAGCTCACTACTAAGTCTTAGCCCAATAAAGAAACCCAACAAATCAACAAAATTTCAAACTAAAAGAAAATAAACAAGCCCAAAACCCTTACATATTCTATCCTGCTCTCTTTATCGTCCTTGCACGCCAGCGATCAGAACATCAACAGCTGCAACAGTGAACAGTCCAGCAGCCACCATACCACCACCGATCAAACACAGGTAAGTTTCTTTGTTATTTTTGATGATTTTTTGTTGATATTATCCACCTCCAGCAGCCTATTATAGCCGCATACTAACCATAGTAGACATGTGCTTCGTTTTGTTTTCATTATGTTATGGTAGGTTATATTTTGTTAGTGATGATATTTTGCCTTTTTTATAGCCGTATACCACAGTATGTTTGGCTTTTTTTAGTGAAGAACGTTTGGCTTTTTTTTAATGGTGTATATGTTGTTTAGATGATTTTTAGGGTGATTTACATTATGATATTTAGGGCTTGAATAGTTGATACATTATGTAATATGTTATGGAGCCATGAACTTGTAGTCAACTTGTTTGTGATAGCCGATAGGAACAATGAGCAGCGACATTATGGTGCGATTTCTCAAGAGGAAAGTTGATACGTCTTCCGGATTCGTTGATGTGGATACTTGCGTAATCAAATTGGCGATGAGAATTTAAGTGAAGGTTGTATATGTTATATAGAGAAAGAGTTGCTTAAGAAAGTAGGTTTAGATGATGTTTTGGATAGATTTCAAAAAATGAAAACCCGTAGGACGACGTTTTAATTATGTTTGTAAGAAGGTTTGACGTGTTTTTGATGATTATATATATTTAGTTCTTTTGTTTTACATGACCCGACTCGACCCGACTCGACCCAAACCGACTCGATACGAACCGATTTTTTATTTATATACCTTGGGGCCTAAAATTTTTAAAAATGTTCCGCACCCCCATGGAAAAATTCCTGGGTCCGCCACTGGTTACATATC
This sequence comes from Helianthus tuberosus, assembly GCA_030545235.1. Taxonomy (NCBI): domain Eukaryota; kingdom Viridiplantae; phylum Streptophyta; class Magnoliopsida; order Asterales; family Asteraceae; genus Helianthus; species Helianthus tuberosus. The sequence goes on from CM060395.1 coordinate 18,507,314, forward strand.
AAATTGAAATATACTTTGAATTTAGCTAGTGATAATTTATAGGTATACATTTGACAATAAGGAATTGACTGTTCAATATGGATGTGTTAGGCTTATTCCTCTTGTTCAAAATGGATTATCACTGTATGTTTTTTTTTTCTTTTAATAGTTTTTAATATCTTTATGGATTGATTTTTTTAACGGTGTGGTTTCTGCTTTAATTGATATGGATTTTTGTCTGTTTATTTAAAAAATGAAAAATTTATTTGTATTATTTGTTTTCTTGAAATTCAGATGATAAATGGTAACTATATGATTGTTCCATGTTAGATAGGGGTGTGCATGGGTCGGTTTTAGCCTAAAACCATAACCATGACCGCGATATCAGTTAATGATAACCGTAACCATAACCGATCGGTTATGGCGGTTATGGTTAATCGGTTTTGATGGTTATAGCGGGTCGGTTGTGGGTGGTTAACCGTGTATTTAACCTAGCTAAAAATAGCTTAATTTTTTTTAACATGCAATAAATTGTTATTGCATATTTATATATATTAGTATATTACATAGTATTAAAAAATACATATAATCTATAATATTAATACCGATTATTACCAAATATTCAAATAAAGTGATCTGATGTATTCCATAAATTCAAATAAACATCCAACCAAACCGCAAAACGATATCAAATAACCAATAAATACGAAAAAAAAATTAATCAAAAACATTAAATATTAAAAAACCGGTGAAAAGTCCTAAATCCTACAAAGTTTTATTACATGTCGGTTCGGTTCGGTTCGGTTATGGTGGTTATGTAAACATTGATAACCATAACCGACCTGCTACTTTCAGTTTTCAAAAAAACCATTAACCGACTCACCGGTTTTTTATTTGGTTCGGTTTTTTCGGTTCGGTTTTGTCGGTTAATTCGGTTTTTTGCACACCCTAATGTTAGATTTCCATTCTGATAAATGTATATAACAAGGCTTTGTACATATTATGATCATCAAAATGTCTTTGAAGTATTATACAACTTGTCATTATAATAAATTTTAGAATTCATGTAACCGAACCATTTTCTCTATATACACACATCAACCCATGCAAGTTTTACAACCATAAACAACTTTATTCAGACATAGATAAAACAACAATTAAGATTGCTGGTTACATAAGTTATTTATTCGAGCATCCATGGAATAATGGACTGGTGGAATGGAACTAGTTAGTTTTCCAGAAGACGAAAGACGCAGGATCATTGTTGAGTACCAAACGTTGCGAACCATCTTCGTCGTCAACTATTCCAATATCCTTGCACATAACCTTACAGTAGCTGCACACACTCGGGCAGAAAACTAACTTATAACCGTCTTTAGTTTTCTCAATCTTAAACCAGTTTTCCAATGTTTCGGGTCCCGGGTTTCCCTCAACACCTCCCACCATCACAGCATATTGCTTCAAGGCTTTATCATATTTCACCTTCCATACGGTTGACTCGTCGTCACAACCAGTGGAAGCTAAAAACTTTATGTTAACATCTGTGGAAAGACGGATCACACCTTTCTTGGGGTTGACCGGAGTGAAAGTCAACGGGAGGCCAGTCTCGTCGCTTCGAGATTGTTCAACGCCAGCTGGACAAGGCTTCCTGTTAAAGTTAACGGAAAGGAGTCCGCCATTTTCACCGTCTAGAGCCGCTGGCATAACGTAGTATTTGGCCCCTGTGTGGAGGTATTGCCCATCAAAATCTAGCACCGGAGCAGGAACATGAGCCGCATTTGCGGTGAAGATGAGTGCAAGTGAGAATAAGATGATTGTTTTCATGTTTGAAAGTATTAGTGAATGATGTAGATTAATGAAGCTTGAATTGCTACATATTTATATATAGTTTTAGACACAAAATTAAACTGATGAATTTGGATATTGTTTTTGACTTGTAATAATGTAACCTGGCTAATGAAAGTATTTCAAAACGGCCCTACAAATATCAAGTGGCATAGGATCTATAATATAATATATATTCAGCACAACTAGCCAGTAGTATTTTTTTGTCAGCCGATGACCCCCAGATCAGCTGGTTTGGGGTGAGGTGGGAAGGTTTTTTCTTCGGGGTTCCTGCCCGGGCTGTTCAGGTTCGAGTCCCGCAACTCCACAAAAAAAATTCTCCGTGACTGTTTGAGCTTAGGCAAGGAGGACACCGGGTGTGTGGGGCAAGATTCGAACTTAGGTTGGGGAGCTATATGTCATAGGGTTTCACCACTGAACCACACCTATCAAAAAAAAGTGTTTTTCTGTCAACATTAATTGAGTGATAAAAAAGTTTTTTTTTTTTTTTTTTTGTTAAAAGGTTCAGCCCATGAAAAACCTTTTTAAGCTAAAAGTCTAGCCCAAGTTCTTAAGTTTAACAGTCCAGAAATTTAAAGCTCTAGCCCAATAAGAAGCCCACTTGAACTTAAAATTTGAAAGTTGTTTAGCCGTTAGGACTTAGGTGTACAAAGGGCTGTAAACGAACCGAAAGAACACGAACAAGGCCTTGTTCGTGTTCGTTCGTTAAGGAACAAGCTTGTTCATGAACTGTTCACCGAACGAGATTTCTTGTTCGTGTTCGTTCATTAAGGAAACGAACATGTTCGTGAACTGTTCACGAACACTTACCATATGCTAATGAACTCTAACAGATGTTCATAAACATAAATGAACTGAAATGACTTTTACGAACACAATATTCATTTTAGAATAAAATCTGCATTTTCATCACAAATATTACGAAGAATCCAAAAAAAGTAAATAAAAACTTAACATAATTATACGAACACAGTTGACATGATTATCAAAAACATAATAAACACAAAATTAAGAGTTTCTCAAGCTTTAACACAAACTAAAATTGAAATAGTGAAATGAGGGATGTTGTGAGAGGCATATAAGATAACTAGGGTTTCAAAATTTTAAAAGCTAGAAATAATAAAACAAAATACCACATATAAAAACCTTTAAACGAACTAACACAAATAAATATTAATGAGCAAACATAAAAGAACTCATTATCGAACGCTCATGAACATAAACGAACACATTACCGCCGAACGGTTCAAAAACTGTTCAAAAACTTAACGAACGAAATTTCTTGTTCGTATTCGTTCATTTACTAAACGAACGAACATAAACGAACTTCCCGCCGAACGGTTCAAAAACTGTTCGCTGAACATTCGGTTCGTTTACAACCCTAGGTGTACAAACCGGTTAAGGGGGGTAGTGGCACCCATCACTCATCACTCACAACTTCTAATCAAGTTTTGTCACGTCATTAAGCATTATTCCATCACTAGTGATGGATTTTAGTGGAAATGCCCGTAAAATTCCATCACTCACAACCTTTTTTTTAAATTACAAATTAACATTAATTAAAAACACTAAAATTATAAATTATAAATTTCATTTAAATATAAGAAAAAAGTACACCATCATCATTTCCTCTCTGCATTCTCCCACCAAACAAAACAAAAAGGACAAAACCCCTTCTCCTCCTTCAAGTCATCCTCTTCATCTCTTTCACCTTCACAACTACAAATCCAGCGTGAAGATTCAAGTTTCACACCTTCACAACTACAAAATGACCAGATTCACACCTTCACAACGGTCAAAAATAGCAACTAGCAACAGTCATCATCGGTAACAAAATTCAAGTTTCACGCGTGAAAAAGAAGACGCGTTTTGGGTTCCACGCGTTGTCAAAACGGGTGGCGGTGGTGTGCTTGATGGATCCACGCGTGGTGGAGGTGCCATCATGTGGCGCCCCGTCCCCCCTTAATGGGGTCCACCCCGTTGTTTAGCCGTTAGGACTTAGGTGTACAAACCGGTTAATGGGGTCAAAACCATTTCAATTATAAACCGGTTTAGGAGACAAAAATAATATAAAATTACTGAAATACCCCTACCATTAGTTGAATGATTTAACTGAGTTAAGACTCGGGGAGTAAAATGGAAAAAAAACATGGTAAACTATTGGAGTAAAATGGTTATTTTTAAATGATTGGGGCAAAACCATTAAAACGAACAAACCATATGGAGCAAAACGGAAGTTTACTCTAAATAAAATACCCCTCACCATCAACTTCATCTTCATCCACTTTTAATCACAAAACCCTAACCTTCGCCACTACCACCCATCTACAACCGCCGGCCACCACCCCATTCATTGTCTATGACCACCATTGCTACTCGTCTGGGAGAGCTTACTTAAGAAACCGTCGCCGTCACTTTGAATATCTTGTGTCACGACCCCCGACCCACCCTGGACGGAATCGGGAGCCGCGAACAGCCAAGTGGTACCGGTGATTATTTTGAAAATTATTGCAGCGAAAATTTCATCAGGACCGTGAGTTAGGAAAAATATCAGAGTTTAGAAAACACCGGATTTTATTTATTAAATAGATGGGATAAATCCATGTTTTACAAAGGTAGCTTTAATAAGGGATAAACCCAATTACATAAAACAATATTTCTTAATTTGATTAAAATAAGCCACTTCTTGAAGCCTTTCAGTACCGTATCCATCTCTTACTCCAATCGACTGTAATTACCTGAAACGCGTTTTAAAAAGGTTTTGTCAGCAGGAAATACTGGTGAGTTCATTCATTTTTCTTAAAACGACGCATTTGTTATAATCTACAGTATTAAGAGCGATTACAATGTTTCCATATATCAACCAACTACCCACGGTATTTGTCACTCGACCATCCATTGGTAACCTCATTGTCCAATGGTGTCTGTGACTATGGTCATATCACCCCTTGGCTAACTCGTTGTCCAATGGTGACGGTTATCAAGTAATGTATACAAAACCCCACATACCGGCTGTAATTTGGAGATTACAAAGACTTAATCCCTGTAATTATAACTTCTGAAAACATTTAAGAATTTATAAAGCACTTTGATAAAAAGAGAATGACTCACATTATAAGCATGCAGATTTATACGGGCAGAGCTTAGCCTATTGATTAGTCTTGTAACCTAGTGCACACGAACTAGGTAAGTAACTAATACAGCATTTACGATAACTCACGAGATTAAAACCCTCACGACAAATGACAAAGTGCAATCACTTAAACATCCATCGGATTCACAACGAATGACAGAGTATTCCCCGAGTTCGGGTGGTACTCAAACATCCTGTCAGAATCACGACTAATGACAAAGGATAGCACTTAAACATCCGGTCGGATAGTTTCAATTGATCGGATATTGAATCGTAGCAGCGATCGAGTTAATACCCGGTATTGTAGTAGCACCTCACTATTTTGAGAGTAATATTCGAACAGAATTATAAAGAGTTTGAAAGTTTCGTCGACACCATCGAACTGCTCAGGAGCCAAGCTATTTATAGCGGAAATTGGGTTCTCTCGCGGCCCGCGTAAGCCTCCGGCCAAACCTTACGCGGCCCGCGTGGAAGTGTGGATCAGATCGGAGGTTGCTGAGTCACCGGTGGTCGCGACACGTGTGACGATACGTGGCCTTCATGCATATCCGGATAATTACAAGCTGTCGCGGCCCGCGTGACCTTCTGCCTATTCTTTACGCGGCCCGCTAGAAGACCAAATATCTGATTTTCTTTATTCTTGATATGGATTGGGGTTTCAGGGGTCCGGGTTTTTACTTACGGATCAATTTGAAACATATTTTGATATAATTATATTACAAAGAAAAAGGGAATAAAATAGTGAGAAAAGAGAATGGACCCACTTTGTAACTTTAGGGTTCAACTAGAAAGCCTCCTGGTATAAATTTTGGGTATAACTTCTGAGCTATAAATATATATATATATATATATATATATATATATATATATATATATATATATATATATATTTATACTCGTGTTAAGTATAGTACCCCTAATTCAACATTGTCCCTATGTCACGAGACAGAACCCCAATGAACTTAGTCAGGCAGAGCCTTGACATGCGTTATGGGGCTCAGATCAATCGGAAAGGGTAGCGGTGATCGGGAGTAAAAACACTTAAAACGAGGCTGGGCATTATTATTATTATGAGGTGAAAATAAAAAAATAAAAAAATAACAATTAGAATCTAGAAAGAAAGATGGCGACATATACAAGAGGCAGAAGGGAATTTTAGCACAAATTTCTTCAACACTTTCTCCTATTTATAGAAAAGATGAGTTAGGAGGCCACGCCTCATTCCCTTTTCAATTAAAAGACACGTATCATTAATATACTTTCAAAATGGACATGTAGTGTGTAATGCATGTATTTCGAAATTGTGTATGACATGTCCACTTTCTAGATTTAAATTTAGTTTATTATTTTATTCTTATAATTAATTTACCTGCTTCACTTATTTGGCGCGTATAACTTGTAAAATATGACGTTTCATAAAATAATAAATATGTCTTTAGAACGAGAATATTTATATCTACATTTTGAACCAAGTTTCATTAAAAACGGAGTAGGTTCAAATGTAATGTATTTTTATAATTTAATTATTAAACGGTTCATGGGTCCGTCTAATTACTTCATATTTCTAATCTTCAACTTACCCGTAATCTACCCGTCTAATAATATAAGTTTTTATATACTTTTATTTTATTTAGAAAGGTCACCTATATACAGGCCAATTAATTAATATAATATTTTAACCAATTATATAAAATAGTGTTTAAAACTATTTGGGTTGAATATTTATATTAAAAATAAACTAGTTACTAGTGGTTAATAAATTTAATCAAACCTATAATTCTTATATAAAAATAGGAATGTTACATCATCCCCACCTTGTTTTAAATCTCGTCCTCGAGATTTGGGTTACGATATTTCTTTTAGACTTATGTCATATTTTAGTCAATAAAAACAATATTAAGGTAGATGACACAGAATTAAAATATCAAATTTTGTGAATACGAGTTGTACAATAAGTAGGATTCAATGGTTTAACAGAATTAGTTCAAGAAATTGATGACAAACGAATGAGATGAAATGATATAATTTTCAAAGTGACTAGGTTCAAGACAAAAGATATATGATCAATAGATATTTTAAAATGAATGTGAAGGACTTTTAGAATTAAAAAAAAAATCTTTGTTAAAAGAAAGCTTATTTTGATTGGCAACTGAGGAAGACTTAGAATTGACAGGTTCCAAATGAAATAAAAGCATAAAAATGATTTGTCAAATATTAAATTATGATATGAGAAAATCAATGTGCTGAGATGAGTGAATTGCAAGGATACACGAAAGGACAATAGAGTTAGTGTATCATTGTCTTAATACATAATTGTATTAAGACTTTTGTGTCCGTACCTTAAGCGATGATCGTGAGATAATAGATTACGTCTAGACGATCGTGAAATCCTATAATATTGTTATAACCATATTTAGATATGTTAAACTCTAATTAGTATTTTGTTCATTCATTAAATTTTCGGCTATCTTAAGACTAAAATTTTAATTGGCTTGTAAACATTAGTTTCACACAATTACTATGAGTCCTCTGCGAATTTTATAATAAACTTAATATAGTCATATGAACTAAATCTGTGAAGGTAACAAATTTATTAAATTTATATATACGCACACTAAACAATATGTATAACTAAAAATATATATATGCAGAAAGTTATACTTAGGTATTTTATTCTTATTACTATATAATAGAATAGTAAAAAAAATAATATGTTAATAGTAACTATACGTATAAAAGTAAATTTGAAAATCTAAACATAAGTTTATCAAATATAAATTTCATTTTATGAAATTTTATCAAAATTTAACTTCTTTTTTTTTAAGATTAGAACTTTAAAAGACAATAAGAATCCTTATAAACTTTTATGTGATACTATATTTATCTTATTTACTTTTGATAGTAATTTATGTGTATGGTTGTAAAATAATAATATTTTTATAATATATAAAGTAATTCTACTACACATGTAACTTTCAAAAGCTGAATATAAGAAAACCAAAACAAAATTTAGTGTTATTATTATCTTTTTTTAACATGAGCTACAAGTTTATACCAATACCGCAAGGTGTCCTAATGATTTGAAATAGTTTAATAATTATGGTGTTTGAACAAATTCACCGTGTAATCAACTGAAAGCTTTTAATGAAAACTCTAGGGGTTTACTTCTCTGATCTGCATAACTCTTTTGTCGATCTTGATGCATAATACTTCTATAAGTGTTTAATAGTTGTGGAATATTTAAACAAGATGAACAATTACTTATAAGTATAAAATGTCTTGTCCATGAATACTTAGACAATTATTTATATAATTTTATTCGTCCCTCTAATTCTTGTATTGTTTTATGAAAATATGTCTTCTCCTTACAGTACAAAGTATATATAAAAAAATATTTTTATATATAATTTAAAATTTGCTAAATAAGTATGATGACTTAATTTATATACATTAACTAGTCATTATCATGGTTGGATATTGGTTAGTGCTACCTTGTTTAAGCATGGGTGATCAGTCCATGCCTAACTAAGGCTAGGCTATCCAATACCTGCCCCTGACAATAACCCTAGTACCTAAAAATAATACTAACACTACTACTATTAATATATTATTACTAATAATAAAACTAATATTAATTACCAATAATAAATAACTAAACATAAACTTAAATGAGAGTATATCTCAAACATAATTTTATAAAAATATAAATTCTTCACCTCAATGGTTTAACAAGAATATTAATACTATATTGTAAATTAGGTAATTACTTATGTAAGTTTTTTTTTCATGTGTTTTCTTGTGCACTAGCACAACTTTACTTGCTTCGTACTTGCGTATTGGAAATTCTTATACTTTTGATGGCGTACCAACTTAAAGGGTTTCCATTGTTTATATTGTCGCACGAGTTACGAGGTAGATGATCAAACGGAATAATGTTTGATATCGGAATTATAGATATATGCAAGAGATTCTTGATAAAGAAATTTAAATTTTATTATTGACACATATGTTTATGATATATTTTTAATTGACTTTTGGAATTCCTTATAGATATACATATCTATATAATCATATATTTCAAATGCTGTAATATACATACTCTTAGTAAGGTCAATGTATTTAAAGATTCATATTTCTAAAAACAAGTCAGATATCAGGTCATGATACTATTTAGGGAAATCTTGTCACTTGTTTGGCATATTATATACCTTCTTACCCGGTTTTAGCCGGAGAGGTAACCCCGTTATATCCGGACAAGCTGGAGAGTCTGCTACACCATACCCAGTCTTGCCGGAGAAGAAATTTATTTTTCCCATAAATAGTATTTTTCTTAAATCATGATTTGGAAAGTGCATTATGACTTTTTAACAAAGACTAAGCAAGTTAGTCTTCATATGACGGATCATATTCTAGAACAAAGTAGTACCAATTAGGGAAATCTCCTAACTGTTATTTCTTATTTATTATACTTACAACGTTCTAGTTATTATTTTCACGGCATACCAAAACCCATTACACTTTATTTACACAAGTATTTAGCTTAGCTTATACTAAGGCATCTTTTCTTAAGTTCAAGTCTAAATGCTATCATGTGTGCTACTAGTTAATAGTAATCTCCTAACTCTTTTATATAAGCTTAGGTATTATTATCACAACACCTATAGGCTTAAATCAGTGGCTCTGATACCACCTTATGTCACGACCCCCGACCCACCCTGGACGGAATCGGGAGCCGCGAACAGCCAAGTGGTACCGGTGATTATTTTGAAAATTATTGCAGCGAAAATTTCATCAGGACCGTGAGTTAGGAAAAATATCAGAGTTTAGAAAACACCGGATTTTATTTATTAAATAGATGGGATAAATCCATATTTTACAAAGGTAGCTTTAATAAGGGATAAACCCAATTACATAAAACAATATTTCTTAATTTGATTAAAATAAGCCACTTCTTGAAGCCTTTCAGTGTCGTATCCATCTCTTACTCCAATCTACTGTAATTACCTGAAACGCGTTTTAAAAAGGTTTTGTCAGCAGGAAATACTGGTGAGTTCATTCATTTTTCTTAAAACGACGCATTTGTTATAATCTACAGTATTAAGAGCGATTACAATGTTTCCATATATCAACCAACTACCCACGGTATTTGTCACTCGACCATCCATTGGTAACCTCATTGTCCAATGGTGTCTGTGACTATGGTCATATCACCTCTTGGCTAACTCGTTGTCCAATGGTGATGGTTATCAAGTAATGTATACAAAACCCCACATACCGGCCGTAATTTGGAGATTACAAAGACTTAATCCCTGTAATTATAACTTCTGAAAACATTTAAGAATGTATAAAGCACTTTGATAAAAAGAGAATGACTCACATTATAAGCATTCAGATTTATACGGGCAGAGCTTAGCCTATTGATTAGTCTTGTAACCTAGTGCACACGAACTAGGTAAGTAACTAATACAGCATTTACGATAACTCACGAGATTAAAACCCTCACGACAAATGACAAAGTGCAATCACTTAAACATCCATCGGATTCACAACAAATGACAGAGTATTCCCCGAGTTCGGGTGGTACTCAAACATCCTGTCGGAATCACGACTAATGACAAAGGATAGCACTTAAACATCTGGTCGGATAGGAATGTTACTAGTTACTAGTGGTTAATAAATTTAACCAAACCTATAATTCTTATATAAAAATAGGAATGTTACATCTTGGTCGGCCGGAAAATCACTAGATAGGGTTTCGATGTAGTGGCCATTTCTGTCGTCGAAGAGATTGGGAGGATGGCTGGTGAACGACCAACGTTTGGCGATTTGAGATTGGGAGGATCGACGGAGATTAGGGCGGATGACGAAGCTTGATCGGATGGTGATTTCGGGTGGCGGTGCGATGAAGGTGGTGGTAGTCTGGTAGATGGTGGGGTTGTCTGAATTCCCAAGGTTCATTTAACGAAGGAAAAGAAAGGATTTGGAGTGATGTAAAAAAAGTTGTATTCTAAAGTTTTTTAAGAAGGAAATGGAGATAAATGGAAAGAAAAATTATGTTTATTTCTCTCCTTAATTCATTTTCTCATTCTTTTATTCTCTTTCGTTTATTAAATTCGGGAACACAGCGTGAAGATAGTCTGGCAAATGTGCGATGAAGAACTTGTATTTTTATATATAGTTTTTAGAGTAAACTGCAATTTTACCCCCTGGGGTTTAGGCCAATTGGCACCTTTACCCCCCCCTAAAGAAATAATTGCAATTTTACCCCCCAACGTTCGCTGTTATGTCGCAACTTTACCCCCTGGCATCAAATTTGTTGACTGGTCTGTTGACTTGGGGGTGAAATTACTATTTTACCCTTTTATTTTACCCCCCAATGTTCGTTGTTATGTCGCAAGTTTACCCCCTGGCATCAAATATGTTGACTGATCTGTTGACTTGGGGTAAATTACTAAAATGCCCTTTCTTATTACACCCTATACTTTGTGTTATGAAGCAATATTACCCCTGCAACTTCCAAAACCTTTCCCGCCACCAGCCATATTCGATTCCACCACCCATATTATAAACCCCTGCTCTTAATAATCAACCCATTGATAACTTATGATGCATCATCATGCCACATAATAGAAGCTATGTTTTAACACTTGCAGAACCAATCGAAAACACATCAACGCCATTAATAAAGTCACATATTGATTCAATTCAAATTGATTTAAAAGTTGTAACAGAATTCTTACTTTGAACCAAACATGAATTGATTGGAGTTTTGTGTATATATACCCTCAAGGTCTCAACCATGAAGAACCTTCAGCCACAGCTTAAAACCATTGCTAAAGGCCTTCTGTAATGGTTTTGTCCAGGCAATTGGAATTTGAATGAATTAGAATTTTTCAAAAGCATTTGGAATGCAAAGAAACTGGAATTTATATCAGAAGCATTAGCCCTGAACCTCTGCATCAGAAACTGGAATCTATATCAGAAGCATTTTGGGTGACAACATTAACTTGTGTGTTTGGATACTCTGTATCAGAAGCACTAGTTCATTTTACAGTATTTGGCATGTTACTCAAAACTGTTTAGTCACTTTAATCTCATATTACACAGCAGTACAAAGTTGTTTTACACTTTTACTGCATTTATCAGAAGCACTAGTTCGTTTGCATTTACCATAGTAACCAAACACACATGTTCAAGAACAAACACACAATTCCAGTAACCTGTAATGCAACTTAACAGTAGCAACTTAACAGACACATTAACAGCAGCATATAACTTAACAGCAAGCATACCAAAAGATCCTAATCAAACATAACCTGTACAATCAATTATACCTGATCAAGCATACCAAAAGATCCTAATATATAATTACAATCAACTACACTACACAACCATTTCCTGCTGAGGGGGAAACTGGAAATGCAGGAAAGGGCGGCCTCGCATCTTGACAACCAAGGAGACCACAATCGATCGTAGTGAAACATGAATCCTCATGTCCACTGCAAACATAGAAACATCCATTACTAGTTCTGGCCTGACATTACTAGTTCTGACCTGATTTTAACCCACAATCAAAATACTGGTTTGATTTTACCTAAAAATTGCGAAAACAGGGAGGATCGCCGGACCACAGCTGGATCGACGGTGGCCGGTGGTGTGGTCGCCGGCCCTGGCTCTGCCGGTGGAGGTGGATGCATGATTGTAGCCGGTGGTTCGCTCATGTCTGCTGGCCCAAATGTGGGTGATGAAAAAGACGGAGTGGGTGATGAAGAAGACGTAGTCTCCGTCGCCGGTGGGGGGAGTGTCGCCGGTGAGGGGGAGTGTCGTCGGTGGGGGGAGTGAAGAAGAATGAGTGGGTGGAAACTTAGGGGGTAAGGTTGATATAGAAGGTTATATTTAGGGGTTATTATAATATATAAGGTACTAATTTTGGTGAAATTACAAGATTATCCTTTGACCCTTCCATAGTTTAGTTGACCGGTCAATAAATTTGATGCCAGGGTGTAACACCTCGCAAAATCATGTCCAATATAGTATCGAAACGTGTCATGGACTTTAAACGTGTAACAGATTGATTATGAGAGACTAAAGTTGACAAACGAAGAAAGTATATGTATATAAGGATACAAAGTGTCAACATTTGATAATTTTGCCTTTCAACAAACCTACACGATGTTTATACCCTTAAACGAATGAATTATGAAGCGTATGAAACCGTTTGTAGAAGAAAGTGAAAGTTTACAAGACGCGAGGGTTAAATGTGTCAACATGTTTAAGTTATACCTCTGAGTGACCTTTTAGCGAACCTGGAGCCTTGTAACGATTAATTATACTCCCAAGAATAAGTGGTAAAAATTTCACAAGGTTTCGATATCATATGAGAAAGATACGCTAACTTTCGTAATTAAGGGGTTAAAAGTGTCAACGAGGCAAAACTTGTGTTTTCGGTTATCGTTTAACGAAACCAGACCTAACGGTGTTTGGTTATATCTCATGGATCATAAAAATATAAATTTCATGGGTTAAATGTGCTTAAAATGAAATATATGAGGCTTTAAAGGTCCAGGGGTCATTTCTGTCAAGTTTCAAAACTTGTTGGCTGGTAACCATGATGGTGGCGCTGCGCCACCACCAACAGCCTCTGCCGTCACGCGACGCGACGGCCTGACCTGGACAGATTTCATGCACAGCTGCAAGTTCAGCAGGTTAAACCGACTTAGTAGCCTTGTATTCGATTCTAGGGGCTTGTTTGATGGTTTTTATTGGCCTAGGGACACTTGGGATCATCTGAATTACCTCCTAGGTACATATGGAATGATCTTGGAGCTCTAGAAATCCTATATAAGGGCCATAAGTTCAATTGTTCAAGTGCTCATTCACTTGCAACAACTCAAGCACTCATCTCTGGAGGTAGCTGGCCTTAGGAGACGATTGAAAAGTGTAGAAAAGATAGCAAGGACCTTAAGTAAGAGTTTTAATCCCTGCTTAGTCCTTTTAATTAGCTTAAAAATCAAAAAGTCAAACTTATCGTAATTAAGCTTTGACTTAGTGATTAATCACTAATGGTCCAGTCATTTTTCGAATTGAAAGTGGCTATGAGTTGGTAATTATGTGGGTAATAAACCCTTAAAAGGGCACCCTCTGATTCCCAATCTAACTAGGTCAATTGTCGGGTCAAACTTAATTATAAAAAGTCAACAAAAAGCTAATTTTCGAATAAACACATAATTAACAATGTAGAAGCCATGAAACCTGTTTTATCACTTATATAACTTGGTAATTAATGTAAGAACATGCCTAAGCATGTCCAACCCGACAATTTTCAGTTTAGGCTCGGTTCGGAACCGAAAGTCGCAAAAGTAGACTTTTGCCTTGACTTTCAGTTCTGACCCAATGTAGCATATTTTAGAAATTCCTTAGAGCTCTATTAAAACCAGGTTATAGGATAGTGTAACCCTCTGAGGTTATACAACTTGGTTCCTTAGTTATCTGATTCATGTCCGTGTTTCCGTTATATGCCTAAATGTTGACCATTATGCCCTTTTGACCTTAAAACGAGATTTTTGAAAATGTGAGAGGACAAAAACCTTTATTACTAATTTGTAAACTTGTCCTAAAAATTTGACGTCAGTTTGAGGTCTAGATTAGGAGTTATACTCAATATCGTAATTAAGAAGCTTTTTATTAATTAAACGGCGTAATTAGCATAAAGCCTATCTAAACCCAAATTTTAACACCAAACTTTTTACCCACTGATGTAAAATAATATTTTGGGATTTTTGAATATTTTTATTTATTTTTAAGCTGAGCATAACATAGAGTACTTGCTTCAATTCGGTAAATGTCGGTTATACCATTTTCTTGCATAAAATGAGTTTTACATATTATTTTGATACCAAACTTTTTGCTACTGATTTTATATGATAAATAAAATATTTTGAACTTTATAAACTGACCAAAAACGCAGATTTCCTGTTTAAACCCGAAAATTGCTTAAAACCGACTTTTACGCGTTTTAAGCGCATAGTATGAGTTAAAACCATTTTTAACATATAAGACTTAATACCTACTGATGTTTTTAGTAAATTTTTATATTTTAACAGTAAGATAAAGTTTTGAACTCAGATTTCTAAATTTGACCTTTTAAAGCTTAAGTGAAATTACCAAAATGCCCCTACGGTGCATAGTTTGGTTAAAGTTGATAAATTTCACATGTAGGCAATACCCTACTGATATAACTTATTAAATTAAATATTTTTATTGATATTTTTAGACCTGAACCTCAGATTAATAATTAATCTCTTTTATAACCTTTAAAATGACCAAAATACCCCTACGAGGCTTAATTTGAGTTTAAATTCGTTTTGGGCATAATGGAAGGTATCCTACTGATATCACAACATATTTAAGGTATATTAACTTAGGAAACCTGTTCATGACTCATTTGGTTACCCGTTATGCATTTATCGCGTTCGGTGCGGTTTATGTAACTAGTTTGCATAAATTAACCGAAACGGGTCAAACCTCATCATTTTCACCTCAAAATCCAGAATGTGTTTAGTTTACCCATATTATACAAGTCTTCAAACTTCTCGGGTCTAAACCACATTCTAATCCAGTCTTCGCTTAAGCATGCGTTTCGAACCGTGTATCTTTCTTTAAAACTAACCGGTCTAAGTTTAGGCTTAATTAAAGACCCGTTAGGAATCTAATAGGTTATTAAAACCTTCGTTCCAAATTAGGAGCCCAGTAAAAGATACTTGCACTTGCTGATTTGTACGGCTGGGATAAATTTATATAATTTGCTCAGATAAATACTTTTAAGTTATTTTCCCTTATACGGGCTTGGGGTACAGTATATAAAATACCGCTTGGTCGGGCATTGAATTGTTAATCGTATGAAGGTTAATTTATTGAGATGACCCGTTTAAACTGTTTTGTTTGCTTAAAGCCTTTGGGGGGTTAATAACCATGTCCCGGATATCATTGGCATCATTCATTGAAATGGCCACGACCTAAGCACGGGGTGTAGGCATACACCCGCTAGTGCATATATATATATATATATATAAGAAGGTATAACCGCCGGTTGAGAATAACTCATCGCGGGATTATATCATGTGGTGTGTCTATTAATCTTTAACCCGGTATTCAGCCCGGGCACTGAACGTATAACAAACATGTAATTCTTTTACAAGTTTATATTTAAATAATTATCCCAAGTTATAAAAGATATTTTGTGCCTTGTGCATTTAAATCAATTTTCTTAAACATTTTCAAAATGAGTCGGTTAATTGTATTTACCAGTGAAAAACTGACGTATTTTCCCAAAAAGGTTAAGTGCAGGTACTAATCGGAATAGGCTGGCTACTCCTAACATCAATAAAGAGTCTTGCAAGCTTAGATGCCTATAAAATCTGTTGAACAATGTTTCTTTTATCTTTGATCCGCCTGTGGATCCTTTACAACCGTTTTGTAATAAATGATATTACTTTCATTCGGTTTATAATGTTTTAATCTTTCGACTTCCGCTGTGTATATATAAACTGTGATAAATTGTATATGATGATATCAACTACGTCACGATACTCCCCATCGGGCCCACCGGAAATACGTGGAAATATCGGGGTGTGACACAGGGGGTAAAGTTGCGACATAACAGCGAACGTTGGGGGGTAAAATTGCAATTATTTCGTTAGGGGGGTAAGGGTGCCAATTGGTCTAAACCCCAGGGGGTAAAATTGCAGTTTACTCTAGTTTTTAAATACTTTTACCTTATTTTTTAAATATATTTAAAATTAAAGAAGTAAGATTACCAACCTAGCTACCCTCATTTGCAAGGCGGAAGTTTTTAACCGGGTTAGCATCAAATGACAGTTGGTGCAAGGTTTTCAAAACACAAAGGATGATTCTTGTAATTTCGAAAGGTAAAGGGCATCCATTGCAATTCGATGTAAACGTAAATGATGAGAAGTAATTTACCCTTATTTTAATCGTGTTTTTCTATAATTGTTAATTTCATTATTTAACAAATCAATTAAAAAATTTAAAGGTAAAGGATATCCATTGCAATTCGATGTAAACATAAAGGACAAGAAGTGTAATTTACCAATATTTTAATCGTGGTTTTCTTTAATTGTTTATTTCATTATTTAACAAATCGATTTAAAAAAGACAGTGTTTTACATTTGAATTTTTATCTGATGTTTTTTACTACACTTATTTTTTTGTAGTCCAATCACTTTGATCATTATGAGTTTGTAACATTTTAGTTTACAAACATTAACAAAGGAAACAAGTACAACACGTTAACATTACAAACATATGTATGATTGTACCAAGATCACAAGAAAATACATTAAGCAACAAATTTTTCGAATTCGCCCTCAGACGAATTATGTCCATTACGAACTATGTGGTGATACGGAGAGCGTGACACACTCCAAATATAATGTTACCGAGGTAAATATTTTTATAGTCTGTTCTTATAAATACGTTTATGTTTGAAGTAAAACCTCTCATTTGTGCTTTGTGGTATTTAAGGATCTATTATTTGTCAACAGGAAAAATATTAAGCAACTGTCAAGAACATTTATTGCATATTGTTTCATACATAAAACAGTTTAAGGTTGCGAGTTACATAATTAAATTATTCGAGCGCGATTGGAATAAATAAGACTGGTGAAACTAGTTAGTACTCCAGAAGTCCAAAGACATAGGATCGCCGCCGAGTACCAAACGTCGCCAACCATCTTTGTCTATAACGGTTCCAACATCCTTGCACATAACCTTACAGTAGCTGCAAACACTCGGGCAAAAAACGAACTTATACCCGTCATTAGTTTTCTCAATCTTAAACCAGTTATCCAATGTTTCTGGTCCCGGGTTTCCCTCAACACCCCCCACCATCACAGCATATTGCTTCAAGGCTTTATCATATTTCACCTTCCATACGTTTGACTCGATGTCCCATCCGGTGGAATCTGAAAACTTTATGTTAACATCTGTGGAAAGACGGATCACGCCTTTCTTGGGGTTTACTGGGCTGAAAGTCAACGGCAGGCCGAGATTGTAGTGGTCTCGGGATTGTGCAACGGCAGCTGTGTAGTTCACTGGAAAAAGTCCGCCATGTTCATCGTCCGAAACCACTGGCGTAACATAGTATTTGGAACCGGTTTGGAGGTATTTTCCACGAACATCGAGCACTGGAGCGGGAGCGGGAGCTGCATTGGCTGCGAATACGAGTTTAAGTGAGAATAAGATGATTGTTTTCATTTTGAAAAGTGTTGGTGAATGATGTAGATTAATGGCTATTTATACATGGTAGGAAGTTTGCTAGCTTTTGATTTAATAACAACATGTTGTTGGTTTAGAGTTTTGGTAGTTTTAGATACTGGTGAATTTGGATATTGTTTTTGACTTGTAATTGATGTTTTTAACAACTAAAATATAAATAATTAACAACAACATGCTGGCTTTCTTCTTGCAGCCGGAGAAAATGTAACTTTGAATATATTGTGTAGTGTGTATTTGTAAATTTATTATCTAAGATATGGATTGTGATGACTATTCAAGTATGTTAATATTCTATCTATGCTTTGATTGCTTTCTATGTCATAGTTATACTGTTTTTTTTTTATTCGTGAATTACATATCAAATTGAAATATACATTGAATTTAGCTTGTGATAATTTATAGAGTTATACACTTGACATTAAGGAATTGACTGTTAAATATGGATGTGTTAAGCTTATTCCTTTTGATTAAAATGGATTATCACTGTAATTTTTTTTTCTTTTTATAGTTTTGTTCAAAAGTGAAAGTGCACTAATTTTAACGTTATTTTATTAATTCCGTGAAAATAACGTTAAAAGCTGAGGACGGTTAATCATGCATCATGTAGTGACGTTGATAGCTGAAAGACAAAAAGGTACATGCACTAATTGGTCTTTGTCACGATTGCTGAATGTTATGTGCCTTATGTCCAAGGTTTGATGCAAAACTACTATCGAGCCGGGGGTCTCACGTACTGGAAGCAGCCTCTCTATTCCTACGAGGTAAAGGTAAGGCTGTCTACATCTTACCATCCTTAGACCCTACCTTTGCTTTGCTATTGGTGAGATTTACTGAATATGATGATGATGATGATGATGATGATGATTATAGTTTTTAATATCTTTATGGATTGATTGTTTTTATTTTTTTGTTGAGTTAATTGCCAAAATCGTCCCTGAAGTTTGGGCACGTTTGCCATTTTCGTCCAAAATGACACTTTTGTACCAAATTGCCCCCAAGGTTTGTAAATTTTTGCCATTTTCATCCAAACCACTAACTTAGTTTATTTTTTCTGTTAAGTTAAGGATATTTGGATGAAACTGGCAAACATAAAACCACAGGGACGATTTTGGCAATTTACTCAAACCCTTTTTAATTTCTTTTATTTAATTATTTTTGTTACATATATAATAAAAAAGAATATACATAGAGTTTTTAGAAAAAAAATTAATAGTTTTGTCACATAATTTTTATAAATTTTCATATACAAATCACTAACCTAGTTTATTTTTTCTGTTAAGGTGAATGATATTTTAAATTTTATAAATTAAGACAGAAATTAATTTACAGATTCTTTATATAAATCAGTTTTATAAAGAGAAAACGTCATTGGTGTGCAACACATAACAATCGATTACAACTTTTAGTATTTATCAGTTGTAGAGATAAAAAAAATTGTAAAACGTTATATATTTTTTAAATGTGTTGAGCACCTAGGAAATATGTTGGTAGAAATAAAATATTTATTTAATTAAGATTATGAGGGTAACTAACTAATACTTATTCTGAGTGGCTTGGGTAAAGAAACTTTTGGTTCATAGCATTATAATTACAATTTGGTAGGTAATTTTAAGGTTTGGTAACGATACGTTGTTTGATAGAGGAGGGGGCACTAGCTTCTGTTTTTCCTTAGGAGCGAATTTATATAAAAGAGTAGAAGATGAATTACAAACTTGGTACATATGATAAGATTTTTTTATTTGACCTTTTTCAATAAGGCCACCAGTATTTTAGTTTTATAAAATTTAGAGGTTTAAATAGATTTTATTTTTATAAAACTGATCTATATAAAAAATTAGAAATTAATTTCTGTCTTAGTTTATAAAATCCTTCGTCTTAATAGAAAAAATAACTTAGTTAGTGTTTGGATGAAAATTTATAAAAATTATGTGACAAAACTATTATTTTTTTTCATATAAAAATTGCATGTATATTCTTTTTTATTATATATGTAACAAAATTAATTAAATAAAAGAAATTTAAAAGAGTTTGAGTAAATTGCCAAAATCGTCCATGTGGTTTTATATTTGCCAGTTTCATCCAAATATCCTCAACTTAACAGAAAAAATAAACTAAGTTAGTAGTTTGGATGAAAATGGCAAAAAGTTACAAACGTTGGGGGCAATTTGGTACAAAAGTGTCATTTTAGACGAAAATGGCAAACCTGCCCGAACCTCAGGGACGATTTTGGTAATTAACTCTTTTTTGTTTTAACGGTTTGGTTTCTACTTTAATCGATATGGATTTTTGTCTGTTTATGAAAAAAAATGAAATTTTTATTTGTATTATTTGTTTTCTTGAAATTCATATGATAAATGGTAACTATATGATTGTTCCATGTTTGATTTCCATTCTGATAAATGTATGTAACAAGGCTTTGTATATATCATGATCATCAAAATGTCTTTGAAGTATTATACAACTTGTCATTTTAATAAATTTTAGGTTATGTGATTCATGTAACCAAACCATTTTCTCTATATACACACATCAACCCATGCAAGTTTTACAACCATAAACAACTTTATTCAAACATAGATAAACAACAATTAAGATTGCTTGTTACATATGTTATTTGTTCGAGCATCCATGGAATAATGGACTAGTGGAATGGAACTAGTTAGTTTTCCAGAAGACGAAAGACGCAGGATCATTGTTGAGTACCAAACGTTGCGAACCATCTTCGTCGTCAGCTATTCCAACATCCTTGCACATAACCTTACAGTAGCTGCACACACTCCAAATATAATGTTACCGAGGTAAATATTTTTATAGTCTATTCTTATAAATACCTTCTTGTTTAATGTAAAACGGGTAAGTGAAGTTGCTATGTGACTTTATTATTTTGGCACATATATACTTTATAGTTGATATGTGACTTTATAATTTCTGATGTTGAAATATTGTAGGTGCCATCATGGGCAAGTGAAGCCGACTACAAGAACGTGATGAAGGGAGCTGGTTTTATTGAAAGGTTCGCATTATCGGTGTTGACACTGTCCCAATAATCTCAATAACTAGATACCATATATAAAACAGTACTTGTAAAAAAGCTGGTCCATCCTTTTGGAGTTTGTACCACATAAATGTATGCACTTCTATGGCACTAACTGATAATATAATTATCATGTTTCTTGTTTACGTAAATCCCACAAAGCATCTACCTCCTCAAGCCCAACGGGCTCCTCCTCTTGTACCAAAAACACACCTCAGATTTGCACATTAGTGTTGCTTGAGAAGATCTAAAGTCCTGAACCCTTCCATGGTTTACCATTCATTTAAAATTCAGTTATGTTCATGAGAAATTTAACTTTGGTTGTCTAGGTCTCAACGTTTATGTTGATCGCCATTTAGAATTTACAGGTAACTAAGTTGAGAAAAAAAAAAATGCGTGAATCTGTATTAGCATTAAAAATATCTTCACTATGTAATGTTTTCTACATTCTACTCTAGATACGTGATAACTATAAATAACTAACTTAACTACAAGAAGAGAGGCTAATTAACATCATTGAGGTTAAGGATGATTAAACATGATGTTTTCACTTGTGGATACATTCCCACACATTTTGCGTTTCTGTTTTATTTCATTGGAAAGATTCATACACTTTTTTGTTCATTTGGCTTCAGTTCTTGCAATTTTTAATCAAACAATTATACATCTTTTTACTGACCCAAATTTTGTCATTCTAGCTTCCAATTTATGTTTTGACGAGCGGTAAAGATCATATGGGGCCCGCAAGTGACCGACCGTGCAAGGTTTCCTTGAGTCTAGTCTCAACCACGGTTTACCTTTTCCGCTCCAATGAAGCAGGCTAATCGGACCAGGGGTGCAAACTCCTACATCTTCCTTGAATTTTGTCACCACCTAACCCATATTGGTTTCATCTATGAGACTATGATCAATGCCTTTAATGTTCCCGGCAAAAAACAAGCAAAAATGGTGGCAAAGAACCCAAGTAAGAAGATTGAAAGGTATTATTATATAGATGGTGGAAAGTGGGAAGTTGCTAGTTTTAGATTGTAAAAATGATCATGTTGTTGGTTTGGAGTTTTGATAGTTTTTGACCGAAAGTCAAACTTGGATATTGTTTAAGACTTGTAAATGAATGCTGTATATAGTCAACTACAACAAAGATATCCATATCCAAACAAAAGAACTTGATGGAACTAAACTACTAAACTACCCTCAACACCTCCTTAAACTTAAGCATGGCAAATTGGGCGGTCGTACGGGTTCAGATGACGTGCCAGAATGAGTTTGGTCAATATTGGTTATGAGCAAAATAAGTTCAGGTAAAAACGGGTTCTAGCGAAAATGGAGTTGAGTTAAAATTATTTATATAAATAAAAGTATCAAAATTATTTATATAAATACAAAAATTAAATGAAGTAAAATGAGCATTCTTATTGGTTGAAATTTCTTCTTTTTTATTGTTACAAAAAATTTCTTCTCGTTTGAACCCTCCATTTGTCATTTAAAAACCTCTCATTTGTGCTTTGTGGTATTTAAGGATCTATTATTCTTCAACAGGAAAAATATTAAGCAACTGTCAAGAACTTTTATTGCATATTGTTTCATAAAACAGTTTAAGGTTGCGAGTTACATTATTAAATTATTCGAGCACGATTGGAATAAATAAGACTGGTGAAACTAGGGAGTACTCCAGAAGACAAAAGACATAGGATCACCGCTGAGTACCAAACGTCGCCAACCATCTTTGTCTATAACGGTTCCAACATCCTTGCACATAACCTTACAGTAGCTGCAAACACTCGGGCAAAAAACGAACTTATACCCGTCATCAGTTTTCTCAATCTTAAACCAGTTATCCAATGTTTCTGGTCCTGGGTTTCCCTCAACACCCCCCACCATCACAGCATATTGCTTCAAGGCTTTATCATATTTCACCTTCCATACGTTTGACTCGATGTCCCATCCGGTGGAATCTGAAAACTTTATGTTAACATCTGTGGAAAGACGGATCACGCCTTTCTTGGGGTTGACCGGGCTGAAAGTCAACGGTAGGCCGAGATCGTAGTCTCGGGACTGTGCAACGGCAGCTGTGTAGTTCACTGGATAAAGTCCGCCATGTTCATCGTCCGAAACCACTGGCATAACGTAGTATTTGGCCCCGGTTCGGAGGTATTTTCCACGAACATCGAGCACTGGAGCGGGAGCGGGAGCTGCATTGGCTGCGAATACGAGTGCAAGTGAGAATAAGATGATTGTTTTCATTTTTGAAAGTATTAGTGAATGATGTAGATTAATTAAGCTTGAATTGCTACATATTTATAGATGGTAGGAAGTATGCTGGTTTAAGATTATAAAAACAAAACATGTTGGTTTGGATTTGGATTTGGATAGTTTTAGACACAAAATTAAACTGATGAATTTGGATATTGTTTTTGACTTGTAATAATGTAACCTGGCCCTACAAATATCAAGTGGCATAGGGTCTATAATATATATATTCAGCACAACTAGCCAGTAGTATTTTTTTGTCAACCTTAATTGAGTGAAAAAAATAGTATTTTTTTGTTAAAAGGTTCAGCCCATGAAAAACTTTTTGCTTTAAAGTCTACCCCAAGTTTTTAAGTTTAACAGTCCAGAAATTTAAAGCTCTAGCCCAATAAGAAGCCCACTGGAACTTAAAATTTGAAAGTTGTTTAGCCGATAGGACTTAGGCGTACAAACCGGTTAATGCGTTATAAACCCGTTTGGTCCAAACCGGTTCAATTATAAACTGGTTTACGAGGAAAAATAATCAAACATATCAAATTGGTTTGGGTCGGGTTATAAACCGGTTTGGGGGAAACTGGCTTTTTCCCAATCGGGTCGGGTCTTAAACCGGTTTGATTCTCCGAAGTGCGAACTTGTATACGAACCTACGGGTTGGGTCAGTTTGGAAACCGGTTTTGGTGTGTTATCGGTCGGTTTGTAAACCTATATATTTGATAAATACTTTTTCTTTTCGTTAAGTTCTTTAATTTGACAGTTAGGAAAATACAAAACCTAAATATATTGATTGTTAGATAATATATTAACATTGACACATCTAGTAATGGTACTACCAAAAGGGAGCTGGTTTGATTGAAAGGTTCGCATCATCGGTGTTAACACTGTCCCAATAATCTCATTAACTAGATACCATATATAAAACAGTACTTGTAAAAAAGTTGGTCCATCCTTTTGGAGTTTGTACCACATATTATGCACTTCTATGGCACTAACTGATAATACAATTATCATGTTTGTTGTTTATGTAATATTTTTCTATTCTTTTTAACAAAGAAGCTTGTACTGTTGGGTATCAATCAAGAATGAACAAAAAAAAACGAATAGGAACAGTAGAAGGAAACAGTATAATTGCGGTGGAAAGTTTAAAGCTTTATTGAATGCTTGAAATGAAAAGCTTACACCACTGCTTTACAAATGATAAAAGAGAAATTTCGACTAGTGAATAAATAAAAACAACCTACTGCATATGCTATTTATAATAAAGAAAACAAACGGCTATTTAACTTAGTCTTCCACTTTTCCAGGAACAGAAAGCAACGGCTCTTTATTAATCAATTCTGCACATTTTTATTGAAGTTTTCCACTGCAGCCAGCTCAATGATTCAGTCAAGGCTGCCAGCTCATCATCATCAGTCAACATTATCCAACACTCTCCCCTGTAATGTTGGCTTGTACTTGTGCTTCATGCACTCCAATTAGCCTCCTCATTTCACAAAACTTCAGCTTTCCCAAAGACTTGGTTAGTGTGTCAGCTTTTTGCAAACTTCCACTAACATGTTTCACACAAATCTGACTTCTTTCAACACACTCGCGGATGAAATGGTACCTTGTGTCTATGTGTTTACTTCTTCCATGGAACACGGGGTTTTTCATCAAGGCGATCGCAGCTTCATTATCCACCAACAATGTCACCATTTGAGCCTCTTTCCCTAACAAATCTGCAATCAAATTTTGCAGCCACAATGCTTGACACACGGTTGCAGTTGCAGCCATAAACTCATCTTCACACAAGCTAAGAGCAACTGTTCTTTGTTTCTGTGAGGCCCAAGTCACCAGGTTACCTGAGTAGTAAAATGCTAACCCTGTTGCTCCTCTTCCATCATCTAAACCATTGCCATTACTACTGTCACTGTAACCCAGTACTTCACTATTGCCTCCCCTGCAATACTTTAAGCCGAAGTTAATGGTACCTTTGATGTACCTTAAAATCTGTTTGACTGTATTGTAATGAGACACTTTGGGATTTTGCATATACTTGCTTACTACTCCCACCGAATAGCTCAAATCAGGTCGGGTGTAGATCAAGTATCGGATGCTTCCTATTATTCTTCTGTATGTTGTAGCATCGTATGGCTTGCCGCCTTCATCTTTGTTCAATTTGATCTTTGGTTGCATAGGAAACAAAGTACTATTGCACTCGGCCATACCGGCAACTTCAAGTATCTTTTGTGCATAACCAGCTTGTGTCAACAATATTTCGTCTTTGGTTTGATTAACCTCAATTCCCAGATAATATGTCAAATAACCCAGATCGCTCATATCGAATATTCCCATCATTTTATTTTTAAACTCTAGGATTCCCTCCTCACTCGAACCAGTTGATATGTGACTTTATAATGTCTGATGTTGAAATATTGTAGGTGCCATCATGGGCAAGTGAAGCCGACTACAAGAATGTGTTGAAGGGAGTTGGTTTGATTGAAAGCTTCGCATCCGTGTTGACGCTGTCCCAAAAATTTCATTAACTAGATACATAAATAGAACAGTACTTGTAAGGGGGGTAGGGGTGGTCATCAGTTGTACAAATTCCATCACTCCCAACATCCAATCAAGTTCTGCCATGTCATCAACCATTATTCCATCACTCACAACTTTTTTTAGTGGAAATGGTCATCACTCACCACCACACCCAAAAATCCCCCCCCCCCCCCCCCCAATCAACAATTTCCCTCACAACAATAAAAGATAACGCGTAAAAAATATGACGGAAATTTAGTTCCACGCGTGATAGAGAGGGGGTGGCGGTGGTGTTTGGCAATTTTCCACGCGTGAACAATTTCTATCACGCATAAATTGGATACCACCCCGGGTGGCCTAATAAAGCTAGTTCGTCCCTTTGAAGTTTGTGAAAGTGGTCATGGTATTGATAATCTGAATGAATCCCTACATCAATCGTAATGTCCCTTTATATAGGGACTGGAACATGAAAAACCCTATCTATAATTTAGGAATTACAATCCTACTATAATTACAATACAATCAATAATAAAATAAATATAACACCTAAAAATGTGTGCAATAATATCGGCTAAGACTCCCCCGCAGTTTGAGCGGGCGTAGGACAAACGCTCAAGCTGGATCGAAAAGACTGAAAAAGATGACGAGGAAACCCTTTGGTAAAAATGTCCGCATATTGCAAGGATTTTGGAACATGAAGGACCCGAATATCACCCACACGAACTTTCTCCCGAACAAAGTGAATATCAATCTCTATGTGCTTCGTTCTCTGATGCTGAACAGGATTGCTTGACAAATAAACAGCTGAGACATTATCACAGTAGATGACCGAAGCCTGACGAAGCGGAAGACATAACTCTAAAAGCAAGTTGCGGATCCATGTAGCATCTGCAACAGCATTGGCGACCCCCCGATATTCTGCCTCTGCGCTAGAGCGAGAAATAGTAGGCTGTCGTTTCGACGACCATGAAATGAAATTGTCTCCCAAAAATACACAATATCCACTAGTAAACCGACGTGAGTCCGGACAACCTCCCCAATCCGCATCAGAATATGCGAGTAATGAATGAGTAGCCGACTTAACGATACGAATACCGTAGTCAATAGTTCCCTGAAGATACCGAATGATGCGCTTTAAAAAAAGCAAAATGGGGCTCACGTGGTTCATGCATAAAGAGACAAATCTGTTGGACCGCATAAGAAATGTCAGGTCGTGTAAACGTTAAATATTGTAAAGCACCAGCCAAACTGCGATACAAAGTAGGATCATGAAACAAGGGACCATCTGTAGCACTCAACTTTGATGACAGATCGACAGGAGTGGTACATGGCTTGCACGAAGACATGGAAGCACGCGAGATGATATCCTTAGTATACTGAGCCTGATCCAAAAATAGGCCATTCGGACCACGAGTTACCTTAATACCCAGAAAATGATGTAGCCTGCCCGAATCAGTCATGGCAAATTCCCAAGAGAGAGTGCCAATAATATTATTAAGAAGTGCTATGGATGAAGCAGTTAACACAATATCATCAACGTACAAAAGCAAGTAGGCAGTATCCAACCCCTTAGAATAAATAAATAGTGAATTATCACAAATGCTACTGCGAAACCCTCGAGTAAGAATAAAATTAGCAAATCTGGTGTACCATGCCCGAGGAGCCTGCTTCAAGCCATATAGAGACTTTTTCAACCTGCAAACAAAATTCGGAAAACGACGATCCACAAATCCCGCAGGTTGATGCATGAAAACTGTTTCATTCAAGTGCCCGTGTAAGAAAGCATTTTTTTTACATCTAATTGATGGATAGGCCAAGAACGTGAAACTGCAATGAATAAAACGGTCCGAATAGTGGCCGGTTTGACAACCAGGCTAAAGGTATCCTCGCAATCAATACCTATTATCTGTGATTTACTATTAACAACCAATCGGGCCTTATATCTTTCCAAAGCGCCATCAGCCTTAAACTTGTGGTGAAATTGCCACATGCACCGGATGACCGGTCTATCCGGCGGTCTCGGGACGAGCTCCCAAGTATCATTATCCTGTAAAGCACTAAACTCAATTTGCATGGCATTTAACCAATTTGGGTCGGCAAAGGCTTGGAAATAAGATTTCGGGACAGGTGAGATGGTCGTGGTCGTGAGTAGGTGTTTGGTTTTGGACCGGGTTAGCATCGGGTGGTTGTTTGTGGAGGTTTGGGCTGACGAGGGGCCTGTGGTAGCAGCTGTAAAAGGCTGTGATGGGGCTTCCGAATGGGATGTAGCAGCAGCATGGGAAGCAGTGCTGGATTGGGCTGGGCCGGTGGCTGGGACAGAGCCGGTTTGCTGATGAAAACCAGGTGGAGGAGGCGGGTCAACAGACGGGTGGGCAGTGGATGGTTGAGGCCGTGGATGGCGTGTATAATGAAATGGGAAAGGGGAAGTGGTGTGAGGGGACGGTGTCGGGTTGGCAGGGGCAGAAGTAGAAAAGTAAATCCCGGGGAATGTCGTCTAAAAAGGTATAGGATGTGGGAGGTGTTTGTATGGTGTAAGGAAAGGTATACTCGTCAAAGGTAACTGTAAGACCCGTATCAATTTACTTGATTTATGTAATAGGTTATACCATTTCAATTAAAATATTGTTAAAGTAACATGACTTTCATAAACAAAGTTCATAAGTAACATCAACCTTAGTCAACTAATGACTAAGTTAAAACATTTCAAAAGTTGTTTAACAAGTGTTTACAACCCATAAACCAAGTCTAGTAAAGATTTAAAAACATTGCGGAAGCTTCAAAAGTAGTGTTCGGTTCTTTATCATTCGCTTGACCGCCATCCGTAAGATCCATCTTGTCACCTAGGGTCAAAACCATTAAAACATTAGTTTTGACATTGTTTATATAGTACATAAACACAAGATCCAACATCAATTTGTAAAAAAAATAATAATAAAATACTAAATTTTTTATTTTCTGGTTCCACCGTAACTTACGGTGTCACCGTAAGTTACGGTAGGTCCTGGAAGTTTCTGTCTACCGTAAAACAGGAGTAATTCACCGTAAGCTCCTGACCTCTACCGTAAGTTACGGTACTACCGTAACTTACGGTAGTCCCTGGAAATCCATCTTTTGTTTGTTTTGCTCATTACACTCAAACCCGAATCTCGGATTTCGCTTTTCTAACATACCAATACAATAAATTCTCATATTTCTAATAAGTTACATATGAACCAATATCAAAGATCAATCAATCATATCCCGGAGCATTAACCATGCTTTATTTGATTATTCGACCCGTTTGGCTCGTCTAAGGGATCCTCCCATATGACGACTACCAACGAGTTCCAACCAATTTTGACCAATCATTAAATATAGCGACATCACCGCTTTAATTCCAAACAACTCTTGTTCTAAAATTCAACTACGCATATTATAATCATCAACATTCATTTAACGTAACGGGTCAAGTTACATACCTTAGTGTACGCCCTTCAACCGCAAATCACCATCGGCTTGTCCACTCAACGTTCCGGTATCCTTTCCTATAGAGTTCAATTCAAGACATGTTTAGAACTCTCTTTAAACCTTACATCGCATAATACACCGAAACATCATAATTATGCGTTTAATCTTTAAATTTATATCTTAAGCCTACTTTGAGGCATTTTCACAAACACCTTAAGGGCAGATTTTTCACATGATTATATGACAAGTTTCTAGCTTATCATTTAGCCCTAATTTCACCTCAATCAACATTTTACATGATTATTAGCTTCTATTTTTCTGAAATCACTTCCAAATTGTCAATTTACACAAGATTAACACCCAATATCCTAGTGTTCATCAATTTATACATAACCCATTAATCACCTACAATGGTGTTCATAATCTTCACTAAAATTTAACATGATTTCAACTTGTATTTGCCTAGGGTTTGTCCTTAGACACTATAGTTGTTCTTAGATCATCATAAGACATACATGCAACTATATTTTCAGATTTTCCCAATTACATGAGAAATTCAAGTTGAGGGTTTTCATGAAATTTTACATACCTTGCAATCCTCTTGTGATGAGGATCAATAATCTACACTTTAATTTCGATTTCAACTTGGATTGAGCCTTCAATTTGCAAGTTTAGTGAGTTTTTGGGGGTTTGAGAGTGGGGAGTCGCCCCTGCTCTTGTTCTGTACGACCTACACCTCCTTTTGGGGGTGTTTGGTTTATTTTATTTGTTTAATTAAAACTTAAGTTTCAATTTTTACAAATTAAACCCCTCCATTTTAATCAACATTTTATTTAGTTGCTTTTAACCCTACTATATGTTATTTCTAAACTTGTAACTAACTAGGTTAAAATTCTTAGTTAGTAAATTCTCATTTATTTATACTTTATAATTCTAATATAAAGTTTTATATTTTTCGGGGTGTTACAAGTCCACCCTCCTTAAAAGAGTTTCGTCCCCGAAACCGAAGTATGTACCAAATAATGTAGGGTGGAGACGTCGCATCTCCTCTTCGGACTCCCACGTAGTGTCCGAACCTTTCCTATGCTCCCATTTGATTTTGACTTGGTCAATTTGTTTATTTCGTAAATGTTTGACCTTTCGGTCTAAAATCCCCACCGGTTTCACCGCATAATTCAGACTATTATCCACTTCGATATCATCGTAATGGATATAGGCCGTTTCGTCTGCTAGGCACTTTCGTAATTGTGACACGTGAAACGTGCCATGAATCCCACTTAATTCCTCCGGTAGCTCGAGACGGTAAGCTACCTTGCCAACTCTTCCGATAATTTTAAATGGCCCAATAAACCTCGGGCTTAGCTTCCCCCTTTTTCTGAATCTAATAACGCCCTTCCATGGGGAAACTTTTAGCATGACCATATCGCCAACCTGGAATTCGATTGGCCTATTCCTTTTATCAGCATACGCCTTTTGCCTGTCTTGAGCCGCTTTCAAGTGTGCCCGAACTATATCTATCTTTTCATTTGTGGCTCGTACTATATCTTGGTGGGCGAGTTCACGTGGACCCACTTCACCCCAACATACCGGGGTTCGACACTTTCTACCATAAAGCATTTCGTACGGTGCCATCTTAATACTAGATTGATAGCTGTTATTATACGAAAACTCAACTAACGGTAGGTGAACATCCCAACTTCCTCCAAAGTCGATTATACACGCCCGTAGCATATCCCCCAATGTTTGTATCGTTCTTTCACTCTGTCCATCCGTTTGAGGATGGTACGCAGTGCTAATGAACAATTTGGTTCCCATTTGCTCTTGGAAATCTCGCCAGAAATTCGAAGTAAACCGGGTATCCCTATCAGACACGATGGATACCGGCACTCCATGACGTGCTATTATTTCATTAGTGTAAACTTCTGACATCTTTTCTGACGTATAAGTCTCACGAATTGGAATGAAGTGAGCACTTTTCGTCAATCTATCCACCACTACCCATATGGCATCGAAACCACGATTCGTCTTAGGCAACTTGGTTAATAGGTCCATTGTAATATGTTCCCATTGTTGGAGTTTGTCGTATGGTTTCTGGTGCTCCGCCTTGACTTGTAAACATGTCAAGCATTTTTCCACATACTTCGCCACATCCCTCTTCATTCCGGGCCACCAATAATTTTGTTTCAAATCATTGTACATCTTGGTCGCACCCGGATGAATTGAATAACGGGATTTATGAGCTTCATTAAGTAGAAGCGCCTTCACTCCACCAGTATGTGGGACCCATATCCTTCCGGATCGAGTCTTCAACCCGTTATTTCCATCCGACAAATCTTTCAATTGACCGATTATTCTTTCTTTCTTCCAATTCTCTTCTTTCATTGCTTCAAATTGCGCCTCTCGAATACGTTCAAGTATACCTGAGGTCACCACGAGTTGCATCGATCTTACTCGTATTGGGACATAGTCCGCTTTTCTGCTTAGAGCATCCGCCACCACATTAGCCTTTCCGGGGTGATAATGTATTTCACAATCGAAGTCTTTCACCGTTTCTAGCCATCGCCTTTGTCGCATACTTAACTCCTTCTGATCGAAGAAGTATTTTAAGCTCTTGTGATCGGTGAATATGGTGCACTTTACCCCATATAAGTAATGCCTCCATATTTTTAAAGCAAATACCACCGCAGCCAACTCAAGATCATGCGTGGGATATTTCTTCTCGTGTATCTTCAATTTCCTCAAGGCATAAGCTATCACCTTGCCCCGTTGCATCAAAACGCACCTAAGCCCCGATAGTGAAGCATCCGAATAAACCACCATATCTTCGACTCCGTCGGGTAATGTCAGTACTGGAGCTTGAGTTAATTTTTCTTTTAGCGTTTGAAACGCTTTTTCTTGATCAACACCCCAAATGAACTTTTCTTTCTTTTGGGTTAGCTTTGTTAGCGGTGACGCAATCTTGGAGAAATCTTGAATGAATCTCCTATAGTATCCCGCAAGCCCCAAAAAGCTTCTAATTTTCGAAGGGTTCTTCGGGGGATTCCATTTTGACACAGCTTCGATCTTGGACGGATCCACCAATACTCCGTTGGCACTTATGACGTGGCCAAGAAATTGTACCTCTCATAACCAAAAGGCACACTTAGAGAATTTCGCATACAGCCTTTCTCGTCTAAGTGTCTCTAACACTTCTTGTAAGTGGTGTGCGTGTTCAGCTTCACTTTTCGAATACACCAAGATATCATCGATAAACACGATGACCGACTTATCCAACATTGGCTTGCAAACCCGGTTCATGAGGTCCATGAAAGCCGCGGGTGCGTTTGTTAGCCCAAATGACTTCACGAGGAATTCATAATGTCCGTATCTCGTGCGGAAAGCCGTCTTAGGTACATCTTCTTCCTTGACCTTTAATTGATGATACCCAGATCTAAGGTCAATTTTTGAAAACCAGTTCGCACCTTGTAATTGGTCGAATAAATCATCTATTCTCGGAAGCGGGTATCGGTTCTTTACCGTGAGTTTGTTTATCTCCCGGTAATCGATACACATGCGCATGCTTCCGTCCTTCTTTCTCACGAACAATACCGGTGCGCCCCAAGGAGACACACTCGGCCTTATGAATCCCTTGTCAAGCAGGTCTTGAATTTGGGACATCAACTCTTGTAATTCCGACGGTGCGAGTCGGTACGGGGCTTTTGCTACGGGTTTTGCGCCCGGAATCAATTCGATCCCGAACTCTACTTCCCGTTCAGGCGGTATCCCTGGTAAATCCTCCGGAAACATATCTCCATAATCTCGTACTACCGGTACGTCTTCAATCTTCCGTGATTCTTTCTCGGGCTCATTTGCGTATATCATGAACGCCTTGCATCCTCGCTTCATAAGCTTATGAGCTTTCAACATTGAGCACACTATGGGGTTACCTCCTTTTTCGCCATAAATGGTAACGTGTTTCCCGCTCGGAGATGTTAATTTTATCTCTTTACGAAAACACACGACTTTTGCATGGTGCTGGGCTAGCCAATCCATTCCAACGACTACTTGAAATTCCCCCATTGACATCGGGATTAGGTCTATCAAGTATTCCTCATCGTCGATGCTTAATTTGCAGCCTCGGCAAACATCACAAACTATAAAACTTTTGTTGTCCCCTATTTCAACTTCTAAGGGCACATGTAATTTCGTCAATACAAATGAAGGATGTCGAATAAATCCATGCGAAATGAAGGATTTATTCGCACCCGTATCAAACAATACACGTGCTGGAATTGAGTTAATTGTGAATATACCTGAAACCACATCGGGTTCTGTCTTCGCTTCAGCTGCGGTAAGTTGGAAGGACCTCGCCTTCGCTTTGGGAGCTTGTGTTGGAGATTCTTTAACATCTCTTTTTCCAACTAAGTCCGGACATTCGGACTTTTTGTGGCCGGGTTGATAACATTTGTAGCAAACAGAGACTTTTCCCGAGCATAGCGAGGCCGTGTGCCCCGTCTTGTTACATATAGGGCATGGCTTGTCTTTGAACCGACATTCTCCTTTGTGTCCCTTCCCGCACACCTTACAACTTGGCGACCCACCTTTAGTATCTACCTTCTTCCCCGATTCTCCAGTTCGGGCTTTCTTTGTCGGGCTTGGATTCACATCATGTGCCCTTCGTTCACCTCTTTCGACTTGCTTCTTCAACTCGATTTCCCGTTCCCGAGCAACATTAATGATTTCGGTAAGGGTCTCGTATTTTGAAGGAGTCATAAACTCCCTATATTCAGCGCTCAACATATTGTAGTAGTAGTAGTAGTATATTTTATGTTCTTTGTTCGTCACCAACTCACTACTAAACTTCATCTTATCCATAAACATCGCCGTGATCTTGTCTATGGTTTCTCCCTTATGCCTAAGTTGCATGAACTCTTCCTTGATTTTGTTGATGACCGCTTTGGGACTATGATGTTTAAGAAATGGTGTCTTAAACTCTTCCCATGTCATGGCCCTTGCCGCTTCGGCCCCTATTTCATTCTTTTTATTATCCCACCAATCCTTGGCTTGTCCTCTTAACTGACCCGTTCCGTAGGCAACGAAATCGCTTTCATCGCAATGGGTCCTTTCAAACACCCCTTCAATATCGCCCAACCATCTTTGGAAAATTATCGGGTCGACTTCCCCGTTATAGATTATTTAGTTGCTTTTAACCCTACTATAGGTTATTTCTATAGGTTATTTCTATAAGAATTTTTACAAATTAAACCCCTCCATTTTAATCAACATTTTATTTCGTTGCTTTTAACCCTACTATAGGTTATTTCTAAACTTGTAACTAACTAGGTTAAAATTCTTAGTTAGTAAATTCTCATTTATTTATACTTTATAATTCTAATATAAAGTTTTATATTTTTCGGGGTGTTACAGTAACATGGCGGGATATTAAGACCTTCCCAGTGGTCGGGTCAAAACATCGGTACCCCCTAAAGTCTGGGGGGTATCCTAGAAAAATGCACCTGGTAGAGTGGGGATGAAGGCGGTGTGGTTGAGTAGCAGATTGGTTCGGGCAGCAAGCACACCCGAAGACACGAAGGTGGTCATAAGTGGGGTGGCGAAGGTATAAGGCAAAGGTGGGGGTATAGTAGTTAAGGCGTTTTGTAGGTAATATATTGTGGAGGTAGGCAGCGGTGTGGAGAGCTTCCACCCAGAAAATGGGAGGAAGTTGGGCATGAATGAGTAGTGAACAAATGATGTCATTAAGGTGACGAATCATACGTTCGGCTCGGCCATTCTGGGATGAGGTTTGAGGACAAGAGAATCGGAATAACATGCCGTTTTGTTGAGCAAATTGTTTAAAGGCATTGTTGTCAAACTCTCCCCCGAGGTCACATTGGAAGGTTTTGATTGGGCGGTTGAATTGGGTGGATATAAGACGGTGAAATTTAACAAATGTGGTAAAGGTTTCAGATTTCAATTTAAGTGGATACACCCAAACAAAATGTGAAAAATTATCAATCAAAACCACATAGTATTTATAGCCTGTTTTACTAGGTATTAAAGACGTCCACAAATCACAGTGTATAATGTCAAAAGGTGTAAAGGTAAAAGAAGTGGATTCATAAAATGGCAACCGTTTACTGTTAGATAAATGACAAGAATGACAACACTGAGAAGTAGTATTATGATTACAAGAAAAACCAAAACGTCTACGTAGAATATTAAAAACTTGAGTCCCTGGATGTCCAAGACGATCATGCCAAGGTAACGCTGTAGATGCAATAAAACATGCTTCAGGTGGAAGAGTTGGCGGCGTGACCGGATATAAGTCCCCCGTGCTATTGTGGCGGGAAAGTAGGCGGCCCGTTTTGAGATCCTTCAAGGAAAAACCAAAAGGATCAAATTCTATTGAAACATGATTGTCACGGGTGAATCGGCGAACCGATATAAGGGATTTAATAATTTGTGGGCTATAGAGAATGTTCGGTAAAATGTAGGTACGGTTGTTTATGGGAAGAAAGACAGTGCCAGACCCGTTAATTGATAAAAATTAACCATTACCAACCATAAGTTTAGTGTTAACAGGAGATAAATCAAATTGGGAAATCATACCTCGATTTTCAGTAGCATGGCGCTCAGCTCCAGTGTCCATAATGGGAACCTGATCAGGATACTGCAAGTGCATGGTGTTAAACGCAGCACTTAAATCAGATAGGCATAAAGCGTCGAAACCTGGTGGTGCAGTGGGTGCCATAGGGTTTGTAAGGGCTGAACCGTAATTAGGGGCAAAACCGGTATAATGTGCAGCAGGTAATTGGGCTGTTTGGGTCGGGTATTGGGGCTATGACGGGTGCCAGGCAGGTTGGGTCGGATAAGGACACGGCGGAGTTGACCACCATGCCCATTGAGGGAACTGTTGTTGGCCCGAGGTAGTGTAAGACCAAGATGGTGAAGAGGTATATTGTCCACGGGAACCACGACCACGACCGCCACGCCCTCGATAATTGGACGAGCGGCCACGGCCGCGGGACGATTGATAGGGGTGGGGTTGTTGAGGGTTGTTATCACTGGGTGATTGGTTGGTAAAAGCCTGATTTGGATTAGAAACATTACCGGTACCAGTAGCAGCTATGAGGACAGAAGATGAGCGTTGTTGGCGAGCCTCCAAGCGAATAACTTCATCATTGAGCATAGTCCGAACGGTTTCCCAATCAGCCTGCTGAGCATGGATCAGCTGCGCAGTGGTATCGAATTCTGATGAAAGGCCCCGTACAAGTTGCAAGACCAGCCGCTTATCCGACACAGGCTGGTCAACATCAGATAACTGATTTGCGTGTTCTTTTAGCTGCTGGCAGTATTCATTTACCGAACTACATGAGGCCAAAGTCAAATTAACGAATCTAGTTTCAAGAGCAGCAGCCTTGGCTTGCTTATTACTCTGAAAGTATCGTTGCAGCTTGAGCCAAGTATCCCTGGCCGTGGCCTGGGTGTCCAGAACTTGGTCCAATAAATCGTCAGAAACCGTGCTAAAAATCCACTGTGAGACCAAAGCATCGATTTCTTTCCAGGTTGGGTATGTGGGATCCTTAGGATCGGTTGATGGGGTTTCATCAAGATGATCCAAGACTTTGTAAGCGATGGCGTGGAATTGCAAAAGCTTGACCCACGTAAGCTCTGATACCATGAAAGTGGTCATGGTATTGATAATCTGAATGAATCCCTACATCAATCATAATGTCCCTTTATATAGGGACTGGAACATGAAAAACCCTATCTATAATTTAGGAATTACAATCCTACTATAATTACAATACAA
This sequence comes from Helianthus tuberosus, assembly GCA_030545235.1. Classification (NCBI taxonomy): domain Eukaryota; kingdom Viridiplantae; phylum Streptophyta; class Magnoliopsida; order Asterales; family Asteraceae; genus Helianthus; species Helianthus tuberosus. The sequence continues at coordinate 18,544,604 of CM060395.1, forward strand.
TCAATAATAAAGATAAATATAACTCCTAAAAATATGTGCAATAATATCGGCTAAGAGTTTGTACCACATAAATGTATGCACTTCTATGGCACTAACTGATAATATAATTATCATGTTTCTTGTTTATGTAATATTCTTCTATTCTTTTTAACAAAGAAGCTTGTACTAGGAAAGCGTTGCATGTTTACTTTTTTAGGCATCCATTGGTATTGATCTTGAAGTTAAAAGGGCATCTTTTAATAACACAAAGGTAAAGGTAAAGGTATTGTCCATCACTTTGTGCACTTTTAAAGGTACCCCTATATCGAAGGGGTATTTCTTCATGTTCGATTGAGTCCCGATGATATTGCCAGGGATGATGATGATGGGCGTTATTATCTAGTGGTTCTGATGGGAAGTCCCTAAATGGGTGTCCTTCGTGCCCCACAACTGCTTATGTTAACGCCGGTATGGCCATGAGCCCAAGAAGGTTACCCCATGGGAGCACTGGGGTGTTCTTACCATGGACCGCCGGGTCAAGAAATCCCACAAAGCATCTACCTCCTCAAGCCCAACGGGCTCCTCCTCTTGTACCAAAAACACACCTCGGATTTGCGCATTAGTGTTGCTTGAGAAGGTCTAAAGTCCTGAACCCTTTCATGGTTTACCATTCAATTAAAATTCAGTTATGTTCTTGAGAATTAAACTTTGGTTGTCTAGGTCTCAATGTTTATGTTGATCACCATATAGAATTTTTAGGTAACTAAGTTAAGAAAAAAAATGTGTGAATCTGTATTAGCATTAAAAGTATTTTCACGAATTAATGTTTTCTACATTGTACTCTAGATACGCCATAACTATAAATAACTAACTTAACTACAAGAAGAGAGGCTAATAAACATCATTGAGGTTGAGGATGATTAAACATGATGTTTTCACTTGTGGATACATTCCCACACATTTTGCGTTTCTGTTTTATTTCATTGGAATGATTCATACACTTTTTTGTTCATTTGGCTTCGGTTATTGCAATTTTTAATCAAACAATGATACATCTTTTTACTGACCCAAATTTTGTCACTATAGCTTCCAATTTATGTTTTGACGAGCGGTAAAGATCATATGGGGCCCGCTAGTGACCGACTGTGCAAGGTTTCCTCGAGTCTAGTCTCAACCATGGTTTACCTTTTCCGCTCCAATGAAGCAGGCTAATCGGACAAGGGGTGCAAACTCCTACATCTTCCTTGAATGTTGTCACCACCTAACCCATACTGGTTTCATCTATGAGACTATGATCAATGCCTTTAATGGTCCCAGCAAAAAAACAAGCAAAAATGGTGGCAAAGAACCCAAGTAAGAAGGTTGAAAGGTATTATTATATAGATGGTGAGAAGTGGGAAGTTGCTAGTTGTAGATTGTAAAATGATCATGTTGTTGGTTTGGAGTTTTGATAGTTTTTGACAGAAAGTCAAACTTGGATATTGTTTTAGACTTTTAAATGGATGCTGTAGATAGTCAACTACAACAAAGACATCCATATCCAAACAAAAGAACTTGATGGAACTAAACTACTAAACTACCCTCAACACCTCCTTTAACTTAAGCATGGCAAATTGGGCGGGTCGTACGGGTTCAGATGACGCGCCATAATGGGTTTGGTCAATATTGGTTATGAGCAAAATAAGTTTGGGTCAAAACGGGTTCTTGCGAAAATGGAGTTGAGTTAAAATTATTTATATAAATAAAAGTATCAAAATTATTTATATAAATACAAAAATTAAATGAAGCATTCTTATTTGTTGAAATTTCTTCTATTTTTATTGTTAAAAAAAATTCTACTCGTTTAAAAACCTTTTATTTGTCAGTGGTGGCAAAGTGGGTAAGTTGGATGGGTTTGGGTAACGGGTCAAGATGGGTTTGTGTTAGAATGGGTATAGGTCAGGATGAGTATTTTAAAAAAAGGATTGGATGGGTTTGGGTTAGGATGGGTTTGGGTTAGGATGGGTTTGGGTTAAGATGAATTCTAAAAAATCAAAAAAATTCTAAAAAATCATATAAAATCTAAAAAAATCCAAAAAATTATAAAAATGAGAAAAAACGAGAAAAAATTCAAAAAAAATAAAAAAACTATTAAAAATCATTAAAAAATCCAAAAAATTCAAAAAAATCAAAAAAAAATATTCTAAAATATCCAAAAAATTCTAAAAAATAAAAAATATTATAAAAAATCATAAAAATTCTAAAAAAATCCAAAAAATCAAAAACATTCCTTAAAAATAAAAAAAAATCTAAAAAATTAAAAATATTTTAAAAAACCAAAAAAATTCTAAAAAAGAAAAAATATCATAAAAAATAAAAAAAAATTCTAAAAAAATCAAAAAAAATATTTTAGATTTTTTTTTTTTTTGGATTTTTTAGAATTTTTTTGGAATTTTTCTTTTTTTATGATGTTTTAGAATTTTTATGATTTTTAGAAATTTTTTTGATTTTTTAGGATTTTTATGGGTTTTTTTTTTGAAATTTTTTGAAATTTTTGGTTTTTTAGAGTTTTTTTTTATAATTTTTATAATTTGTTTGAATGTTTTTGATTTTTTAGTTTTTTTTTTATTTTCTAGGACTTTTTTTTTAGAATTTTTTGATTTTTTAGATTTTTATGATTAATTAGATTTTTTTTTTATTTTTTATGATTTTTAGATTTTTTTCGATTTTGTAGTATTTTTTTAATTTTTTATATTTTTTTTTTTATTTTTTAGCGTTTTTTTGATTTTTTTTTAGAATTTTTTTGGATTTTTTTAGAATTCTTATGATTTTTTATAATTTTTTTGATTTGTTAAAATTTTTTAGATTTTTTATATTTTTTTATTTTTTGGATTTTTTTGATTTTTTGAATTTTTATAATTTTTTTATTTTTTAGAATTTTTTGATTTTTTAGAAATTTTGGAATTTTTATGATTTTTTAGAACTTTTTAGGATTTTTTTAATTTTTTTATTTTCTAGGATTTTTTTTATTTTTTTGGATTTTTTTAATTTTTTAGAATTTTTTGAATTTTTAGAATCTTTTTGATTTTTTTGATTTTGTAGAATTTTTTTTATTTTTGAGATTTTTTTTATTATTTATATTTTTTTTAATTTTTTGTGTTTTTTAGATTTTAATTTTATTTTTTAGGATTTTTTTATGATTTTTTTGAATTTTTTTGATTTTTTAGAATTTTTTTTTTAGAATTTTTTTAATTTTTTTAGAATTTTTTGGAATTTTTAGAATTTTTTAGATTTTTTTTATTTTTTAGAATTTTTATTATTTCTAACGATTTTTATGATTTTTTAGAATTTTTTGGATTTTTTTTATTATTTTTATTATTTTTAAACGAAGAACGACGGGAGAGGACTACGAGAGATATCTAGGATTAGTAATTAGTTTAGTGATTTTATCTCATACCCATTCTGACCCGCTTGGGTTTTATCTCATACCCATCCTGACCTACTCTTTTTTTTTATCCATTACTTCATAACCCATCTTACCTAGTGACTAATTTTGTTTGGCCCATCTTAACTCATCTTTAAATTTAAAATACCCATATCAACCCAAAATAAAGTGGATGGGCTTGTTTTGCCAGGTCTAGTCAACAGGAAAAATATTAAGCAACTGTCAAGAACTTTTATTGCATATTGTTTCATACATAAAACAAATTAAGGTTGCGAATTACATAACTAAATTATTGGAGCGCGGTTGAATAAATAAGATTGGTGAAACTAGTTAGTACTCCAGATCCCAGAAGAGGAAAGACATAGGATCATCGCTGAGTACCAAACGTAGCCAACCATCTTTGTCTATAACGGTTCCAACATCCTTGCACATAACCTTACAGTAGCTGCAAACACTCGGGCAAAAAACGAACTTATACCCGTTATTAGTTTTCTCAATCTTAAACCAGTTATCCAATGTTTCTGGTCCCGGGTTTCCCTCAACACCCCCCACCATCACAGCATATTGCTTCAAGGCTTTATCATATTTCACCTTCCATACGTTTGACTCGATGTCCCATCCGGTGGTTTCTAAAAACTTTATGTTAACATCTGTGGAACGACGGATCACGCCTTTCTTGGGGTTGACCGGGCTGAAAGTCAACGGTAGGCCTTGATGGTAGTCTCGACGTTGTGCAACGGCAGATGTGTAGTTCACTGGAAAAAGTCCGCCATGTTCATAGTCCGAAAACACTGGCATAACGTAGTATATGGCCCCGGTTCGGAGGTATTTTCCATGAACATCGAGCACTGGAGCAGGAGCGGGAGCTGCATTGGCTGCGAATACGAGTGCAAGTGAGAGTAAGATGATTGTTTTCATTTTGAAAAGTGTTGATGAATGATGTAGATTAATGGCTATTTATACATGGTAGGAAGTTTGCTAGTTTTTGATTTAATAACAACATGTTGTCGGTTTATAGTTTTGCTAGTTTTAGATACTGGTGAATTTGGATATTGTTTTTGACTTGTAATTGATGTTTTTAACCACTAAAATATAAATAATTAACTACAACATGCTGGCTTTCTTCTTGCAGCTGGAGAAAATGTAACTTTGAATATATTGTGTAGTATCTTCTATATTTTAAAAGGTGTGTTTGTAAATTTAGAGTTAATTACTGTTTTCGTCCCTGAGGTTTGTCAAAAATAACGGTTTCAGTCCATTAGTTTAAAAATTGCGATTTCAGTCCATTAGTTTCATTTCGTAACCATTTCAGTCCACTTTTCAAACGGCGTTTGTTTTATGCAGTTAATGAAAGCACGTGATTGTCACGTGATGGGCAATTTGGTCATTTCCATTCCAATTCTCACAAACCCAGTTGTATTAAACACCACCTACCCCTTATTCATCCAAACCCTGACCCATGTAAATGACCAAATTGCCCATCACGTGACAAGCACGTGCTTCCATTAACTGCATAAAACAAACGCCGTTTGAAAAGTGGACTGAAATGGTTACGAAAATGAAACTAATGGACTGAAATCGCAATTTTTAAACTAATTGACTGAAACCGTTATTTTTTACAAACCTCAGGGACGAAAACAGTAATTAACTTGTAAATTTATTATCTAAGATATGGATTATGTTAACTATTCAAGTATGCTAATATTCTTTCTATACTTTGATTGCTTTAAACTAAATATTTTTATTCGTGAATTTATATATTATTAATTTGTAAGTTCTTTGTGTATAGTGGGCTTGTACCTTATGCTTGATAGGTGTTATGTTCATGAGGGTTGTACTCATATGTTTGATGGGTTGTACCTACTTTTTGTTTTTTTTTTCTTTTTATCCAACCCCGAGCAATCTTAGTTATTGGTACTTCTATTTTTTTATTTTTTTTCGTTCACTGTCGAGAAACGAAAGAAGACTTCCATCTCCAAGTTTAACTTATCTTTATTTTTTAACTTTTAACTCCATACTTTTACGTCTTTTACAATTTAACCTAATCACTTTTGCAATTTCAACTTTGATCTTATGTACATTTTATCTTTTACAAATTTTTCATATTACGTTTCGTTCTAAAATTTGCAAGTTAACGTATCGTAGCATGCGTATGTGACCCAATGTTTTTATCCTTATTTTTCCCCGTTTAACATTCCCATCGCAACGCGCGGGTCTAGATCGACTTAGTTATTATTTTATATGTTTTACTTTTTGAGTACGTGGTTCAACGTTGTTTTGTCTACTTTTCGTTCGGGTTTTATTTTTCCCTTTTTGTATTTCTTTTTTAATACGAGTTTTTTCCGATACTGATATCGCTGACGGTGGTGTGACATTAATACGCCCCCCCCCCCCTCCCGCGTGTGCAACACAGGGGGCTTAATTCTATTTTTTTATTAAAATATACACTATTAGAAATAAAGATCCACCCTATTGACTTTCTCCCCATCAAAACCCTTTAATCATCTCAAAAATGTCTAAAAGGACGAAAACAAGCCAGACTTAACGTTAAAAAATTGGATAAAGTTAATAAAATGGATGCAAATAACAAGATTTCAAACCTTTTAAATTTAGATGAAAAAAAAACAAACTTTTAAAGAAAATCATACAAAAATGAACAAAACTCATGGATGAATTAGACATTTTACTCTAAAAAGAAAACAATAGAAAAAAACCGAACTCAAAACCTAGTTACATATCAAATTGAAATATACTTTGAATTTAGCTAGTGATAATTTATAGGTATACATTTGACAATAAGGAATTGACTGTTCAATATGGATGTGTTAGGCTTATTCCTCTTGTTCAAAATGGATTATCACTGTATGTTTTTTTTTTCTTTTAATAGTTTTTAATATCTTTATGGATTGATTTTTTTAACGGTGTGGTTTCTGCTTTAATTGATATGGATTTTTGTCTGTTTATTTAAAAAATGAAAAATTTATTTGTATTATTTGTTTTCTTGAAATTCAGATGATAAATGGTAACTATATGATTGTTCCATGTTAGATAGGGGTGTGCATGGGTCGGTTTTAGCCTAAAACCATAACCATGACCGCGATATCAGTTAATGATAACCGTAACCATAACCGATCGGTTATGGCGGTTATGGTTAATCGGTTTTGATGGTTATAGCGGGTCGGTTGTGGGTGGTTAACCGTGTATTTAACCTAGCTAAAAATAGCTTAATTTTTTTTAACATGCAATAAATTGTTATTGCATATTTATATATATTAGTATATTACATAGTATTAAAAAATACATATAATCTATAATATTAATACCGATTATTACCAAATATTCAAATAAAGTGATCTGATGTATTCCATAAATTCAAATAAACATCCGACCAAACCGCAAAACGATATCAAATAACCAATAAATACGAAAAAAAAATTAATCAAAAACATTAAATATTAAAAAACCGGTGAAAAGTCCTAAATCCTACAAAGTTTTATTACATGTCGGTTCGGTTCGGTTCGGTTATGGTGGTTATGTAAACATTGATAACCATAACCGACCTGCTACTTTCAGTTTTCAAAAAAACCATTAACCGACTCACCGGTTTTTTATTTGGTTCGGTTTTTTCGGTTCGGTTTTGTCGGTTAATTCGGTTTTTTGCACACCCTAATGTTAGATTTCCATTCTGATAAATGTATATAACAAGGCTTTGTACATATTATGATCATCAAAATGTCTTTGAAGTATTATACAACTTGTCATTATAATAAATTTTAGAATTCATGTAACCGAACCATTTTCTCTATATACACACATCAACCCATGCAAGTTTTACAACCATAAACAACTTTATTCAAACATAGATAAAACAACAATTAAGATTGCTGGTTACATAAGTTATTTATTCGAGCATCCATGGAATAATGGACTGGTGGAATGGAACTAGTTAGTTTTCCAGAAGACGAAAGACGCAGGATCATTGTTGAGTACCAAACGTTGCGAACCATCTTCGTCGTCAACTATTCCAATATCCTTGCACATAACCTTACAGTAGCTGCACACACTCGGGCAGAAAACTAACTTATAACCGTCTTTAGTTTTCTCAATCTTAAACCAGTTTTCCAATGTTTCGGGTCCCGGGTTTCCCTCAACACCTCCCACCATCACAGCATATTGCTTCAAGGCTTTATCATATTTCACCTTCCATACGGTTGACTCGTTGTCACAACCAGTGGAAGCTAAAAACTTTATGTTAACATCTGTGGAAAGACGGATCACACCTTTCTTGGGGTTGACCGGAGTGAAAGTCAACGGGAGGCCAGTCTCGTCGCTTCGAGATTGTTCAACGCCAGCTGGACAAGGCTTCCTGTTAAAGTTAACGGAAAGGAGTCCGCCATTTTCACCGTCTAGAGCCGCTGGCATAACGTAGTATTTGGCCCCTGTGTGGAGGTATTGCCCATCAAAATCTAGCACCGGAGCAGGAACATGAGCCGCATTTGCGGTGAAGATGAGTGCAAGTGAGAATAAGATGATTGTTTTCATGTTTGAAAGTATTAGTGAATGATGTAGATTAATGAAGCTTGAATTGCTACATATTTATATATAGTTTTAGACACAAAATTAAACTGATGAATTTGGATATTGTTTTTGACTTGTAATAATGTAACCTGGCTAATGAAAGTATTTCAAAACGGCCCTACAAATATCAAGTGGCATAGGATCTATAATATAATATATATTCAGCACAACTAGCCAGTAGTATTTTTTTGTCAGCCGATGACCCCCAGATCAGCTGGTTTGGGGTGAGGTGGGAAGGTTTTTTCTTCGGGGTTCCTGCCCGGGCTGTTCAGGTTCGAGTCCCGCAACTCCACAAAAAAAATTCTCCGTGACTGTTTGAGCTTAGGCAAGGAGGACACCGGGTGTGTGGGGCAAGATTCGAACTTAGGTTGGGGAGCTATATGTCATAGGGTTTCACCACTGAACCACACCTATCAAAAAAAAGTGTTTTTCTGTCAACATTAATTGAGTGATAAAAAAGTTTTTTTTTTTTTTTTGTTAAAAGGTTCAGCCCATGAAAAACCTTTTTAAGCTAAAAGTCTAGCCCAAGTTCTTAAGTTTAACAGTCCAGAAATTTAAAGCTCTAGCCCAATAAGAAGCCCACTTGAACTTAAAATTTGAAAGTTGTTTAGCCGTTAGGACTTAGGTGTACAAAGGGCTGTAAACGAACCGAAAGAACACGAACAAGGCCTTGTTCGTGTTCGTTCGTTAAGGAACAAGCTTGTTCATGAACTGTTCACCGAACGAGATTTCTTGTTCGTGTTCGTTCATTAAGGAAACGAACATGTTCGTGAACGGTTCACGAACACTTACCATATGCTAATGAACTCTAACAGATGTTCATAAACATAAATGAACTGAAATGACTTTTACGAACACAATAATCATTTACAATATTCATGTTCGTGAACTGTTCGCTGAACATTCGGTTCGTTTACAACCCTAGGTGTACAAACCGGTTAAGGGGGGTAGTGGCACCCATCACTCATCACTCACAACTTCTAATCAAGTTTTGTCACGTCATTAAGCATTATTCCATCACTAGTGATGGATTTTAGTGGAAATGCCCGTAAAATTCCATCACTCACAACCTTTTTTTTAAATTACAAATTAACATTAATTAAAAACACAAAAATTATAAATTATAAATTTCATTTAAATATAAGAAAAAAGTACACCATCATCATTTCCTCTCTGCATTCTCCCACCAAACAAAACAAAAAGGACAAAACCCCTTCTCCTCCTTCAAGTCATCCTCTTCATCTCTTTCACCTTCACAACTACAAATCCAGCGTGAAGATTCAAGTTTCACACCTTCACAACTACAAAATGACCAGATTCACACCTTCACAACGGTCAAAAATAGCAACTAGCAACAGTCATCATCGGTAACAAAATTCAAGTTTCACGCGTGAAAAAGAAGACGCGTTTTGGGTTCCACGCGTTGTCAAAACGGGTGGCGGTGGTGTGCTTGATGGATCCACGCGTGGTGGAGGTGCCATCATGTGGCGCCCCGTCCCCCCTTAATGGGGTCCACCCCGTTGTTTAGCCGTTAGGACTTAGGTGTACAAACCGGTTAATGGGGTCAAAACCATTTCAATTATAAACCGGTTTAGGAGACAAAAATAATATAAAATTACTGAAATACCCCTACCATTAGTTGAATGATTTAACTGAGTTAAGACTCGGGGAGTAAAATGGAAAAAAAACATGGTAAACTATTGGAGTAAAATGGTTATTTTTAAATGATTGGGGCAAAACCATTAAAACGAACAAACCATATGGAGCAAAACGGAAGTTTACTCTAAATAAAATACCCCTCACCATCAACTTCATCTTCATCCACTTTTAATCACAAAACCCTAACCTTCGCCACTACCACCCATCTACAACCGCCGGCCACCACCCCATTCATTGTCTATGACCACCATTGCTACTCGTCTGGGAGAGCTTACTTAAGAAACCGTCGCCGTCACTTTGAATATCTTGTGTCACGACCCCCGACCCACCCTGGACGGAATCGGGAGCCGCGAACAGCCAAGTGGTACCGGTGATTATTTTGAAAATTATTGCAGCGAAAATTTCATCAGGACCGTGAGTTAGGAAAAATATCAGAGTTTAGAAAACACCGGATTTTATTTATTAAATAGATGGGATAAATCCATGTTTTACAAAGGTAGCTTTAATAAGGGATAAACCCAATTACATAAAACAATATTTCTTAATTTGATTAAAATAAGCCACTTCTTGAAGCCTTTCAGTACCGTATCCATCTCTTACTCCAATCGACTGTAATTACCTGAAACGCGTTTTAAAAAGGTTTTGTCAGCAGGAAATACTGGTGAGTTCATTCATTTTTCTTAAAACGACGCATTTGTTATAATCTACAGTATTAAGAGCGATTACAATGTTTCCATATATCAACCAACTACCCACGGTATTTGTCACTCGACCATCCATTGGTAACCTCATTGTCCAATGGTGTCTGTGACTATGGTCATATCACCCCTTGGCTAACTCGTTGTCCAATGGTGACGGTTATCAAGTAATGTATACAAAACCCCACATACCGGCTGTAATTTGGAGATTACAAAGACTTAATCCCTGTAATTATAACGTCTGAAAACATTTAAGAATTTATAAAGCACTTTGATAAAAAGAGAATGACTCGCATTATAAGCATGCAGATTTATACGGGCAGAGCTTAGCCTATTGATTAGTCTTGTAACCTAGTGTACACGAACTAGGTAAGTAACTAATACAGCATTTACGATAACTCACGAGATTAAAACCCTCACGACAAATGACAAAGTGCAATCACTTAAACATCCATCGGATTCACAACGAATGACAGAGTATTCCCCGAGTTCGGGTGGTACTCAAACATCCTGTCGGAATCACGACTAATGACAAAGGATAGCACTTAAACATCCGGTCGGATAGTTTCAATTGATCGGATATTGAATCGTAGCAGCGATCGAGTTAATACCCGGTATTGTAGTAGCACCTCACTATTTTGAGAGTAATATTCGAACAGAATTATAAAGAGTTTGAAAGTTTCGTCGACACCATCGAACTGCTCAGGAGCCAAGCTATTTATAGCGGAAATTGGGTTCTCTCGCGGCCCGCGTAAGCCTCCGGCCAAACCTTACGCGGCCCGCGTGGAAGTGTGGATCAGATCGGAGGTTGCTGAGTCACCGGTGGTCGCGACACGTGTGACGATACGTGGCCTTCATGCATATCCGGATAATTACAAGCTGTCGCGGCCCGCGTGACCTTCTGCCTATTCTTTACGCGGCCCGCTAGAAGACCAAATATCTGATTTTCTTTATTCTTGATATGGATTGGGGTTTCAGGGGTCCGGGTTTTTACTTACGGATCAATTTGAAACATATTTTGATATAATTATATTACAAAGAAAAAGGGAATAAAATAGTAAGAAAAGAGAATGGACCCACTTTGTAACTTTAGGGTTCAACTAGAAAGCCTCCTGGTATAAATTTTGGGTATAACTTCTGAGCTATAAATATATATATATATATATATATATATATATTTGTACTCGTGTTAAGTATAGTACCCCTAATTCAACCTTGTCCCTATGTCACGAGACAGAACCCCAATGAACTTAGTCAGGCAGAGCCTTGACATGCGTTATGGGGCTCAGATCAATCGGAAAGGGTAGCGGTGATCGGGAGTAAAAACACTTAAAACGAGGCTGGGCATTATTATTATTATGAGGTGAAAATAATAAAATAAAAAAATAACAATTAGAATCTAGAAAGAAAGATGGCGACATATACAAGAGGCAGAAGGGAATTTTAGCACAAATTTCTTCAACACTTTCTCCTATTTATAGAAAAGATGAGTTAGGAGGCCACGCCTCATTCCCTTTTCAATTAAAAGACACGTATCATTAATATACTTTCAAAATGGACATGTAGTGTGTAATGCATGTATTTCGAAATTGTGTATGACATGTCCACTTTCTAGATTTAAATTTAGTTTATTATTTTATTCTTATAATTAATTTACCTGCTTCACTTATTTGGCGCGTATAACTTGTAAAATATGACGTTTCATAAAATAATAAATATGTCTTTAGAACGAGAATATTTATATCTACATTTTGAACCAAGTTTCATTAAAAACGGAGTAGGTTCAAATGTAATGTATTTTTATAATTTAATTATTAAACGGTTCATGGGTCCGTCTAATTACTTCATATTTCTAATCTTCAACTTACCCGTAATCTACCCGTCTAATAATATAAGTTTTTATATACTTTTATTTTATTTAGAAAGGTCACATATATACAGGCCAATTAATTAATATAATATTTTAACCAATTATATAAAATAGTGTTTAAAACTATTTGGGTTGAATATTTATATTAAAAATAAACTAGTTACTAGTGGTTAATAAATTTAATCAAACCTATAATTCTTATATAAAAATAGGAATGTTACATCATCCCCACCTTGTTTTAAATCTCGTCCTCGAGATTTGGGTTACGATATTTCTTTTAGACTTATGTCATATTTTAGTCAATAAAAACAATATTAAGGTAGATGACACAGAATTAAAATATCAAATTTTGTGAATACGAGTTGTACAATAAGTAGGATTCAATGGTTTAACAGAATTAGTTCAAGAAATTGATGACAAACGAATGAGATGAAATGATATAATTTCCAAAGTGACTAGGTTCAAGACAAAAGATATATGATCAATAGATATTTTAAAATGAATGTGAAGGACTTTTAGAATTAAAAAAAAAATCTTTGTTAAAAGAAAGCTTACTTTGATTGGCAACTGAGGAAGACTTAGAATTGACAGGTTCCAAATGAAATAAAAGCATAAAAATGATTTGTCAAATATTAAATTATGATATGAGAAAATCAATGTGCTGAGATGAGTGAATTGCAAGGATACACGAAAGGACAATAGAGTTAGTGTATCATTGTCTTAATACATAATTGTATTAAGACTTTTGTGTCCGTACCTTAAGCGATGATCGTGAGATAATAGATTACGTCTAGACGATCGTGAAATCCTATAATATTGTTATAACCATATTTAGATATGTTAAACTCTAATTAGTATTTTGTTCATTCATTAAATTTTCGGCTATCTTAAGACTAAAATTTTAATTGGCTTGTAAACATTAGTTTCACACAATTACTATGAGTCCTCGGCGAATTTTATAATAAACTTAATATAGAAAGTCATATGAACTAAATCTGTGAAGGTAACAAATTTATTAAATTTATATATACGCACACTAAACAATATGTATAACTAAAAATATATATATGCAGAAAGTTATACTTAGGTATTTTATTCTTATTACTATATAATAGAATAGTAAAAAAAATAATATGTTAATAGTAACTATACGTATAAAAGTAAATTTGAAAATCTAAACATAAGTTTATCAAATATAAATTTCATTTTATGAAATTTTATCAAAATTTAACTTCTTTTTTTTTAAGATTGGAACTTTAAAAGACAATAAGAATCCTTATAAACTTTTATGTGATACTATATTTATCTTATTTACTTTTGATAGTAATTTATGTGTATGGTTGTAAAATAATAATATTTTTATAATATATAAAGTAATTCTACTACACATGTAACTTTCAAAAGCTGAATATAAGAAAACCAAAACAAAATTTAGTGTTATTATTATCTTTTTTTAACATGAGCTACAAGTTTATACCAATACCGCAAGGTGTCCTAATGATTTGAAATAGTTTAATAATTATGGTCTTTGAACAAATTCACCGTGTAATCAACTGAAAGCTTTTAATGAAAACTCTAGGGGTTTACTTCTCTGATCTGCATAACTCTTTTGTCGATCTTGATGCATAATACTTCTATAAGTGTTTAATAGTTGTGGAATATTTAAACAAGATGAACAATTACTTTTAAGTATAAAATGTCTTGTCCATGAATACTTAGACAATTATTTATATAATTTTATTCGTCCCTCTAATTCTTGTATTGTTTTATGAAAATATGTCTTCTCCTTACAGTACAAAGTATATATAAAAAAATATTTTTATATATAATTTAAAATTGCTAAATAAGTATGATGACTTAATTTATATACATTAACTAGTCATTATCATGGTTGGATATTGGTTAGTGCTACCTTGTTTAAGCATGGGTGATCAGTCCATGCCTAACTAAGGCTAGGCTATCCAATACCTGCCCCTGACAATAACCCTAGTACCTAAAAATAATACTAACACTACTACTATTAATATATTATTACTAATAATAAAACTAATATTAATTACCAATAATAAATAACTAAACATAAACTTAAATGAGAGTATATCTCAAACATAATTTTATAAAAATATAAATTCTTCACCTCAATGGTTTAACAAGAATATTAATACTATATTGTAAATTAGGTAATTACTTATGTAAGTTTTTTTTTTCATGTGTTTTCTTGTGCACTAGCACAACATTACTTGCTCCGTACTTGCGTATTGGAAATTCTTATACTTTTGATGGCGTACCAACTTAAAGGGTTTCCATTGTTTATATTGTCGCACGAGTTACGAGGTAGATGATCAAACGGAATAATATTTGATATCAGAATTATAGATATATGCAAGAGATTCTTGATAAAGAAATTTAAATTTTATTATTGACACATATGTTTATGATATATTTTTAATTGACTTTTGGAATTCCTTATAGATATACATATCTATATAATCATATATTTCACATGCTGTAATATACATACTCTTAGTAAGGTCAATGTATTTAAAGATTCATATTTCTAAAAACAAGTCAGATATCAGGTCATGATACTATTTAGGGAAATCTTGTCACTTGTTTGACATATTATATACCTTCTTACCAGGTTTTAGCCGGAGAGGTAACCCCGTTATATCCGGACAAGCTGGAGAGTCTGCTACACCTTACCCAGTCTTGCCGGAGAAGAAATTTATTTTTCCCATAAATAGTATTTTTCTTAAATCATGATTTGGAAAGTGCATTATGACTTTTTAACAAAGACTAAGCAAGTTAGTCTTCATATGACGGATCATATTCTAGAACAAAGTAGTACCAATTAGGGAAATCTCCTAACTGTTATTTCTTATTTATTATACTTACAACGTTCTAGTTATTATTTTCACGGCATACCAAAACCCATTACACTTTATTTACACAAGTATTTAGCTTAGCTTATACTAAGGCATCTTTTCTTAAGTTCAAGTCTAAATGCTATCATGTGTGCTACTAGTTAATAGTAATCTCCTAACTCTTTTATATAAGCTTAGGTATTATTATCACAACACCTATAGGCTTAAATCAGTGGCTCTGATACCACCTTATGTCACGACCCCCGACCCACCCTGGACGGAATCGGGAGCCGCGAACAGCCAAGTGGTACCGGTGATTATTTTGAAAATTATTGCAGCGAAAATTTCATCAGGACCGTGAGTTAGGAAAAATATCAGAGTTTAGAAAACACCGGATTTTATTTATTAAATAGATGGGATAAATCCATATTTTACAAAGGTAGCTTTAATAAGGGATAAACCCAATTACATAAAACAATATTTCTTAATTTGATTAAAATAAGCCACTTCTTGAAGCCTTTCAGTGCCGTATCCATCTCTTACTCCAATCTACTGTAATTACCTTAAACGCGTTTTAAAAAGGTTTTGTCAGCAGGAAATACTGGTGAGTTCATTCATTTTTCTTAAAACGACGCATTTGTTATAATCTACAGTATTAAGAGCGATTACAATGTTTCCATATATCAACCAACTACCCACGGTATTTGTCACTCGACCATCCATTGGTAACCTCATTGTCCAATGGTGTCTGTGACTATGGTCATATCACCCCTTGGCTAACTCGTTGTCCAATGGTGATGGTTATCAAGTAATGTATACAAAACCCCACATACCGGCTGTAATTTGGAGATTACAAAGACTTAATCCCTGTAATTATAACTTCTGAAAACATTTAAGAATGTATAAAGCACTTTGATAAAAAGAGAATGACTCACATTATAAGCATGCAGATTTATACGGGCAGAGCTTAGCCTATTGATTAGTCTTGTAACCTAGTGCACACGAACTAGGTAAGTAACTAATACAGCATTTACGATAACTCACGAGATTAAAACCCTCACGACAAATGACAAAGTGCAATCACTTAAACATCCATCGGATTCACAACGAATGACAGAGTATTCCCCGAGTTCGGGTGGTACTCAAACATCCTGTAGGAATCACGACTAATGACAAAGGATAGCACTTAAACATCTGGTCGGATAGGAATGTTACTAGTTACTAGTGGTTAATAAATTTAACCAAACCTATAATTCTTATATAAAAATAGGAATGTTACATCTTGGTCGGCCGGAAAATCACTAGATAGGGTTTCGATGTAGTGGTCATTTCTGTCGTCGAAGAGATTGGGAGGATGGCTGGTGAACGACCAACGTTTGGCGATTTGAGATTGGGAGGATCGACGGAGATTAGGGCGGATGACGAAGCCTGGTCGGATGGTGATTTCGGGTGGCGGTGCGATGAAGGTGGTGGTAGTCTGGTAGATGGTGGGGTTGTCTGAATTCCCAAGGTTCATTTAACGAAGGAAAAGAAAGGATTTGGAGTGATGTAAAAAAAGTTGTATTCTAAAGTTTTTTAAGAAGGAAATGGAGATAAATGGAAAGAAAAATTATGTTTATTTCTCTCCTTAATTCATTTTCTCATTCTTTTATTCTCTTTCGTTTATTAAATTCGGGAACACAGCGTGAAGATAGTCTGGCAAATGTGCGATGAAGAACTTGTATTTTTATATATAGTTTTTAGAGTAAACTGCAATTTTACCCCCTGGGGTTTAGGCCAATTGGCACCTTTACCCCCCCCCCCTAAAGAAATAATTGCAATTTTACCCCCCAACGTTCGCTGTTATGTCGCAACTTTACCCCCTGGCATCAAATTTGTTGACTGGTCTGTTGACTTGGGGGTGAAATTACTATTTTACCCTTTTATTTTACCCCCCAATGTTCGTTGTTATGTCGCAAGTTTACCCCCTGGCATCAAATATGTTGACTGATCTGTTGACTTGGGGTAAATTACTAAAATGCCCTTTCTTATTACACCCTATACTTTGTGTTATGAAGCAATATTACCCCTGCAACTTCCAAAACCTTTCCCGCCACCACCCATATTCGATTCCACCACCCATATTATAAACCCCTGCTCTTAATAATCAACCCATTGATAACTTATGATGCATCATCATGCCACATAATAGAAGCTATGTTTTAACACTTGCAGAACCAATCGAAAACACATCAACGCCATTAATAAAGTCACATATTGATTCAATTCAAATTGATTTAAAAGTT
Source organism: Helianthus tuberosus (assembly GCA_030545235.1). Lineage (NCBI taxonomy): Eukaryota > Viridiplantae > Streptophyta > Magnoliopsida > Asterales > Asteraceae > Helianthus > Helianthus tuberosus. The sequence continues at coordinate 18,561,961 of CM060395.1, forward strand.
GTAACAGAATTCTTACTTTGAACCAAACATGAATTGATTGGAGTTTTGTGTATATATACCCTCAAGGTCTCAACCATGAAGAACCTTCAGCCACAGCTTAAAACCATTGCTAAAGGCCTTCTGTAATGGTTTTGTCCAGGCAATTGGAATTTGAATGAATTAGAATTTTTCAAAAGCATTTGGAATGCAAAGAAACTGGAATTTATATCAGAAGCATTAGCCCTGAACCTCTGCATCAGAAACTGGAATCTATATCAGAAGCATTTTGGGTGACAACATTAACTTGTGTGTTTGGATACTCTGTATCAGAAGCACTAGTTCATTTTACAGTATTTGGCATGTTACTCAAAACTGTTTAGTCACTTTAATCTCATATTACACAGCAGTACAAAGTTGTTTTACACTTTTACTGCATTTATCAGAAGCACTAGTTCGTTTGCATTTACCATAGTAACCAAACACACATGTTCAAGAACAAACACACAATTCCAGTAACCTGTAATGCAACTTAACAGTAGCAACTTAACAGACACATTAACAGCAGCATATAACTTAACAGCAAGCATACCAAAAGATCCTAATCAAACATAACCTGTACAATCAATTATACCTGATCAAGCATACCAAAAGATCCTAATATATAATTACAATCAACTACACTACACAACCATTTCCTGCTGAGGGGGAAACTGGAAATGCAGGAAAGGGCGGCCTCGCATCTTGACAACCAAAGAGACCACAATCGATCGTAGTGAAACATGAATCCTCATGTCCACTGCAAACATAGAAACATCCATTACTAGTTCTGACCTGACATTACTAGTTCTGACCTGATTTTAACCCACAATCAAAATACTGGTTTGATTTTACCTGAAAATTGCGAAAACAGGGAGGATCGCCGGGCCACAGCTGGATCGACGGTGGCCGGTGGTGTGGTCGCCGGCCCTGGCTCTGCCGGTGGAGGTGGATGCATGATTGTAGCCGGTGGTTCGCTCATGTCTGCTGGCCCAAATGTGGGTGATGAAAAAGACGGAGTGGGTGATGAAGAAGACGTAGTCTCCGTCGCCGGTGGGGGGGAGTGTCGCCGGTGGGGGGGAGTGTCGTCGGTGGGGGGAGTGAAGAAGAATGAGTGGGTGGAAACTTAGGGGGTAAGGTTGATATAGAAGGTTATATTTAGGGGTTATTATAAGATATAAGGTACTAATTTTGGTGAAATTACAAGATTATCCTTTGACCCTTCCATAGTTTAGTTGACCGGTCAATAAATTTGATGCCAGGGTGTAACACCTCGCAAAATCATGTACAATATAGTATCGACACGTGTCATGGACTTTAAACGTGTAACAGATTGATTATGAGAGACTAAAGTTGACAAACGAAGAAAGTATATGTATATAAGGATACAAAGTGTCAACATTTGATAATTTTGCCTTTCAACAAACCTACATGATGTTTATACCCTTAAACGAATGAATTATGAAGCGTATGAAACCGTTTGTGGAAGAAAGTGAAAGTTTACAAGACGCGAGGGTTAAATGTGTCAACATGTTTAAGTTATACCTCTGAGTGACCTTTTAGCGAACCTGGAGCCTTGTAACGATTAATTATACTCCCAAGAATAAGTGGTAAAAATTTCACAAGGTTTCGATATCATATGAGAAAGATACGCTAACTTTCGTAATTAAGGGGTTAAAAGTGTCAACGAGGAAAAACTTGTGTTTTCGGTTATCGTTTAATGAAACCAGACCTAACGGTGTTTGGTTATATCTCATGGATCATAAAAATATAAATTTCATGGGTTAAATGTGCTTAAAATAAAATATATGAGGCTTTAAAGGTCCAGGGGTCATTTCTGCAAAGTTTCAAAACTTGTTGGCTGGTAACCATGATGGTGGCGCTGCGCCACCACCAAGAGCCTCTGCCGTCGCGCGACACGACGGCCTGACCTGGACAGATTTCATGCACAGCTGCAAGTTCAGCAGGTTAAACCGACTTAGTAGCCTTGTATTCGATTCTAGGGGCTTGTTTGATGGTTTTTATTGGCCTAGGGACACTTGGGATCATCTGAATTACCTCCTAGGTACATATGGAATGATCTTGGAGCTCTAGAAATCCTATATAAGGGCCATAAGTTCAATTGTTCAAGTGCTCATTCACTTGCAACAACTCAAGCACTCATCTCTGGAGGTAGCTGGCCTTAGGAGACGATTGAGAAGTGTAGAAAAGATAGCAAGGACCTTAAGTAAGAGTTTTAATCCCTGCTTAGTCCTTTTAATTAGCTTAAAAATCAAAAAGTCAAACTTATCGTAATTAAGCTTTGACTTAGTGATTAATCACTAATGGTCCAGTCATTTTTCGAATTGAAAGTGGCTATGAGTTGGTAATTATGTGGGTAATAAACCCTTAAAAGGGCACCCTCTGATTCCCAATCTAACTAGGTCAATTGTCGGGTCAAACTTAATTATAAAAAGTCAACAAAAAGCTAATTTTCGAATAAACACATAATTAACAATGTAGAAGCCATGAAACCTGTTTTATCACTTATATAACTTGGTAATTAATGTAAGAACATGCCTAAGCATGTCCAACCCGACAATTTTCAGTTTAGGCTCGGCTCGGAACTGAAAGTCGCAAAAGTAGACTTTTGCCTTGACTTTCAGTTCTGACCCAATGTAGCATATTTTAGAAATTCCTTAGAGCTCTATTAAAACCAGGTTATAGGATAGTGTAACCCTCTGAGGTTATACAACTTGGTTCCTTAGTTATCTGATTCATGTCCGTGTTTCCGTTATATGCCTAAATGTTGACCATTATGCCTTTTTGACCTTAAAACGAGATTTTTGAAAATGTGAGAGGACAAAAACCTTTATTACTAATTTGTAAACTTGTCCTAAAAATTTGACGTCAGTTTGAGGTCTAGATTAGGAGTTATACTCAATATCGTAATTAAGAAGCTTTTTATTAATTAAACGGCGTAATTAGCATAAAGCCTATCTAAACCCAAATTTTAACACCAAACTTTTTACCCACTGATGTAAAATAATATTTTGGGATTTTTGAATATTTTTATTTATTTTTAAGCTGAGCATAACATAGAGTACTTGCTTTAATTCGGTAAATGTCGGTTATACCATTTTCTTGCATAAAATGAGTTTTACATATTATTTTGATACCAAACTTTTTGCTACTGATTTTATATGATAAATAAAATATTTTGAACTTTATAAACTGACCAAAAACGCAGATTTCCTGTTTAAACCCGAAAATTGCTTAAAACCGACTTTTACGCGTTTTAAGCGCATAGTATGAGTTAAAACCATTTTTAACATATAAGACTTAATACCTACTGATGTTTTTAGTAAATTTTTATATTTTAACAGTAAGATAAAGTTTTGAACTCAGATTTCTAAATTTGACCTTTTAAAGCTTAAGTGAAATTACCAAAATGCCCCTACGGTGCATAGTTTGGTTAAAGTTGATAAATTTCACATGTAGGCAATACCCTACTGATATAACTTATTAAATTAAATATTTTTATTGATATTTTCAGACCTGAACCTCAGATTAATAATTAATCTCTTTTATAACCTTTAAAATGACCAAAATACCCCTACGAGGCTTAATTTGAGTTTAAATTCGTTTTGGGCATAATGGAAGGTATCCTACTGATATCACAACATATTTAAGGTATATTAACTTAGGAAACCTGTTCATGACTCATTTGGTTACCCGTTATGCATTTATCGCGTTCGGTGCGGTTTATGTAACTAGTTTGCATAAATTAACCGAAACGGGTCAAACCTCATCATTTTCACCTCAAAATCCAGAATGTGTTTAGTTTACCCATATTATACAAGTCTTCAAACTTCTCGGGTCTAAACCACATTCTAATCCAGTCTTCGCTTAAGCATGCGTTTCGAACCGTGTATCTTTCTTTAAAACTAACCGGTCTAAGTTTAGGCTTAATTAAAGACCCGTTAGGAATCTAATAGGTTATTAAAACCTTCGTTCCAAATTAGGAGCCCAGTAAAAGATACTTGCACTTGCTGATTTGTACGGCTAGGATAAATTTATATAATTTGCTCAGATAAATACTTTTAAGTTATTTTCCCTTATACGGGCTTGGGGTACAGTATATAAAATACCGCTTGGTCGGGCATTGAATTGTTAATCGTATGAAGGTTAATTTATTGAGATGACCCGTTTAAACTGTTTTGTTTGCTTAAAGCCTTTGGGGGGTTAATAACCATGTCCCGGATATCCTTGGCATCATTCATTGAAATGGCCACGACCTAAGCACGGGGTGTAGGCATACACCCGCTAGTGCATATATATATATATATATAAGAAGGTATAACCGCCGGTTGAGAATAACTCATCGCGGGATTATATCATGTGGTGTGTCTATTAATCTTTAACCCGGTATTCAGCCCGGGCACTGAACGTATAACAAACATGTAATTCTTTTACAAGTTTATATTTAAATAATTATCCCAAGTTATAAAAGATATTTTGTGCCTTGTGCATTTAAATCAATTTTCTTAAACATTTTCAAAATGAGTCGGTTAATTGTATTTACCAGTGAAAAACTGACGTATTTTCCCAAAAAGGTTAAGTGCAGGTACTAATCGGAATAGGCTGGCTACTCCTAACATCAATAAAGAGTCTTGCAAGCTTAGATGCCTATAAAATCTGTTGAACAATGTTTCTTTTATCTTTGATCCGCCTGTGGATCCTTTACAACCGTTTTGTAATAAATGATATTACTTTCATTCGGTTTATAATGTTTTAATCTTTCGACTTCCGCTGTGTATATATAAACTGTGATAAATTGTATATGATGATATCAACTACGTCACGATACTCCCCATCGGGCCCACCGGAAATACGTGGAAATATCGGGGTGTGACACAGGGGGTAAAGTTGCGACATAACAGCGAACGTTGGGGGGTAAAATTGCAATTATTTCGTTAGGGGGGTAAGGGTGCCAATTGGTCTAAACCCCAGGGGGTAAAATTGCAGTTTACTCTAGTTTTTAAATACTTTTACCTTATTTTTTAAATATATTTAAAATTAAAGAAGTAAGATTACCAACCTAGCTACCCTCATTTGCAAGGCGGAAGTTTTTAACCGGGTTAGCATCAAATGACAGTTGGTGCAAGGTTTTCAAAACACAAAGGATGATTCTTGTAATTTCGAAAGGTAAAGGGCATCCATTGCAATTCGATGTAAACGTAAATGATGAGAAGTAATTTACCCTTATTTTAATCGTGTTTTTCTATAATTGTTAATTTCATTATTTAACAAATCAATTAAAAAATTTAAAGGTAAAGGATATCCATTGCAATTCGATGTAAACATAAAGGACAAGAAGTGTAATTTACCAATATTTTAATCGTGGTTTTCTTTAATTGTTTATTTCATTATTTAACAAATCGATTTAAAAAAGACAGTGTTTTACATTTGAATTTTTATCTGATGTTTTTTACTACACTTATTTTTTTGTAGTCCAATCACTTTGATCATTATGAGTTTGTAACATTTTAGTTTACAAACATTAACAAAGGAAACAAGTACAACACGTTAACATTACAAACATATGTATGATTGTACCAAGATCACAAGAAAATACATTAAGCAACAAATTTTTCGAATTCGCCCTCAGACGAATTATGTCCATTACGAACTATGTGGTGATACGGAGAGCGTGACACACTCCAAATATAATGTTACCGAGGTAAATATTTTTATAGTCTGTTCTTATAAATACGTTTATGTTTGAAGTAAAACCTCTCATTTGTGCTTTGTGGTATTTAAGGATCTATTATTTGTCAACAGGAAAAATATTAAGCAACTGTCAAGAACATTTATTGCATATTGTTTCATACATAAAACAGTTTAAGGTTGCGAGTTACATAATTAAATTATTCGAGCGCGATTGGAATAAATAAGACTGGTGAAACTAGTTAGTACTCCAGAAGTCCAAAGACATAGGATCGCCGCCGAGTACCAAACGTCGCCAACCATCTTTGTCTATAACGGTTCCAACATCCTTGCACATAACCTTACAGTAGCTGCAAACACTCGGGCAAAAAACGAACTTATACCCGTCATTAGTTTTCTCAATCTTAAACCAGTTATCCAATGTTTCTGGTCCCGGGTTTCCCTCAACACCCCCCACCATCACAGCATATTGCTTCAAGGCTTTATCATATTTCACCTTCCATACGTTTGACTCGATGTCCCATCCGGTGGAATCTGAAAACTTTATGTTAACATCTGTGGAAAGACGGATCACGCCTTTCTTGGGGTTTACTGGGCTGAAAGTCAACGGCAGGCCGAGATTGTAGTGGTCTCGGGATTGTGCAACGGCAGCTGTGTAGTTCACTGGAAAAAGTCCGCCATGTTCATCGTCCGAAACCACTGGCGTAACATAGTATTTGGAACCGGTTTGGAGGTATTTTCCACGAACATCGAGCACTGGAGCGGGAGCGGGAGCTGCATTGGCTGCGAATACGAGTGCAAGTGAGAATAAGATGATTGTTTTCATTTTGAAAAGTGTTGGTGAATGATGTAGATTAATGGCTATTTATACATGGTAGGAAGTTTGCTAGCTTTTGATTTAATAACAACATGTTGTTGGTTTAGAGTTTTGGTAGTTTTAGATACTGGTGAATTTGGATATTGTTTTTGACTTGTAATTGATGTTTTTAACAACTAAAATATAAATAATTAACAACAACATGCTGGCTTTCTTCTTGCAGCCGGAGAAAATGTAACTTTGAATATATTGTGTAGTGTGTATTTGTAAATTTATTATCTAAGATATGGATTGTGATGACTATTCAAGTATGTTAATATTCTATCTATGCTTTGATTGCTTTCTATGTCATAGTTATACTGTTTTTTTTTTATTCGTGAATTACATATCAAATTGAAATATACATTGAATTTAGCTTGTGATAATTTATAGAGTTATACACTTGACATTAAGGAATTGACTGTTAAATATGGATGTGTTAAGCTTATTCCTTTTGATCAAAATGGATTATCACTGTAATTTTTTTTTCTTTTTATAGTTTTGTTCAAAAGTGAAAGTGCACTAATTTTAACGTTATTTTATTAATTCCATGAAAATAACGTTAAAAGCTGAGGACGGTTAATCATGCATCATGTGGTGGCGTTGATAGCTGAAAGACAAAAATGTACATGCACTAATCGGTCTTTGTCACGATTGCTGAATGTTATGTGCCTTATGTCCAAGGTTTGATGCAAAACTACTATCGAGCCGGGGGTCTCACTGGAAGTAGCCTCTCTATTCCTACGAGGTAGAGGTAAGGCTGTCTACATCTTACCCTCCTCAGACCCTACATTTGCTTTGCTATTGGTGGGATTTACTGAGTATGATGATGATAATTATAATTTTTAATATCTTTATGGATTGATTGTTTTTATTTATTTATTTATTTATTTATTTTTGTTTTAACGGTGTGGTTTCTACTTTAATCGATATGGATATTTGTCTGTTTATGAAAAAAATGAAATTTTTATTTGTATTATTTGTTTTCTTCAAATTCATATGATAAATGGCAACTATATGATTGTTCCATGTTTGATTTCCATTCTGATAAATGTATGTAACAAGGCTTTGTATATATTATGATCATCAAAATGTCTTTGAAGTATTATACAACTTGTCATTTAAATAAATTTTAGGTTATGTGATTCATGTAACCAAACCAATTTCTCTATATACACACATCAACCCATGCAAGTTTTACAACCATAAACAACTTTATTCAAACATAGATAAAAACAACAAATAAGATTGCTGGTTACATAAGTTATTTATTCGAGCATCCATGGAATAATGGACTGGTGGAATGGAACTAGTTAGTTTTCCAGAAGACGAAAGACGCAGGATCATTGTTGAGTACCAAACGTTGCGAACCATCTTCGTCGTCAACTATTCCAATATCCTTGCACATAACCTTACAGTAGCTGCACACACTCGGGCAGAAAACTAACTTATAACCGTCTTTGGTTTTCTCAATCTTAAACCAGTTTTCCAATGTTTCGGGTCCCGGGTTTCCCTCAACACCTCCCACCATCACAGCATATTGCTTCAAGGCTTTATCATATTTCACCTTCCATACGGTTGACTCGTCGTCACAACCAGTGGAAGCTAAAAACTTTATGTTAACATCTGTGGAAAGACGGATCACGCCTTTCTTGGGGTTGACCGGAGTGAAAGTCAACGGGAGGCCAGTCTCGTCGCTTCGAGATTGTTCAACGCCAGCTGGACAAGGCTTCCTGTTAAAGTTAACGGAAAGGAGTCCGCCATTTTCACCGTCTAGAGCTGCTGGCATAACGTAGTATTTGGCCCCTGTGTGGAGGTATTGTCCATCAAAATCTAGCACCGGAGCAGGTACATGAGCCGCATTTGCGGTGAAGATGAGTGCAAGTGAGAATAAGATGATTGTTTTCATTTTTGAAAGTATTAGTGAATGATGTAGATTAATTAAGCTTGAATTGCTATATATTTATAGATGGTAGGAAGTATGCTGGTTTAAGATTATAAAAACAAAACATGTTGGTTTGGATTTGGATTTGGATAGTTTTAGACACAAATTAAAATTAAACTGATGAATTTGGATATTGTTTTTGACTTGTAATAATGTAACCTGGCCCTACAGATATCAAGTGGCATAGGATCTATAAGATATATTCAGCACAACCAGCCAGTAGTATTTTCACCTTAATTGAGTGGAAAAAAAAATAGTATTTTTTTTGTTTAAAAGAGCCCATGAAAAACTTTTAGCTTAAAAGTCTAGCCCAAGTTTTTAAGTTTGATAGTCCAGAAATTTAAAGCTCTAGCCCAATAAGAAGCCCACTGGAATTTGAAATTTGAATTTTGAAAGCTGTTTAGCCGTTAGGAAATTTGAAAGGTGTATAAACCGGTTAATGGGTTATAAACCCGTTTCATCCAAACTGGTTCAATTATAAACCGGTTTAGGAGGAAAAATAATCAAACCTATCAAATTGGTTTGGGTTGGGTTATAAACCAGTTTTCCCCAACCGGGCCGCGTATTAAACCGGTTTGATTCTCGGAAGTGCGAACTTGTATACAAACCTACGGGTTGGGCTGGTTTGGAAACCGGTTTTGGTGTGTTATCGGGTCGGTTTGTAAACCTAGATATATGATCAATATTTTGTTTTCGTTAAGTTCTTTAATTTGACAGACTAGAAAAATACAAAACCTAAATAAATTGATTGTTAGATAATAGGGTAAATTACACTTTTCGTCCCTTACTTTTGTAGTAGATTGCAATGGATAGTCTTTAACTTCAATAATTACAGCAACAATTCTTTATTTGGAAAACCTGTTACACCTTAGGTCATTTGGCACTAACCCAGTTAAGTTTAATAGTTAAGTCGGGTCATGTGCAAGGCACATGAGGGTATTTCAGTCATTTTACATTACCCTTTTATTTAAAAGTATGTTTATAAATAAAAGGGGAAATGGATTTTATCACCCTCACCTAATCAATTTTGGCCGCTGCCACTCTCAACTTTTACTTTGGCTGCCACCACCCTCTACTTAACATTTAGGCTGTTGTGTCATCCCTTCGTTACATAATCACTAACTCTGTTTGTTTTTTAATCCTACGTGTCATAATAATGTGACATGGCTTGCCTACGTGGCTCACCCCTTATAACCCCTCTCTAAACTTAGGCCATGGGGTATGGGGCGGGGGTTTGGGCGTGGGTTGGGGGAAAACGCCCAAGCCATCACCCCGGGGGCTTGGATTTGGGCGTGGCCCCTTTGACGTGGGTTTGAAGCCGGGCGTGGGGCGGGCTAGCCAGGTGACATGGCGGGCTCTCAATGGCCAAACCAAACTAGCCATTTCACAAGCCCTATGTGTCAACTCATGCCTCCAACCCAAGCCCCACCATACCCCATGGGCGTGGATTTTTTTTCCCATTCCACGTGTCAACCCATGCCCCAACCCAAGCCCACCATACCCCACGGTCTTACCTTTCCTATGAAAACCTACTCAATAGGGTGAGCCACCACTCCGGCCACCAACACTGGCCATCCAATCTATCTCCCACTTCCTCTGCATCGATCTCCTCCACACCACACAACTCTGACGAGTTCTGCCACCACCACCACCACCACCAAACCCTTTCTATAACCAAAATTTGATAATAATGTAAATTATCATATGGCTTTTAATCCTTGAACCAAAACTAACAAAACACACCAAAGTACTTATGGGTTGCGGAGACAATCAAGCGAAACGGAGGACTGATCGGAGATGGAAGCTCCGGAAAGTAGATTAAAAACCTTATTGGAAACCTCTATATCAGTACCCGAGGTTAAAACGTCAATCCGGAAACCTTATCGGAGAAGAACCACCATGATTGTCCGGCGAGTGTTTGTGAAGAAATGAGTCGACGGAAGCGGAAACGGTGGCGATTTGCTCAGGCGTTGAATCGGCGACGATTGCGGATGCGAGGTCGGTGGATTTCGATTGAGCATCCGTCGCGTATGAGGAATCACCGTAAGAGATGATGGAGAGTGGTGGTGATGGTGTTAAAAGCGTGGATGTGGTTGGTGGCCGGTGGTTGTGGCAGGAGGAGGTGGTGGTGGTTGGTGGAGGTGGTGGTGGTGGGAGGTGATGGAGGGAGAGAGAGGGGGTGAGTTATATATATATATATATATATATATATATATTTGATTTTTTATCAGATTTTTTAAATAATAAATATTTTTAATAAGATATTTTAAACAATAAATATAGATTTAAAAAGGGTCCTAATATTAACACATGGGAAAACTTATTTACACATGGTGTATACGGGCCGTATACTGTTATACGACCCGTATAGAATAAAAATAACTGACAAAGTCTGCTGGCACAGCCCCATGCTCAGCTGGGCACAGCCCCATGCTCAGCTTTCTTCTTTGGGAGTTGTTGTCGAGGGGTCGGGCATGCCACGTTTCTTCCTTTTCTTTGTATTTATGTTAGTTTTGGCTGTATATTTGTTCCTTTTGTTCGTTTAAGCTCATTTGACCCTGTAAATTCAAAAGGAAGACAAAAACACACTTTTTCCAACATTAGTACTAAAAAAGGGTTAGTTTTATGCCTTATTTGATGTAATTTATATGTTGCATTTTACACACATCAAATACCCCCACACTTGAATCTTTGCTTGTCCTCAAGCAAAACTCTTTATAATATGGCTTACACGCCCAAATGGAATGGGTAGAAGAGAAGTTTTGGGCTTGTCTAGCGTGTTGGGAATCCAAGATTCTTTATTAGGCTTTATTTTTATGTTATTTACAATCCTATTCGTTATGATTTATTTTGAACTTTTCATAAGAGAAATTATTTATTTGGGCATAACATGCCTTTTTAAAATTCTATTTATATACAAGTTCACATACCTCACGGGGGATCACTCAACACTCGGCCGAAGATGTATTTTTGTGAAACACTCGAGAGCGGCATGGAACTTACTCCTACCATAAGCTTGCCAAGCAATCAATCCTCCTCCTTTTTAACTATATACCTTTGTAAATATCAAGAGGACTTTTGGGTGAAGGGTCAGGCTTGGGTTAAAGGTAGGTGGTTGGGTTAGTGGTTAGTAGAAAAGGGCGAAAAAGCGTAAAAAGCGTCGGTTTTCGTAAAACACTTTGTGTTTTTTTTTTCTAATGAAGCATTTTTCAAACAAGGTTTCTTTTGATGAGCTTGTTTGTTTATTGCTACTTCATCCTTTTTTTTTTTTTTGTGTCACAAGAAAACCGAGCTTTGTTACTAAAATAAAGGGTTTAAAATGAAAAAGGTTTTGGTGGGTAAAGGGTGTTTGTTTTGGGGAAAGAAACGAAAAGGTTTAGGCTCAAAGGGGTTAACTAGGGGGATTTTGGGTAGGTGGTAAAAAAAAAGAAAAATAATGGTGTTGAAAGAAAAAGGGTTAGTCCTAATGCCTCCGTCATTTACTTACTTGGGTTTAAGTTGGTAAGGACCGGGAATGTATCGTCATGGCAAGTTCTAGAGTCGTAAGAACCAAGCGGCTATTCACACAAGAAACGAAAAATGAGCATTTAGTTTAAAGATATGTATTTGTATGCTCAATAAAGGCTCAAAACTCACTTTTTGTGGGAATGGGTTTTTATGTGATCAAGTATATATAATTAAATTTTAACTAAGCTTGTCATGTCTTTTCATAATTTTCTTATGTTGGTTCTTTTTATCACGACGCGATCGGTTGTAAATTTGTAAAAATATAACCTTTTTAGAACTTGTTATTCCCAAATTAAACCAAGACAAGTAAAAAAATGAAAATTTTTGAAAAAAAATTGGGGTGATTAGCGGTTCCAATAGAGTTTTGTGTAAGGCTTGTATTTTAGGACTTGCAAGATTCAAGGTTTTAGCATCCCCCACACACTTAAATTACACATTGTCCTCAATGTGTCCCAAAAATAAGTTTTTCGGTTGATTAAAATGTGTAAAAGTGGGTTAAAAACAAGAGTTTATGGTACTGGGTAGCTGAACACGGGGTGGTGTTGGCTGAGCACGGCCCAGTGTCCAGACTGCCAGTACCAAAAGTAAACAGAAGGCTGGGCACGGGGGCGTGTCCAGTGAGCACGGCCCCGTGTCCAGGTACCTGAACTGGGCATTTTCTACAGAACCTTGGGCACGGGGCGTGTTGGGGTGAGCACGGCCCCGTGCTGAACTTGCTGTAATGAAGAAAAATCATCGGGAGGCTCTGTTTTTGTGTATGGGGTGTTGGTTCAAGCTTCCCTTATCATCCTTCACCATCCCGAGTGTGTTTTATTCCTGAAAATTAAAACTAAACTAGAAAACATAAAGGTTAATCTAAACTAAACTACGGATAGTTCCCCGGAATGCCTCCGTGGTGCGCCACGTTTATAAGGGTCCTTGGCTAGACCCTCCTTATCGGGTGGTTCTGGCTCATCTTCAATTAGGGGGTCATTATTGCCGAAAGGATATTTCATTGATCGTTCGAGATCGACACTTCTTTTAAATGCCCCTAATTGAAGAGGTAGATTGTTGAACTTCCGGTTTTTCAAAGCTTCATGAGTTTTTACAAATGGTCGCCCCAACACTAGAGGAGCGTCATCGAGGATGACAAAGTCAGTCGGGATTACCATTTGATTTGTTTGAACCAAGACATCCTCAACTATAGGGATTGATTTTATTACTTTCCGATTGGATAGAAAAATGGGTATTTGAAGTGGAGAAAAATCACTAATACTTAATTTTTCGAAAATGTAATTAGGCATTATGATAACACAAAGATCTTTATCAATTGTGACATTACTAATAAACGAATTTTGAAAGAAACATGGAACCGGTGTAATGTTAATTTCAAATGGGTCTTCTTTTATTAGTGACGTTTGATCATTAGTTAACTTAATACTTACCGTTTCGACAATTTTAGTGTTAGTGTTTAATTCTTTTAAAAACTTAGCATGAGTGGGTACTAAACAATGATTTTCAAAAGAAGGTGACAAGAGATTAATTTCTTCAAAATTAGACTCTTCTTGAATTTTAACGTCGTTGGACTCACCTTTTTCGTTGTTTAACTCATGTGTCGGTTTTTCACTTATTTGTTCTTCCATTTTTACACTTTCAGTTATCTCTTCCTTTTTTAATTCTTCTCTTGCGCGGGACTCCTCTTCCCTTGCGCGAGATTCTTTTATACAGCGATCGATAACTCTAATGTGTTCTAACATCCTCTCGGTTACTTCGGTTATAGAAAAAGAATCGGGATTTTCTAAGCTTGAATCCGGTTGTTCGACCCTTTGTCCCTCATAATACCCATATGAAGTAGATGGTTCGCACCATTGTTCTTCATTGTAAGCATATTGTAACACCCCAAAATCGGGTTTGGTAATCAAACCCCGTTATTATTAATACACGGGTAAAATACCGTTAGCAGTAACGGTAACCCGGTAAATATTAGGATTTAAAATAAATAAACCTAATATTCAATAAAACGTGAATAGATGTTTTTAAGGAAATAAAGTTATGAGAGGCCCGAGTTTACGGGACTTAGAATGAAACAGGTTATAACCCCAGAACCAACTAAGTTAACTAGGAATAATTAACCTAGTTAATTATGTGTGATCAAGTGAATGAATAGAAAACAAGATTTTAACCCTCTTTATAAAACATCTAAATATGAGGGACTAAAAATGGGCAAACTAGAAAATGTTTTAATTAAAACATAAACACTCCATATTGGAGTCTCCTGGAGATCGACCAGAGAACAGGGGGTGCGACCCCAAGCTTTATCAAAACCTAGTTCATCACAAAACTCACAAATTGAGGGCTCAAAACAAGTCAAAATCGAAAATCAAGCATAGATTACTGATCCTCATCACAAGAGGATCACAAGGTATGTAAAATTTCATAAAAACTCTCAACTTGAATTTCTCATGTAATTGGGAAAATCTGAAATTATAGTTGCATGTATGTCTTATGATGATCTAGGAACAACTATAGTGTCTAGGGACAAACCCTAGACAAATACAAGTTGAAATCATGTGAAATTGTAGTGAAACCTATGAACATCATTGTAGGTGATTAATGGTTTATGTGAAATTTGATGAACACTAGGAAATAGAGTGTTGATCTAGTATAAATTGACAATTTTGAAGTGATTTCAGAAATTATAGAAGTTAACAACTTGATAAGATGGTTGATTTATCTGAAATTAGGGCTAAGAGATAAGCTAGAGACTTGATAAATAAACATGTAAAATTATGCCCTTAAAGTGTTTGTTGAAATGCCTCAAAGGAGGCTCGAAACTAGAATTTTAGTAGTTAAAACACTTAATTGTGACGTTTTGGCTATTATACAAAATGTGATAAAAAAAGAGTTCTAAATATGATGAACGTGGTTAGAACTTTGGTTAAAACGGTGGTCTAAAGATAACGCCTACCGGGTAATTAAAGAATGCTAAAACTAGTTGATGAACTCGAATATGCAATTAGTATACTAATGGGCATTTGACTTTTAAAAAGTCAAACTGACCTATAATTCGATAAATGGTAATTTTTATATGAAATTTGTAAGGTGGAATAATCGTATTAAATTATGATTAAACTAACCACCTTGGGAACGAATGATGATAGTTTGACGCGTAACAAGCTAGGTGGAAGCTTGATAAGGGAGCGGGTCAAACAAATCAAGAAGGAAAGGAAAAGCGTAGTTCGGATGCGAGGTAAGTAAAACTTACACCCACTTGTAGTATATGTGTTTATTTTATAAGAAATGAATACAAGAAAGGATTAGGTTCGAATCATGAGTTTTCGTTAAGATCACTTTAAAGTGCAACTAACAACGAGAAAACAAGTAGAGATGGAAATTGAGTCAAGTACCGACTAAAGTAAATTGTAGTTAAAAGGGGTCTAGTATCAAAAACCCGAAATGGGTCGGATGGGCAAATTGGTAATTAATAACCATGTTTTGCTATTTATGAAGATGCTTGGTCATATAGGCCAAACGGGTCAATTGGCGTGATAACACCATTTGACAATATCGACTAATGTGGTTGTCAAGTCTTGTGATAACAGGAGCGATTAACGATTCGGATACTCCCGTCACCATAGAAAATGTGATAATAAAAGCGAGGTATAAATCGGGTCTATTTGTTGATCCGAGCCAGGTACGCATATTTATGATGTATGTAAAAGTGCTAATTTGGTCGAATAATTGGTGATAGTCCTTCATTGTAAAAGAAGGACCAAAATCGACCAAAACGCCCTTGTAGGCTAAATTGAACAAACAACCCTTAGAGGTTGTTTGGAAAGGAGTCTTATGATTAAACAAAAGTTTAGAACGAGTATGGGTAGTGAAAGACGTAATTCTTGGGCCAAAAGACTCCATAGGAGTCTTTGCCGTAAAATGATATTTCAAGGGGTATAAATTCGGAACACATAGATATCTACTTTAAATCCAACACACATTTAGTTGTGATGGAAGAGTACTAGATAAGAAATATACGTTACAACGCTAGATTAGAATGAAAGCGAATTTGAGCTTAAAAGTGCTTAAAATATCATTAACGGGTCAAAATAAGCATACTAGTGAAAACGGGTTTAATTTGTGTAATAAACCTATGATTAGAACCTAATATGGTATATCACATTTATTTGAAGAAGTGTATGAAATATAGGAATCAAATAAATACGTTTGTTTGATAAAATGCATAACCGGGTCAAAAATTTGGTATAAAGGGTAATAAGCCGAAGACTTAAAAGTCTTAAATTTTGTTGAGCCGAATGTCGGATTTTAACTCCATATGATGGAGAATCAAATTACAAACACGTAGGAAGAAACGGTAGGTCAAACAGACTAACGAATAGAAAGATACGGAAGTTTTCGTGTCATTAAGCGGCAAATGGAAAAGGCTGGATTGCAGGGGCCACCGTAACTTACGGTGCCACCGTAAGTTACGGTGGAGCTGAACTTGTTACGGTGATTACCACCTGTGTTACGGTGGGAGAACTTTTATTCAAAGGCCACCGTAACTTACGGTGTCCACCGTAAGTTACGGTGGAGGCCAAATTCAAGCATATTGTTTTTGGGTCGAATTATCAATGTTGGATTTACATAATTTCCTCATTATATTAGATATTTAATTATCAAAACTGACTTTTTAGTTGGTTTTGATCACAGGTGAATGTCGAGGGTCCCGGATGAAGATCAAGCATCAAGCAAGAACCGAACACACGTTAGATAAAGCTTCCGCAATGCAGTTTCGCAGTTATACTAAAACGATGAATCAAATCACATTACGTTATATCACATTAAATTGTGCAAGTTTTTAGTAATCCCGTATTTCCGATGTATATGTAATCATTAATTATATGATTGTTTTCGCAAAATATACATTAAACCTTGATTATTAAGAACGGGTGTTACAAGTTGGTATCAGAGCCTTGGTTTAAGAGATTCGAGTATGGTGGGGAGGAACCATGCTTGGACTTAAACCTTATGCTCTTGACAAAGAATAGTGTTCGGTTTGAGGCTTGATCGCAAATCCGGTAAGTGCATGTATGCTAATGGTCTAGCGTATTAAAGTGTTGTGAACAACACATAGGGTTACCGTGTAAGACATGTTACCCCAATTAAATGATTGATATAGTTGACAAAAATACGCGCGTTGACGCGTATAGTAGAAAAAGCCTTGTATTATAATACAGGCGATTTTTGAAGTTGATATTACTAACTTTTGTGAATATCTTGATTGAAGGACACTTGCATTTAAAGATGACAAGAGTTGAACAAATTAAGGATATGATAGAGGAACGGTCCGAAGTATGACGATAGGAGCATGCTCACTAAGGACTAAACCGCGTAACGACCGCGAATAAGGTTAATGGCAAGAAACGCCCGTCGGGGCAAGCATTACCAGGTGCGTGTTTTTAAATATAATCGCACAATTAGCAATATGCAACAAACATGTAGAGAATGATCGTTGCATAGGTAAATTAGAAACTTGGAAAACCTGAACAGAAATACATATCCAGGATATAATTTCCAAGAAAAACTGAATAGAGGCGTTACTTACATAGGGCGTGATGTGAAAACTATAAAAAGGTCGTGTATGTCATGTGTTAAATCGCTTACTCTGGCCAAGTAAGTAGTGGCATATGATACCACGAGTTTCTTATAGCGGACACATTTACATCCAATGTAGTAAGGGCGGAGTGAATGGGACTAATTAAAAAGTACCTAAATGAATCAGATAAGCAAAATATTTGATAATAATGTAAACGCACAACCGAGTGACGGAAGTGTATTACATCAGGATAATGAGCCCGACAGAAGGGACAAAGAAGCATGAAAAATGATTTAGACAAGCATTGGGAGGGAGTGTACTTACACTCGAACCCAGAAAACACAAGCATGTAAAAATGATTTAGACAAGTATTGGGAGGGAGTGTACTTACACTCGAACCCAGAAAACGCAAGCATGTAAAATGATTTAGACAAGTATTGGGAGGGAGTGTACTTACACCCGAACCCAGAAAACGCAAACATGTAAAATAATTTAGACAAGCATTGGGAGGGAGTGTACTTACACTCGAACCCGGAAAATGCAATTATGTCCCTTAACGGGTCGTTTTTGTAAAACGTCAAACTTAAAGACAAAGTCGGAATATAAAAATGAAGCGAGGTCTTAATGCATACCGGGAGGGTTGCAATAATAACGACTTCGGTAAAACACCCGGTTGATGGGTAAGAATTAAACACATGCGTAAACCAAGAGACGTGAATGCGGGTTGAAAAAAAATAAAAATAAAAAAAATCAAAGGACTTGGATTACGAGTTATGACTATAAAATCTCGTATATAGAAATTGTGAGTAAATATGTTCAACTATTCGAAGTCGAATGGGTTGAATAAAGAATAAAGTTGATTGTTTATAAGTGATGGATTTCACATTAATAGGTCAAACATGTTGAATACAATATAACGCCGAATGGCACAAATGAGCGCTAGCCAGATAAAGGTAGCGTTAAATGCAAGAGAATAATGAGCCCGGTATTGGGATATAACCAAATAAGAATAAATTATGGACTGTCAATATCCTGGTATGGATAATTGACAAAAGTTAAAGAGAAGATCCTGAAACTAAAACTTCGGTTTTAGTAAGAAATAATGTTTTTACAAACATAAATTCTGATAGGAATTTAAATAATAAGTATGAAAGATACAAGTCTTGACACTGATAGGCGCAAGACAGTATATTCGAAAAGTGATATTTTCGAAAATGAAAAGTTGATATAAATTAAACATGATGTGACATGATCACGGTCAAGAGATACATTGTGAAGAAGAATCACATTATAATCAGGCAAGTGGTAAAAAGAAACTGGACAAATAAGTCTAGTTAGTGAAACCGGTTAAAGTTAGCAATTCAAGTTAAGAAATTTGGTTCACTTGTAAACGGTAAATTCGGTATAACTGAACCGAATAAATAAATTTGAAAATAAAAGGAGTTGTTGCTAAAAGTGAAAGATTTCACTAGAGACCTTTAAACGGGTCAAAGTAACGGATTCATAAAGAATTCGATAGTATATGAAAGCGATGTATATCGCTAAGTTAATTAAACTAGTGGAAATAACGGGATTACGTTATTTCAAGTTGCATTATGTCATATGAGGTACGTAGATATAACATCCCGAAATTTCAAAACTTTATACTAGAATTTTTAAAATGTGTATAATAAACAAGAATCAATTAACCGGGATAAATAACCCAGTTAGCTAGAAGTCTTGTAGTAACACAGGAATGAGTTAAAAAGCCAAAGAAAATAAACTAAATGAAAGTGGAGGGACCTAGATTGTCAAAATTGAAACTCAATTTACTAATAATTAGTAAAACAAAAACCAAACACTCCATATTTGGGAGTTCTGGTCGACCAAGAAACCACAGGGTCGACACCCTCATCTCCACAACCCTAAATTCTACTAAAAACCCAAAATTGAAGGCTCAAATCATGTCATAATCGAAATCTGAGCATAGAATCGTGATCTCCTCGTCAAGGAGGTCATAAGGTATGTCAAATTAGGTTGTTTAGATACAACTCAAGTTCTTGCATGTGATTGAAATCGAAGGTTGAGCTTGATTATGTGTTGTAAAACATGAAATTGGAAGTAATGTGAAGTCTAGGGACAAACCCTAGATGATTTCTTGTCAAAATCTTGCATGTTAGTTGTATGGATCAAAATCACTATAGTGAGTGATTAGTAAGTTAGTAGAACTTGATAAACACTAGGATTAAGATTCTTGTTCTAGTGTAAACAGAAATTGTGAATTAATCTCTGAAATTGTTGATGTTAAAATATGTGTATATTGACTAGTTGAAGTTAATTTGAGTGATAAATTCAAGTTATGAACTTGGTTTAGATCATGTAGAAATCTTACCCGCAAGGTGTTTGATAAAACGCCTAAATGAGGGTTAAAATGTTAAAGATTGCTAAAAACGCATATTTGTATATGTTATGAATTTATGCGTTAAAGCTTACGAAAGAGTTCTAATCTTGTTATGAATTGAACTCTTTAGGCAAGGAATCCGGAACGTCAAGTGGACACGCCGGAGGTGATACTCGCGGAAAAGGTGTGCTTTAAAGGTACGTGACTTTAGTCTCGTTGTATTATGTAATAACATTTAGTTTTAAATGTACAAACGATGTTGGATTGTAATTGATGCGTTTGATGTATCGTTAAGTGGCGAAGTTCACTAGATCCACAAACGGGATAAAATAAACATTAGAAGTTTGGTTTGGTATAATAATAAAGTGATGGTATTCACTAGATAGCCAAACGGGTCAAAATGTTGCTTGAAAACGAATCATATGAGTAGAGACTTAAAAGTCTCATATCTTGCTAGGTGATAGATGGTAATACATCAATAAATTAGTTCTGATATTTTAAGTCTACGAACCCGGTATATCGGGTCAAACTATAGAAGTTAATTGAAGGTGTCGTTTGAAACGGAATGCTTGAATTCCGAGAAAAACAAGTGTTTAGTTCGGAGAAAACGCGAAGCCATGGTATGGCGCGTATACTCCAAGGTCATGAGCCCGGTTAATTGGGTAATTATGTCAAAAAGGTTTTAAGAATGGAAAAAGGGGTGCAATGCACTTACACTAACGGGTCGAATAATGGAAATAAGGAAATTGTGAACCACTTGATGGTATCTCGGTTTCCGTGTTGTGAAATTTACATGGTTGAATCCGTAATTTTATTACGGACTCATAGAAGGAAGAATCGGGTAAATCGGACTAATGAGTAAAAAGTTATGACATTTCAAAGTTGAAAATAGTCTAAGGACAGATCTGCAGAACCCACCGTAAATTACGGTCTCACCGTAATTTACGGTGGACATTAAAAAGCTTTACGGCAATATGCTCCTGAGTTACGGTAGACCATGTTTGTTCAGGGTCCACCGTAACTTACGGTGACACCGTAATTTACGGTGGCACCCTGAAAACTTGAATTTAGTTTGTTATTCTGCGACGTTATAACTCGTTTATATGTAATGTATTGTTGTCAAAACTAATGATTTTAGTGTTTGACCCTAGGTATGATGAAGTTTTCCCCGGATGGTGATCAAGTATGTTGTCAAGAACCTAACACGCATTTTGAAGCTTCCGCATTGATCTTAATCTTGTCTAGATGTAATCATGTTGTAAACACTTTTGTTAATCACGTTTTAAATCCCTTAAACTAGTGGTTAGTTTACTAGTAAGGGTTAACTTTTAAACTTGTTATGGATTATCTTGGGATGTGTTGGTATTATCCCAAGGGTGTATGGCTTAAACACGAATGTTTTTGTAAACTCTGATTTTTAATAAAGTTTCATGTAATTATTAGTTAAAATTTTGCCAAAATTATTTAGGGTGTTACAAGTTGGTAATCAGAGCCCAAGGTTGTTAACAAGTGTTCGGTTCAAGCTTGATCAAACATCCGGTAAGAGTTAATTGTTTTAAAGTAGAGTTACTAAGTATAAAAAGGGAAGTAAGGAATGAAATGCATGGGAAGAGCGTGTTAACACACTCAAACCCGGAAAGTGCATTAAATAAGAACGGTGAAAACAAGTTATGAACTTGAACAAACCGAAGTGAATAAATCATACGTCATAAATGAAATGTTAACGCTTAATGTAAACATTTCAGTTAAAGATGACGGATAAAGGCAATGATGATGCGGTGCCAAGAGTCACCGAGCAAATGAGAGAAGTGATTGCTGAAGAGGTAGGAAAAGCAATCGAAAACAGTTTGTCGGGTTTCATCGACAAAATCCAAACCACGGTATTATCAGTGGTGGAAGAAAGAATCAAGAAATTGGAGGATAATACCAATTTAGAAAAGGAGAAGTCAGAAGGACGAAAATCTTGTTCTTATAAAGAGTTCATGGCATGTAAACCGCCCATTTACAATGGGGAGGTTGACCCGATCATATGTCAGCGATGGTTAAGCGATATGGATGGGGTGTTCGAAAGGACTCATTGTGATCCGGATGACTACGTAGCCTATGGCACGGGTCAGTTAAGGGGTCAAGCGAAAGACTGGTGGGATAACAAGAAGAAGGAAATTGGAAGCGAAGCGGCTAAGGCTATGACATGGGATGAGTTTAAGACGCCGTTTCTTAAACATCACAGTCCCAAGGCAGTCATTAACAAGATCAAGGAAGAATTCATGCAGCTTCGACACAAGGGTGAATCTATCGACAAAATCACGGGAATATTCATGGATAAGATAAAGTTCTGTGATGATTTGGTGACAAATGAAGAACAAAAGGTCTATTACTACCACAACATGCTAAGTGCGGAGTATAGAGAGTTCATAACCCCTTCAAAATACGAGACCCTTACCGAGATTATCAATGCTGCTCGGGAAAGGGAGATTGAACTGAAAAAGAGCATAGAAAGAGGTGAAAGAAGGGCTCAGATGGTCAATCCAAGCCCAACGAAAAAGGCGCGCACAACAGAATCCTCAAAGAAACAAGAAGGTAAAGGCGGGTCATCAAACTGCAAGATATGCTGGAAAGGGCACAAAAGTGAGTGCCGGTTCAAGGACAAACCATGTCCTATATGTGGGAAGACGGGACACACGGCTGCATTGTGCCCAGGAAAGGTGTCGGTGTGTTACAAATGTTACCAACCGGGTCACAAGAAATCTGAGTGCCCGGAGTTGGTTGGAAAGAAAGATGACAAGAATACACCTACTGAGACACCAAGAGCAAAGGCGAGATCCTTCCAGTTGACAGCAATGGAGGCAAAAACAGAGCCCGATGTGGTCTCAGGTATATTTGCCATAAATTCAATTCCTGCACACGTGTTATTTGATACGGGTGCGAATAAATCTTTTGTTTCATATGGATTTATTCGACATCCTTCTTTTGTACTAACAAAATTGCCCATGCCATTAGAGGTAGAAATAGGTGATAACAAAAGTTTTCTTGTATGTGATGTATGTCGAGATTGCAAAATAAGCGTTGATGATGAAGAATATTTGATAGACTTGATCCCTATGTCAATGGGAGAATTTCAAGTAGTGGTAGGGATGGATTGGTTATCCCGACATCATGCAAAGGTGATATGTTTCCGCAAGGAGATACAGTTGACATCTCCAAGTGGAAAGCAAGTCACCATTTATGGCGAAAAAGGGGGCAGTCCCGTTATGTGCTCAATACTAAAAGCCCACAAACTTATGAGGCGCGGATGTAAAGCATTCATGATATACGCAAACGAACCTAATAAAGAGACGCCAAAGATGGAAGACGTACCAGTGGTACGTGAATACGCTGATGTATTTCCGGAAGATTTACCGGGAATACCGCCAGTACGGGAGGTAGAGTTCGGGATCGAATTGGTTCCGGGCGCAAAACCTGTGGCCAAGGCGCCGTATCGACTCGCGCCATCAGAATTGCAAGAATTGATGTCACAAATCCAAGAATTGCTTGACAAGGGATTTATTCGGCCAAGCGTGTCACCATGGGGCGCACCGGTATTATTCGTGAGAAAGAAGGACGGGAGCATGCGTATGTGCATTGATTACCGGGAGTTAAATAAACTCACGGTAAAGAATCGATATCCGCTTCCAAGAATTGATGATCTATTTGACCAATTACAAGGTGCAAGTTGGTTCTCAAAAATCGACCTCAGATCGGGGTATCATCAGTTGAAAGTCAAAGAGGAGGATGTACCGAAAATGGCTTTTCGTACACGGTACGGACATTACGAGTTTCTCGTGATGTCCTTTGGGTTAACTAATGCACCCGCGGCTTTCATGGATCTCATGAACCGGGTTTGCAAACCCATGCTAGACAAGTCAGTGATAGTGTTTATCGATGATATCTTGATATACTCCAAGAATGAAGCAGAACACGTAAGTCATTTGCGTGAAGTGTTGGAGACGCTCAGGAAAGAGAAATTGTATGCGAAATTTTCAAAATGTGCCTTCTGGTTACGAGAGGTGCAATTTCTTGGGCATATCATTAGTGCAAACGGAGTGCTAGTAGATCCTTCAAAAATAGAAGCTGTGTCAAGATGGACTCCACCGAAGAATCCTTCGGAAATTAGAAGCTTCTTGGGGCTTGCGGGTTATTATCGGAGATTCATACAAGCTTTCTCCAAAATTGCTACGTCGTTGACCAAACTAACCCGTAAGGATGAAAAGTTTATTTGGGCCGAGGATCAAGAAAGGGCGTTCCAAACGCTCAAGGAAAAATTGACCCATGCGCCGGTGTTGACATTACCGGACGGAACAGAGGATATGGTAGTATACTCGGATGCATCGCATTCGGGACTTGGCTGCGTTTTGATGCAGCGGGGCAAGGTTATAGCCTATGCCTCGAGACAGCTAAAGACTCATGAGAAGAGATATCCTACCCATGACCTCGAGTTGGCAGCAGTGGTGTTTGCCTTGAAGATATGGAGGCATTACTTGTACGGAGTGAAATGCACTATCTTTACCGACCACAAAAGCTTAAAGTATTTCTTCGATTAGAAGGAATTAAATATGAGGCAGAGGCGGTGGTTAGAAACTGTCAAAGACTTTGATTGTGAAATACATTACCACCCCGGGAAGGCTAATGTAGTGGCAGACGCATTGAGCAGAAAGACGGATTATATGCCTATTCGAGTACGATCGATGCAATTAATTGTGACATCGGGTTTGCTTGAACAAATCCGAAAATCTCAAATTGAAGCAATCAAGGAAGAAAATGTGAAGAAGGAAAGGATAGTTGGGCAACTAAAAGACCTGGAGGATGGTAATCAAGGATTGAAAACTCGATATGGGAGGATTTGGGTTCCAAATACGTGTGGGGCCAAGGCGCGTCTTCTTGACGAGGTCCATAAATCTCATTATTCAATTCAGCCGGGGGCGACCAAAATGAAAAAGATGTAAAACAAAACTATTGGTGGCCCGGAATGAAAAGAGATATTGTGAAGTATGTGGAGAAGTGTCTGACTTGTTTACAAGTCAAAGCGGAGCACCAAAAGCCATATGGTAGGTTGCAACCGCTTGATATCCCAGTTTGGAAATGGGAACAAATCACGATGGATTTGTTAACCAAATTGCCCAAAACCAATCGCGGATTTGATGCTATATGGGTAGTCGTAGATCGATTGACAAAAAGTGCCCACTTCATTCCAATTCGAGAAACTTATACATCCAAGAAAATGTCGGAAGTGTACACCAATGAAATCATAGCACGTCACGGAGTGCCGATATCCATTGTGTCAGACAGAGATACTCAGTTCACCTCTAAATTTTGGCGCGAATTCCAAGAGCAAATGGGGACTAAATTGTTCATTAGCACTGCCTATCATCCGCAAACGGATGGGCAAAGTGAGAGAACGATACAAACATTGGAAGATATGTTGCGGGCTTGCATCATCGACTTCGGGGGCAGTTGGGATGTCCATCTACCCTTGGTCGAATTTTCATATAACAATAGCTATCAGTCGAGCATTAAAATGGCCCCGTATGAAATGTTATATGGTAGAAAATGTCGAACCCCGATGTGTTGGGGAGAAGTGGGACCACGAGGATTAGCACATACTGACATAATCCGAACTACGAATGAGAAAATTGATGTGGTTCGAGCTCACCTAAAAGCAGCTCAGGATCGACAAAAGTCGTATGCGGATAAGCGAAATAGACCTATTGAATTTCAAGTTGGCGTTAAAGTAATGCTAAAAGTATCGCCATGGAAGGGAATTATACGATTCAGAAAAAGAGGAAAGTTGAGTCCGAGGTTCATTGGGCCATTCAGGATCACTGAACGGGTTGGTAAGGTAGCATATCGCCTTGAACTACCCGAGGAGTTGAGTGGAATTCATAACACCTTCCATGTGTCACATCTCAGAAAATGCTTAGCGGAAGAAACTGCTCGTATCAGCTATGATGACATTGAAGTGGATAACAGCCTCAACTATGCAGTGAGGCCAATTGCAATCTTAGATCGAAAGGAGAAGAGTCTGAGGAACAAAGTAATTAACCAAGTGAAGGTTAAGTGGGAGCACAGGAAGGGTGCGGATACCACGTGGGAATCCGAAGAAGAGATGCAACGGCTCTACCCTAAACTATTTGGTACGTAATACGGTTTCGGGGACGAAACCCTTTTTAAGGGGGGTGGACTTGTAACATCCCGAAATTGCAAAACTTTATACTAGAATTTTTAAAATGTGTATAATAAACAAGAATCAATTAACCGGGATAAATAACCCAGTTAGCTAGAAGTCTTGTAGTAACACAGGAATGAGTTAAAAAGCCAAAGAAAATAAACTAAATGAAAGTGGAGGGACCTAGATTGTCAAAATTGAAACTCAATTTACTAATAATTAGTAAAACAAAAACCAAACACTCCATATTTGGGAGTTCTGGTCGACCAAGAAACCACAGGGTCGACACCCTCATCTCCACAACCCTAAATTCTACTAAAAACCCAAAATTGAAGGCTCAAATCATGTCATAATCGAAATCTGAGCATAGAATCGTGATCTCCTCGTCAAGGAGGTCATAAGGTATGTCAAATTAGGTTGTTTAGATACAACTCAAGTTCTTGCATGTGATTGAAATCGAAGGTTGATCTTGATTATGTGTTGTAAAACATGAAATTGGAAGTAATGTGAAGTCTAGGGACAAACCCTAGATGATTTCTTGTCAAAATCTTGCATGTTAGTTGTAAGGATCAAAATCACTATAGTGAGTGATTAGTAAGTTAGTAGAACTTGATAAACACTAGGATTAAGATTCTTGTTCTAGTGTAAACAGAAATTGTGAATTAATCTCTGAAATTGTTGATGTTAAAATATGTGTATATTGACTAGTTGAAGTTAATTTGAGTGATAAATTCAAGTTATGAACTTGGTTTAGATCATGTAGAAATCTTACCCGCAAGGTGTTTGATAAAACGCCTAAATGAGGGTTAAAATGTTAAAGATTGCTAAAACGCAGATTTGTATATGTTATGAATTTATGCGTTAAAGCTTACGAAAGAGTTCTAATCTTGTTATGAATTGAACTCTTTAGGCAAGGAATCCGGAACGTCAAGTGGACACGCCGGAGGTGATACTCGCGGAAAAGGTGTGCTTTAAAGGTACGTGACTTTAGTCTCGTTGTATTATGTAATAACATTTAGTTTTAAATGTACAAACGATGTTGGATTGTAATTGATGCGTTTGATGTATCGTTAAGTGGCGAAGTTCACTAGATCCACAAACGGGATAAAATAAACATTAGAAGTTTGGTTTGGTATAATAATAAAGTGATGGTATTCACTAGATAGCCAAACGGGTCAAAATGTTGCTTGAAAACGAATCACATGAGTAGAGACTTAAAAGTCTCATATCTTGCTAGGTGATAGATGGTAATACATCAATAAATTAGTTCTGATATTTTAAGTCTACGAACCCGGTATATCGGGTCAAACTATAGAAGTTAATAGAAGGTGTTGTTTGAAACGGAATGCTTGAATTCCGAGAAAAACAAGTGTTTAGTTCGGAGAAAACGCGAAGCCATGGTATGGCGCGTATACTCCAAGGTCATGAGCCCGGTTAATTGGGTAATTATGTCAAAAAGGTTTTAAGAATGGAAAAAGGGGTGCAATGCACTTACACTAACGGGTCGAATAATGGAAATAAGGAAATTGTGAACCACTTGACGGTATCTCGGTTTCCGTGTTGTGAAATTTACATGGTTGAATCCGTAATTTTATTACGGACTCATAGAAGGAAGAATCGGGTAAATCGGACTAATGAGTAAAAAGTTATGACATTTCAAAGTTGAAAAATAGTCTAAGGACAGATCTGCAGAACCCACCGTAAATTACGGTCTCACCGTAATTTACGGTGGGCATTAAAAAGCTTTACGGCAATATGCTCCTGAGTTACGGTAGACCA
Organism: Helianthus tuberosus; assembly: GCA_030545235.1. Classification (NCBI taxonomy): domain Eukaryota; kingdom Viridiplantae; phylum Streptophyta; class Magnoliopsida; order Asterales; family Asteraceae; genus Helianthus; species Helianthus tuberosus. Next base: position 18,589,926 of record CM060395.1, read on the forward strand.
TGTTTGTTCAGGGTCCACCGTAACTTACGGTGACACCGTAATTTACGGTGGCACCCTGAAAACTTGAATTTAGTTTGTTATTCTGCGACGTTATAACTCGTTTATATGTAATGTATTGTTGTCAAAACTAATGATTTTAGTGTTTGACCCTAGGTATGATGAAGTTTTCCCCGGATGGTGATCAAGTATGTTGTCAAGAACCGAACACGCATTTTGAAGCTTCCGCATTGATCTTAATCTTGTCTAGATGTAATCATGTTGTAAACACTTTTGTTAATCACGTTTTAAATCCCTTAAACTAGTGGTTAGTTTACTAGTAAGGGTTAACTTTTAAACTTGTTATGGATTATCTTGGGATGTGTTGGTATTATCCCAAGGGTGTATGGCTTAAACACGAATGTTTTTGTAAACTCTGATTTTTAATAAAGTTTCATGTAATTATTAGTTAAAATTTTGCCAAAATTATTTAGGGTGTTACAGTAGATGTTATGTAACCAAAAAGATATTACCATCGTAAAAGAAGGACCAAAATCGACCAAAACGCCCTTGTAGGCTAAATTGAACAAACAACCCTTAGAGGTTGTTTGGAAAGGAGTCTTATGATTAAACAAAAGTTTAGAACGAGTATGGGTACAGCCCCATGCTCAGCTGGGCACAGCCCCATGCTCAGCTTTCTTCTTTGGGAGTTGTTGTCGAGGGGTCGGGCTTGCCACGTTTCTTCCTTTTCTTTGTATTTATGTTAGTTTTGGCTGTATATTTGTTCCTTTTGTTCGTTTAAGCTCATTTGACACTGTAAATTCAAAAGGAAGACAAAAACACACTTTTTCCAACATTAGTACTAAAAAGGGTTAGTTTTATGCCTTATTTGATGTAATTTATATGTTGCATTTTACACACATCATCCACCAACAATCTGTTGATTATCTGTTGTTGTCTAAAACAATATCAATTAACGTTCAGTTGTGTACACAAATTCATCACCGGTTTCTACAGCACAAGCACATACACAGGATTGTGGATTTTCTTGAGTCGTCGGGAAAACTTTTACTCAGGGGAGGGTGAGTAGTATGAGTCTGAGTCCATTGGTTAAAAGATGTAGAAGAGTTTGTGTAGAGATCTTTACGTACAAATTTGCATCATCCTTACGGTTACAAATGAAGCGTTGGGATTTAAGGGTTTATGAGTAAAAGATGTTAGTTTCTTGACAGTATGGTTTCTCGACAAATGAAGTATTATCTGTCCTTGCTGCCTCTTCGGTTGGTAAAAGACATAGGATGGTTTCTAATACAGGTCTTTGTCAGTTTTGGTTGATTTATAGGAGGAGGTTATGAAACGAATATATGTTTATGCGAACATCCTTATTTTGTCACGTTCTGCGAAAAAAAAAACATCATCTGTTCATCATTGTTCTTGAAGATGAAGATGAAGAAACGAGGGTTTATTCTCTTTAATCTATTAGAACGATCCTTGACTTGAATTTGTGATGATTCGAAACATTCCGAATAACTAGCATAACCCGACAATCACAAGTTGTTGATCTTTGGGTGGTGATTTACTCCCGAACAAACCATGCCCACCTTGACCAGAATAGTTAAGCGTATCACTCGATCCACTGTCAAGATAATATTAGCAGAACCCGACATACTTGACAGTGGTACCAATGTCAAGTCAAGTTGAGCTTCCTGATGCAATTTTCACAGTGGTACCAATGTCCTACTACTACAATCCTTCCAACGCCTGACTCATATCGTCCGTTCAATAGATTAAAGAGGTTTTTACCATTTTTTACCATATGTATACGGGCCGTATACCGTTTATACGGCCGTATACTCTCGGTTAAAAACAAATTTACCGATCGTATACAATGTATACGATGATTGTATACGGGCCGTATAACAATATACGGCTCGTATACTATGGGTAAAAAATGGTAAAAAATGGTTTATTCTCTTTGATCTATTAGAACGATCCTTTTCTTGAGAACCTGATTCTGATTTAAACAATGGAATTTGTGGATCAACAGAAATAACTGAAAATAACTCGCCATTCAATACAAACTCTTCTGAAAGACAAGAATACAACGTTCATGTATCACAAGGAATGACCGATCTAAGGCAGAGAACCTGATTTAGATACACAGTATGGTTTCTTGACAGTATGGTTTCTCGACAAATGAAGTATTATCTGACATCATGTGTTCATCATTGTTCTTGAAGATGAAGATGAAGAAACGAGAGTTTGTTTTGAGAAATTTACAAGGTAAACCTGAATTTTCAGATTTTTAGACACTTACTTGAACATAAGTCTGAGTCAATTGTGGTTCGTGAATGCTTCGATTTCAACAAATCTTTCAAGGTCTTTAGTGATGGACAACTGGTTCAAACTCGTTTAATGTGAGATTCTTCAAGTTGAACCGTTAGTAATGCTAGATGTCATTTTGGCTGAACCTTAAAGTTGTTGATACATATCGTCCGTTCAGTTGTGTACCCTTCAATCTTCTTGAGTATTTTTCTAACTTTATGCTTGCATCCACCACAGTTAATATTAACTTTGAGTGAAAGAGTTTGGAAACCGGACGGAATCTACGAAGAAACTGTTGGAATTTGTGGATTTCGCTTGGTTCAGAAACTTAACAAGAGAAGCAACTAAAAAAATACAATTGATTTACTCGGTCGAATAATGGCCAATAATCCGTTCATAATCGTCGACGACGTCACTGGGGTTTTTTCTCTTCCAGTTACCAGGCCTATCATCTCCGTCTACATTTGGTTTCCTCAACGAAGAACCATCAGCCATTATCAGCCATTTTTCCTTTGGTTTCTGGTTGATTTTGAGGGTGAGGGTTTGGATTTGACTCAAAGTTAACACTCTGATTCAGATCCAGGAAGCAGATGTTTAGTAGTGTTTGAGAAACTAACAAGGTAATGCTAGAAGTTTTTACCATTTTTTACCATATGTATACGGGCCGTATACCGTTTATACGGCCGTATACTCTCGGTTAAAAACAAATTTACCGATCGTATACAATGCATACGATGATTGTATACGGGCCGTATAATATTATACGGCTCGTATACTATGGGTAAAAATGGTAAAAAAATGGTTTATTCTCTTTAATCTATTAGAACTATCCTTGTCTTGAGAACCTGATTCTGATTTAAACAATGGAATTTGTGGATCAACAGAAATAACTAAAAATAACTCGCCATTCTCTTGCACCTGTATACGCTGATCTCGTTGTTGCAAACTCCTTTAATGTGAGATTCTTCAAGTTTGCACATTTTGAGAAAATACCAATGTGTTTGTCAGCTTTGTCAACACACAAAGTGACAGAATGAAGATCCAATGTTGTTAATGTTGGAAAGATGATCAAACAGAGATCTGGAGAGTTGATGCAATTTTCCAAGCATTTTATCGTGTGTTGTAATTTTAATGAAGCAATGAAGATTGAATATGCAAACCGCATCCGTCTTCTGTTATGATTCGAAACATTCCGAATAAACTAGCAGAACCCGACACGTCTTCTGTGATGATTCGAAACATTCCGAATAACTAGCATAACCCGACAATCACAAGTTGTTGATCTTTGGGTGGTGATTTACTCCCTAACAAACCATGCCTACCTTGACCAGAATAGATAAGCGTATCTGTTGATACATATTATGTGGACGCGACTCGACTCGGTTCGACTCAGTTCGGTTCGACCCGGTTAGGTTCGGCTCAAGCCCGACGTCACGACATTCCTCCGTCGTGCGTCCCAGAATTCTTCACGTGAAGCACGGAGCGCCGCGAGCCGGTTCCCGCCGCCACATCATCATGACATCATCATGATGATGTCAATTGTTGACTAATGTTTTATAAATCTGAATGTTGGGAATTGGTTACGTAGTTGTTGTTGTTGTGCATGAGAATTATGTTTGGGCCAATCAGAATGTTTGGGCTTCTACCAACTTTGGGCCGAACCCAAGCCAATCGCACAAGTGAAGAACAAATATAAATACCGAAATCAAGGGTGATTTCGGTAGAGGTGGACACAAGGAAGAACCCGAGAGAACAGAGAGAACCGAGAGTTTGGTTGTAGTTTCTTATGATATATTTCTGTAACAAAACTCTGTCGGTTTGAATATACGATTGTGTTAAACGGTATACGTGTCTTGTATCTCGTGTTCTTGTTCATCTCTATCTCGGTTTGCTTTCCCAGTTGGATTCCGCACAACCGGGTTGGTTTGTACACAAGGAGTAGGCGACTAGATCCTCTCCTAGCCGGACCTACAAGTGGTATCAGAGCCTTGGCTCTTCTCCTTGTTAAAACCGAGTGTTTTCGGGTTGTTTTTCGGGTTTCAAAAGTTCATATTTTCTGGAAAACATTTTAAATCGGGATTAAATCTTGTTGTTTTGCTGTGTGTTTTGTTAAAAAACCTTGTTAAATTCATGTCCACATGTTAAATATTGGTTTTTATTAAACATTTCTTGCAAAATCGCGTTTTCGGAAAATTTGTCGTGACCGGAAAACTCATATAGTTTGCCGGAAACTCATCCAGTTCATATCATCTTCAAAGTCTTCAAGTTTTCACCTTTTTAATCTTACTCAAGTGTTTGTGTGTTGGAATTTGTTGTTTGATTAAAATATTACAAATCATCATTTGGTTGGTAAACTTGGAAAGAGTGAGCCGAAAGTGGGTCTTTTGTGTCAGGAGGTTAGACAGATTTGATAGTCGCACAAGATTTGAAAGTCAATTTGTTTAGTCACACAAGGGATCGCACAAGAATTGAATCACATAAGTTGTATAGTCACACAAGATTTGAGTCGCACAAGATAGGTGGAACGTACAAGAGATTGAATCGCACAAGATCTGGATAGTCGCACAAGATTTGGGCTTTTATTTGGGCTTCTGATTACATCGGACCAGCAGTTAAACTCTATTTGGGCTTCTGATTAGTCGCACAAGATTGATTAAATTGCACAAGATATGTAATCGCACAAGAGGTTGAGGCTCGCACAAGATCTGATAGTCGCACAAGAAAACTGGGCTCGCACAACATAGATTTGGGCTTCTGTTTGGGCTCCGGTTTCATCGACAATCAACATCTGTTTCGTCTGTTTCGTCTTTTAAGTTGTTCCGTCGACTTCAAGGATCTTTGTTTCGTGGGACTTTGTTTTGTCAAGATATTTAAAAAAAAATTGTATTAGTGGTTTAATTGTTTGTTTCAAGTGTTTTGTTTAGGTGTTCATCATCAAGCATTCAAAATGAATCCGAGTTGGTGGGGTACTCCGTCTCTAGATGAGGGAAAGTACAGAAATACAAGTTTATCTCCTTCATGGGCCGAATCTCCCGTATCCGCTTCTTCGCAAACAAACGCTATATCAACCGGTCAATGGGCTTTCGTATCAAATCAGACGCCTAGTATTCAAAGCATTTTATTGAGCGAAAGCGAAACCGGAAGTTTGAATCGGCCTCCAAAGTTGATGCATTTAAATGAGTATCCGGGATGGGTTGATAGGTTCTACACATACGTGCTTGGGCAAAATACAGAATTATGGCTACGTTTCACCACAGATTTTGATCAAACGATAGAGGTTGCCGCTTCTTCTGCTGCTACATTTTCCGATCTTCCAGAAGATCAGAAAAAGACGTATGATCTGGAAAAGAAAGCATATGCCATTCTTACTCAGGCATTCAGCAAAGATATCTACCATCAATTTGTCAGTTTCAAGACGACAAAGAAATTATGGGATGCGTTGAAGACCAGAGGGGTAGGAAATGAAGCAACACGTCAATTGCGACACGATCTACTCAAGAAAGAATTTGATGGCTTCACGTGTATGGATAAGGAATCGTTGGGAGATATGACAAGTCGGTTCTATCATTTGCTTACTGAGTTGGGCAACTTTGGGGTAGTGACAACTCCCGTAGAGGTGGTAAAGAAGTTTGCAGATGCATTGCCACCTCAATGGAATAGTTTCTTGGAGATTCTGAAATACAACGGGGTTTTGGCTACTACCAACATCAATGACTTTGTGCAGCTTTTGGAGAATAAAGATCAGGAAGAAACTCTGAAGGCAAAGAAGGTTTCAGTTCCACAGAATCCAGAGATGTATTATGGAACCTCCAGTACCTCTTCTGCAAGACCAGTCTCTCATGCTCCTCTTCAGACGGCTTTTGTCACGAGCACAGATCTTTATGGGAATCAGATACAGGTTCCTGTCAAGCCAGCTCCGACAACAAACTTATACGGAAATCCGCTTCAACCAATTCCTCAACCAGTGCCTCAACAGCAAACCCAAAGGCCTCCTGTGACAACTGATCTATATGGGAATCCACTTCCTATTCAACAACAAGCTTGTTATGGAAGCACATCATCTGCTGGTCAGCCATCAAAGTCAAATACAGTACGGCTCGACACTTCAAGCTTTTCAAAAGTAAGTGTTGAAGTAGCTAAAGAACATATGGAGCTACTGAACACCTTGGTGAGCGTGTATTGTGGGTTAGTAGAAGGTCAGATCGGAAACATCAATCTAACACAGGAAGATTATCAGCAGATTGATAAAGAGGAGATGGATTTGATGGACATCAAATGGGCGTTCGCAAGTGCTGTAAGGCGAGCAAAGGATTTCATGGAGAGAACGGGCAGAACCAGCTTGGAAAGCAAGAAAGACACCAAGTATGGGTTCGATAAACAGGCTGTCAAGTGCTTCAACTGTGGCGAACGGGGTCACTTCAAGGGAGAATGTACAAGGCCAGCTCAGCATGGGAATCAGAATCCGTTCAGGAATCAAGGCAACCAACAGAATCAGAACAGGAATAATGAGCGTACATTGATACCTGTTAACAACCCAAGTCAGCCAGGACCATCAAATGCCAACCAGGCACTTGTGGTTCAAGTAGATAAAGGTTGTGATTGGTCAATTCAGTTGGGAAATGATGCTCCGGATGGAACAGCTTGTTTTGCTGAGGTTGTCAACGATCTTAAGCACGCCAGTGGTGGAGAATCTTCCACCAATGGTGATGAATCTTCTAAAGATGAAGACAGCTCCGGTTACAGTAGAAGCTCGGATGAAGAATCCTCAAACTCAGGTGATGATCATTTGGATGACACATCAAGTGTGTCTGTCGATGCAGAGGTTGATGAGCTATTGGAAGAAGCTGCAGCAGGAAATCATAGGAGATCTATATTGGTGGATCAAACTGCTTATTCTTCTTCTTCTCTCCATTCAGCCTTTATGGCTAATGTCGACAGTTCATCAAGTCAGGTATGTGTCGATGAACCCACTGCTATTATTTGTGATAATTGTGATAGTTTGAGTGTTAAATGTGCTGATTTAGAAGCAAACATGTCTGAGTTGCAAGGCAAACATGATGCTTTACAAGCTAGTTTGTTTGACTTGCAAGACAAACATGTTTCATTGAATGCCAAGTGGTGTGAGTTGCCAATCAAACACGAGGCTTTGTAAGAAAAGTATGATGTGACATTCATCCACAACCAGAAGTTAACCGTGGATCTTTCGAAGTGCACTGAAGCCAACATGTTTTATGAAAATCATGAAAAGGAGTTTAAATCGGTAATTGAGAAATTAAAGAAAGATAAAACCGAGTTAACAAAAATGGTTTCCAGAAAACAAACTGACATTAATTTGTATATAACTCGACTTGAGATAATGAAAAAAGAGATGGCTTGTGTGAAAACTGAAAGTGAGGCAATCCAGCTTAAGCTAGACAGTTATTTGAGCTCTAGCTATGTGTTGGATCACATCATTGATGTTCAGAAAGAGAAACAGGATGTCACATGCATAGGTTACAAGAAATGTCCACCACCTGTGAGACACAATTATGATGCCATGCCTGACGAGGAAGATAGAACTTTCTTTGAACCATCTGTTCCTTTAGACGTTGAGGAATTTGCAACAGGACTCGGATACAAGAAGGAAGTATCATCAGAATCGGATGTGTCAGCAGATACATGTGTGTCTTCTGCTGAACCGAATCAGGATCCTCCAGTTGTGATTGAGGATGCTGATTCTTCTGATGATGAATCTGATGATTTGATTCAGCAAAGTCTGATGCGGTAATCAAAGAAGAGGACATACCTCTTGAGAATCATATTCTATGTGATCCTCCCGCAAAACCTGCTAAGACTATTCCGACCGAGTCCATGTCTGCAAAAGAGTCTGAAAGTGTGGATTTGCTGTACACTCTTATTGGTGATGATAAAATTTATTCTGACAAAGATTTTCCAATTAAGAATGTAAATCAATCTTTAATCAGTAAAGTTTTTGAAAATTCGACAAGTAAGTTCTTGGGAAAGACAGGATCACACGTTGTGGTAACACAGTGCCCTCCTATCCCAAAAGCTGAAGTTCGAAAACAATATGGTAATCAGAAATTACCAACAATGAAAACGCAACAAAATCATACCAAACCAAAAGGTAAATCAACGACTCAAGGTCAAAAGAAACAGAATCAGAAAAAGGACAAGAAGGTGAACTTTGTGAAATCAAAGGGAACGGACAAAATTGAAACTTTTGAGAACAAATCTAACTTAGATTTTGTTAAGCAAGCAAAAGTGTTGAAAAGAAATGATCCAAACAGTTCAAAACCAAGTACCTCGGGATCATAAAGTTCATCATCGACAAGACAATCACATGTTACTTCGGGGTTTGTTGAACGAAGATCATGTTTTGAATGTGGTGAAATTGGGCATATTATTCGAAATTGTCCGTATCTTCATAAATTAAAAGCCAAAGATGATGATCCCCGTGAACGAAATTACCAAAAGCGATCTGTTTCTGCAAAACAAGATCCCTGCCTTGTAAGAGAAAGGGAAAAGAAACAGAAACGCCAACAGGTCAAGGTAATTGAGAAAGCACTTAAAACTGAAGTGGTTCAAAAACAATTTGTTCCAGTTAAACCAGAAAGTTCAAAATTTTCAAAAACTTCAAACAATCACGAAGTTAAATTTTCAAACAATCAAGCTGGTAAAACTCAACAGACATGGAAACCAAAAATGACCACAAATTCAGGGGGATCATCATCATTTCCTAACCATCAGAAAGTGGAAGTTATTGTTGTTGATGAAAATGGAAGACCCAAGACCACAATGGCTTGGGTCCCCATCTCCAACTAATCATGTGAGTTCATGTGCAGGGTGTTCCAGGAGGAACTATCAGTAGTCATTGGATTGTTGATAGTGGGGCATCCAGGCACATGACAGGCGACATGAAGCTTCTCTACGACGTCAAATCTATTAGAGGAGGTTATGTTGCTTTTGCTGGAGATAAGGGCGGATATATTACGGGTGAAGGAATGATATCCAACGGGGTTGTGAGCTTTGATAAGATCAACTTTGTACAACAACTTGATCACAATCTTCTCAGCGTTTCACAAATCTGTGATAAGCAGTTCTCAGTACACTTTGATGCAAATGGATGTTATGTGCTGAAACCCGGCTTCAAAATTCCAAAAGAATGGATTCTCTTATCAGCTCCAAGGATAAATGATTTGTATGTCCTTGATATGAGCCAAGCTATTACGACGTCTGCACAAGCAACCTGTTTCGTTTCCAAAGCCACAGAAAAAGACTCAATCTCTTGGCACAGAGGAATGGGTCACATTCACTTACGCAAAATGAATCATTTGGTGTCAAATGAATTGGTGAATGGTGTTCCTCTTAAAAACTTCCATCTTCAAGACGTTTGTGTTTCGTGCCAGAAAGGAAAACAAACGAAGAAGCGACACCCGACTAAGAAGATCAACACGGTGGCCGTTCCGCTCGAACGTTTGCACATGGATTTGTTCGGTCCTGTCAAGCATAAAAGCATCCAGAATGATCAATATTGCCTCGTGATAACTGATGATTATTCAAGATTCTCTTGGGTGGCGTTTATGGCACACAAGAGTGAAACTTTCGGTATTATCAAAAACTTGATCATTCAGATTGAGAATTTGTATAAGTTGAAAGTTAGACGGATACGTAGCGACAATGGTACTGAATTCAAAAATCATGCCATGGCGGAGTTTTGCACTTCAAAAGGTATTCTTCACGAATTTAGTGCGGCTTACACTCCTCAACAGAATGGCGTCGCTGAACGTAAGAACCGTACATTGATCGAGACTACTAGGACTATGTTGGTAGAGTCACAGTTGCCGATTCCCTTCTGGACTGAAGCTGTGGCCTCTGCATGTTACACGTTGAACCGAGTCCTTACAGTCAAAAGGCACAACAAGACCTGCTTTGAGCTTCTTAACAAACGGAAACCAGATTTGTCATATCTTGAACCGTTTGGAGCTCCGTGCACAATAATCGATCCTAATGGAAAGTTTGGGGCAAAAGCAATTGATGGATACTTTCTTGGGTATGCCACCCCGAACTTAAGAGTCTGGAATTTAGAGACTAAAAGGGTTGAGGAATGGTCTGAAGTCAGAGTACAAAGACACACTTTGCCAGTCAAATGTCCAGGTCAGCCTTGGATGTTTGAGTACGATGAATTTTTCAATTCGATCAATGTTGAAGCAGTTGAAGAAAATGTTGCAGCAAGGATGTTTTTCGAGAGTGACGACGCAACAGATTCACCGTTGGTTCGTCCAATTATTGTCAATCAAGAACCATCTTCAGTGAACAATAATGCTCTCGACAATGAGGATTTTCACGATGCTACCGAATTGAACGAATCTTCAGAGGAAGATGAATTTCTCGATGCAGATCAAGAAGCTCCAACAACAGCAGTTCATGGTACTTCAGAGGGTACTCCTCCAGTGGACGCCCCTAGAACAGCTGAAGCTACTGCATCATCCTCTTCGTCAATTCCGGGCATTGAATTGGTTGTTGATCTCAATCTCAACAATCTGGGTACAAATATTCCAGTTCAAGATAATCCAGAAACAAGGATTCACAATACCCATCCTCAACAAAACATCATCGGAAATGTACAGAGTGGCATTCAAACAAGAAACATGTTGCGAAACAACAACAATGCAGGCTTGTATGCGGCGATTCGAGAATCTGGGCAACAAAATGATTGGTCTTTCGCGTGTTATGTCTCACAGGAAGAGCCAAGAACTTGGAAAGAAGCCGTGAAAGATAACTCTTGGGTTGAAGCAATGCAGGAAGAACTGCAACAATTCCAGAAGCTTGGTGTCTGGAAACTCGTAGAGAAACCTGCTGGTTAGAAGAAGATTGGTACCCGTTGGGTGTTCAAATGCAAAAAGGAAGACCGTGGAGTCGTTATTCGAAACAAAGCAAGATTAGCCGTTCAAGGTTTTCGTCAGATTGAAGGGATCGACTACAACGAAGTTTATGCACCTGTTGCACGTCTGGAAGCAATTTGGATCTTTCTGGCTTATGCCTCATTCAAAGGATTCAAGGTATACCAGATGTACGTTAAAAGTGCATTCTTACATGGTGTGGTGGAAGAAGAGGTGTACGTCGAACAGCCTCCAGGTTTTGAAGATCCTATCCATCCTGATCGGGTTTGGTTGCTTAACAAAGCTCTCTATGGTCTACATCAAGCACCGCGAGCTTGGTACGCAACCTTATCTAATTATTTGCTGGAGAATGGATTTCGCAGAGGTCTTATCGATTGTACTCTTTTCGTCAACGAACAAGATGGAGATCTTCTACTGGTACAGGTATACGTTGATGATATTATATTTGGTTCTACTAATGATGTTTTGTGTAGGAATTTCGAGCGTATTATGCAGGATAAATTCGAGATGAGTGCTATGGGGGAAATGACCTTCTTTTTGGGCCTACAAGTACAACAAACTGAGTCTGGGATATTCATCCATCAGACTAAATATGTTGGTGACATCTTGAGCCAGTTCCAGATGTCTGATGCAACGCCCATCGGTACCCCACTGCAGCAAAATCACGGAATTAATCCAGACTTGAAGGGTGAAATTGTTAGCCCCTCATACTACCGCGCGATGATTGGATCTCTTATGTACCTCACAGCATCAAGACCAGATATAATGTACCCAACGTGCCTGCTTGCCAGATATCAAGTCAACCCAAGGGCCTCACATCTTGCAGCTGTAAAAAGGATTTTTCGTTATTTGAAGGGTTGCCCTGACACCGGTCTATGGTACCCTAGGGATAATAACTTTGACTTGATCGCTTTCAGTGATTCTGATTTTGGCGGATGCAAAATCGACGGCAAATCCACAACGGCTGGATGTCATTTTTTGGGAAATCGCCTAGTCACATGGCAGTGCAAGAAGCAGACGTGTGTCGCTACATCAACGTGCGAAGCTGAATACATTGCTGCCTCAAGTTGTTGCTCCCAAGTCCTGTGGATCCAACAACAATTGCGCGACTACGGTTTTGAATTCCTAACTACTCCTATTTACGTTGATAATTCTGCTGCTTTACAGATCACTAGAAATCCTGTGCAGCACTCAAAGACCAAACACATCGAAATAAAGTATCACTTCATACGTGATTGCTTTGAGAAAAGGCTAATCGATGTTGTTAAGGTCCACACCGATGACCAACGTGCCGACCTTTTTACCAAAGCATTTGACAAATCAAGATTTGACTTTTTATTATTGGTAAACGGCATTAAGGTCAAGCAAGAGTAAAACCGACATCGGAAAATCATTTTTGTAAATACCTTTGTGTTTTAATTTTAGCTTAGTTTGTTGATTTTAGGGGGAGTAAATCCAAATTTGAAAATCCAAAAACATCGAAAAATTTCAAAAACACAAAAACAATAGAAAATCAAAAATGAGTTTCCTGGCGAGCAAAAGAGAAAATGATAGTACATCAGTGGTCTGTCTAAACCTCTTTAAACCTTAAATGAAAAATGATAAGCAGCTCTATATAAGATGTATCGGTAGGCTCACAATCATTTTAAAGTGTGCAGGGTGATATAAACTTAAATCGACTGAAGACCAGGTGGGAACCATTCATTGGCATATGGTCTTAGTACCGAAATTTCGTTTGAGAGATTGCCGAGGTTCTGAGATATTCGGTCTTTATGCTGCTTATCATCTGGGTATCATGGTTGTATCTTTTACCGAAAAATAACGGGGACGCAAGTCTAGATCTTCCATGATACCATACATACGTGTACATATTGCATACGACCTCAATAAGTGATCAACAATCACATGTCCAAACAAATAAGTGATAAATTATCACATTCATCCGGGAGTCAAGTTCGTATCTCTGCTGTACGAAAGTACTGACCTGTTCACGGACTTGCTCCTGTGCCCTCATGCATCTGAAAATCAAGTTCCTCATCAATAAGTGATTCTATCACATAGGGCTTGTTTTCAATCAAAATAAGTGAGAATCTCACATCCTATACGGTCAAACAGATGATAATCGGTATACTCACCGGTAAGATGAACCCTCGTGCATACCTTGATACGGGAATGTGTCGTGATGTGGATGAACACCGGTCGGTAAGTATAAATCATACCTTAACGTATCCCCTCGCCATGATTACATATGATAAGTTGAGCTTATGTGGACAACAATACCGATAATCGTTATAGGATGCTTATCTTAATGTTAACTAAATGAACAAACAAGAGCGTTTTGGCATGACCGTACACTGATATGATTCTCTTACCCTCGAAACTCTCAAAAAGAATGTCTGTAAATATTTATTTAATGCTTTCAGTTTCTGCATCTCTGTAAATATTTATTTACTGCTTTCAGTCTTTAAATTTGAAATATTCAAAATTCCAAAAAGATTTTAGGTGTGTTTTAATATAAACTTTCTAAAAGGCAAAAAGATTTTATTTCTATCTTATTTTCGATTGTACGATGTTGGATCTCGAGTCTTCGACACCTGAAACCTGATTAAAAACCAAAGTGACTAAATCTTCATAAATGGTCAGAATTTGCAAGTTTTGAAAGTTAAAAACTAGAATTGATAAATCCTTTAAACTTTCAAACTTTCGGACGGTAGTTGATTGAAATATGGTCACATGTGTGTTATTTGTTTATGTTAAACTATATTCCAAGCAGTTGTTCTCATTACGCGTTTAGATTTCTTGCATGTGCAGATGCTAAAGGCGAAGAGAACATGTTCGTGGACAAGCTTCGGAATGAAGACACGACGTGAAGGCACTCAAGAGATAAAAATGATCGAGTTGCCGCTGACCATTACCAACACCACAAGGATCTCAAGCATTGAAGTCAAAAGATTCATAAGCATAGTCCAAGGGGGAGTTTATTGATACACTACCTAAATGAAAAAGGGAGTTTGTTGATACACTTTCTACTTACGGCGCGTGAAGACTTTGAAGATCCTCCGACGTGGAAGATATGGAAGTTGAACCTCATGAGTAGCGTCCAAGGGGGAGTTTGTTGATACATATTATGTGGACGCGACTCGGCTCGGTTCGACTCAGTTCGGTTCGACCCGGTTAGGTTCGGCTCAAGCCCGACGTCACGACATTCCTCCGTCGTGCGTCCCAGAATTCGTCACGCGAAGCACGGAGCGCCGCGAGCCGGTTCCCGCCGCCACATCATCATGATGATGTCATGATGATGTCATTTGTTGACTAATGTTTTATAAATCTGAATGTTGGGAATTGGTTACGTAGTTGTTGTTGTTGTGCATGAGAATTATGTTTGGGCCAATCAGAATGTTTGGGCTTCTACCAACTTTGGGCCGAACCCAAGCCAATCGCACAAGTGAAGAACAAATATAAATACCGAAATCAAGGGTGATTTCGGTAGAGGTGGACACAAGGAAGAACCCGAGAGAACCGAGAGTTTGGTTGTAGTTTCTTATGATATATTTCTGTAACAAAACTCTGTCGGTTTGAATATACGATTGTGTTAAACGATATACGTGTCTTGTATCTCGAGTTCTTGTTCATCTCTATCTCGGTTTGCTTTCCCGGTTGGATTCCGCACAACCGGGTTGGTTTGTACACAAGGAGTAGGCGACTAGATCCTCCCCTAGCCGGACCTACAATATCACTCGATCCACTTACATTCGAATAACGCTAAGAATCCACAACGCTTATGGCCAGATTCTTTCCTTCAATCTTGGCAAAATCAATGCCTGCTTGTTTTATTATCACGAAAGTACTGAACAACCGAGATAACAGCTCCGATATTTATCACCAACTCATCTTTAGTAGTGTTTGTTTGAGAACCTGATTCAGATATACAACGGTCTCTTTGCTTCGTCCACTAGAACTATTTGTGTATGCATTCTTTTGGTAGTTAACAACGCTAATTAGAAAAAAATCTGTAAAATTAATCATATCGATTGCTATAACAGGATGGATGTGACACACATAGATAGATAAGATGTCACAGTTGTCAAGACTGTTTGTCGGGTTTCCAATGCTCACACAGGGTGATAAACAGCGCTGATACACGTAACATCTAGTTATATTTAGATTTAAACAATGCCCGCCTCAACTGAGATAACGGACATCCATCAAGCTCAAAAAGAAAACTTGTGTTTCCCATAGTCACAAAAGATTGTGGTTTGTATTTCGCATAGCCACCGTTTCCGTAGTAAAAAACGGTTGCGGTTTGTATTACGCATAGCCATCGTTTCCGTAGTAAAAAACGGTTGGGTTTGCACATTCAATCTTCAATACTTCATTAAAATACCACTAGTAGAAGAACCCGACACGTCTTCATGTAACAGAGAATGTTTTAGAAATTGAAGGAAAATGAAAAGATTTGTTGAAATCGAATTTGACAACTATGACAGCTTATTAAAAGTATCGTGTGTTGTAGTTTGGAAAGATGACCGAACAGAGATCTGAATAACAAACTGTGGAGAACTTGTTTGTGTCACGTTCTTCTGCTAGTTACTCGGAATCGATAAATAACCAACACGAAGATCTCTGCGATCGCTAAGGTTTTCATCAACGGACTGATCGGTAACGTTACTCTACATGTGCTCCGATTTAAGCGGCATGTTCCGATCAACGTTTATCGACATTGTTAAAGGAGATGAAGAGTTTAGAAACCCTAGAATGATTGTGTTTTTACGGGAATAAAACGTGATACTTGAAAAAACGTCAATATATACGGCCCGTATATAGTTATACGGCCCGTATACATGTGGTAACATCAAAAACCCACAAAAATAAATCAATTGAGCCGTATACGTTTTACAAATCGTATACACATGTATACGACCCGTATAACTGTATACGGGCCGTATATTATAAAACAAAAAAAAAAAAACATTCCCTGCGCATTTTCCTATTAAAAAACATTCTATACGAGCCGTATAATTGTATACGGCCCGTATACAATAGGGGATGTGAAAATAAGATATAGGGTATGTGGGAATAAGGCACCCCTTTAAAAAAATATATTTACACCTCACCATGACACGTATGATAAAAACCGTCACATCATCTTGCCATGTCAGCTAAAAAACTAACTCAGCTAGAGTCTATTTAACTGAGGAGTGATATCACAACCCAAATGTTTAGTTTAGGGTGGTGGGAGACTAATTGAAAGTTGGGAGTGGCAGCGGCACATTCAACAACCATTTCAATCCAACTCTTCAATTTCAACAGGCTTGTTCGGCTTGGTGCTTATTTCCACTACATACAAGTCTTGTCATATTTGGTTCCCTTGTTCCTAAAGCTATCGATTTTCTGGACAAAGTGTAAAGAGTTGTGCACGACAATTTCTCGACCTCAAAGAACAAAAGTTTTTTTCGATAGGATTGGATTTGTCATTTTTAGAAGGGGGTTACAGCACAGCTTGTTGCCACTTACCTGTTTACCTGCGATTCTAGTATCGTAAATTTTATTATGTAAACATTTATATAAAAACTATTTGTCATTTGTTGATTCAAGATTTCCTTTATTATATCAGAGATTATAGTTTTACTCGTGATTTTAAAAACGGTTAGCATACCAATAACGGTTCATACAATATCAACTAACTTGAAATAGTGAGTTGACATTTACAATTAAGACCCTTCTACTTTAGTTTATTACAGTTGGACCCTTCTACTTAGACCCTCCGTAATGTGGCGCTATGTGTGGTTTTGTTGGCCGATCGCGCCCCATAGCGCCCTAAACACCATGACGGGCGGCGCTATGGGGGTCAATTTTGGGTGGAGCGCCATAGCCATAGCGGCGTGATTTTTCTTGAGGAGGATGGCTATGGTTTTGACCAAGCAAAAAATAGTTAAGTGTTTTTTTAATTAATTAATAAAAATGAAAATTAATAATTAGGTAATGATGGGTAGGGGCTTTATGACTACGGGCTCTAGTGATATAACGCCCCCATAAAGCCCATGTGTGACGTGGCATGACACGTGTCGCATAACGCTCACAAAGGGGCCTTATGACTACACATGGTCTTGGCCCCTCTAATATGATTTGGAGTTTCGACTCGATCAATGGGCTAGTGGAGCTATTGCTAGATTACAATTGGTTCCGTGGTCACACTTCCATGCGTCATTATTAGCCCCTCTAATACGATTTGGACTCGATTAATGAAGTTTTGGTTGAGGACGTGATATCATATGTCATGGTGTTAGCAGTTTGATGTTTATTTTGTTCTTGGTTGCTAGAATAGACGCATTTGAAAGGTCATATTATGGTTCAAAAGAACTAACGGGTTGTAATAAAACTTTTCTAAACTTGTGCTCAAACTTTATTTTCAGTTCATTCGTTTATCATGGATGTATATATAACCAGCATGACTCGCAATGACCTCTTCGAAGACGTTTATCGTTATAAAGTAGTGTCAGTTCAATTTCCATAAAAAAAAAGCCTGACATGACCCGGTTCGGTTCGATCAGCTTTTCTGAACCGGTCCTTTAGTTTTAACAAATGAATGAACTGAACCGGTCCTTTAGTATTGAGAGAATAAAAAGGAGCACTTTTAGCCTTATTTCGGTCTTTTTATTCCTCTGTTACATCTCTTCTTCTTCTCCACCTCACAACCCCCCCCCCCCCCCCCCCCCCCTGCCCTAATAACCAACCTTGCTTCAGATTTGAATAGCGGAAGCGCGTGCATACCAACCATGGCGACGCGCCACCTCCTCAAGCTCTCTCGCCGGTCAAACCGAGCTCTATCCACCACCACCAGATCCAATTCCACCGCCGCCGCCGTCTCCGACACCCCCACCCCCTCCCCACCGCCTCCAAACCACATGATCTACGATCGAATCTCCGAACAAGTGAAATCAAAGCTCAAACGACTCGAAAACCCTAACCCTAGGTTCCTCAAACACAACTCTCCATACCCTACGTTAACCGATCACACATCCATCCTCACCTACCCGGAGACACGTGTCACCACTCTCCCTAACGGCCTACGTGTTGCAACCGAGTCGAATCTGGCGTCGCAAACGGCGACCGTTGGGGTTTGGATTGATGCAGGGTCGAGGTTTGAGACCGAGGAGACGAACGGTGTGGCGCATTTTTTGGAGCATATGATATTTAAGGGGACGGAGAAGAGGTCGGTTAGGGATTTGGAAGAGGAGATTGAGAATATGGGAGGGCATTTGAATGCGTATACGTCGAGGGAGCAGACGACGTATTTCGCCAAGGTTATGGGTGGAGATGTGCCGAAAGCGCTTGATATATTGGCGGATATTTTGCAGAATTCGACGTTTGAGGAGCGGTTGATTACGCGGGAGCGCGGTGTTATTCTTTGGGAGATGGAAGAGGTATGGGTTGAATTAGTGTGTCCGATTAATGTCATTGTGTTTGATGGTGGTAGTTAGTTAATTAGTTATATTGTTTTTGTGTGTATGTTGACAATGATGAATGTGTGTTGGGTATAGGAAAGTGATTGTTCTTAACATCATCATCATACTCAGTAAATCCCACCAGTAGCAAAGCTAAGGTAGGGTCTGAGAAGGGTAAGATGTAGACAGCCTTACCTCTACCCATAGTTATCGATAGCGCTTATGGCGGCCGCTATAGCGAATAGCGTGGCGTGGCGGCCATATGTCGCTACAAGGTACATATCGACCTTATATCGACGATATAGCGACTTCCGACGTGAAATCCGGCGACAAAATCCGGCGACGGTGTTGCTTTCAGCCGGAAACCAGGAAGAAGGGGGAAGAAGAAGACCAGCAGCTGCGTATCTGTGTCTACAAAATTCGGCGACGGTGTTGCTTTCAGCTGGAAACCAGGAAGAAGGGGGAAGAAGAAGACCAGCGGCTGCGTATCTCGTTTTTAGGCTTTTAGGGTTTTTATAAGTTTAGGTTTTTAAACATTTAACCCCTCTATCTTTCATTAGTTTAAATTCAGTCCCTATAACTTGTAACTTTTTACTTAAGAAGTGTAAAGATAGTTTGTCTATATAAACATTTAACCCCCTCTATCTTCAGAAGTTTACATTTGGTCCTTAAACTTTTTAATTTATACATAAAAATACAAAATTAACATTATAGAATACATATATATTATATGGATAGCTATTTTTTATTTTTTAATTTATCTACTACCTTATCGCTAAACACGAAATAGCGGGCACTATTTCATCGCTATCGCTACGTAGCATATAGGTTGTCTATCGCTATTGACCGCTATTCGCTATCGATAACTATGCCTCTACCCCGTAGGAATAGAGGCTGCTTCCCGTGAGACCCCCGGCTCGATAGTAGTTTTGCATCAAGCCTTGGACATAAGCACATAACACTCAGCAATTGAGACAACTGCCGATTAGTGCATGTACCTCCTTGTCTTTCGGCTATCATGATTTATTTTATTGGTAGACTAGGGTGGGGTTGGTTATGGATTGTTAGATTGTGATGTAAGACGTGTTAGTGTTTCGACTGGATAACGTATGATGACAAGATAAAGACCAAATATTTGTCACAATGCACGTGTATAAGTCGATGTTCTATTATTTAAAGTATGGATAGGTCATGATGAATTTATTCTATTTCAAATGTAACACATGAGGTGACACACACTTAGTATGAGGTATATATTAGATAAGCATGAATGACCTACTTTTAAGAAATATGCACTGGAGATTCCTTATAGGTGAAGTAACGTAGAAACTAAAATTCGTCATTCAAAATAATTACAGTCTTTTCTATGGTGAGATTATAAATGCCTCCGGCACCCTCATCTTAACTAAATAAAAGTAAGCTCAAGTGAAAACGAAATATTGATTCTTGTTACGAGTGCTTTAGGAGCACCAACTTCTCAGTAGTAATGAAAACATGCGGGGATTGTGCCAAAACACCGTCCTTTTAGAAACCCAAGTACATCTAGTTATAAATTTTTAAAGGGTTGTTAACTGATGTGATTCCTCAGGAGGTGGGACTACTAACAATATTAGCCGTCAGTGTTAGCCAATCGATGATGCCATTTGAACGTTGTTACTATAGCAGTATCATTGTTGTATATTTAGGCACATGAATTTTAGAAAGAGATGGCCATTTCTGGCGTTTCTTCATACATAATGGGTTTGAAATGCGCAGTAAATGTTTTGGTACGGTAATGGTCCTTAGAGAAAGCGGTCACTTGAGTGAAAGTTGCAAAGTAGGATCTTGCACAATTCCACGACAAATTAGGCAGTAATATGTTATGAACTTATACAGCTTGATATTACTCAGCCACTAAACACTTGAAAGTGTCTAAACCACTAGAAAACATGAGGATAATGTGGTCTTTTTCTCTTCTAATATTTGTTTCAAGGACGAGGATCACAACAATCACTTTTTTTATTTTTATGAGCTGTATTATATATTTTGCCACTATGTTTGATTTGCTATAGGATACGCTCATATCAGCTATCTTACTTAATGCATTATGTTATTCTTGCAATGTTGGTTTTAGGTGGGCACACAAACCGAGGAAGTAATATTCGATCATTTGCATGCTACCGCTTTCCAATACACTCCTCTCGGGCGGACCATTCTCGGACCCGCTGAAAACATCCAGAAGATAACAAAGAAAGATATTCAAGATTACATTTCAACCCACTATGCTGCTCACAGAATGGTACATTTCAACCCACTAACTTAGGTTAATAATATAATATAATGTTAAAATGTAATTTTTTTTAATATGTCACAGGTAATATCCGCCTCTGGAGCAGTTAAGCATGAGGATCTTGTAGAGCAGGTGAAGAAGATGTTCACAAAACTATCTGCTAATCCCATGACTACTACACAGTTGGTCGAAAAGGAGCCTGCAATCTTCACTGGTTCTGAGGTGTGTATTATAGTTTTTCGGGGCGCGGTATTTCAATGTCTGAACATGCACTGTTATTTTTTTCAGATTAATATTTGCATTGTTACTGAAAATTTGAAATTACCATCTTTTTTCATTTGATTAAGATGGTTTATTTTTGACAAAGATAGAAGAGTAAAATGTCATTTTCATTTCTGATTTCATCCAAAGGTTTGTTTTTCCGCATCTGGATCCAAAAGGTTTGAAATTTTGCTATTTTCATCCGGCTCATTAACTCCATCCATTTTCTCCGTTAAGACAGTTGTATTTTCGTCTTTTTTGCTAACTTAAAGGGCAATTTGGTCTATTTCACTTTATGTATAAGCATTTAGCATAATGTACAAACATTCAAAAAAGCCGAAAATACCCTAAAGTTAACAAAAAAGACGAAAACACCGCTGCCGTAACGGAGAAAAATGGATGGAGTTAACCAGCCGGATGAAAATGGCAAGATTTCAAATCTTTTGGATCCGGATGCGGAAAAACAAACCTTTGGACGAAAGTCGCAAAACTGGCCAAACGTCAGGGATGAAAATGGCATTTTACTCAAAATAGAAACTATAAAGTTTTGGAGTTGAAGAGGTTGATCCTTTGGTGAAAAGTTTTGATCTTTCAGTTGAAAACGATTAAAAATGAGGAAATTGGAAGTTTTATTTGTATTTACGGAGAAAGTTGAAAGCTTCAAAGTATAGATATGTTTTTTAGCAAAAAAAACAGAAACTTGATACGGATTCAAGTAAAAAAAAAGGATGTTTCTTGGGGGCTAGATTTTCAAACTCATGAACAGGTTATGTTTTCACCCAATTAGTAATTAAAATGTTACTAAAATGTGATAAAATCAGATTCGCATGAGGGATGATGACGCGCCTCTTGCTCAATTTGCTGTTGCCTTTAATGGAGCATCATGGACAGATCCTGATTCAATTGCGTTGATGGTCATCCAAGCTATGCTTGGATCATGGAACAAAACTGCGGGAGCCGGCAAACATATGGGGTATGTATCCTTTTACGTTTTATCGTTTCACAGACTCAACATACGCAGTTGAAATGAATTAGTGTATCTTAGGGTGTCTTAGCAATTTTGTAATGTTTCTTTATTGGTTAAATCAGAAGCTGAAACAATGATTTGTTTTGTAGACTTCTCTTCCTAAACTTTTAATGTAGGGTGCTAAATGGGTCGTGTTCGCGGGTCGGTGGGTCTAACTCGACCCAAACCCGAAAATTTTACACGGACCCGAACACGATCCAAACCCGAAAATTCTGCCAAACATATGAACTCGAACACAACATGAATATTCGTGGGTTGACCTGAACATGACCCATTTAACCCGATTTTTATTTTTTATTTTCACAAATTATCATCATCATACTCAGTAAATCCCACCAATAGCAAAGCTAAGGTAGGGTCTGAGGAGGGTAAGATGTAGACAGCCTTACCTCTACCTCGTAGGAATAGAGAGGTTGCTTCTAATGAGACCTCCTGCTCGATAGTAGTTTTGCATCAAGCATTGGACATAAGGCACATAACACTCAACAATTGAGAGTTGAGACAACTGCCGATTAGTGCATGACTTCATGTACCCCCTTGTCTTTCGGTTATCAACGCCACCACATGATGCATGATTAACCATCCCCCTCTTTTAATGTTATTTTCACGAAATTAGTAAAATAACGTTCAAATTAGTGCACTTTCACTTTTGCCCCCCGAGCGCCCACACATATATACATTATATGCGCATATCGCAAGCGGGGCGAATAAATACAAACGTATACACATAAATTACATTTTATTTATAAATTCTTATGTCAATTTCTCTTTTAATATAATCATTGCATAAAACACACACCGATTTAACTTGTGACATAAGAACACATTTAAAAAAAATAAAATATAATATAAAAGGGGTTATACAGGTTGCCCGCCAACCGTCGGGTTCGACACAAACCCGACCCGTTTAGCTAAATGGGCTTGCGAATTCAACCTGAAAATGACCCGAACGCGTTTAGACTAAACCCAAACCCGCGAATTTCGTGTTATGTTCGTGTCGTGTTTTTGGGTTGTGTTAGAAATTCACACCCCTGCTTTTAATTTGCATATAATTTTTTTCGTAACTAATTCATATGTTACACAAACACATGCACACATCTGTGTTTGTGTTTGGTCTCATTTATGGGATTGGGTGTGTACTGTTGACTTATTAAAATCTTTCATTCTTTGGAAACTGTGAACAGTTCACAACTTGCTCAGCTGGTGGGGATCAGTGAACTTGCTGAGAGCATGATGGCTTTTAACACCAACTATAAAGACACTGGCTTATTTGGTATCTATGCTGTTGCGAAGGTGATTTTAACTTCATTATTTATCAGACACAATCTTAGATACACTTAAGGACTTATGATTACTGGTTGCTAAGTTAATGTTGTTTGTTCGTTTTGTAGCCGGATTGTTTGGATGACTTGGCTTTTGCAATAATGCAAGAGATAAGCAAATTATGTTACAGAGTCAATGACGATGATGTCATTCGTGCTCAAAATCAGGTAAGTTTCTTACTCCGTAATATATAATCCTTAGTGATGTATAGGACCTATATATCTATTGAAGTTTGTTAAATAACTGTTTGTAACTGTTTGCAGCTTAAATCTTCATTGCTTCTCCACATTGATGGAAGCAGCCCTACTGCTGAAGACATTGGACGACAGGTACACCCGATACAGAATGTTATATTGTGTGGTTCCATACTTTCATTTTTTTGTATAATAGTTGTTATATGGTTAAACGCAATTAAAAATAGATATTATTCTTGTAATACTTCATATACGAGTAAATTACAAAAATCGTCCTTTATGTATGTCACTTATTGCAAACTGTGTCCTTTGTCTTCAATAATTACAGAAAACGTACTCGATGTTTGCAAACCCTTGCAAGTTATGTCCTTTATAAAAGAGTAAATTACAAAACTCGTCCTTTATGTATGTCACTTATTGCAAAGGACATTACTTGCAAGGGTTTGCAAACATCGAGTACGTTTTTTGTAATTATTGAAGACAAAGGACACAGTTTGCAATAAGTGACATACATAAAGGACAATCAATCAATCAATCAATCATACCCAGTAAAATCCCACAAATAACGAAGCTATTTGTAGGGTCTGGGGAGGGTGGGATGTAGGCACACCTTACCTCTACCCCTAGGGATAGAGAGGCTGCTTCCAGAGAGACCCTCGGCTCCAAAACACCCAGGAAAGAAATAAATAGAGCATGAGGTGTGTGTGTATGTGTAGGAAGCTACCAATGTAGTATGAGTTGCGAAATAGTGCATGGTAGAACAGAACAAATATGACAACACAAAACAGTCTATACACATAGTTACATATCTACGACCCTACACTACACCTAGAAACACAACTGTACAAAACATCCTATACACATAGTTACTTATGTACGACCATACACTACACCTAAAAACACAATTGTACCCTTTCCTAGAAATCCTTAACCTTAATCCTACGTCTCCACGAGCTCCTATCATGGACCATGTTCTCAGAGAGGTGCAATTTTTGCAAATCCTGCCTAATCCGCTCATCCCAAGTAATTTTGGGTCTGCCTCTACTCCTCCTCCCCTCCACCTCGAGGGTTTCAACCACTCTAACTGGTTCTATCGTCTGCCTCCTCTTCACATGCCCAAACCATCTCAATCTTTCCTCCTTTATCTTATCTGATATACTAGCTACTTCTAACCTTTCCCTAAAAACATCATTTCTTATCCGGTCTAACCTTGTGTGGCCACACATCCATCTTAGCATTCTCATCTCTGCTACCTCCATCTTGCGTGCCTGTACTTGACATACATAAAGGACGAGTTTTGTAATTTACTCTTTTATAAATTGTATTGGCTAGATCCTTATTTTTTGATGTAATGATGTCATAAAGTTATTCAACGATGTGGCATCAAGTATAATGTATAATCGAACTACAGAAGATTTAGCTTGTAAAATTTATAATTATTTTATACATATATATTCTTTTTTTGCAGTTGATTACGTATGGGCGTAGAATCCAGTTTGCTGAGTTATTTGCCAGAATTGATGCAGTGGATGCTGCCACCATCAAACGTGTAGCTAACAGATTCATATTTGATCAGGTTATCTCTTTTACCATACAACTCGTTAACACGTAAACACATTCGTGTTTAAACAGTGTTAAACTTTTCTAACCCGTTTAAGACACACGAACATGTTAAATGGGTCAACATGTCACACGACACGTTTCCAAAAGTGACTTAGTTAATGTTTCCGGGTTCAGTTTTAGAATTGTTATTTATGATATGAATACTAAGTTTTATTTTTATATTTTTTTGTTGATTTGCAGGACATAGCAATTGCAGCATCTGGGCCAGTGAAGCTATTGCCCGACTACAACTGGTTCCGCCGTCGCACTTACATGCTCCGTTACTAGGCTCCTGTTCTAATTTTTTTGTTGTCATCCTTTTTGTCATAAAATCTATGAAAGATGAGTGTTCATTTGCATGGGCAACAACGTAAAATTTTTGGCTTTTTCCTGAATTAAAATAAAACCCAAAGGCTTTTTTTTTTGAAACGCCTCTGTATAACTTGAAATTTAGTTTATTCAACGGTAGGTACATTGTGTTATGTTTTTCATTTCATTATGTTTATTCAAGTCATGTTTTACAGTTTGATAGCCTTCAGGCTTTTTTATGAAAAAAAAAAGTTAGTGTCACAATTTTCTTTTGAGTCAACTTCCATTTTGCTCCCTGTGGTTTGGTCGTTTTAACGGTTTTGCCTCAATCATTTAAAAACAACCATTTTTCTCCAATAGTTTACTATGTTTTCCCATTTTACTCCCTGCCTCTAACTCCATTCAAATTGTTTGTTAACTGTAAGGGTATTTTAGTTACCAAAATACCCTTTCAGTTGACAATCTGGATGGAGGCGGGGAGCAAAATGGGAAAAACATAGTAAACTGTTGGAGGAAAATGGCCGTTTTTTAAATGATTGGGGCAAAACCGTGAAAGTGACCAAACCACAGGGAGCAAAACGGAAGTTTACTCTTTTCTTTTCCAGATATCAGAGTGAAAACAATAAACCAAGTAGTCTATAGTTAGTTAATACCATCTTCAACCTTCAAGCGGGCGTCATTGAGTTGATATAAGCCGAGAGGACATAGTGAGGAGAGAAGGAAAAAATTCGCCTTCACAAACAGGTACTGTAGAGTGGAAGAGCGAGGGAGGGATGAGAATGATCTCTTCATTCTCTTATCGAAAACTAAAAGTATATTACATACAACAAAAATGTATATATGTTTTCCATCTACAAATCCGAAATAATTCAATACATGTAATCTTTTCGTTTTCTGGTCAGGTATTCGTATTACGAAGCAGTAACCCATAAATGATCCGAAAGAATCATACATAACCTTTTAACCAACGGTCAAGAAATTTTTGAACCAAACAGCAGAATCTTTAGCATATCTTTTGAGCTTGTCATTATAATCAACATAATACAACCCGAATCTTGAACTAAAACCTGCAGCCCATTCCCAATTATCCAGCAATGACCATGCAAAATACCCCTTCACATTGCACCCATCCTCCCTGTTACACCAAACAACAAGACGTTAACGCTTTGATAATTGTACCGTACAAGCATCAATGCATGTTCCAAGTACAAGATCCAAATGGGCTTCTTACTTTATAGCAGCTAGCAAGTTTGTGAGATAGTCATTATGGTACTTGACCCGTTTTTCATCCTTTAATGCGTCTTTGCGAGAGATAAGTATGCTATTCGGGTCATCCATCCCTATGGGAACAAACACATACAAGTAATCATGCTTAACTTGTTGTACCCTATGCATAAATGGTGGTACAAATGTAAGAAAAAAATTTAAAAAATTACCATTTTCAGTGATGATCACTAGAGGATTCCCATATTTGTTCTTGATGTAATTTAATAAGCTTCTAAACCCTCCTGGCACTATGTATAACCATATTGAATTTGCCTACAATTTATAAAACATTTTAGTACTGTAACAGTGACAAGTTAGCCCGTTGCATGTAAAAAAGTTGCATACCCGATCTCCAATAGCTTTACCGTCCTTAAATGCTGTAAAAAACACGCAAAAATCGATGTTTTAGACAATTTGTTACTAGTGTCGATGAAAATATAAACGATACTACAAAACCTATACTGTTGAGTTTTACAGTGGAACTCAACAATATACTCCCGACTTTAAAAAGTCTGGGTTTTGTAACAGGGTTTATAATAGAGGAGATATTTTTAAGGACTTACGAAGGGTAACAGCACCCGAATCTGCAATAGAATCGTTGAGAAATGTACTAATGATGCTAGTCGAATTTTGCCACGCATACCATGTTGTGTAGTGATTTATACCGACAAAATCTATTGAACCTTTTAGAAGAGTCGATTGAAGTTTAGAAAACCTCGGTAACCGGTAACCGGTCTCCGGCTCTTGTCCTCATTGATGTTGGATAATCTCCAAACATTATAGGATCAAGAAACCTAATGTCATATACAAATATTAGATATCTTATGATCTATATAATATGGTAAGAGTAGTTAAATGTAAGATTATTTAAGAAATGTACCATCCCAGTTGGAAATCTTGTGCTCGTTGGGTCGCCTCGATGTCCTCAGTTTTGTTTGTACCCGGCACGTACCACATGACATCGAATGCAATCCCGATTCGTCCATTTTGCTTGGCCTGAATAACAAAACGACATGTTTCTTTTAAACGTTGATAAAAATAAAGACATTATTTATCTATGATATTTTATTATCTGATTCTGATTATCTGATAACGAATTTACCTTGTATTTTCTTTTGTATATATCGAAGGAGGCAGCGTGTGAAAGAAGGACATTATGACCAACAATGTAGGGTTCAGTCGCCGAGTTTCCGGCCCTACAAAACAACTTAAGAAGTATCGAGCAACGGCCCGGTGCTTGAAGGCCAACATCATAACCTTGTACCGTAAAAGTATGAGGTTCATTAAATGTCATCCAGTTCTTGACCCGGTCACCAAATTTCTCAAAACATGTCTCCGCGTAATTCGCAAAATCGTTTCTATGATATAAATAACATGTAAAATAACATATAAAATAATATAATAAGTTTAAATTTAATCCTTTTAAATTAAATAAAAATATGAAATATTACATGATTCGTGTGTCAAGCCATCCTTTATATTTGTCTTCCAATGCTTGAGGAAGGTCCCAATGGTAGAGGGTCACATATGGTTCAATATCTAATGTTTCATTTCAAACTTTTAATATTATAAAATAATTAATATAAATAATATAAAATATTTAAAAATACACTTACTGTGGGCCAGTAAAGAATTAATAAGGGCATTGTAGTGATCAATTCCAGCCTGGTTGATTTGACCACTTCCATCTGCAATATAGTTGTTTTAAGTTTACACAAAATCCACTTGATATTATCTAAGAACACATTCTAGTTTTAATCTAAAACTTCAAGTAAACATCAAGAAATTGTAAGTTTTTTATGTGGCTTTTTTAACCTATTAGACCAAACTTTTGTATGTGTATATATAATAACTGAATATCCGAAGCGAATTTCCGTGAAATGTTAAAATACATTTTCATGAAAATTGGTTACGGTTCTTGTTATGTAAAAAAGTTTAGGTTTCGGGGAGCTGCCCTTGACCCACCAACGAGGCGTAACTTTCTTGATCTGTGTCATTCGTTGAGTTAGATCTCAAAGTAACTTATACGAGTGTACATTATTTCTTTCTTGTATTAATCTAGTAATTATATTTGATTAGTACCTTATGCCTCAATGGTTACACTTACACCTTATAAATGGTTATCAATCATTACAAGGAAAACTCATTTTTTTATAAAAATATTTGATTTTTAAGTAACCTTGACCATGAAATGTTAAAAAAGAAATCCTTACTTGGAAAAATTCTTGGCCATGAGATTGAAAACCTATATGCATCCATGCCCATTTCCTTCATCAATCGTATGTCGTCCTGCATATGAACCATCATCAAATTAGGTAAATCTATGTCGGGTTGGCTGGTTGAACTTTAGAAGATAATCTAGCCCGAAAGAAATTGACATACTTCATGGTTTGTTTCATTTTCACGATATTTTAAAGTGTTGCACACGTTTAAACATGACGAGTGGCACGTTAGTTAACCGAACACCATTGCATCATGATTTATTGAATAGAAAATGACACTTAACTACATGAAACATAGAACAGATTGAAAGATTGATTACTTGCCTCATACAAGTGGTATTGATTAACTGCAACATCAGCATTGCTAAAATCAGATATCTTACCTGCAACATTACAATGTCATAAATAGGAGAGAATTCCAAACACGACACAAAATAATCATGTTTTAGCCATCATTTCTAGCCCTTTTAAAAAACAAAAATTGTTCAGGTTGACATATTTAACCCGTTTTACTAAACAAGTCGATAAGTCAACCCTTTCAATGTTAGAACAAAAAAATGGATTTTATGAGATATCTGTCCAACCCATTTATTACAACCGCCCAATTGTCATATACCCATTTTTAACTTGATTACCACTTATTTACAACCCGCCATCCCATTTGACTCGTTTAGGTAAGCGGGTTACACAAACCATCCTCATTTTACATGATTTCAAGTACGTCTAAGTTAGAGCAAAGGTCTTTGACACACAGTGTTCGTGTTCGTGTTCGTGTTCATCAAAGAAACAATACCAAATGTGTGAGCAAATTTGTCCCAAGTAGCTGAACCCCTTCCGTCTTCCTTAACGGCTCCTTCATACTGTGAAGTAAACAATGCAAGGAAATTGTATTATTGTACCATTCAGATATATGTTGTCGTTTAATCATCATCATCATCATACTCAGTAAATCTCATCAATAGCAAAGCTAAGATAGGGTCTGAGGAGGGTAGATATAGACAGCCTTACCTCTACCCCGTAGGAATAGAGTGGCTGCTTCCAGTAAGACCCCTGGCTCGAATATGTTGTCGTTTAATGTAGTCCAAAAATTAACATAAAGTAGCAATTTATGTCCTTCACATTAATAACAAGTACAAATACCTTAAAAATATCTAATATTTACCCTTTTAGTTGGTTATAAATATATACTAAAAAACAGAAACTGTCCTTTTCGTTACATTGGATAACCGCAACGTTAATACAACATAATGACATATTTAATAGTTTCTTAACAACATATTTAATTAAGAAAAGACTTGATCTAAGTCGTTGTACCGGTTGTGTCAAGTATGAATTCGAGCTAATCTAAAAGTTATCAGACTCGAATGTAAACCGAATTTAGATTTTTGAGTTAAATGTCATTTTAGTGCTTTTGTTTTGAGCCATTTTGTCAGTTTAGTCCAAATGTTTCATTTTTTGTCTGTTGGTCTAAAAAGGTTTCACCGTTGCCATTTTAGTACACTTGGTTAACTTCATCCATTTTTTCTGTTAACGAAAAGGGCAATTCGGTCATTTTATATGGCCGAATTGCCCGTCTAGTTAACCAGAATTACATATAAAATGACTGAATTGCCCTTCTCGTTAACAGAAAAATTGATGAAGTTAACCCAGTAGACTAAAATAGCAACGGTGAAACCTTTTTGAACCCACAGGCAAAAAATAAAACCTTTGGACTAAATTGGCAAAATTGGCCAAACCACAGGAACTAAAATGGCATTTAACTTTTTTTTTTTTTGAAAATAAAACTTCATTAAAAACACACATCCGACCCAAACGGGCAAAAAGCAATAAAATGGCATTTAACTCTAGATTTTTTCTAAACTTTTCACTTTAATTAATTTCCTTTCAAATCATAAATGTAATTGTTTCATATGAATCATAAATATAATTAATTTACGTGTTTATTTTATTTATTTGCTAATCTAAAAGTTAGCAGACTCCAATATAAACCAAATTAAGATTTTTCCTAAAGTTTTCACTTCTATTACCATATTATAAATTATAATTATAAATTTTCAACATTTGTAGGCAAAGAGTGGTTGTACTCAATGCTTTGGGGGATTTTCAAAAAAAAAACTTTATTTTTCACTTTTAACCTTAACCTATTTGATTTTTTTACTTTTAACCCAAAAGTTTTCGTCTTTCGCAATTTAACATCGCAACTTTTTTACTTTCAACTTTAGTCCCTCATACTTTTCATCTTACGCAAATTTTTCGTTTTACGTTCCGATTTAAATTCTGCGAGTTAACACGGCGCAACATGTGTGCGGTTCAATATCGTCTATTTTTTCCGGTTTGATAGGTTCGTTGCAATGTGCGGGTAATAGGTCAACTTAGTTATTCTTTTATATATTTTACGTTTCGGTCTAAGTTATTCGTATTAACACGCTGCAAGTTCAACGTTGATAGCCCCGCCGCAACGCGGGAGTGTTTAATACTAGTTTATTTCATTTCAAATCATAAATGTAATTGTTTCATATGAATCATAAATCTATACATATAATAAAAGAAACCACTTTGAAGACACTTGTCATCATATTAGACCATCTCTTATAGATAATTATTATTTTAGTTTAATTTCTTCTAATTAATTATAGATAATACTCCTACTAAATATTATTTAGTTTAATTATTACTTTTATATTTATCTATTTACTTTAAATTCAAACTTAGTTATCTAATTTGATATTAGAGTAAATTACGATTTTGGCATATGTGGTTATATCACTTTTACCCTTTTAGCCAAAAAAGAAATTTTTTAACATCTGAGCCCTCAACGTCTTTTTTTCTAACCTTTTTGGACCCCAACGTCTTTTTTTTTTCTAACCCTTTTGGTAGGGCCAAAAGAGTTAGAAAAAAAGACGTTGTGGGCTCATATGTTAAAAGATTCGTTTTTTGGCTAAAAGGGTAAAAGTGATATCACCACAGGGGCCAAAATCGTAATTTACTATTGATATTAACTATATATTTGAACGTTTTGTTTAGTTTGGTATCAAATAGATTTTATGAAATTTAAAATAAAATTAACTAATATTAAGTATAGATAATCTTCTTACTAAATATTATTTAGTTTAATTATTACTTTTGTATTTATCTATTTACTTCAAATTCAAACTTAGTTATCTAATTTGATATTAGAGTAAATTACGATTTTGGCACATGTGGTTATATCACTTTTATCCTTTTAGCCCAAAAATGAATTTTTTTAACATCTGAGCCTTCAACGTCTTTTTTTCTAACCCTTTTGGACCCCAACGTCTTTTTTCTAACCATTTTGACCACTAAAAGTAAATGGATGGGGTTAGTGTTAGGGCCAAAAGGGTTAGAAAAAAAAACGTTGGAGGCTAAGATGTTAAAAGATTCATTTTTTGGCTAAAAGGGTAAAAGTGATATAACCACAGGGGCCAAAATCGTAATTTACTCTTGATATGTAAATGTATTGTTTTATTATTTGGTAAACAATATTACATTTATTCAACCCGTGTAATACACGTGGTTTTAAAGATATAACTTTTTTATTTAGTATATAAAATTATATTTATTCAACCTGTACAATATGTTTCTTATATATATAAATTTTTATTATTTAATATATAAAATTATATTTATTCAACCCGTGCAATAAATGAGGTTTTTAAAGATATATTGTTTTATTATTTAGTATACAAAATTCATTTATTCAACCCGTGTAATACACGGGGTTATAACCTAGTATAATTAATATAAACCAAATTAAGATTTTTCCTAAAGTTTTCACTTCTATTTATTTCATTTCAAATAAAAAATGTAATTGTTTCATACGAATCATAAATATAATTAACTAGTGGAATTTCCGCGCTTCGCTGCGGGCTTTTAGTTCATATCGGTTTGGTTTGTTACTATACAAGTACCGGTAATAATGTTGTTTGGCTGGTATCGGTTCGACTCGTTACCGTACCATTACCGTAACAATGTTGTTAGGCACATTAAGAAAATCATTAAAAATGAATATGGTATCGAAACCAATGTTATTTTGTTGGTATTGGTTTAGTTTTTAAGGAAAGAACAAAAAATAACTATATTTGATATGTTCAAATAATCTTTTTTATCAAATCCTGGATAAAAATAAACACGCCGTAACGAATATTCGAAATTTATAAAACATGATATTATTTTGCTAAAGTAACGAAGAAGGTAAACTCGTCACTTAAAAAAAACTAAATCCCAACATAACGTTGATTACATGTACGCATGTGATTTGACTAGTTGTAAATTATTATTAACAACTCGATTTTAAGCATTTCATCATAATTATATATAAAATCTTATAAAACATTGTATCTTAATAGTTATAAGCAAAAAAATATAATATGTTTAAAAGTAATTTTATCATAAAAATTACTATAAAAAAGATTTATTTTAAAATAGTAAAATAAAAGCCACAATAAAAAAACATTTCTAAAATAAAACATTGTATCTTAATAGTTATAAGCAAAAAATATAATATGTTTAAAATTAATTTTAGTATAATAAAAAAAAAACATTTCTAAAACCTTTTAATTTCATACTTTTAAACCTTTGGGAAAGTAATATATTTCATATTGTACCATGTGTTTCATTAATTGTATTTCACTGTACATGTCCTTTACATTTGTTAGGATATATAATATACGCGTTTACTTTTTTTTTAAAGGCCATAATCCTAAACTACTCTTGTTAATCATCTACTTCACTTTTTGAATAGAGGGGAGACATCTTACGTTCTACGGGAGACATCTACGTCTTTAATTGGATTAAAGAAATATTTCATGGTTTACATTAAATTTTGTGGGTATAAACTAGGGCTGTTCATGAGCCGAGCCGAGCCAGGCCAAGCTCGGGCTCGGCTCGATTATAAACCGAGCTGGCTCGGCTCGGATTTGAAACCGAGCTAAAAATCTAAGCTCGGGCTCGGCTTGGTTTTAAACCGAGCTAGCTCGGCTCGGCTTGGTTTGGCTCGATTTTATAAAAAAAAACTAATATATACCTCTTCAAAATTTAATAGCCTAAAATATTATTCAATAATTTAAAAGAATATATTCAAAATAAGTTCAACTTAATACAATTCAAACCAAAATCAAGTTTAACAACGCAAAATAAGTTTTAATTTCAATAAAATACAATATTAGTTCATTAGTATGGTAATCAATCTTCAAATATGACATAAATATCAAATTACAAACCTATATATATGTAAATAATAATTAGTTTTTTTGTAATATATTATAATGTATATAAAATTAAAACTTATTATAAGTAAAATAATTCGAGCTAAACCGAGCCGAGCTACAAAGCGAGCCGAACCGAGCCAGCTCGGCTCGTTACGAGCCGAGCCGAGCTAGGCTCACTTTCTAACCGAGCCGAGCCGGCTCGGCTCACTTTTAAACCGAGCCAAATCGAGCGAGCTTTTTCCGAGCTAAATCCGAGCGAGCTCCGAGCCGCGAGCTTTTTGAACAGCCCTAGTATAAACTATAAACTCATAACAAAAATCTGCCACATTTAAAATCATTTACTATTAACATTTAAAAACAGAGTTAA
This sequence comes from Helianthus tuberosus, assembly GCA_030545235.1. Lineage (NCBI taxonomy): Eukaryota > Viridiplantae > Streptophyta > Magnoliopsida > Asterales > Asteraceae > Helianthus > Helianthus tuberosus. The sequence continues at coordinate 18,624,640 of CM060395.1, forward strand.
ATGTCATTTTAGTACATATGGTTTGAGCCATTTTGCTAGTTTAATACAAAGGTTTCATTTTTCGTCAATGCTCCAAAAAGGTTTCATCATTGCCATTTTAATCAACTAGGTTAACTTCATCCATTTTTTCTGTTTACAAAAAGGGCAATTCAGTCATTATATATAGCCGAATTACCCTTCTAGTTAACAGAATTTCATATAAAATGATCGAATTGCCCTTCTCGTTAACAGAAAAAATGGATGAAGTTAACCCAGTGGACTAAAATGGCAATGGTGAAAACTTTTTGGACCCACAGACGAAAAATGAAATCTTTGGACTAAACTGGTAAAATGACCAAAACCCGACTAAAATGACATATAAATAAATAAAAATAAAAACAGGAAGAAGAAGAAGAAACCTGGTAAGCAGAAGATGCAGTTCCAAAAAGAAAACCACTTGGAAAGCTTTTTCTGTTAATCCCATCATCAGCAAAACATCCATGAACAAGAAGTACAATCCCAAAAGCCAATAATAGTACAACTGTTTTCAATCTCAACCCCACCACCATTTGTCTTACAATCTAGATTGGTTGTATGTATGTATGTATGTATGTATGTATGTATGTATGTATGTATGTATGTATGTATGTATGTATGTATGTATGTATGTATGTATGTATGTATGTATGTATGTATGTATGTATGTATGTATGTGAGTTTGAGTAAGAAAGTAGTGGTGGTAGACGGTGGCGCGTGAAGACTCACACGGTGGCTGTTATGGATAAACAAATGGGAATGTTTTGTGTGATTTTATAGCCAATGGTGGAGGAGTGGGGATGTGGGAGTTGAAAGTGGTGCCGGAATGTAGGAATTCCTGTTTTCACACTCTTTATTACTAGTAGGGTGCCCGCGCGATGCGGCGGGGGCGACACTTTGAATTGCGGCACTCGTTGCTGGTAGTTTTCTTATTTGTATATGATAACATTATTGTGGTGGATATATGTCATAAGTGTTACACATGAGAGTCTAACACCTATAATGTCTTGCAATGTTCGATCAACTGCCTCTATCGCCTAACGTTTCGCCATCGATGCCTCATCCCATATAATTAACTTGGAGGACCTAATTAGTTGACTTATAATTCCTAAAATTTTAGGACATAGTTTATTATTTATCTACTAAATATCGTAAATTAGTATTAAATAAATATCGTAAATTAGTATTAAATATTTCCTAAAATTTTGGGATATAGTTTACTATCTATCTACTAATATCGTAAATTAGTATTAAATAATTCCTAAAATTTTGGAACATAGTTTATCTTCTATCTACTAAATATCAAAGTTTTGTTTTGTTATAAAAATTAATAATAAATAAAGTATAGAAAAACTGTTTTAAACATTTAAAGATTCGTTTGTTAATAAAAAATACTAAACAAATGACAAAAGTATATTAGTTCAATCGAGATGTAAATTATAAGTGCAATAAAATAACACAAAACATAAACTTCAAATATAAAATAAACTTTATTATTCATGGGATAGTCTAGATCAAACAAAAACAACTGAAAATGAAAAAAAAAATATAAAAACACTTGATATATTTCATCTAATTTCTCTTCTTTTTTGATCCGTTTTTCTTGTTTGTGCTCGAATCAGCAATATCATCTAATTCATCTTCTTTCTCATCGTCCTCATAATCATCTAAATTTATAACATCGACCCATTTCCATTCAGAGAGTCTCTTAGATCTTTTCTTTTGATTCTCATACTTCCGATCCTTAAAAAACAAAAATTTAATAAAAAAGTTAAAAAATGATTAAATAAATTTTATAAAAAAACAAATATTGAATAAAAAAATTTAAAAAAGATTAAATAAATTTTAAAATTACCTCTTTACTAAATTGACGTTGAAGATTAGACTTTTATGGACTGAACATTGCACCATAAGAAATAATTTCAACACTATTATCACCACCATCCTACAATAAAACACCAAATAATAACATAACGAACTTGTTAATATGAAAGATTCTAAGCGAAAATATTACTTAAAAACTAACAAAAGCTTGTTCGACAACTGGGGTGTTTAAATTGGTGTGTTGAATCTGAAAAATCAAATAAGTTAGTATTCACATAAAAGTAAATAAAAGAAAACAATTATTCATTATTGCGATATAACAAAACTTATCATAGAACCGACCTTAGATTTTTCAATATCGCATGCTTGTTTTTTCACATCAAGTGAATTCAGAACTGGCTCCATATTTTAAATCTGTTTAGCAATAGAAATGTAGAATTGTGAGTGTTTGCTATGTATTTATAGTAGTCCATTAGGGTTTAGTTTTGGATTGGTCATCCACTTATTTAGGAAGTTTGTTGTGAGTTTTAAGTTTTTAAAATAAGATGCACATATCCTATTTAGTTTGTTGTGGCATGTTTAATAGGAAGTTTGTTGTGAGTTTTATCTATACTATATTAAACATGTCACAACAAACTGACTCTGTACAAGTAAAATTAGGGAATATTTTAGTTTATTAATGTCGTTCAAAACAAAAAACTTGGGTAAAAAACAAATGTTAATGCACGGTAGCTAGGTAATGGTCAAAGCTGGCTTGGGTAAAAAACAAATGTTGGCTTTAATCAATTGTACATTTACGCATCGGCTATTTGTACTTTATGAACGCACGGCGAAACTAAAAAAGACAACTATCGAAACGTTTAAAAAAATGTGCCGATCGTCATGGTACCTTCGGATTTTTTTAAAACATTACGGGTTGTAAGATATCGCAGGAATACATTAAAGAATTAAAAAGGGGGGGAAGTGTAACTAATTACCCATAATTATGTTAAATGTCAAGGATTTAAATGTAATAGATTGAGGGACTAAAAAATAATTATGGTTTAAAAGACCACTTTACCCTCATTCTAGGGGTTTATTTATAAATAATGGGGGAAGAAGTTCTTAACTTTTGGGAATCCTTCCCTCATGTATTATAATATAGTATAGATAGATATAAAAACGAATGTATAAAAACAGTAAACATCCATTCTTATAAATATAAGAGTAAATTTCAAAGTTCGTCCTTTATGTATGTCTAAAATATCAAAGTATGTCCTTTATCTTTAATAACTTTAGAAAACATCCTTAATGTTTGAAAAACCAATCAGGTTATGTCCTTTACCCTAAACCTTGTTTGTTTTCCCAGTTAAGTCAGGTCACATGTGAAGCACATGAGGGCATTAATGTCATTCTACCTACATCCTGTTATAAAAACCCTAAAACCCCACAGAGAGAGCCACATCCACCTCCCACCACCGCTACCATCGGACCTCACTCCCACTACCATCTCTGTTTCTATTGAAAGATTCACAAACAAAGTGAAAAGAAAGTCTCTGTTTCTAGTGAAAGATTCACATGTTAAGCCTGACAATCATCTCCTCCACCATTCCAAGTTCAATTTCCCTCGTTTCACCTCTATTAATCTCACCCCTAACCTGTTCCAAAACCACATTCTTCGATCTTTCACTTCTGAAATCGCTCGAACAATCCCTCAAAAGCCGAAGCAGTGATTTCGCGCTTGCTTTAGCATTTCACCTCGAACAATCCGGCGCGAGATGAGAGAGAGAGAACATCATCTTCGTCATCATCGGAGAACGGCCAGAGTAAGAACAACACCAGAACCGGAACCAGCGCCGTTTCTCTCTCTCTCTCTTTCTGCAGCTTTCTCTCACCTCGATCTCTCTCGTTATCTCCCTATTTCTCTATCGTTGCAGCCGTATGCCGCCACCACCATGGTGGCCGGCCGTTTAATCGCGTGAAAACATGGGGGTTTTGTGGTGGATTTAAGGTGAAGGAGGGTGGTGGTGTGGTGTGAGTGTCTCGTCGGAGTAAGAACGGGCCGGCATAGTCGTCGGAGTCCAGCTCCGGTCGCCGGACAGGAGACGAGAGAGGAGAAGAAAGGGAAGTCACTGCTCATGAGGGTTTAGGTTTTGAAAGGGAACTCCGAGCGGAAATCAGCAGTCATGACGAAATATTCGACGGACTTCGTGGAAGCAGGTGTAGTGGAGGCGGTTATTGACAGACTACCGGATTTTGAAAAATGCGACGCCGGATTTTGCGGTGGTGGTGGTGGTAGTAGAGAGAGAGAGCAGAGAGAAAGATGAGTGTGTGTGTTCTGTATGTATGTGTGGGTGTGTATATATATTGGTAGGTAGAATGACATTAATGCCCTCATGTGCTTCACATGTGACCTGACTTAACTGGGAAAACAAACAAGGTTTAGGGTAAAGGACATAACCTGATTGGTTTTTCAAACATTAAGGATGTTTTCTGAGGTTATTAAAGATAAAGGACATACTTTGATATTTTAGACATACATAAAGGACGAACTTTGAAATTTACTCTAAATATAACTATCAGCTTTTTTACCGACAATCCAACAGGAGGGAAAAGATCAAATAGGAAGTTAATTTTGGCTAGGAATGATAGGAAGCCATAGGATTATGACATGTGGCAGATTTTAAAATAAAGAGAAAGGGTATTTTAGTCAATCTCATCATTTCTTCTTCCTTCTTCTCCCCAGTTACTTCAAAACCCACCATTTTCAAAACCCAACATCTCCAACCTTTTCTTCACTTACTATCTCAATAATCACTACATTATAGTGTGATTTTCGTCATCAATCAATGATTCAACCACCCGATCAACGTGTTCTTCAGCTTTTTTCGAAGAAAACCCAGTTTAATTTCATTCAAAATCTCGTTTTTTCTGGTGATTTTGAAGATAATCACTCGATTTGTTCGATTCAATCGCTGATAAGTGTTTCTATCATTTCAAATTTCGTCAATTGATGAAGAAACCGGCTTCGATCCATGTAAGAAATTCTTTAATTTCATTTTCACGATCTGGGTTTTTATTTAGCCATTGCGTTTTACGATCTTGGCGGGGGTCCGGGGGCGGCAGCCCCTGGTAGCGGGGTCCCAGGGGCGGCAGCCCCTGGCGGGGTTCAAGGGGCAAAGCCCCTGGCTTCGATTAAATTGTTGTACTAAAAACGCATTAGAAAAATTGATTTTCCAGAAATTGGCTCATTTCGAAGACAGTAATTCGTAGACAATTCAGACAGTTCACGACAATTCACAAACAGTTTTATGTGTCCATTGCGTTTTAGAAATAAGAGAGTTTTATGTGTTTTCTGGCTATTGCGTTTTAGAAAAAACACATTTTTAAGTATCTTTAGTCATTGCGTTTTAGGTAAAACACATTTTTGAAGTGTTTTTAGTCATTGCGTTTTAGGTAAAACACATTTTTAGGTGTTTTCAATCCATTGCGTTTTACAGAGAACACTTTCTTTTGTTTTTTTAGGTCATTGCGTTTTAGAAATGAGACATTTTTAAGTGTTTTCTGGCCATTGCGTTTTACAAATAAAACATTTCTTTGTGTTTTTTGTTCATTGCGTTTTAGGTAAAACACTTTTTTATGTGTTTTCAGTCCATTGCGTTTTAGAAATAAGACATTTCTTTGTGTTTTCTGGCCATTGCGTTTTCCAAATAAGTCATTTCTTTGTGTTTTTGGTGCATTGCGTCTTAGAAAAATGACATTTTTTAGGTTTTTTTTTTCATTGCGTTTTACGTAACTGGTGGTTTTTCTATTGCGTTTTACACAACTGGGTTTAAATTTTTTTTTTAAATATAGCAATAGTATACTCGTTTTAAAGATAAAAAAACGCTCGTTTTTTTGGTGCAATTTTTATAAAAAAATAATGTCGTATGAAAGAGTTATTAACGTTTAAAAAATGGGGGGGAATTGGAGGAGAGAGAAACTATTGGCTTGGATTGACTAGAATGCCCTTGAACAAACTCACGCGCCTCTTTTCTTTCTTTCAATTTCCCTGATTTAATCTTAGCCCTTGATTAACTTAATGGATGGTCAAGATCACTTCCTAGCCTTCCTAGCCAAATAAACTTCCTATTGTATCTCCACCCTCCAACAGGATTCACATTATAATATTTTATTTTTCTGAAAGTGATTGTGAGTGTAGTAGAGAGAAAAGATATTGATAAAAGTATAAAAAATATTATTTAACTGAAAAAGAGAGAATAAATCAGGGTCGGCCCGAAGGGTGTGCGGGATGGGCGACGGCTCAGGGCCCAATTTTTTTTATTTTTATATTAGTTTTACACTGTAAAGTTAGAATATATACATAATGAATCGGAAAATTACCATCTTGATGCACTTGGTTTTGTGGGTTTGAAAATCACTTTAATAATAAGAAGACACAGGTTCTAATCTTGGCGTCATTAGTTTTGTTTTTTTCTTTCTTTCTTATCTATTTATTATTAAATACAAATGATATTAATTGTCTAATTTTTTCAAGTTACATTAAATGATTGGTGTTGATTCAAATTACATTAATTCATTTTCATATATTTAATTTTTTATATATATATCCTTTATAAAAATTTATATTTAAGGGCCCCGTATTTTCTGTTCGCACAAGGACTAAAGATTTTCGAACATTTTCGGAGACAACCCTTTACCCTGGGATAAATGCAGTGATTTTTAATTTAATTATAGAAATGGAGATGGGGAAATAGATGTGAATGCTCTAACACTACTCTTAGGCTGAAGGGTGTGGAAGGGGAGAGGGGGCATGGATTGGGTTATCAATCGTCACATACGACCATTAATGGATCGCTACACCACCCTATTGTCTCATCCACCATGGTTTGCGTGGATTAAACCACGACAACCACGGGCCTCCTTTTATTTTTCCAATATTTCATTTTCCTTTAGACAAGGATAAATTAAAATAATGAGGTAGTGGTTTGGGTCATGACCATACCTGTAGGGTAGTGGTTTTGGATGGTGAATTAGAAGTGAGTGATGTGGCGCTGATGTGAAGAGTCATGGTGGTCATGACCATACCTCAGCCTTAATTTAGTTATAGAAATGGAGATGAAGAAATGGATGTGGATGCTTTAATATAAAGTCGACGTTCCGTGTGAAACCTGAACCTTCAACCTTTTGGGGAGACACACCTTACTGCACGACTGGGGGATACACACCTTACTACAAGACTGGATACAACTAATCTAAAGGCCTTTTGATATAAAAGTATCAATGAGATATATAAGATATATTTATTCAAATCAACAAATTATATTTGTTGTTTTAAGTAAACGTATTAAATATAGGTTTTTTGAAAATTTATGAAGGGAAAAGATTAAATAGGAAGTTTATTTTGCCTAGAAAGGATGGAAAGCAATAGGATTATGACATGTGGCAAATTTTAAAATAAAGAGAAAGGGTATTTTAGTCAATCCCATCCTTTCTTCTTCCTTCTTCTCCCCGGTTACTTCAAAACCCACCATTTTCAAAACCCACTATCTCCAACCTTTTCTTCACTTACTATCTCAATAATCACTACATTATAGTGCGATTTTCGTCATCAATCAATGATTCAAACACCCGATCAACGTGTTCTTCAGCTTTTTTTTTTGAAGAAAACCCAGTTTAATTTCATTCAAAATCTCGTTTTTTCCCGTGATTTTGAAGATAATCACTCGATCCGTTCGATTCAATCGCTGATAAGTGTTTCTATCATTCAAATTTCGTCAATCGATGAAGAAATCGGCTTCGATCCATGTAAGAAATTCTTTAATTTCATTTTCACGATCTGGGTTTTTGATTTAGTCATTGCGTTTTACGATCTTGGCGGGGGTCCGGGGGCGGCAGCCCCTGGTAGCAGGGTCCCAGGGGCGGCAGGCCCTGGCGGGGTCCAAGGGGCAGAGCCCCTGGCTCAGACAATTCCTGGTTCAGACAATTCACAGACAACTATTGTCCTGGTTCAATGCGTTTTAGAGAGAACACTTTCTTTGGTGTTTTTATGCCATTGCGTTATAAAACTAATACATTTTTATGCGTTTTCTGGTCATTGCGTTTTAGAAAAACACATTTTTGAAGTGTTTTTAGTCATTATGTTTTAGGTAAAACACATTTTTAGGTGTTTTCAGTCAATTGCGTTTTACAGAGAACACTTTCTTTTGTTTTTTTAGGCCATTGCGTTTTAGAAATAAGACATTTTTAAGTGTTTTCTGGCCATTGCGTTTTAGAAATAAGACATTTCTTTGTGTTTTTTGTGCATTGCGTTTTAGGTAAAACACATTTTTATGTGTTTTCAGTCCATTGCGTTTTAGAAAACAGACATTTTAAGTGTTCTGGCCATTGCGTTTTAGAAATAAGACATGTGTTTGTGTTTTTAGTGCATTGCGTTTTAGGTAAAACACATTTTTATGTGTTTTCAGTCCATTGCGTTTTACAAACTACACTTTCTTTTGAGTTTTTAGGCTATTGCGTTTTAAAAATAACACATTTCTTTGTGTTTTCTGGCCATTGCGTTTTACAAATATGACGTTTCTTTGTGTTTTTGGTGCATTGCGTTTTAGAAAAATGTCATTTTTTAGGGTTTTTTTTCATTGCGTTTTACGCAACTGGGTTTTCAAAAAAAAATTCGAAAATATAGCAATAGTATACTCGTTTTAAATATAAAAAAACGCTCGTTTTTTTGTGCAATTTTTATAAAAAAATAATGTCGTATGAAAGAGTTATTAATGTTTAAAAAATGGGGTGGAATTGGAGGAGAGAGAAACTATTGCCTTGGATTGACTAGAATGCCCCTAAACAAACTCACGCGCCTCTTTTCTTCCCTTCAATTTCCATCATTTAATCTTAGCCCTTGATTAACTAAATGGATGGTCAAGATCACTTCCTAGCCTTCTTAGCCAAATAAACTTCCTATTGTATCTCCACCCTTTTACTGAAACCAGAAATTGAGAATCAAATACATGCCGACTTTTATCTTTTTGTTGTCTATAAAAGAACTTACTTTTGTATCTTTTTCTTTCCTTCTTTGACATTTATTATTATTGGTTGGTTTCACACCAATACTTCTTTGACACCTAATTTCTTTCTAATTATATCTGTATAATTGATGAAAACTTATTGAGAATAATTGACTCTATGGATGTCTAGAGCTAGAACATGCTATATCCGGTTATCATCCCAGCGGATGAAATTTATGTAGACGACAAACTCCAGTTTACCGAAGAACCCGTTGAGGTTATAGACTGGAAGGTCCGCAAGACAAGGAGGAGTCGTTTCAAATTAGTAAAGGTCCGCTGGAACTCACGTCACGGACCCGAGTATACCTGGGAACGTGAAGATCAGATCAAGGCAAAATATCCCCACCTGTTCGAGAAGACTCCTGCAAAGGATAACTCAACTTGAATTTCAGGACGAAATTCTTTTTAACAGGGGGAGAATGTGACAACTGGCAAATAACTGGTAATTCCGTACAATCTAATCACTATTTATATTTCTTAATCTCATGCATTTAGCGTAATTTAATTACGTAACTGTGTCGTATACTTGATAACAATGTTAGGACAAGAAAACAAAGCTAAAACATATGTTGGTTTTCGTCGTATTGCGAAACCAAACAAACAATGTCCTAAAAGTGTTAGTAGAAAGTGCTGCGTGCACTATTCACGGTTACACTATTCATGCCAGCAAAACCGTGAAAACAGAACGAAACAATGAAAAACGACACACGGATAACATAACTGAGTCCATTTACATAAGAAAACACTAATGAGAAAACATATCTTGCAAAAAATTAGGACTTTCCGGTACAACGCCCTAATCACAAAATCGTCCGTTCGGTTAAAAATATCACAATTCTAACTCGTCCGAACTAATAATTTAGCATTTATGAGACTCCGGAATTATGACAAATGATGACAAATACATGAAAACAAAAACAATATGAGGATATTAATGGGGTGTCCGAAACATAAGCTTTCGGTGCTACGTTGCAACCCCCACAACTTGCCTGTTTTTTAACCGACAAGCTAGTAAACCATATTTTCGTCTCCAAAACAACCAAACGAACGACTTGGGGAGCTAGTTAAGCTTAATTTGGAACCCGAAATCACTTCATACACCTCTTGGTTGCGGAATAACAACTTGCGGAAAACATTCGTCGGTAGGAATTAAAAGTGCCGATATCGAACCGATGACTAAACGGAAGTCGTTTAAGGTATCAAGATACCATTTCTACTAGTCTAGTGAACTAGTTAACGACAATTAACATTCTGAATCCCTAATTACCCCCTAATGGTGCAATTAAACCCCTAATCACCATACTTTATTTAATCACCTAAATATCTAGATTTCAAGACTTTTTTTTTTATAAAAATGTTACACTTTACCCCCCCCCCCCCAATCTTGAAATGGGTCAAATTGGGTCCCACCCACTAGATTTCATGTATGGGGAAATTTATGAAGTATGGCATGAAGATGTTGTTGTTGAAATCCCTCACTTACACCATCATTTTATCATTCTTACAAGATATCTTCCTTATCATTTTTTTTCAACATTTTCAAACACCAAAACACCCTCTTGTTTCTTTTTGGTTCACGGCTCAAAAAAAACACCCAAACACCACCTTAAATCACCATTAAACACCACATTTTACACACTTTCAAGGCATTTCAAGATCATTTATGCAAGGATAAAGCATGGAGTTTCATTAGAGACTTTCTTGGAGCTTAATCTCTTCTTAATCTTCTTGTTTAGCTTGTGCAAAGTTGTAAGCCATCTTCTACTCATTTTTAAGCTTCTTGTTATTAACGGAAACGATTTGTAAATATTGTAATAGTTGTAATTATTTTATTTCCTTGTTATTTTTATGGTTCTCCTCAATTGTAGGAAACCCTTGTAACCTTTTATTATAAATACAAGGCATCATCCCTCAATTATACTTGAGGTTGATTTTATTTACTTCTACATGGTATCAGCCTAACTACCTTCAAACCCTAATCGCCCCCCACTGCCCTCTTCTTTCTTCGATTTCTTTCCTGGTTCCTCATGGCTTCCCCTTCTGATTCTACTACCACCAATGTTCCTCATCTCTACCCCATCAAACTTTCTGCTACAAACTATCTAGTTTGGCGTAATCACATCCGTCTACTAGTCGCACATCATAGCCTCACGGCTTACATCGATGGCTCCTTGTCTTCACTATCGGAGACCGTCTCGGCCGATAACAAAACTATCGCCAATCCGGAGTTCGCTTCGTGGACTGCTAATGATCAGAAAGCCGCCATTCTCCTTCTTTCTTCTCTAACAGAGGAGGCTGCGGCTAAGGTTCTTGGTTTAAATAGTGCGCGTCAAATCTGGACAGCACTCGAAGCCGCCTACAGCAATGCATCTGTTAAGCGAGTTCAGTTTTACACGATTTGCTTCGTTCATTAACTAAAGGTACCACTTATGTTACTGTTTTTGCTCGCAAATTTAAGAATATTTGTGAACAGCTTGCTGCCATCGGTCACCCAGTTGCCGATATCGATAAATTGCATTGGTTTTTGTGCGGACTTGGACCCTCATATGAGGTTTTCTCTACTGCCCTACGTGCGACAAAGCCTGACCCAGCCTTTCGTGATCTGATTGCTCAGGCCAAGAGCCATGAATTATTTTTGCAGTCTCTTCATGGCACCTCTACCCCTCCGGTTGCGTTTCATGCTCAAAACAACAGACGCGATTCTGGTACTGGTCGGGGCCGCGACTCCTCTGCTCGCGGTTCCTATTCTCGTGGCTCGTATGCTGGAAATAACCGAGGCTGTGGTAATAACCGTCGACCTCCCCATTGTCAGCTTTGTCGCACCAATGGTCACTATGCATCATCTTGCCCAAGTCTTCATACGTATGCATCTCAAGCTTCTCCTTTGGATGATTCATTAGCCAAGGCGTTTCACGCACGGTGTCATGTTAATCATGACAACCCAGATTGGACAAGTGATTCTGGTTCCACTGATCACATGACTTCCAAACAAGAATGTCTTCATCATTCTACCACTTATACAGGTAATGATACGGTTACTTTTGGCAATGGTAAGCAACTTCCGATTACTTATACGGGGTCATATAAACTTTGTAATAATATTACACTACGTGATGTTCTCGTTCCCAATCTTACCAAGAATTTGTTATCTATTAGCAAGTTGACTGTTGATCATCCTGTTGATGTGCTCTTCTCTCAGAATTATTTTCATATCGAGGATCAGAAAACAAAACAGGTACTCGCTAAAGGAACATGCTCAGATGGACTTTATGTGCTTCAAGATCGACCACAAGCTTATGTTGCTGTTGTTTCCAATAAAGCTTCTTATGAGTTATGGCATTCTCGTTTAGGACACGTTTCTTTTGATGTTATTTCTGTTTTGAACAAGACTGGTGTTTTGTCGGTTACTTCTTTATTGCCTAAACCCACTATATGTAATTCATGTCAACTTGCAAAGGGACAACGTTTATCCTTTATTAATAATGAAAAACGTGCATCTTTTCCGTTAGACTTGGTTCATTGTGATTTCTGGGGACCCGCTCCGGTTACATCTACAGACGGTTATCGTTATTATGTGATCTTTATTGATGATTATTCCAGGTTTACGTGGTTTTATCCACTCAAAACTAAGACAGGATTTTTGTTGGTGCATCCGTCTGTCAACTTCGTCTTGTATCGAGTCTTACACTAGATATGTTAGATCAGGGCTCGTTGTACGAGAAAATAGCAGATTTAAGTGTAATTGAGGCTGATTTCACTTGAAAGTGATGATTCCGCTTGAAATAACAAGTGACAGTTTCAAGCGAAATCACATCTAACTGATTCCGCTTGAAATGTCCTTGTCATGTTCAAACGGAACCCCTTGTCTATATAAAGCCTTTCAAGCGAGATCATTTGTAACGATTACTGATTTGGATACCGAGTTGCTGCCGGTCTATCCTGTGATTGTAATTACTGTTATATCAATCAGAAAGGTGTTTAAAGTGATTTGCAAGCTGTTTCGAAGTCTATTTCTCTGTTTTCGCCTTTGAAATAGATATAAACTCCTTTGAACGACTCGTTTGGGTCACAACACGATCCTACAAGAGGTATCAGATCTCAGGATGAGGAGTTCTTACCGATTCAGCTTAAAATTTCTGCTTTCTACATTTCTTTTCAAAATTAACAACTTTTCACGGTTAAAATCGGCTCATTTTCTCATATATTGTGTAAAACTGTGTTTTAACAAACCCTTGAGAGTTTCAGAACAAAAATCGGATTAAAAGTAGTAAAAATGGACTAAAAAGGTAATTTCGCTTGAACGAACACTTTCTGATTTCGCTTCAAAGTTGTTATTTCGCTTGAGATTTTCAAGCGAAATCAATTGTTGTGATTCCGCTTCAATTTGTACTTGGTGATTTCGCTTCAAGAGGGTATTTCGCTTGAAAAGGGTTTTTGTTTGAAATTTCTGATTTCGCTTGAAGGTGTTTGCAGGTTATTTCGCTTGAAAGTGTGATTTCGCTTGAATACTTAATCTTGCTTGAAAATGTCTGACGAAGAATTTTACAACGCGTTTGCTACATCTCCGATTACTCCGACTGCCATTGCTCAAAACATGAACGTAGAAAACGAAACTGGAACGTTACAAAAACTCCCGAAACTTATGGGAATTGAAGAGTACCATGGATGGAAGAATCGTTTTGAGAATTGGGTTCAGGCAAACCATCTAAGAGCTTGGGAAAGTATTAAAACAAAGTATGTTAGACCACAGTCTGCTTTGAGAGTTGATAAAATCATTTCAGAATTCACAGACCAAGAGAGAGACAGTTATAAAGGAGAGAAAATGATGATCAATCTTCTACAACAAGCTGTCAAAGAAGACATCTTTATTTTGCTTCAGCATGATGGGAGTGCATATTCGATTTGGGATGCACTGGAGAAGAAATTTGAAGGAAGTACAGAAATGCTCAAGAGTAAAGCATCTTTGATGAAAAAGGAGTTTGAGTTGTTTACAAGTATGCCAGGAGAGACTACAAAGACTCTCATTGAGAGATACTGTCATTTTGTGCGTACCATGTCTCAGTTGAAAATTACCAAAACTCCAGCAGAATGGGTTGAAAAGCTAGCTGACGCTTTACCACAGAAAGAATGGGGAACTTATCTCATGATCTTAAAGAATTCTGGAGAGTTTAGCAGATTGTCGATCGGACAGTTTATTGAAAAGCTTGAGGCACAGGATCTTGAACAGCAGAAGATTGACAGAATGAATAGCTCAAGCAATCAACAAGATATCAAACTGTACTATAAAGGAAATGTTCAAACTATTGAAGCAAGTCCAAAGATCCAAACTGCGTTTAGTGCAGGAAACTCATCTGGAACAGGCAGTCAAAGTTCAGTCAACACAAGTGGATTTTCAAATGTTAATCCTCCAAGTGTTCAAAGTGCAAATGTTGGTAATGGGCATATGATTCAGTGCAATGTGGCATTGCATCTTCAAAATGGACAAAATTTTTCTGAGGAAGTCGTTAAAAATCATATGGCATTACTGGTTACTGCTTTGGAATCTTATGAATGATTGATTGCCGGAAAAATTGGTAATCCGATACTAACAAAGGAAGATTATGATCAATTAGATGCAGAGGAATTGGAGCTTATGGACATCAAATGGTGTCTAGCTAGTGTCCTGAGTAGAGATGAAAAGTTCAAAATGATTACAAGAAGAAATGATTTTTTAGATGCTCATCTTTCAGCTTTAGGTTTTGATAAATCTAAAGTTACATGTTTTAAATGCAGGGAGAAAGGTCACTTCAAAAGAGAGTGCAAAAATCAGGAGACTAGTGGGCAAAGAATCCTTTTGGAAAAGATGATTACTATCGAAAAGCAATATATCAACAGGTTGCTCATCAACCGCATCAACAAAAAGATTCATCAACTGCTCATGGTAAAATGATCGAAGATGCAAACAAGAAAGCTTATTATGGTATCATTGATCAAGATGATGAGAAAATGGCTCCAGGATTTAGCTGGGATAGGTTTGCTGATGAAAATGGGAATTTTAAAGCTTTTATTGCTCAAATCATTCAAAAACCAGAATTGATGAAGGAATGGATAGCTGTGTTATCTGATGATGAGAAAAGTCAAGATGAAGAATCTGTTTCTTCATAAAACAGTTCAACAAAAAGCAGTGATGATGATGAAGAAATTGAATAGATAAATGTTGGAAAAACTCATTTATCTTCTGACAGTTTTGAATTTTATTTTGCAGATAAATTGAAGAAACTTAAAGAAAGAAAAGCTACAAAAGAAATGAAAGAAGTCAAGGTTGTTGAGAAGATAGTTGAAGTGGAAAAGATTGTTGAAGTCACAAAACTGTGTCTTACATGTTTGGAATCTTGCAAACAATGTGAAGATAAAGATAAAAGGTTTAGTGAGCTTGAAAAGTTGAAAGAGAAGTTGCTTTTTGATGTCAAGAATGTGAAAGAGTCGTACAATGTTTTGAACAAAACCGTAAATAGTTTACAGAAGACAAACTCTGAACGAGAAGATGCTTTGAAAATGATGAATGCAACAATGATGTCTAAGCAGAAAGAGACAAATTTTTACATTGAAGAATGTGCGAAATGGAAGCAAGAGTTGGAAACTGAAAAAGCTGAAAATGAAAGAATCAGACGATTACTGAGAAGTTATTCGAGTTCTGATTATTTAATTGACAGAATTTATCCAACTGTTGCAGGTTTTGAAGCGTTTGACGACAAGAAGCCGAAGAAAAATGATACTGGTAAGAAACAGAGTGTCTGTTATAATAAGTGTCCGACTCCAATTTGGGAAGGGTACTCGCCTAGAAAACCGAATGAGGAACAAGTAAAAAAGGCAGTCAATATAAAGCTAGAGTCCGAGATAACTGATGTATTACCAGACAATATTGACATCACGTTCACAGCGTCCGACACAGATCATGAGTCCGAGTTAATAAAAAGGGTGGTCGATCAAGTGTTGGATAAGGATGAGGAGTCAGAGTCAAAGTCCGAGTCTAAAAGTTCGTGTTTGTCAGTCGGGAGTTTGAGTTCGTCTGTCAGGAGTTCAAAATCATCGGGAAAACGGATTTATAGTAAAGAATTTTTGTTGTCAAAATCCAATTTGAATGACGAAACATTTGAAGTGGCATACACTTTGAATGATTCTGACAAATTATATTTTGATAAAGAATTTCCAATAAGAAGTGTTCAAATTGAAAAGATTAAAAAGGTTTTCAAATTAACAGAAATTAATATTTCTGAAATAAAAGATTTAAATCTTTCTGAAAAACCTAAAAAGTACATTTCAAGAGTTCAACAAAGATTGAACAAGAAAAAAGGTTACAGTTCTGGTTCTGGTTTTCAAAAGAAGCCAAACCATAACGGTAATTTCAAAAGAAAAGGATTAGGTTTTATTCCACCTAAAAATTTTAAAAATGAGAACATTTCTAAAAATACAAAATTTGTTTCAGGTCCGTCTGCTGAAGAGGAAAAGAAGAGCTCATTCTGGAGACAATCAAATCAAGAATTTCTTGCTGAGAAGAAGAGAAATGAAGTTCAGGGAAAAGAAACCAGAACCTGTTTTAGATGCAATGAAGTGGGTCACATTGCATGGAATTGTCCATTAGCAACAAAAACAAAACAGGGAGTTTCTGAAAAACTGAAAGAAGTTGTTGTTGACAAAACTGAACCACCAACTGAGAAATTTAAAGTGTTTAAGAACTCAACATATGAAGTTGGTGAATGTTCAAAGAGATTTTACATGAGAAGTGTGAAGCTTGACAACCAAAAGTGGGTTGTTAAGAAATCTGATGTGAAAACTGGCAATGAATCTGATTCCACAAAATCAGAAGAGCCACGTGTTGTTAAAAAGAGTGAAAATTCAGTTCCTCCAATGGATGATGAGAACTTTCCACCATTGAGGACTGAAAATTTTAAACAAAAAATTGGGAAAGTTGAGATCTCGAATCAGTTTTATTCTGAAAAGAATGATTTTGATGTTGAGAAAGCGTTTAATGGAAATGTAAAAAAATTTTTGGAAAGATGATCGATAGGAAGGTTAAAGGGGTTAAAGATTTTTATGCTACAAAGAAAGCAACCTATACCCCAACTAAAGAGGAGTTGGTATCACCCAAGGCTGGTCAGGCTTGGGTGGACATTTTCTTTCATTGAAAAATCTGACTTGCCGGAGATCCCAAGTTTGTAATAGCGGATCAGGAATCAGCATCATTCATATTAAAATAGATTTTGTGAAAGATTTTAAAATTGTTTAAATTTTACAGGTTGTGACTTGCTGGAGCTTCCAGGTTGGTAAGTGTGAAGCAGGAATCAGCATCTTTGTTGGTAAAATGAATTGTGTAGATGTTTTTATTCCTACATGTGGTACAGGTGATAAGTGATTAGTCAAGGTCATTAGTTTGAACTTGATATAATCCTCATACAAGAAATTGAATGAACAGGATGATGAACCGTCCCTACAAGTGGTTAAAACAAAACTTATTTTCCGAAAAAAATCATTTTGATTAAAACAAACTTAACTGTTTTGAAATCATAATGAGAAAATGGTTTTGTTGAAAGGGGGAGTTCTGATTGTTTATGCCAAGTGGATGGAGAAATGAAGCGTTTCGATATCAGTTGTCACGTTACTTGTACAGTTTGTTTTCAAATTTCCTTAAATGATTTTGAATTTTAGGGGGAGTAAGAATTTTTCAGAAAATCCAAAAACATTTGAAAATTTAAAAAAGGCAAAAACATGATAAAATACAAAAATGAGTTTGTTGTGAAAAAGAGGAAATGATAGTACATCAGTAGACAGTTACAGTATGCTAAAGAAATGTATTGTTTAAATAGCGTTAAACGGTCTCACTGATGATATGCTGATAGGTTTTTACACATTTAGTAAGCTTTTTCGGGATATAAACCTAAATTCAAACTTGCTTATTTTGTGGGGAACACTACTTGGATATATAGGTAGCCCCTGAAATTTCGTTTGAAAGATCCCTCTTTCTGAGATACTAGGTCTTTATGCTCAGTGATATCTGGGGTATTATCCCGGGACTTCTGATTTTGTGGAAGCAATGGCCTAGTCCCCGGAGAATACTTTACGCTTGCTTGAAATAAAAGCCTGCCCTCAGTACAAAAAAATGATGAAACATTGAAAAATGCTAATCATGTGCTGTTGTAAAAAAGATCCTCTAAAGGGGACCCACCAAAAGTCGAAGCCGTCATCTCTCTGCTGAACAGAAGTTCTGACCTGAGCTCTCACGGCCTTCGCATTTAACCCCTTACAGATATCATCTGTGGTATACTCACCTGTAAGACTGAATATTGGGATCTGGATACGGGAGTATATTCAAGAGGTGGGACACATGAATGAGTTTAAGTCCTTAATACACCTAATTCATATCCTGAATCAGTTGAAATTTGTGTGAGAATTTAAGTGGATCAGTATATTGGCAATCTAAGTGAATTGTTTAATCCTTATTGTGTAACTAAGCTCAACGATACTTGTGACTTGTCAAAAACTGATATGATCCTCTTACACAAACTCGCAAAAATATTGTCTGTAAATATTTCTTTATTGGATTTCTTTTCATTCAAAAATCCAAAAAGATTTTTAGTGTGTTTTAGCATAAATTTTGAAAAATTCAAAAAGATTTTCGATAACTGGTGTTGAAGAGCTAATTTTCAAAATTCTAAGTGCTAGACATGATGAGCATGTGGTGAGGGGGAGTCTGTGTTTAAATGAGAAAAGTTTTTGAAATAAAACAATATTCCTGCAAGTGGTTCATCAGAGACTATAAATGATAGATCTTTTTAAGATTTGCTCTACAAATGAAAAGCAGAGTGGAAATTTATTAAATTGAAAACTTATGTTTGTGGTAGAGAATGTGCAGGTTTGAGTAAGAAGCCGGGTTAATCGATCTTGAGAAGTTTGTGTTTAAACAGTGCCAGGTTTCGTTTCTGAGCAGAGTGTTGAGCCAGGCAACGATCTTGAACCTGTGAAAGACTGACTGCAATTCCAGCTTATTCAAGAGGAGGAATCTGTTGGTGCTGATGAAATGAGAATGTCACACCCCGATTTCCACACGTTTGACCGGTGGGCCCGGTGGGGAGTATCGTGACGTGGTTGGCAACATAATAGTCAAACAACACAATATATATGAATGCACAGCGGAAGCAAAAGATAAATATTATTACATTCCGAATATAAAGTAATATTCAGTATTACAACAGAAGTAAAGGATCCACAGGCGGATCGAAAAAAACATATCACTTGTTCAACAGACTTTAGATGCCTAGAACTTGCAAGATTCCTTATTAGCGCCCTGAGCTTCCAGCCAATTACGTTCAGTACCTGTCACTTAACCTTTTTGGAAAATACGTCAGTTTTCACTGGTAAATACACTCAACCGACTCATTGAAAAGAGTTTAAGAAAATTGATTTGAATGCACGTGGCACAAAATATCTTTTATAATTTGATTAAAATGCACAGAGGCAAAATTAACCTTTTTATAACTTGGGAAAATTATTTGTATATAATCTTGTATATAGTTTTACTTATTTGTCGTCCGTTAGGGCCGGTTTGTAGGGCCGGACTAGATTAACTGACACGCCACAGGTATAATGCCCACAGGCTATCATCCTCTAAGTGGATTACCAGTTCCGGTATAATGCCCACAAGGATGATACCTCGGAGTGGATTACCAGTTTTTACATAATACAGCTGTCAGGTGTATGCCTACACCCCGTGCTTAGGTCGTGGCCATTTCGTAAAATGATGCCAAGGATATCTGGGACATGGTCATTTAATCCCCAAGGGCCATACATCAAATAATACAGAATAAAACGAGTTATGTAATACATTAATCACAATCCGATTTAAATGTCTACATACCCGACCAAGCGGTACTTTTATAGTACCGTATCCCAAGCCCGTATAGGGAAAATAAGTTAAGAGTATTTACCTGAGCTAAATATAAATTCAATCCCAGCCGTATATCAATTCAGCAAGCACAAGTACTTCTACTGGGGCTCTTAATCTGGAACGAAGGTTTTTAATAACCTATTAGATTTCTAACGGGTCTTTAATTAAGCCTATGCTTAGACCGGTTAGTTTTAAAGAGGAAGATACGGTTCAAACGCATGATAAGGCGAAGACCGGTTTAGAGTGTGGTTTTGACCCGACAAGCTTGTATGCTTGTTTAATATGGGTAACTTAAACACATTCTGGATTTTGAGACCAAAAAGATATGGTTTGACCCGTTTCGGCTAATTTATGCAAACTAGTCACATAAGCCGATCCGAACGCGACAAGCGCGTAACGAGTAACCATAAGAGTCATATACAGGTTTCCTTAGTTAATATGCCTTAAATATGTTGTGATATCAGTAGGATACCTTCCATTATGCCCAAAACGAGTTTAATCTCAATTTAAGCCCCGTAGGGGTATTTTGGTCATTTACCTAAGGCATATATACTACCTGTCATACAACTACTCGAATGATGTGACCATAAGATCACTTAATGTGTTTGGTCGGATCCTAATGATCGACCAAATGGGTCGGGTTCGAAAGTATAAGCGATTGTTTAGATCGCTTACCTTTACGACCCTATATAAGCACTAAACTAAAAGTATTCTGGCCGAAACTAAGTTAGAAACATGCTTAACTAAGTTAGAAAACAAGTTTGGTATCAAAACAAACGGTTTTGATACCTATAAGTAGTTTGGTTACAAAATACGCAAGAATACGTATTCTGGCCGAAACTACGGCTCGTCACTGAGCCTAGATAACGTGGTAATCAGTAGGTATAGTCACTAGGGACTATGACCATCGTGATTACGCTCACGTTATGAAGTTCAAACGAACTTCGCATTGACCATATACTGGTCAATGCAGAAAGTCAAACAAAGTTTGACTTTCGGACTCGAAAAGCGATAAAAGAACGAAGGAACACTTACAAAGGGTCCCCGCAAGATTGATAATCCAAGTATTCTCAGGTATGAGGTGATGAAACACCCCAACTTAGAGAAATCTCAGATTTCAAGTGGGTTTGCAATGAAGTGGGTTGGGTATTTATAGTAAATGGTCCACCGTTAGGATCGTTTATCGATTATCGTGCTCGAATCTCATCCGTACAAGTGTTGGCAAGTTATGGTAACTAAATTGGCCACTCACCATAGGGAATCAACACTTGGAATTGAGTTTATGGGTGCACAACAGCTGCAAACAGCTGGACAGAAGCTTCTGATGTTCTGCAGACCCCTTGCGCACCGTAACACTCAGAGTGTTGAGGTGCGCAAGGCCCATCTTTCACAGAATGGCAGATTTGGTCCCTGTTAGTGTTTTGAGCTATTTCTGACACGTTTAAGGCCCGTTAACCTCATTTCAAAGCTCTAAAATGAAGTTAAAGTATAGGGAACTTAAAATGTGTTCAAAAATATCTCGGGTGTCGGTTCGTTTAGCCGTACGGTTGCGTTGTTTGGTTAATTACGACGGAATGCGCGTAAGCGCGAAAAACGATCCAAATTGCGTGACGAATGGATTTTTCTTATGCCAAACACTAAAATAAAATATTTTAGTGCTTACATAAATTTTTGGATGTCCGGATGTATTCAGAACGTAGGTTATGCGCGAAAATGCAAACTTATGCACTTTTTGACGCTTTTAGTCCCTGATCCTTCTACACTTGATCTTAACATGCTTTCTTGCACTTTGAGCCCTCTAACTTGACTTTTAAGGGCCTTAAGACATAACCAAACTTTGTTAAGTGCTTGGGTAACTTTATGGTTACCCGAAAAGTCATAAATTTCAACGTTGACGCTTTTAACCCCTCGCACACGAATTTGATCATAACTTTCTCATACGATAACGAAACTTTATGAAATTTATATCGTGCATTCTAGTGAGCATAATAAATATTTACAAAGCTTTGGGTTCTCTAAAAGGTCACTCAGAGGTATAACTTAAACATGTTGACACATTTAGCCCCTATAGTTTGTAATCTCTCACTTTTAGCTTCGTATGATCCATGATTTATTCGTTTGAAGGTATGAGCATCATGTAGGGTTAATATACAATATATTCATTCACTTTTGACATTTAGAACTCGTATTTTCATATACTTTTCAAGTTTGTCAACTTTAGTCCCTCTAGGGTATTCTTTCACGCGTTCAAACTTATGACACGTGTCAATACCTTATAGGACGTGAATTTTCGAGGTGTTACATCCTCACCCCCTTAAAAGAAATCTCGACCTTGAGATTTGTTAAAGTAAAGGAAGTATTTTATGCCTTAATTTGGCTTAATCTTCCTCGGTACCTTTGAGCCTCTAAGGCACTCCAATTGACCTTTATAACAGGTACATGTATCTCTTTGGAGTTTCTAATCCTGTCGACCCTTAATCAACACAGGTTGCTCATCATATCATAATTCTGTATATCATTATGTGATAGTGTTTCTTTACTTATTGGCGAACACGTCCTTCGGTTACTAGTGTGTAATGTATTGCGAGCTCCGCCAAGTTCCTTAAATAGGTTTTAGCTTATAAGCTTCTTGATCCTGATACATTCGATTTCCTTTGAATGATTCTATATATTCGGAGCTTAACTAGCCCGATAATTTAACAAATTTAGCACACCCTTCCAGGGTGATATCTATTGTTAAACCTCATTCCTTAACAAGAATTTAGGAGGTTTGCTATTTTCATTAATCCTTGATTTTCTGCCGAATACTGGCAACTTACAATCGACTATGGATTTGTATGATCTTATTTATTGTTTCTAATGCAACCTTCAGATACTAATAAGTGGACTTTCTAGAGTCTCGTCCATCCAACGGATGTTTTGATATTTCATTTATACAAGGTCTCCAAAGGAGCCACCTTGATACTTATATAACAGCTATTATAGAAAAGCTTATCTTAAGGTGAGATGGTTATTCCAACCATTGCTCCAAATAAGTCTTAAGGAATAGCTAATCTTTACAGTTAGTCGAACAAATCGATGATCCTGGGCAGCTGATGGTGATTCTTAATCGTTGCCTAATTAGGTTTGCGGTAAACAATGCCTAAGCAAAATGAACCATCTTTTATAATTTACTATACCGAATTTTCAGGATATTGAGTTAGGCTTTATGAATCTATATCTTAAAACTTACTTAACCAGGGTTTTCGATTCTACCAATGATGGTACTAGTTGTCTTGGAGATTTCATAATAATGCAGTCCTAATTGGGATATAAATCTTAATGCTACTGCCTCTCGGGAGGTAAACATGGTAGTCTTAGGAGAAGATAATCAAGATACGAGGAGGTTACATAGGATTTCCATATCTCAGGCTCTAGTTTAATCATCCTTGCTGGTGTCAAACGAGTGACACATTTATGCTATGAATCCATAGATTCCTTTACCAGGGAATATTTATTTGGACAATTTATTCTGGATATCTTCTTTGAATACCATTAGTTGACTTTAGTACCATATGATCATTGGGATATCTTTGTGGTTCCATGCATTAAACCTCCATACTGATCAGGCATGGAAGCAATCTATGAAACTTATTAAGATACACTAATCCTCATATGGCGCTTTTTATCATACCATTTGGTAGTCGAAATCAGTAGAGATCAAAGAGATAGCAATTTCATATTATGATGTACTTTATCTGGAGGGAGGGTACATTAGGACTTTCTACGGTTTATTATTGTAGTATCAATAGCATGCGTCGCATCATCAATGGCGCGATTGACTGTCGTCTTATCCGAGTTTATCATACTCAAGATTTAGTTCCTATTACCAGATGAATCATTTACTTAGTTGCAATCCAACATCTGCTATTCATTATCCTGATGGCCATAACATATATTAACCATGGTTACATCAAACTATACTGGCCAATAAAGCACTAACATTCTTAATGAACGTTATTTTAAAAATATATCAATATCACTTAGCCTAGGTCACAAAAGACCATCAATGGAATTTAAGGGTTGGACCTAGTCCATCACCTCTTCGACAGGGGATCAAAATGTCACATCTGTCTTTAATATACTGATGAATTTGGATAGCTTGGAAGTTTGCCATAAGGGTATCAGAAAAGAGTGATTTCTAATAGATATTAAATATCAATATAGGATTTGTTGGAGTATTTTCTAAAGTATCATCGGTCAAATTCTACCTCGCATTAAATGACCGGAGTCTTAATCAGGCGGAGACAACAGTTCTCAACATTTATCATTCATTATAGAATTATATATGCCAGTATAAAATAAAATTCATGCATAAACTGCTTGATATGAAAAGGTATCTGTTATATTGTTATCATTCTGCATCATCTCCTTGGCGTTTGTATGGAAGACTCATGCGTTTGCTTTCTTGGCCTCTTCAGGCTTCTTCGCGTACTTAGGGCAGTTGGTCTTTATGTGCCCCTTCTCATTGCAATTGTAGCATGTGGCATCTTTAATCTTCCTGCAATCAACAGTCTTGTGCTCCTCAGACTTGCATAACCCACATGTAGGTGATTCAGACTTAGAATTGGATTCAAGTCTGCACTTTCCAAAGTGACGTCTTTGACAAGTCGTGCACTTTGGCTTCTCCTCTGTTCGCTGACTGTTCCTTCCAAACCCAGACTTCTTAGAATCAGTGTTTCCCTTGTGCTTCTTCTCTGACCCTCGTGAGTTATCATCCTCACGCTTCCTCTTACTTTCTTCAGATTTCTTTAGCGACCTTAACCTGACCGCATCTAAAGTAAGGGACATAGAGAGATCAGCTGCTGACCTAAATGTAGCTGGTCTTGAAGCCTTAACACTGGCCTTGATTTCGGGGGCTAAACCCCCAATGAAGCGAGTGATTCGCTTGGGCTCTGGTGTTAGAAGGTAAGGAACCAGTCTGGACAGGGTATTGAAACTGGTGAGGTAAGCTTGACAATCTAAGTTTGTCATTACCAATGATAAGAAATCAGATTCAATTCTTTTGACCTCATGTTGAGGGCAGTAGTTCTGCATAATGAGAGCCACGAACTGCTCCCATGACATGTTGTAGAGCGGGATCTTCCCAGCAGCTTGAATGAGAGCCTTCCACCACGCTAGCGCCTCTCCCTTGAATGATTGGGATACATACTTCACTACATCCCTCTCAGCACACCCGCTGATGTCGACCACTGTGTCTATCTCATCTAACCAGGTCATACAATCAATTGCCCCTTTCTCCCAAGTGAAATCTCGGGGCTTACAGGAAACAAAGTACTTATAGGTACAAGACTTGGTATGCGGTTCATTATCGAACACTATCTTCTTGGATGGAACACTGTGTTGATTAGATGAACGTCGATCATCATCTTTCTTTGACTCATCTTTCTTTGAGGGCGGTGGCTTGCTGTGAGCCTCCGAATGAGTCTTAGGGACAAACTTAGAGTGGGGTACAGATGAGGCTTTACTATTAGTCCCACTATACTCCCTGAACTGTTCCTCCACAGCTTTGGATACAGCTGTGTCAATCAGTGAACGTAGCTCTCCTTTGGTTATATTAATCTGATCATTATCATCGCGGTTTTCCAAAGGGTGACTGTTTATCTCGTCAGAGTCAGCCATGTAGTCTTAGTTGCTACAAAAAGAAAATAAGGGCAAGGTTTATTTAGAAGCCCTTAATGTACAATCGTTCTTAAACGATTTATTAACCATGCTTTTAATACACATATTAGTTAATTTGATAAATATATAATTATTCAGGATCTTTATTATAATCCTAAATTATAAGTTAATAATAGCACAAAAGGCCTAGTCACGTAGACAAGTTTAATTTATAAGTCATGATTTCAGAGAATCAAGGTATTAAGGTTTGAATCAAAGTTCATTACCTTTTCTTGACAGGGAGTTGTAGGCTACCACTGTCTTTAGTCTCAGAGGACGTTAATCATAGCCCGTGGGCACTTCATCCATAAGGGATGATTATATAAATAAGGGGATTTTAGAATAACCCAAAATGACTTATGTGATTTTATCATATCACATTTTGTCCAGCATGTTAATATGCTTTCAGATGTTTAACAAAAATTTGAATCTCTTAAATAGGTTCTACCATCTTGGCCATGTCTACAATGACATTTAGGCTAGGTTTTACTCTTTAGATTCTTTTTAATAATTAACGCAGAACAGTCCTTAATTGGAATGTTAACGAGGATCTGAATCTAATTGTGGAACTACCATCTTGGCCCTGCCTTAAAATGACACATGAGCTAGGTCTTGTCCTTTTTAGATTTTGCCATTTTATTATAATGGTAGATCTTATAATATGGGAATGATGTTTTAAACATAATCGTTCCTTTAAAATTTAAACGAGTATATGGTTGCCCTAAACGGGACTTCTAATAAAAATGACTTGCCTATGCAAAGGCAAATCAGAAAAATAATCAAGGAAGTAAATAAAAGACAATGAAACAAATTGGAATTTGTCCTATGTTCTTGTCTAGACTCAAGAATGTGCAATTGTGTAACTGAGATTAAACACAAAAGGCTAGTGTTTAATTCACTCAGTGTTGGCTCTGATACCAACCTGTCACACCCCGATTTCCACACGTTTGACCGGTGGGCCCGGTGGGGAGTATCGTGACGTGGTTGGCAACATAATAGTCAAACAACACAATATATATGAATGCACAGCGGAAGCAAAAGATAAATATTATTACATTCCGAATATAAAGTAATATTCAGTATTACAACGGAAGTAAAGGATCCACAGGCGGATCGAAAAAAACATATCACTTGTTCAACAGACTTTAGACGCCTAGAACTTGCAAGATTCCTTATTAGCGCCCTGAGCTTCCAGCCAATTACGTTCAGTACCTGTCACTTAACCTTTTTGGAAAATACGTCAGTTTTCACTGGTAAATACACTCAACCGACTCATTGAAAAGAGTTTAAGAAAATTGATTTGAATGCACGTGGCACAAAATATCTTTTATAATTTGATTAAAATGCACAGAGGCAAAATTAACCTTTTTATAACTTGGGAAAATTATTTGTATATAATCTTGTATACAGTTTTACTTATTTGTCGTCCGTTAGGGCCGGTTTGTAGGGCCGGACTAGATTAACTGACACGCCACAGGTATAATGCCCACAGGCTATCATCCTCTAAGTGGATTACTAGTTCCGGTATAATGCCCACAAGGATGATACCTCGGAGTGGATTACCAGTTTTTACATAATGCAGCTGTCAGGTGTATGCCTACACCCCGTGCTTAGGTCTTGGTCATTTCGTAAAATGATGCCAAGGATATCCGGGACATGGTCATTTAACCCCCAAGGGCCATACATCAAATAATACAGAATAAAACGAGTTATGTAATACATTAATCACAATCCGATTTAAATGTCTACATACCCGACCAAGCGGTACTTTTATAGTACCGTATCCCAAGCCCGTATAGGGAAAATAAGTTAAGAGTATTTACCTGAGCTAAATATAAATTCAATCCCAGCCGTATATCAATTCAGCAAGCACAAGTACTTCTACTGGGGCTCTTAATCTGGAACGAAGGTTTTTAATAACCTATTAGATTTCTAACGGGTCTTTAATTAAGCCTATGCTTAGACCGGTTAGTTTTAAAGAGGAAGATACGGTTCAAACGCATGATAAGGCGAAGACCGGTTTAGAGTGTGGTTTTGACCCGACAAGCTTGTATGCTTGTTTAATATGGGTAACTTAAACACATTCTGGATTTTGAGACCAAAAAGATATGGTTTGACCCGTTTCGGCTAATTTATGCAAACTAGTCAGATAAGCCGATCCGAACGCGACAAGCGCGTAACGAGTAACCATAAGAGTCATATACAGGTTTCCTTAGTTAATATGCCTTAAATATGTTGTGATATCAGTAGGATACCTTCCATTATGCCCAAAACGAGTTTAATCTCAATTTAAGCCCCGTAGGGGTATTTTGGTCATTTACCTAAGGCATATATACTACCTGTCATACAACTACTCGAACGATGTGACCATAAGGTCACTTAATGTGTTTGGTCGGATCCTAATGATCGACCAAACGGGTTGGGTTTGAAAGTATAAGCGATTGTTTAGATCGCTTACCTTTACGACCCTATATAAGCACTAAACTAAAAGTGATGAGCTAAGCATGTTGAAACATGCTTAACTAAGTTAGAAAACAAGTTTGGTATAAAAAAAACGGTTTTGATACCTATAAGTAGTTTGGTTACAAAATACGCAAGAATACGTATTCTGGCCGAAACTACGGCTCGTCACTGAGCCTAGATAACGTGGTAATCAGTAGGTATAGTCACTAGGGACTATGGCCATCGTGATTACGCTCACGTTATGAAGTTCAAACGAACTTTGCATTGACCATATACTGGTCAATGTAGAAAGTCAAACAAAGTTTGACTTTCGGACTCGAAAAGCGATAAAAGAACGAAGGAACACTTACAAAGGGTCCCCGCAAGATTGATAATCCAAGTATTCTCAGGTATGAGGTGATGAAACACCCCAACTTAGAGAAATCTCAGATTTCAAGTGGGTTTGCAATGAAGTGGGTTGGGTATTTATAGTAAATGGTCCACCGTTAGGATCGTTTATCGATTATCGTGCTCGAATCTCATCCGTACAAGTGTTGGCAAGTTGTGGTAACTAAATTGGCCACTCACCATAGGGAATCAACACTTGGAATTGAGTTTATGGGTGCACAATAGCTGCAAACAGCTGGACAGAAGCTTCTGATGTTCTGCAGACCCCTTGCGCACCGTAACACTCAGAGTGTTGAGGTGCGCAAGGCCCATCTTTCACAGAATGGCAGATTTGGTCCCTGTTAGTGTTTTGAGCTATTTCTGACACGTTTAAGGCCCGTTAACCTCATTTCAAAGCTCTAAAATGAAGTTAAAGTATAGGGAACTTAAAATGTGTTCAAAAATATCTCGGGTGTCGGTTCGTTTAGCCGTACGGTTGCGTTGTTTGGTTAATTACGACGGATTGCGCGTAAGCGCGAAAAACGATCCAAATTGCGTGACGAATGGATTTTTCTTATGCCAAACACTAAAATAAAATATTTTAGTGCTTACATAAATTTTTGGATGTCCGGATGTATTCAGAACGTAGATTATGCGCGAAAATGCAAACTTATGCACTTTTTGACGCTTTTAGTCCCTGATCCTTCTACACTTGATCCTAACATGCTTTCTTGCACTTTGAGCCCTCTAACTTGACTTTTAAGGGCCTTAAGACATAACCAAACTTTTTTAAGTCCTTGGGTAACTTTATGGTTACCCGAAAAGTCATAAATTTCAACGTTGACGCTTTTAACCCCTCGCACACGAATTTGATCATAACTTTCTCATACGATAACGAAACTTTATGAAATTTATATCGTGCATTCTAGTGAGCATAATAAATCTTTACAAAGCTTTGGGTTCGCTAAAAGGTCACTCAGAGGTATAACTTAAACATGTTGACACATTTAGCCCCTATAGTTTGTAATCTCTCACTTTTAGCTTCGTATGATCCATGATTTATTCGTTTAAAGGTATGAGCATCATGTAGGGTTAATATACAATATATTCATTCACTGTTGACATTTAGAACTCGTATTTTCATATACTTTTCAAGTTTGTCAACTTTAGTCCCTCTAGGGTATTCTTTCACGCGTTCAAACTTATGACACGTGTCAATACCTTATAGGACGTGAATTTTCGAGGTGTTACAGAGAAGATAGAGATTTAGGATACTTACAGTGTCAGATATTTCGAAGAGAAGCCCGAAGGCTGATAAAGACTGAAGATGCGAAGACTCGACACTGAAGACTCCGTCAACATCCGAGGGGGAGTTTGTTGGTGCATCCGTCTGTCAACTTCGTCTTGTATCGAGTCTTACACTAGATATGTTAGATCAGGGCTCGTTGTACGAGAAAATAGCAGATTTAAGTGTAATTGAGGCTGATTTCGCTTGAAAGTGATGATTCCGCTTGAAATAACAAGTGACAGTTTCAAGCGAAATCACATCTAACTGATTCCGCTTGAAATGTCCTTGTCATGTTCAAACGGAACCCCTTGTCTATATAAAGCCTTTCAAGCGAGATCATTTGTAACGATTGCTGATTTTGATACCGAGGTGCTGCCGGTCTATCCTGTGATTGTAATTACTGTTATATCAATTAGAAAGGTGTTTAAAGTGATTTGCAAGCTGTTTCGAAGTCTATTTCTCTGTTTCCGCATTTGAAATAGATATAAACTCCTCTGAACGACTCGTTTGGGTCACAACACGATCCTACAATTTTAATTGGTTTTACCCGTTTTTATTAATCTAGTTCAAACACAATGCTTGAGAAAAATCAAAGTATTTCAGAGTGATGGTGGTATCGAGTTTGTTAATCACACGGTTCGGAAAATATTTGAAGATAATGGCACTTTTCATAGATATTCTTGTCCATACACGCCTCAACAAAACGACCGTGCTGAACGTAAACATCGTCATATAGTTGAAACGGGTCTTGCTATGTTATTTAATGCTCACGTTCCGGCTAATTTTTGGGTGGACGCATTTTCTTCGGCCACCTACATATTAACCGTGTCCCATCTCCTGTCTTAGAGAACAAGTCCCCATTCCAAGTCCTCTTTCATATGTTGCCACAATACTCAAATTTTCGAGTTTATGGGTGTCAAGTTTTTCCTTATTTACGGGACTACGCCAAGCATAAACTTGAGCCATGGAGTATTTCATGTGTTTTCCTCGGCTATAGCTCCTCTCATAAAGGGTTCCGTTGCTTAGATCCGGTCTCTAACCGGATATTTATCACCTGTCATGCTCGGTTCAATGAGATGATTTTTCCTTTCAAAGACACTCATGGCACTATGGATCTACAAGGCTTGGTACTTTCGGCCTTTACTGATGATATACCAACATTCTCTGAACCCATGCCCAGCCCAAGCCCAATAGCAACTACATCTTCCAATTCATCAGTTCCATGTCCATTATGTGTCTCCTCTTCAGGCCCAACTCCAACCGACCACTCAACTGGCCCAGCTCCAACCGAACACGCACCTGGCCCAGATCCATTTACCGGCCCAACACCAGCTGTGTCTGTCTCCGAGCCCATTATTCATACCGAGCCTGTGCCTGTTTCCGAGTCCATACTAGAATCCGATCTGGTTTCTGAACTGACTTCATCTAATACCTTAGCTAACAGTCATCCTATGACGACGCGTTCCAAGGCAGGAATTTTTAAGCCCAAATACCAAGCGGATCTTGCATGCCTTAACTCCTATGCTTTGCATGTTGCCCTGTCTTCTGTTACCGAACCCCGTGGTTTTAAGTCTGCGGCCAAGGATCCTTTATGGATGTCCGCCATGGTTGAAGAAAGTGATGCTCTACAACACAACCGTACTTGGACGTTGGTTCCCCGGCCGCCATCCACCAATGTTGTAGGTTCAAAATGGGTGTTTAGAATTAAATATCACTCTGATGGTTCTATCGAACGCTACAAGGTGCGTCTGGTGGCTCAGGGCTTTACTCAAATACCGGGATTGGATTATTCGCACACTTTTAGTCTGGTTGTAAAAGCATCAACAGTTCGTATTGTTCTTTCTCTTGCTGTTCTTAACAATTGGAAACTACACCAACTTGACGTTAAAAATGCTTTTCTTAATGGCACCTTGAGTGAAACTGTTTTTATGGAGCAACCTCCTGGCTTTGTGAGTTTTCAGTATCCGAATCACGTTTGCAACTCTCCAAGGCTCTTTATGGTTTGAAGCAGGATCCGCGTGCTTGGTTTCAGCGTTTTAGCATGTTTCTTCTAGCTTACGGATTTACGTGTAGTCGTGCGGATACATCTCTCTTTGTTCTTCGAAAGGACTCTCATATTATGTATCTTCTTGTGTATGTGGACGATCTTATCCTGATCGGTAATGATGAATCTGTTATCACTCTCTTTATTTCACATCTTCATCGAGAGTTTGCGATTAAAGATCTTGGGGATCTAAATTATTTTCTGGGCTTAGAAGTTGTTTACACTTCCTCAGTTTTGTTTCTCACTCAGGCTAAGTATGCTAAGGATATTCTTCTTCGGGCCAATATGTACGATTCCAAACCGGTCGCTACGCCTCTTTCACCGCATGAGTCTTTCTCGGCTGATGGTGTGGCTCATTCTGATCCTACTTTGTATCATTCATTGGTGGGTGCCTTGCAATACTTAACGATTACAAGACCTGATTTGTCTTATGCGGTAAACCAACTTTCACAATATTTGCATCATCCGACACTTGATCACTTTCAAGCTGTCAAGCGTCTTCTTCGCTATGTGAAAGGAACGATTTCTTTTGGTCTCACCTACAGTCGTCCACACACACCATCAGTAGTTGGTTACTCAGATGCTGATTGGGCCCGCTGTCTTGATACACGACGTTCTACCTATGGTTATTCTATTTTTCTAGGAGGAAATTTAGTATCTTGGAGTGCTAAGAAGCAGCCTACTGTCTCTCGGTCCAGTTGTGAGTCTGAATATCGTGCAATGGCGAACACCGCTGCTGAACTCGTTTGGGTTACTCATCTACTACAAGAATTGCATGCTCTTCCTCCTGATCGTCCAACATTGCTTTGTGACAATAAGAGTGCTTTGTTCATGACTCAAAATCCGGTCTCTCATAAACGTGCCAAACATATTGATCTGGATTATCACTTCATTCGGGAGTTGGTCAGCTCTGGTAAGCTTTACACAAAATTTGTTCCAACCAATCTTCAGGGGGCTGACATATTTACCAAGAGTCTTTCGCGTGCGCAGTTTGAAGTCTTTCGTAAAATGCTTCGTCTTGGACCGCCACCGTTTCGATTGAAGGGGGTATTAACGGAAACGATTTGTAAATATTGTAATAGTTGTAATTATTTTCTTTCCTTGTTATTTTTATGGTTCTCCTCAATTGTAGGAAACCCTTGTAACCTTTATTATAAATACAAGGCATCATCCCTCAATTATACTTGAGGTTGATTTTATTTACTTCTACACTTGTTAAGTGTAGATTATGGAAGTACAAGTTGATTATCTTGAAGATTAAGAAAAATTTAACCAAAAACCCTAATCTCAAACATAATTATCTACAAAATATAACTTATTATGTGGTTATTTGTGTAGATTAGTGTAACTAGTTAGTATAATCTTGTTGATTTTGTTAAGGTTAGTGGTTTAAGAATGAGATTTATGATGATCTTCATGTTTATTTATGGTAGTATTTCAAAGATATGTTAATCTTGCCATAATAAACTTGAATATGTGATTTAAAAATGTATATGTTTAAATCACACAAGTTCATCATCTTTAAAGAGCATGAGCATTATATATTTGAAACTTGATTATTGTTCTTGAAAGATAGAACATAAAAATGAACTTGAAACTAGACTTTTTAAAACACTAGTAACTTGGTTTTTACATGAAACAAGTTTATAGAAAATTGTTTATAGAAAGTGCTATATAAAAAGTCTCGGTATTTCTAGTAAACTTGAAGAATATAAGACTTGGGGATTTCAAAAAGTGTAAAACAAACATAATCAAGTTTATGTAAAGGATTAACTTGAAAAGTGGTTAACATTAAAGTCTTGGAGTTTAACATAAGTAATGCTCATGAAAGTTTGAAGGAATAAGTGTGTGATTATTGTGGTAAAAATAATCTTTGGTGAAACTTGGTAAATTGTGGTGATTTGTAAACTTGATTTGGTGATTTAAAGGCGTTTTGAAAACGTGGGAAAACGTCATAATTTAGGGGAAACTATGGCGAATTTTCCAAAAAATATAATCACGATTAAATTTGGAGTTAAAGGGTGATTAACAAAGTTAAACGTGATTAGTGGTCTTAAAACGTCATTATGGAAGTCTTGATGAGAATAGTTAAGCCTTAAATATTCAAGAGTTCTTATGAACTCAAACTTATATTTTTACAAAAATAAATGGGTAAAAATATAACCATGTATAAGTATAATTTTTGGCAAGAAAATTTATATATATTAGAAACATAACAATTATATGTATTATGTGCTATGTGTATGTAATTAGATACCTTTAGGGTGATCAAAATAATACACTCATAATTACAAGAAATACTTGTATGTAACAAGTATAAAAAGACACCAAAAATACATATACATGTTTCTTACATGTTCCAAAGAAATGCTATTAAACGGACGAATAAACGAAATGGTCGAGACAGTAATACATAATACTCGACGTCGACAATTGGGCGTATCGACATCGCGAGGAAAATTACCATAATGTCGAGTCTAAAAACAACATTTTTTTAGACACTTAAAGAACACAAATCTATGAGGCCGATAACAAGAATTCGGAAAGTCGAAAAACTATAAAAACTACCAAGTATTTTCATATGAAAAATGAACATTTTAAAAGTTTACATACTTGGTAAATTTTTGAGTAAAATGCAAGATTATTTCTAATGGACTCACAAAACTAGTTATGGGCTAAGCCCAAATTCTTTATAACATGGGCAAAGGCCCAAAGACAAAATTCATGGGCAAAGTCCCAATAGTGATAAATCATAGGCTAAGGCCCAGTATCAATAAAACATGGGCTCGGCCCAATGACATAAAAGACATGGGCTCGGCCCAATGACAATAAAACATGGGCTCAGCCCAATGACATAAAAGATATGGGCTCGGGCCAATGACGTAAAAGACATGGGCTCGGCCCAATGACAATAAAACATGGGCTCGGCCCAATGATATAAAAGACATGGGCTCAGCCCAATAACAATAAAACATGGGCTCGGCCCAATGATAATAAAACATGGGCTCGGCCCAATAACATAGATAACATGGGCTCGGCCCAATAACATTAAAACATGGGTTAGGCCCAATAACATAGATGACATGGGCTCGGCCCAATGACATGGGCTCAGCCCAATGACATGAGCAAAGGCTCAATGACATGCGTGCGCGGCACGAGGACAAGTGAAGGGCGAAGCCCGTTCACACATAATTCAATACACATAGAATATATGTATACACTTGTGAATTCAATATATATAAAAATCGAACGAGTAAATTACCAACGCTCTAAAAATACAAAATTGTTCCAAATATGCCAAGTGAAAACACAATAAGAATTTAAGATGAACAACTTGTACGAGGTCCGATAAGACCTAGTGTCTAATAAAGTTAGTACACATGTAGGTTAATCACACGTTTGGACGCTTGCTATGGTATTACATACAAGGAACGCAAACTTATGAGTTCATGTCCCTCCTTTCAATGATTTCAAATGTTTTGTTTTTAAAACAGTCGAGGGGAAGTACATGTTAAAACTATGGGTATGTTAGTGATGTATGCAAAATGCAACATATAAATTACATCAATTGTGGCATAAAACTAACCCTTTTTTAATACTAATGTTGGAAAAAGTGTGTTTTTGTTTTCCTTTTTTATTTTCAGGATTAAATGAGCTCAAATGAACAAAAGAAGCAAAAAGGCAGCTAAAGCTAACATAAATACAAGAAAAGGAACAAATGTGGCATGCCCGGCCTACCCGACAGCATCTTCCCAAGCAAAACAAGAGAACAGAAGACTGAACACGCCCCGTGCTCAATGAGCACGGGGGCGTGCCCAAGTGTCAGCAGAAAAGACAAAGCTGTAGAAGCTTCTATCAACCACCACGGGGTCGTGCTCAGCGGACACGGGGCCGTGGTCAACTCTAAAATTCGCAGAATCTGAGGAAATCTTAATAGTATAGATACGCTTCTGCACACGGGGGCGTGCCCAGCGGACACGGGGGCGTGGTCAACTAATGCAGACAAACTGCAATTAATGAAGACAGAGAAGAAGTTGGGCACGGGGCCATGTCCGAGCTGCTGTTCAGGCTATAAATAGGGGTGCTTGGCTCATTTGCAAACCATCCCTTGGCACACCATCTCTCTCACACTTCACCCCCCACCCACCACCATCACAACACCATCATCCACCACCATCATCCATTGTCCATCGTAGAGTGTGTGAGTCGTCTCGGGATCCAAGATTGATCGTAAGAGTTTTTGACAATCAAAGGCCATGTTTGCCTAAGTCTCTTACATCACTTGGTGAAGACAAGTGTCTAGTGTAATACTTTTTATTTTTAATCTTTTCACACATTTTACTTGGTTATGTATTAATGACTTTAATAACTAGTTTCTTATGTTGAAGGTGATTCTTCCTTATCGTTTGTCCGTGGTGTCTTGGCACTATTTTACTGTCTATATAAAATAAAAGATTTTCACCATTCATATCTCCACGGTCTATATGGAGATATGTTGGCTACCTGGTCGGGGGTTAAGGGAACGGTTTGGTAAGAGTCTTGCCTTGTTCAGTGTATAGATCCTGCAAGGACCTAGGTCAAATTTAGTAGGACCTCTTTCAATACCCACCGGTATTGGATGGCGGGGGTCCAAACTCTTTGATCCCCTCATATGTAAGTTGCTATTAATACTTTAACCCGACTACTTAGGACTGTATCCCTACTGACTCAGACTACTTAGCCGAGGGTAACGTCACCTTCAAAAGAGGGGCCTACCATAATATGCATTAATAACTTAATTAATTATCTTTCAATAATCCGACCCTTTAGGATTGTATCCTTGCTGACTCAAATTACTGGGTTGAGGGTAACGTCACCTTCAAAAGAGGGACCTACTACAATAACTAAGATAATCTCTTAAAAAGTGCAAAAGTGCGGAAATAATCAAAGGTTACACTACACACGAGTCGGAGCCAAGTGATTCATCTTGTCTATCTGTGTTTACTTTTATTTTATTTTTAGCATTTTAGTTAGTTTTATTTTTCTTATTTAAAAATCTTTTTCTAACTTTTTGATTTGATTAGACGTTGAGGATAAACCGGTACTAAAAGCTCTTGTATCCTTGGACGACCTCGGTATCTTGCCAACACTATACTACGCTCACGATGGGTGCACTTGCCCATATGTGTGTTTAGTGTTAGTAAATATCGTGTTTTATAAATTTAAAACTTGGCTAAAAAGTGTAAAAGGGCTTAAAATATACTTAAACTTATATACACACTTCACACGCATCAGTTAGCTATGGGTTTAGATGATAACACGATCAATGTACATAAGTAGGATGATAACATAGTAACCATTAATCACTTAGTGACCAAGGTGCAAAAGGTGTAGATCTATTGAGCTTGAGACACGTTCCACTCCTTTGATAGGCCATAGGAGTGCTTTTGTGATCCCAGAAAATGTCAAAGTTGTCTCGATTTGGTTACGTACTTATGGTACATAATGTCAGGGGCTCGCTACCCACTGATAGATCCTTAAATTCCATAAATGCTATTAACATACCGGGATTTCATTACAAGAATACAAAGATTTCATATGATGACAATAACTGCATGAACTCGCTCAACTTTTGTTGACTTTTTAAAACTACATGTATTTCAGGAAACAAGTCTTGAGCCGGCGATACACTACGGGGAACGGGAAAGTCTATGACAACGATAGCCGCTTTTGGAGGGTTTGTCTTTTATACCCCAACTTCGTATTGGTATATAGGGGACAAAACCTCACTATGTTTTATGTCAAAAACTATCTTTTGTGTTGTGTAATATAACTATGTTTTGGTTAACGTTTGTGAACGTTGTGGAAACTAGAAAACTATGTTGGAAACTTATAAACTTGGTTTGAAAACAATATATCTATGGCATCGTTGTGGTTAATTATGTTTACACATTTGGATGCAATGATTACCTTTCTTACGTCACACACAATACGCTTCCGCTACTAGCAGGGTGTGACAAATGATACTTTGGCTAGACAATGGGAAAGATGCAATTCAGTAGTGTTAACCTGGATTATAAACTCTGTTTCTGACGAAGTGTATGTTGGTCAAGTCTATTCAAAATTGGCTTCTGAAGTTTGGAATGATTTAAAGGAAACATATGACAAAGTTGATGGTTCTATGGTTTTTGGTTTATATCAGAAAATCAATTCTGTTAGTCAAAATGGTTCTAGCGTGTCTGAATATTATCATAGAATTAATACTATGTGGAAACAATTTGATGCTATGCTTCAGTTACCTTCTTGTACTTGTGATATGTCTACCAAGTTCAATGAGTTTAATCAATTAATAAAGCTTATGCAATTTTTGATGGGACTAGATGATGTTTACCAACCTGTTAACCGGAGATCCTCTTCCCTTAGTTAAAACTACTTTTTCTATAATATCTAGGGAAGAGTCACATAGAGGTTCAAACAGTATTTCTAAAACTCCTAATGTAGGATTTTTTGCTAAAACTAATCAGTTTAGTGATAACAAAAAGAGGTTTAATAAAGGTCCTGATCCCAATTTGAAATGCACTCATTGTAACAAGATTGGACATGTGATTGATAAATGTTTTGAACTTCATGGTTATCCTTCGAGCTATAGAACCAAACCTAGTCAATCGTCAAGTCAGTGGTCAAAATCTAATAACTCTGCTAATAATTCTGTGAATAGCTCTGTGAATGATAAATCTGCTGCTAGCTCCTTAAATTCTTTAACCTCTGATCAGTTTTCTAGGTTGTTAGGATTGCTGGGTGAAAGTAAATTGGATGATCCTCCTAAGTCTAATTTGGGAGGTAATTGTTTTAGCTCTTTCAATTCTTTAGGATGGTATAAAAACCTTTATTGTTTCAATTCTTCCTTGTTTCACCAAAGGAACCTTAAATGGATTACAGATTCTGGTGCAAATCAACACATGACCATGAGAAGTGATAATATGTTTAATTTAATTGATGTGTCCGATTATAA
Source organism: Helianthus tuberosus (assembly GCA_030545235.1). Lineage (NCBI taxonomy): Eukaryota > Viridiplantae > Streptophyta > Magnoliopsida > Asterales > Asteraceae > Helianthus > Helianthus tuberosus. The sequence goes on from CM060395.1 coordinate 18,663,295, forward strand.
CATAACAGTTAAACACCCAAATGGAACTGATGCTAAGGTTACTGATGTGCGCAAAATGTAACATATAAATTACATCAATTGTGGCAAAAAAACTAACCCTTTTTTAGTACTAATGTTGGAAAAAGTGTGTTTTTGTCTTCCTTTTGTATTTTCAGGATTAAATGAGCTCAAATTAACAAAAGAAGCAAAAAGACAGCTAAATCTAACATAAATACAAGAAAAGGAACAAACGTAGCATGCCCGACCTCCCCGACAGCATCTTCCCTAGCAAAACAAGAAAACAGAAGGCTGAACACGCCCCGTGCTCAGTGAACACGGGGGCGTGCCCAAGTGCCAGCATAAAAGACAAAGCTATAGAAGCTTCTATCGCCCACCACGGGCTGTGCTCAGCGGACACGGGGCCGTGGTCAACTATAAGATTCGCAGAATCCAGGCAAATCTTGATAGTACATATACGCTTCTGCACACGGGGGCGTGCCCAGCGGACACGGGGGCGTGGTCAACTAATGCAGACAAACTGCAATTAATGAAGACAGAGAAGAGGATGGACAGGGGGCCGTGCCCGAGCTGCTGTTCAGGCTATAAATAGGGGTGCTTGGCTCAATTGCAAACCATCCCTTGGCACACCACCTCTCTCACACTTCACCCACCACCATCACAACACCATCATCCACCACCATCATCCATTGTCCATCATAGAGTGTGTGAGTCGTCTCGGGATCCAAGATTGATCGTAAGAGTTCTTGACAATCAAAGGCCATGTTTGCCTAAGTCTCTTACATCACTTGGTGAAGACAAGTGTCTAGTGTAATACTTTTTATTTTTAATCTTTCGCACTTTTTACTTGGTTATGTATTAGTGACTTTAATAACTAGTTTCTTATGTTGAAGGTGATTCTTCCTTATCGTTTGTCCGTGGTGTCTTGGCATTATTTTACTGTCTATATAAAATAAAAGATTTTCACCATTCATATCTCCACGGTCTATATGGAGGTATGTTGGTTACCTGGTCGGGGGTTAAGGGAACGGTTTGGTAAGAGTCTTGCCTTGTTCAGTGTATAGATCCTGCAAGGACCTGGGTCAAATTTAGTAGGACCTCCTTCAATACCCACCGGTATTGGATGACGGGGGTCCAAACTCTTTGATCCCCTCATATGTAAGCTACTATTAATACTTTAACCCGGCTACTTAGGACTGTATCCCTGCTGACTCAGACTACTTAGCTGAGGGTAACGTCACCTTCAAAAGAGGGGCCTACCATAATATGCATTAATAACTTAATTAATTATCTTTCAATAATCCGACCCTTTTAGGATTGTATCCTTGCTGACTCAAACTACTGGGTTGAGGGTAACGTCACATTCAAAAGAGGGGCCTACTACAATAACTAAGATAATCTCTTAAAAAGTGCAAAAGTGCGGAAATAATCAAAGGTTACACTAAACACGAGTCGGAGCCAAGTGATTCATCTTGTTTATTCATTTTTATTTTTATTTTATTTTTCAGCATTTTAGTTAGTTTTTATTTTTCTTATTTAAAAACCTTTTTTCTAAACTTTTGATTTGATTAGACGTTGAGGATAAACCGGTACTAAAAGCTCTTGTGTCCTTGGACGACCTCGGTATCTTGCCAACACTATACTAAGCTCACGATGGGTGCACTTGCCCATATGTGTGTTTGGTGTTAGTAAAATATCGTGTTTTATAAATTTAAAACTTGACTAACGTGTAAAAAGGGCTTAAAATATACTTAATTCCATATACCACCACACACGCATCAGTTACTCAAATTGGATGCCTTAAATTATCTGAAAATGTAATTCTAAAAGACGTGTTCGTCGTACCAGATTATTGTGTTAATCTTATTTCTGTCTATAAGCTTGCTAAAGACAATAAACTTAGAGTTGTATTTGATGAAAATAACTGTTATATTCAGGACGTGTGCTTAAAGAAAAACTTGGTGACTGGTAGACAAACTGATGGTCTTTATTTTTGTGGTAGTACTTATGATTCTGTTTTTGTGTGCTACAATAAGACAGAAACAATAAAGCTCTGGCGTTCAATACTTGGTCATCCCTCAGACCAAGTTTTGCATGTGTTAAATTTTAAAACCAAAAATGATGATGCTGAACCTTGTGATACTTGTCATTGGGTGAAGCAACATAGGGTTCCATTCCCTCTTAGTGAACATAAATCTACTAGGGTTGGTGACTTAGTTCACCTTGATGTTTGGGGACCATATAAACAGTTAAGTCTAGAAGGGTATACATAGTTTCTTACCATTGTTGATGACTTCTCTAGATCTGTCTGGGTTTATCTGATGAAATCTAAATCAGAAGTATTTGATAATATTAAGAATTTCTTTTATTTAATAAAAACTCAGTTTGAAGCAAAGGTTAAAATTTTTAGAAGCGACAATGGTAGTGAGTTTATAAATGCCCAAATGGATACTTTCATTAAAAGTCATGGTATCATACACCAAACATCTTGTACCTATACACCTCAACAAAATGGGGTAGTTGAGAGAAAACATAGACACTTGCTAAATGTTGCTAGAGCTTTGTTGTTTCAATCTAGTGTTCCTTAAAGTTTTGGTCTGAATGCGTGCTTACTGCCTCATATTTGATTAACAGGACTCCCTCTTCTGTTCTTGATGGTAAAACCCCGTATGAAGTACTTTACGGTTTTAAACCTTCTCTAGATCACTTGAAAATCTTTGGTTGTCTGTGTTACTTTACTGTTTAAAATAATTCTGATAAACTTGAAGAAAAAGCTGAAAAATGTGTTTTTATGTGATATTCTAATCTAAAAAACGGTTATAAAGTTTGGAGTCTAGATCAGAAAAAAATTTCATTTTCTAGGGATGTTAGTTTCTATGAAACTGTGTTTCCCTTTAAAACTAAACTTCTTTCAGTATCTGATCTTGACACCTCTGGAACTTTAAACAATTTAAATATTTTTTATATCTTTGATTTTTCAAGTGATGTAAATCCGGATGATGAAGAGAAAGGAATTACTGATTCAACTACTGTGACTCAGCAACATAGTAGCTCTGATGAACCAACAGTTGTTGATGATACACAGTAACCGTCAGAGATTAATGGTATGGCTGTAAATCAACATCTGAATGAGTCACAAAGTAGTCCTGTGAGGGTTGAGTCTAGTAGTTTGTCTGATGAATCTAACCTTCCTGAGGGTATTCAACCTAGTATTAGAAAGTCTACTAGGTCTGTTTCTGCTCCAAAAAAATTTGATGATTATGTTGTTGAAGGTAGAGTCAAATATGGTTATGAAAAGGTTGTCAATTGTAATCTTCCATATGAAAATGTTTGTTTTGCCACTAATGTGAATAAGATAGTTGAACCTCGTTCGTATAGAGAGGCTATGAATGATAAAAATTGGTTATGTGCTATGAATGATGAATTTGCTGCTCTATATAGGAATAATACGTGGGATGTCGTTGACCTTCCTCAGGGAAAAAAACCAATAGGGTGTAAATGTGTCTTTAAAGTTAAATATAAATCAACTCGGGAAGTAGAGAGATATAAAGCTAGGCTTGTGGCTAAAGGGTTTAACCAAAGGGAAGGAGTAGACTTTGAGGAGACCTTTTCCCCTGTAGTAAAGATGGGATGGTAACTGTTAGAAGTGTCATTAGTTTGTCCGTTCAAAATAATTGGCCTTTATATCAACTTGACGTCAATAACGCCTTTTTGTATGGCAATTTGAAAGAAGAGGTGTATATGTGTTTACCTGATGGGTTAGATATTAATAATAGTAATAAAGTTTGTAGGTTGAATAAATCTCTATATTGCCTAAAACAGGTGCCTAGAATGTGGAACGAAAAGCTTGTGCATGTTTTGTTAAGTATTGGGTTTGTTCAATCTAAATGCGATCATTCTATGTTTGTTAAGTCGTCTAAATCTAGTTTTGTGGTTTTGTTGGTCTATGTGGATGATATAATCCTGACTGGTAATAGTAAACTTGAAATTGATAACATAAAAACTATGTTACAGTCTGAGTTTTTAATTAAGGACCTTGGTCTTTTGAGATTCTTTCTTGGTATTGAGGTTATTAAAAATAGTGAAGGGATATGTCTTTCTTAGAGGAAATATTGCATGAATTTGCTAAATGATTATGGAATGAGTGGTTGTAAACCTATAACTTATCCGATTGATTAAAACTATGTGTTAACTAATATGGTAAATAAGGAAAAGTCAAAATTAGTTGATGTTACTGAATATCAGAAATTGGTTGGAAGATTAATATACTTATCACACACTCGCCCTGATATTTCGTATGCTGTACATTATTTATCACAATATATGCATAGCCCTACTGAGGCTCATACTCAAATTGCGATTAAGTTGTTAAGATATTTGAAAGGAGCCCCTGGTGCTGGCATTATGTTCAGAAAAAGTGACACCTTTCAGTTGTCTGCTTTCGCAGACTCAGATTGGGCTAAATGCGTTGATAGTAGAAGGTCTGTTACTGGGTTTTGCATTTTCCTTGAGAATTCATTAATTTCTTGGAAAAGCAAAAAGCAAAGTGTCGTTTCTAGGTCATCTGCTGAGGCAGTATACAGAGCCATGTGTAGTGTTTCTTGTGAAGTTTTGTGGCTGGTAAATTTGTTAAGGGAGTTACATGTTAATATTGAACTTCCTATTGTTTTGAAATGCGACAATAGTGTGGCTCTTTCAATAGCGGCAAATCCCGTCTTCCATGATCGGACGAAACATTTTGAAATTGATCTCTTCTTTCTAAGAGAAAAGATATCTTCTTGTGTTCTTAAAACTACTGGTGTTAAATCTGAAGATTAACTCACAGATATGTTTACAAAAGGTCTTCTTCCTAAAGCACATGTTGATATGTGTAAGTGTTTGAATATAATCAATCTTTTTGCCCATATAAACTGAGGGGGTGTGAAATTATAAAAGGTTTATTCAGTTTATATGTTCTTTTTCTTATTTATTTTTTCTAATTTATGTATCCTTTTTTGAGAGGTTTCTTGGGCTTCTTTGTCATGGAGTTGGGCTCGTGTTAGGCTGATGGAAAGGGCTCGAGATGAGCTGCTGGAAAAGGCTGACTACAACTGGCTTCTCTAGGGTTTGCTGCTTATATTTTTGCTCGGAGGCTGTGCAGCGAAGTGTATCAAGTCATCCTCTCTCACTTGTCTACTTTTTACTCCAGAACCTTCTTTTTCTTAGCTCTGTTCTTTGTTTTTAGGGCTGTTATCTCATTTACAGAATTTATCTTTCAGATCGTGCATTAGCCGGTCACTATTGTTTACCGAACGGTTAATCTTTGGTGACTGTTTCGCTTATTGTTCATATCACAATCGAAGGTTCATTCAAAGTTGTTTAATCATTCCTAAGTTCATGACATTGGGCTAAAGTAGTAAAAGTGATATAACCATAGGGGCCAAAATCGTAAATTACTCTTTTCAAAAACTTTACTTATATAAGAAAACATGCTTTTTCTTTGACAAAAGATTGCATTAACAAAATCTTAAAAGAATTGTATGTGTTACCTGGGTAAGGATAGTGTAAAAAGGGCTTAGAGTGTGAGAAGTGTATTATAACACTATATATAATACTATATAACACCATATAAACACCGTATAACAATATGTAAGACCATATAATACCATATAACACTATGTAACACTATATATCATTATATAACAAATATAACACTATATGTTGTCTGATAGCATGTCTATGATAGATGTATAGTGTTATATTTGTTATATAATGATATATAGTGTTACATAGTGTTATATGGTATTATATGGTCTTACATATTGTTATACGGTGTTTATATGGTGTTATATAGTATTATATATAGTGTTATAATACACTTCTCACCCTTCTTACACTTTGAGCACTTTTTACAGGATCCTCTACCTGTGTTACCTATCAAGTTTATTGTATACTTTGATGTAATTGTTAAATGTATAAAAACTTAAAATCAAATAAAACACTTTTTTTAACGGCAAAGAATCTCACGTGTAAACACACATTGCTTGGGGCAATTTCTAAGGTCGACTCTTCGACAGCCATGAGATCGTGCCCCCGATGTGTGGGAACCGGATGAAATCTGTAAACCCTCGTCCCCGTTAGGTTCAAACCCGGGATTAAAGTCTCGATTCGTCCTTTCACTCAGATGTCCCTCAAAATTGACACAAACGAAAATCGAACATGGATTTAGACTTTAACTAAAAGCACAAGAAAACGTGTCTGCTTTAAACGGAATTTCTAGAGAAGTTAACTCAATAACTTCAAAAATACAAAGCCACGAGTGCTTGCATACCGTGAAAGTATCTAAGACTTTGTTATATTATATTATATTATATTATATTATATTATATTATATTATATTATATTATATTATATTATATTATATTATATTATATTATATGAATGTGAAGTCTTGATGAACATTGGTCAGAAAATTTTAAATATTGTTTTTAATTTTTTATTTGAAATTTTTAAGTATTCTTTTTAAATATTTTAATAATATCTTACTCATCATTTACTTGAATTTTTAATAACTTTTGTATCTTAACTTATTATTATTTTTTTATTCTAACTTCGCTTTGCAACATAAATTATATTGAAATTGGATACCAGGCCGCTATTATACCAAATCGAATCAAAGCCGACTTAATAGGATAAACCATACGAGTGATGGTAACAATATTAAAAAAAACGTAGATTTTTGTATGGTAAACTATACGAGTATCGATACGTGACGAACAAGACTCATTTTGACCAAACAACATCGGTGCCGATATCGATAGTAGCTGAAATGGTATTTGTTTTTATGGTTTTCGATTGATATAAGGGATGTGTCGATATCATTTTAGGCATATCACGACTTTATTTTTTTGGTTTTTTCTTTTAGTTGCTATAGTGAGTGTCAACACCGAAATGAATGGAGCTGATACCAACCGAGCTCCCGCCGCATAGCGCAGAGGAAAAACACTAGTATACTTTAAAATAAACATGTCAAAAATCTCATATGGATGATCGAGTTGTAATATACTTTAAGGATAAATCAAAAAATGTTTCAAGTTTGGTTCTTTTAAGGCCGGAGGGTATGGGGACGCCATCAAGGCCACCTCAGCCTCTATGGCGCCGGTGGGGCTCCATCACCCATACCGCCATCTTTAAGGGAGGGGTAGGGGGGGGGGGGGGGTAAGATGGTAACGGAAGAAAGGGCTCCATCGAATCTGATTGGCTTTAAAGGGGGGGGGGGCGCTATAGAGCCCTTAGCCACACCCTTCACACCCTTCAAGTTAAAGGAGGGGGCTTTAAAGCCTTTATGTGACGTGGCGGTGAGGTGACGATGATAAAGCCCCTATCACACCCTCCAGCCTAAGTATTAAGTAATAACTCCTTAATTAACTTTGCTTTTTATTAATCAGGTACTCATAATTCAATAATTAGATATTTATTTTTGCTTTTTTGAAGAAAATATTCACCATCGAAAGTCAAATGAACTTAATTATTATTTATTTATTTTTTTAACGGCAAGGAACGACGTGCCAACCACCGTGACATCGGACGTTGTGGCCAAGGTCGACTACTCGACCGCCGCCAGCCCCTCGGCTCTCCCAGATGCACGGAAACCCGACCTCCACCCGTCCGAAGGCACGGCAGTGGAATAATCGGTAAACCTCGCCATCCCATCCAAGACGAACCGACGCCACTCGTATTCGCCCTTCACCTGGATGCCACAGAAAATAATGGGAAGAGTGAGAGTCGAATATAGGTCACATAGAACACCAAGTTTTTCTCCAACTACTCAACCACTACCTCATTGACAATTATTATTTAATTAATTTAAGAAAACAAAACCTAGAGAGTATAACGGATCAGATTTCACCGAAACAAACATTTGACCTGAATCATTCTCTTAGAACAACCCGATGTGTCATGCCCATTTTGTACATAGCTACGCAAGTAGCTAATACTAATATATTAACAACTATCTAATCAAATAAAAAAAATATCACCTATGAAATAAATATATTTATAAGTCAGTTATTATTTGTGAAGAATCTTTGAACTATTAAATAAAATTGTTATTTAAGATTCATTATCAGATTAGACCGAAACAAACATTTGACCTGAATCATTCTCTTAGACCAACCCGATGTGTCATGCCCATTTTGTACATAGCTACGCAAATAGCTAATACTAATATATTAACAACTATCTAATCAAATAAAAAAAAAATATCAACTATGAAATAAATATATTTATAAGTCAGTTACTATTTGTGAAGAATCTTTGAACTCTTAAATAAAATTGTTATTTAAGATTCATTATCAGATTAGACCGAAACAAACATTTGACCTGAATCATTCTCTTAGACCAACCCGATGTGTCATGCCCATTTTGTACATAGCTACGCAAATAGCTAATACTAATATATTAACAACTATCTAATCAAATCAAAAAAAAAATATCAACTATGAAATAAATATATTTATAAGTCAGTTATTATTTGTGAAGAATCTTTGAACTCTTAAATAAAATTGTAAGTTAAGATTCATTATGAGATTTGACCGAAACAAACATTTTACCTAAATCATTCTCTTAGACCAACCCGATGTGTCATGCCCATTTTGTACATATACGCAAATAGCTAATATTAATATTTATATTTATATTTATATTTATAATATATCAATTTGCAACATGTATAGGCTTAAGCCTGTTGTACATATTGCATAATATGTTGTTTGTGCAAGTATTTGTAGTATCATTAGGTGGGTTGTAATATTTATAGAATAACAGGTGTTATCTGATATTTCCATACTATAAATTAACAACATGTGTGTGCTTCATGTTGTTGTACTATATGTTTAGGGGGTATTTCAATTTTGAGTTAAATGCCATTTTAGTCCCTGTGGTTTGGGCCATTTTGCCAGTTTAGTCCAAAGGTTTCATTTTTAACCTATGGGTCCAAAAAGGTTTCACAGTTGCCATTTTAGTCCACTGGGTGAACTTCATCCATTTTTTCTGTTAACCAGAAGGCCATTTCGGTCATTTTATATGGCTGAATTGCCCTTTTAGTTAACAGAATTACATACAAAATGACCAAATTGGCCTTCTCGTTAACAGAAAAATGGATGAAGTTAACCAAGTGGACTAAAATGGCAACTGTGAAACATTTTTGGACCCACAGGTTAAAAATGAAACCTTTGGACTAAACTGACAAAATGACCCAAACCACAGGGACTAAAATGGCATTTAACTCTTCAATTTTTTTTAATATTTTTCACTTCTAACCCAAAACATCTCATCTTTGCAATTTAACCCCTTTGGTTTTTTTACTTTTAACACAAAGTTTTTTATCTTTTGCAATTTAACCCCAATATTTTTTTACTTTCAACTTTGGCCCTCATAGTTTTCATCTTTTGCAACTTTTTTGTTTTATGTTTTGTTCAAAATTTTGCGAGTTAACACGCCGCAACGTGCGTGTGGGGTTCAAAGTTTTTTCGTCTATTTTTTCCCATTTGAGAAGTTCGTCGCAACTCACGGGTCCTAGATCAACTTAGGTATTTTTTTATGTTTTACGTTTCAGCCTAAATTTTTGGCATTAACACGCCGCAATGGGTGTGCGTGGTTTAACGATTTTACATCTGCTTTTCATTTGGTTTTATATTCTCCTTTTCTATTTATTTTGTTTTTATGAGTTTTTCGGTGTCGATCGCTGGTAGTGGTGTGACATTGGTGCTACTTTGCATGGTTTTATGCCCCCGCCGCAACGCGGGGGCCTTAATACTAGTGTTAATTATTAATAATCATTTCATATCTTTATGACATTATTATAAGCGTTACTTTTAAAAAAACTACATTAAATATTTTAACTAATTCGTATTTAACCTATCCATTCTTATGGTAAAATAACAATGATTCAATTATATATGAAAAAAGATAATTATTTGTTTTATCCAATTATATGTTGGCATAAAACAATGATAAACGTTGTAACTCAGGCAGGGGTTAGGGTGGAGGCGTCCGACCTCCCGAACTTTTCGCTCAGTAGTGTTATGTATGTAGCTTTCGTATAGTGATTTTTGGGTATATACGTTTTCGACCCCTCGGTTCTATAGAATTTTTTGGGTATATACACCCCCTTTCCCCGATCGAAAATCTCAAGCTTCACCAGTGAACTCAGGCATTACCATATTAAATTATTTTCAAGGGAATCATCCAAACATTCCACATTTTCATTAACGCCACTTGTTTGTTTATGCAAATAATTATTGGTCGCTAAGTATCTGTTACTTTTATAATTTCCAGCTGAATATTTGCTGACAAAGTATAAAGTAACGAAAACACGTCTTAAAAATACTAATTATCACAATTTAAATATGAAAACCAATTATATCCTTTGAAATCAATACTACTAATAGATAAATGCATTTTTTTTAAACCAATAACGAATAAAAGCCGGCTACCTGGGTAACACAATGGCAAAAGACGACCTCATACGCGTGCGATCGCAGACAACGCTGGGTAGCCCAAGCTCAACATCTCTAGATTCGAGGAAAATCCGCTACCCGAAGGCCCACTACGGTATAACCTGGCTAAGATTGGTTTTGAACTTGAGACATGTGACCTTCAACCCTAGTCTTTAATTCCCCTCGAATGTCAATTAAGCTATAGCTCAGTGGCAATAGATGAACACAATTATAACTTCGGATATATTAAAATATCCATGCAATTAAATTATGAATCTTCTATTATTCTTGTCAATCCAACTGGTCGTTACTCGTTAATATCGGATCCAACATAAATCCACCTTTTTTTTCATTAGCGGTGACATACGAGTTGCCGTTAATATGGGATTCAAAATAAATGCAACTATTATTAACCCCTGCTGCGTTGCGGTGAAGGTGTAAAACTGTATCAAATAGTACAATGTCACACCATCGCCAGCAACCCGTAACATTGAAATTGCGACGTGTTAATTCGGAGAAATGACACTGTAATGTAAAACATAGAAAATAATAACTAAGTCGACTTAGTACCGGCGCGTTGCGACGAACCTGTCAAACGGGAAAAAATATACGCCGTAAAAATGTTGAACCATACACGCGTGTTGCGTCGTGTTAACTCGCAAATTTAGAACGAAGCGTGAAAACATTGAACCACACACGCACGTTATGCCGTTTAACTCGTAAAATTTAGAACGAAACGTAAATGATTAAAATGATTAAAATAAGATAAGTTTTCATTCGTTAAAAAGGGTAATGATCAAATAGGAAGTTTATTTTGGCTAGGAAGCAATAGGATTATGGCATGTAGCAAAATTTAAAATAAAGGGGAAGGGTATTTTAGTCAATCACATACTTTCTTCTTCCTTCTTCTCCCCAGTAACTTCAAAACCCGCCATCTTCAACCATTTCTTCGCTTTCTATCTTAATAATCACTACATTATAGTGCGATTTTCATCACCAATCAATGATTCAAACACCCGATCAACGTGTTCTTCAGCTTTTTTGAAGAAACCCAGTTGAATTTCATATAAAAACTCGTTTTTCCCTGTGATTTCACTCGATTCGTTCGATTCGATCGCTGATAAGTGTTTCTAACATTCAAATTTCGTCAATCGGTGAAGAAATCTGAAGAAACCGGCTTCGATCTATGTAAGATTTTTTTTAATTGCATTTTTACGATCTGGGTTTTTGAATTGAGTCATTGCGTTTTACAATCTTGGCGGGGGTCCGGGGGCAACGCCCCTGGTAGCAGGGTCCAAGGGGCGGCAGCCCCTGGCGTAGAGGTGTACAAATCGGTTTTTTTTTGAAAACCGGTTACGGTTATTAACCAGACCGGTTTTTTTCGTTCAAAACAAAAACCGGTTTTTTTAATAACCGGTTTCGGTTACTAACCGGTTTTTCAAGTCCAAAACACTAACCGGTGTAACCGGTTGGGACCGGTTTTTAACCGGTTTTTTTCATAAAAACCGTTTTTTTTACCGGTTTTCTTAAAACCGGTTTCGGTTAGTAATCGGTTTTTGGGATCAATAATAGTAACCGGTCACCAACCGGCGGTTCGGTTATAAAACCGGTTAAAAAAAAACCTGTTTCAATTTTTTTTCCGGTTTCGGTTCTAAAATCGTTTTTTTTTGTACACCTCTACCCTGGCGGGGTCCAAGGGGCAGAGCCCCTGGCTGGGGTTGAGAGTAATTCGTAGACAGTTTTTTATTTGCTTTAATAAAAATGCATCAGAAAATTTAATTTTCCAGAAATTGCCTCATTTCGAATACAGTAATTCGTAGACAATTTTTTATTTGCTACTCTCTGGTTCAGACAATTCACAGACAATTTTATGTGTGCATTGCATTTTAGAAATAAGAGAGTTTTATGTGTTTTCTGACGCGTTTTAGAATTAATAGAGTTTATGTGTTTTCTGACCATTGCGTTTTAGAAACACACATTTTTGAAGTGTTTTTAGTTCATTGCGTTTTAGATAAACACATTTCTATGTGTTTTCAGTCCATTGCGTTTTAGAAAATACACTTTCTTTTGTGTTTTTATGCCATTGCGTTTTAGAAATAAGACATTTTTATGTGTTTTTTTGGCTATTGCGTTTTAGATAAACACATTTTTGAAGTGTTTTTAGTCATTGCGTCTTACAAATAAGACATTTCTTTGTGTTTTTTGTGCATTGCGTTTTAGAAAAAATTATTTTTTTAACTTTTTTTTTCATTGCGTTTTACGCAACTGGGTCTTTTTCATTGCGTTTTACGCAACTGGGTTTTCAATTTTTTTTCGAAAATATAGCAATAGTATACTCGTTTTAAAGATAAAAAAACGCTCGTTTTTTTGATGCAATTTTTATAAAAAAATAATATCGTATGAAAAAGTTATTAACGTTTAAAAAATTTGGGGGGGGGGGGGAATTAGAGGAGAGAGAAATTATTGTCCTGAATTGACTACAATGCCCTTACACAAACTCAGGCGACTCTTTTCTTCCCTTCATTTTCCCTCATTTAATCTAGGCCCTTGATTAAATCAATTGATGGTCAAGATTACTTTCTAGCCTTTCTAGCCAAATAAACTTCCTATTATATCCTAACCCTCGTTAAAAAACTCTAGAATACGACTTTTTTACGTCCTTCCAATTTTTTTCTTTTTCTTTATTAAATGAAACTCGGCAACACAACGTAAATATAATCCAACAATCGACAATTCTTGTGTCTACGGCGATATTTATCGTACATAATGACTTAGTGATTATCATTGATTTTTTTTTTTAAGGTTTTCCTTTTCTTTAACGATAACTTCTTGTGCAAAGGTAACATTCCAAGAATGCGTCGTTGTCGCTTGAGTAATTTTATTATGTTTATAAACGACCACTTGTAGTTGTGGTTTCCTTGATAGTGCAATTATGTCAAATAAACAATCAAGATCTATATTATATTGACAAAATAGAATATCACATGATTTATATATGTATTGGTCTCATCAAATATGAAGGATAAAGGGTGCCAAGTGTATTTGGGAGAGAAGCATAATCCTTTTGTCACATGTGTAGAAAAGAGTTCTCAATTATCATTTTTTTTGTGAGAAATGAGAATTGTTTCTTATAAAAGTCTAAGAAAATAAAACTATTTTACACATGTAAAAATGAGTTATCGTAATATTTAGAGTTTTTAAAATAACCATTTCCTGTGTATAAACGTTATAAAATAGTTATCAACTTTTTATATGTTGTTAAAATAAAGAAATTTCGTAAAGGTAATCCTTATTTTGAGACAATTTTGGACAAGGTTACGTGATTATTTATGGGGTCTTACTATATGTACAACTTGTATACGGGTCGTATATATCCATATCACATGAAAAGACTGATATTACAGGATGTGTGTATGACCAATATATGTGTACACATGTCGTATAAGTGTATATTGGTCGTATAGCTGTCATTCCCTTGAAAAACACGACTCATATAAGGGAACAGGTCGTATAAGATGTTCGTATAAGCATATACATGTCGTATTAGACATTCTCTGACATCTTATGTGGCTCGCATAGCCTTATACCTCTAAATGAGTCGTATACATGTCAGGGTGTCAAAATAAGTTTTAAGGTGCGTAAATAGTCTGAGGTATATATCATTATATCATAATTTTAAATTTATGCACTTATAAAATAAAAATAGGGATATTGACCTCTAAGACCACCCGTAGTGGGGCGATATTTTAAAAAAAAATTGAAAAAAAACGTCGTAAAACGCCCCCCCCCCCCATTACACTAGGCGTGTTTAGGCGTTTTTTTTGAAAAAAAAATGTTGTTGGCGTTTTAAATAAAACGCTGAATTTGCATAGAGGCGAGAGACATGACTGTTGCCAACGGTCAATTGTTTATTTTATTTTATTTTTTTTAATTCCAAAATTTACCCACTATATAAATATCACCCACTTTCTCCTACTTTTTTATAAAAAAAAACTCACACTTTCTCTGCTACTTGTTTTATATTTTATACAAACATGCATCCATACCGACCCCCTTTGGTGTCCCCGCAAGACCCATGAACCCGAACACAACCCAACCGCAACACACGTTTAACCTTCAAGAAATGGACCCGAGCATGTTAACGTACGCGGCTTACTTGAGTGGCGCCACTCTGTTCGTGCCTCCCACCTTCGGCTATGGTCGCAACCGTCACAACAACAAGCCGAATCCGAACCCGATGTCGATGTCGTGCCGGAGACGCAACCCGAACCGGTGCAAGAGAAATCGAAACGCGGCAGAAGGTCGCATAAGAAGAAGGAAAAGGACGAACCTCGACGTACAAAAACTCACCTTAAATGGACGAAGGACGAGGATTTCACGTTGACTCGGGCGTGGCTCGACATTTCGGAGGACCACGAAACTGGTAATTTTTATATATTTTTTTTACTTATTTTTTACTTTTATTTTTAACATACAACTTATATTTTTACTTTTATTTTTTAAATTTGTAGCAAACTTTCAAACGGGCCCCGTTTTTTGGGATAGGGTTCGTGCACTCTTTTATAGCACGTGGGGTCAAGGCGAACATCGGGACAAAGATTCCATTTCTAGCAAATGGACCGACATCAACAACAAGTGTCATGCGTTCCAAGAAATGTACCAACGTAACTTCGATAATCGCGCGAGCGGTGAAGCTGACGTCGGGGTTTTAACGAGGACTTTGGACGAGTTCGAGAAAACGAAATGCCCTTTCGCGTACTATAAGTGTTGGGATCTACTACGAAAAAGTCCAAAGTGGGCGCTAGTAGGTACCATGACGTCTAGTAGTAGACGTCGAGCTAAACGGTCAAAAACATCATCCTCCGTTGACCCTGAAACACCGACATCGGATGCCCGCAATGTCGATCTAAATGAGGTGGTGGATGTTGACGAGGAACTTGAAGAAGAGTTGACCCGACCGCCCGGTAGAAGAAAGGATAAGCGAACCGGGAAAAAAACGGTCGAGTCGTCTTCCGATCTCGAGTTAAAGGAAGATTTCGAGGAGATGAACCGTCGTCTCCAAGACATTCGCGACCTCAGCCACCAACGTTATGAGATTATGAAAGAACGAGTGGCCGAAACCAAAAAGTTTAACGAGATGCAAGAGGCGAGACAAATGGAAAAGGACATTGAGTTTTTGTCCAAACCTATCGACCACCTCCAAGGCGATGCGTTGATCCTTGCGCAAATGCGTCGCCAAAAAATTCGAGAAAAATATGGACTCTAGATCATCTTTTTTTTTTTTTAACTTTATTTTTTTTCGGTTTTTTTTATTTTCTGTTTTTTTTTATTTCAAGTAGTGTAATTTTTATTTTAAATTAATGAAGTTTTTTATGTTTTAAATTAAAAAAAAATAATTGTGAAATGATTGCATGAGCGTTATTGGAATAATGCCCCATGCTGACTGGACTGCCACGTGTCGAATAATGCCCCATGGTGGGGGCATTATTTTGTTTAACCACTACACATGGTCTAATAATCACTACTAAACGTCATTGGCAATTGGCAGTCATAACTTTTTTATTCCCTCTGCCAGTCTCACATTTCAACTATTTTTCCTCCACCGGTCCCCAGTTAAAAAAACTTAACGGAGTTAAGTTTTTTTTTTCAAAATTACAAATTGATGTTTTAGGGCTTCTGATAAGAACGAGGATACGAATCTATTGATGTAAACTTACATCGAAACGGTGCTCCAAATGACTTGATTTTTGTTAATTGGAAGTTTAAACACCCGAATTGAAGTACCGTTTTCGTCGTTTGGAGAACAATTTCAAGATAAGTTTTACATAATTCGACTCGTATCCTCGTTCTGATCAAAAGTCCTAAAACGTCAGTTTGTAATTCATAAAAAACTTAACTCTGTTAAGTTATTTTAACTGAAAACCGGTGGAGGAAAAATAGTTGAAATGTGAGACTGTCAGGAGGAATAAAAAAATGTGGGACTGTGAATTACCAATGACGTCTATTAGGGATTATTAAATACCAATATCCCATAAAAATATAATATTAATAAAGTTGCGACTTTGAGATCACGGGGACACTTGAACGTGGGATCTGATTAAATTTAAAACTTTAGGCTCACACAGTCACACCTTCACATCTTTTTTTGAAACAAACGTGTGAAAATACAAGATTGGACAAATTAGTTGCCATTGAGTTTTGAACTTTTTTTTTTTTTTTTAACGGCAAATTTGGATCACTGACGGACCACTGGAGTATCATCGTGCCACCAGCGGAACCACCCGATCATATCCATCTCCACTAGGCATAATGCCTATACACCAGTTCAGGAGGAAACCCAATAAATATGGGAAAACCCCCCCTTGTGAGAATCGAACCCAGGACCTATTGGTCCTAAAGCCTTATCCCACCTCCAAGATGCCACTAGGCTATAAAGCCATGGGCAATTTTGAAGTTTTCTTAGTGGTACATAAATGATGCATTTAAAACTGGGGGTGGGGGGGGGGGGGGGTGCGGGGGGGGGGGGGGGTGGTTTAAGACCAAGAAGTGACGCATTTAAAACTTGTGGGTTTTTTTTTAAGACCAAGAAGTAGTGGAAAATGTCTCATATGATTTATTAATTGTTAGCATTAACTCTACTAAACAACCTTTAAAAAACTCATTATATATGCTGTAACGCGTATTATGGTACAAGTTATTTTATTATTATTATTATTATTATTATTTATTTTTTTTTTTTTGAATGACAACGTTTGATAAGGTTAAACTTATTTGTGTTATCACGTCATCAGTTGATCTTATGATCATTTGATCTAACCCACTACAATCTCATTTTCAAGATAGGATCGCTAAGCGATCATACACGTCATAAGTGTGATACCAAAGTACAAGGGAACACGGTAATGTATAGATAGATTTGTAGGTTTCGTATTTCAAATCCATGAATAGCTTTTAAAATCGTGTATGAATTAATCATTAAGAAATTAAACAATAATCAAATAAGATAAAAAAGATTATATAAATACCAGGATGTTTTTATTTTTGTGAAAACAAAGTTGTAGTTTTTGTGTATTAAAAATTAAATAACATGTAAAGTTGTAGTTTTTGTGTATTAAAAATTGAATAACATGTGAACTCCTTTATACTATGGTCAATTTGGTATATACTAATTTGGATGAAACGATGTAACGTATGGCGATTATTGATAAAATTACAACATCAATAGGGAGGTTTGATTGATGTTAAAGAGTTGGTCTGAAGGAGATCTAAAGTTGAAAGACTAAACGAGTAAAATAATAATTAAAGTTAATTAGTTATTATAATAATTAAAGTTATTTTATTATTATTTGAATTATCTATTAGTATTAGTTTTATTATTATTTGTTTAGATAAGTATTGTTTAGTATTTGAGTTAGAGAAGAAATAGAATTCGTATTAGTCTAGAATGTTTAGTTTTTGGAATAATGGATTTTAATAATCTCAACTATTGTCCGTTGGCCAGCAACGGTCCCAACTTTAAAAATTCCCACTGGCGGTGGTCTCATCTTTTCACATGTTGGCCTTCAATGGACCCTGACTAACAGAACCCTAACACCGTTAGTTTCTGGTCGCCGGAAAAACGTTTTTGGCCGGAAAACTCAACATTTTCGTCTTAAACCTCTTTGAATCCTTATTACGCACCATTAGGAACCTAGTCTAGTAAAAAACCCCAATTATTAAGGTCGCCGTAAAAATTTCTTTTTCGTCGGAAAACTTCTTTTTGGCCAGAAAACTCAACTTTTTAGTCAGAAAACTCAAAGTTTTCATCCCAAATCTGTTTGTAACCATAGATCGAACCTTTAGGAACCTTTTTCCGACCAAAAACGTTTTTCCGGCGACCGGAGACTAACTGTGTTAGGGTTCTGTTAGTCAGGGTCCATTCAAGGCCAATATGTGAAAAGATGAGACCGCCAGTGTGAATTTTTAAGGTTGGGACCGTTGTCGGTCAACGGGCAATAGTTGGGATTATTGAAATCCATTATTTCTTAGTTTTTAGATATTGAGTCCTTGTAATCAAGTTTATTCATTCACAAAAAAGTTAATTGAAGAAATTTGTGAACCCCGTTTATATTCATATCTCTGATCCTGTACCCAGATTCAACAATTATAAAGAAGCTATTTGTTTAGGAACTAAAGTATAAATGTTTTGTGGTGAAATTGTGGAAAGTAAGAAATTACATGTACAGTGATATTTCCTTTTTATTCTTTTTCTTTTTTTGATTTGGAATTAATTGTTGATTTTAATTTAGCTGGTTAATCTATCTACTTTAATAAAAGAAACTAATTTTTGGACACGTGTCACTCATTGAAGGTATCCTCAAATATATATACTTATCTTATATTAAATATATAAATAATAAATTAATATTAAATGTTATCCTAATTTATTTAAAATATAACTTTTTTTATTATTTGGTATACAAAATTATATTTATTCCACTCGTGTAAAACGCGGGGTTTTTAAAAATTCAACTTTTTTTATTATTTACTATACAAAGTTACATTTATATAACCTGTGTAATACACGAAGTTTTTAAAGATGTAACTTTTTATCATTTGCTATGTAAAATTAGATTTATTCAATACACGAGGTTTTTAAGGATATATTTTTTTTTATTTGGTAGATTTTTCAACTCGACTATACACGGATTTTTTAAAGATACGACGTTTTTAGTATTTAATATACAAAATTACATTTATTTAATATGTGCAATACACATGGTTTTTAAAGATATAACTCTTTTTTTAGATCTATTCAACACGTGTAATATACGGGGTTTTTAAAGATGTAATTTTTTTTTATCATTTGGTAGATTTATTCAACCCGATTATACACGAGTTTTTTTAAAGACACGACGTTTTTAGTATTTAGTATACAAAATTACATTTATTTAATCTGTGTAACACACATGTTTTTTAAAGATATAACTTTTTTATTATTTGATATATAAAATTACATTTATTTAACCTGTACAATATACGAGTTTCATAAAGATATAACTTTTTATTATTTAATATATAAAATTACATTTATTTAACCCGTGTAATACACGGGGTTCTAACCTGATGGAAGTAATAAAAGAAACCAATGGAAGGACACGTGTCATTCATTGAAGCCATCTATTTTTATACATAATTAATACCAACTAAAATATAATTATAAAATTAAATTTAATATAAATTTAAACAATTCGTATAGAAAATAATATAATATTTTAAAATATTTATCAGATTTCAAAATTATTTATTTTGAAATTAACAAAAGATGTACACTAAATATAAATTAATATAATGTAAATGATTTATTTATTTTATTAAACTAAAGTAGTTAAGGGTAGAACCTATTTCAAAAATGTTTATAAGGGGTAGACAAAAATATTAATCACCATCAGAGCAATCACTCCATCCATCGTATATCGAGTATATCCGTTAGTTTTTTTTTAGATATAAATTTTTATTAGATTCATTCAACCCGTGTAATAAACGAGGTTTTTTAAAGATATAACATTTTTATTTTTTACTATACAAAATTACATTTATGCAACTCGTGTAATACACGAGCTTTTTAAAAATATAACTTTTTTATTATGTAGTATATAAAATTATATTTATTCAATCCATATAATACATTAGGTTTATAAATATATAACTTTTTATTGTTTGGTATATAAATTACATGTGCTCAACCCGTATAACACACGAAGTTCTTAAAAATGTAACTTTTTTCATTATTTAATATATAAAATTAAATTTACTCAACCCGTACAAAACACGGGGTTCTTAAAAATGCAGCTTTTTTATTCAACCCATGTAATAAACGAGATTTTTAAATATATATTGTTTTATTATTTGGTATATAAAATTATATTTATTCAACCCGTGTAATAAACAAGATTTTTAAAGATATATTTTTTTATTATTTGGTATATAAAATTACATTTATTTGAGGGTAACGTTACCTTCAGAAGAGGGGCCTACTACAATAACTAAGATAATCTCTTAAAAAGTGCAAAAGTGCGAAAATAATCAAAGGTTACACTAAACACGAGTCGGATCCAAGTGATTCATCTTGTCTATCTGTTTTTATTTTTATTTTATTTTTCAGCATTTTAGTTAGTTTTATTTTTCTTTAAAAAAAAACATTTTTCTAAAACTTTTTGATTTGATTAGACGTTGAGGATTAACCGGTATTAAAAGCTCTTGTGTCCTTAGACGACCTCGGTAATGATGACCTAAATGCCAAAGAATCAAATTTATTTATTTATTTTGAGATTATTTCAGTATCTTGGACGAAAGGTTAAGTGTTGAGTGTGGGATATAACTCAACATGCAAATAAATAAATAGTAATTAATAATTTAATATACACCAATTACAATATATTATGAAAACTTTAACGTCCCAAATGTGATATCACCCAAACAATAGCCAACCTAGCTATATATATTCTTGTTGACTGGGTATTTCTTCTAGAAATTACTTATATTAGAACATACTTGTGTATAAATCTATTATGTATATTAAAACAATACATTTTGGTGCCACTTGGCATAAACTTAATCAACTAATTGCCATCTGGCATCCTAATACTGCCTAATGAAAAGAATTGAGCGCTAAAACTAGAAGTGGCCTCCGCTCTTTTTCTTCGGCAGCTACACAATCAATTGCATTGATTTGGAGTTTCCTTTTTGATTCTCCCATTATTGAAAGTTGTTACAATCACGAACCCTAAATCCAGAATTAACACACACCTTTCTTTTCATCCTTTGCCTCCTGACAGTTTTCTCTCTTTGAAAAACCCTAGATCTCATCTCTTTACAATCAAAAGTAACCTGGTAAGTTTGTTTTGATTTGTAATCTGTAACCTGATTCATATAATTTTCGGCCGTATGGGGTTCCATACGGTGCAACTTGGTTGGAATTGATTGTTTTTTGTTGAGGCTTGATCTAGGGCTCGATAGATAATTCTTTTTTCTTCATTCGATCAAAAACAAGAGATTTTCGGTAAGTTTACATCATCCTCTTTGATTAATTTTGATTTCGATTGGTTGAAATTACAGAAAACTTCAAACGGATCTCGCCGGAGAGTTGGCCGGAGGACGGACGGTGGTGGTCGGAGTAAAGGTAGATGAGCAGAGCAGGGTGAGGAACTTGAAAGCATTGCAGACTTTGCTTCCAAATTCTAACAAGGTTAGGGTTAATTACGTTAATGATTGAAGAAAGTTAAGATGTGTTTAATTATTTGTAGAAGTTATGGTTTTGATTGTTTGATTTTGGTTTGTTGTTTTGTGCTAGATTGATAAGGCTTCAATGTTGGATGAAACTATTGAGTATCTGAAGCAGCTTCAACTGAAAGTATAGGTATATGTTTCATTATCTCTATAAATCTTGCTGCAGTTGTTCTTGATGTGCATCTTTTGTGGTTACTTTGATGAGAATTGAAGTTGTTAGTATCTTAACAGCTGATTGATTTTGTTTCAAAACTTAACTTAAGATCCTTTATCATCTTAATCATCATGTTGTTTACTTGGTTACATTTGTTTGTTTGTGGGTGATCGTCCATCGCAGACCCTTACCATGCGAAACAGGTTTGGTTTGCCACCTGTTTATGCACAAGAACAAGGAATGCAAAGGGGAATTGGAATTGGAACGGGAATGGGATACAACGAGGGAATGGGAATGGGTTACAACAGTGAAATCTTCGATGGGATGCGTTCATGGCTTCTTACTTATAAGAGGCTTGATGACGGTATAGCAATTATGGATGGTTGGAAAAGAGTAGTCGATGACCTTGGTTTTAAACTTGGTTGTTTATTGGTGTTTACACCATTTGAGCCTTATGCTGATTTCATGTTAACTACGTTTAATGTTGACTTTCGTGTTGTCTGTCAATCTTGAAAGGGGCTTTCTAATTTCTGTCTTATGGATCTTGCTGGTGATAAAGAAAGCTCTTTCGGATCGATACGTCATGTTAGTGTCATCCTGTAGCTGTGTGGTAGGTAAACAAAAAAATATATGTCATTAACTATATGTTTTATGTTATATTTTATGTTTGGTATTTCTGTTTTAGGTATTGCTGTCTGCGATAGTAAGGCATCATCTTAGTTTGAAATGTTACAATAGGACGGCTCCTCAGTTGTGTTGTTATGCTCTCGGTGTTCTTGATAAAGAGACGCAGAGGTTGAAGACCATTAAGATTGAAGCCAATACGGTATCATCTTTTATCCCCATTTCCATATGTCATACAGAATGGTAAATGTGATTGTGAAAGGTGTTCATGTGATATGATTGAAGATTAATATGCTAATTATTGATTGACTGTTTGAGTTTTTGATTCTTCTAATGTTCTGATTGTTTATTATTGCCTGGTCAATTACTTATGCCGATTTCAGTTGTGACTTCTCTGTTTGGTTGCTTTTAGTTATTGCCTCGGTTAGCGCTGCCTTGCTGAGTTAACTAGGTTGTTTAATGGTGTGTTTTTTAATGGACCATATTTGCACTAAGGTCACTTCAATTCATAACCTAAGTACCAAAATTAGTTTGTTCATTTGAAATCCAATTTCTTTGAGTCTTGATCTGCAAATGGGGTGATTCGTTTTGGTGTCCAGCGCAGCTGCAAGCTTTCGTGTACTACTGTCACTGTTGTCCCATTCTTCGATTTGTTGCTGCTCATCTGTTGAGGTATGGATTTCTGGTCCTATTTCGAATATAGCTATGGTGATTATTAATTGATTCATGTGAGTAAACAGTTTTAGTTGGAAAAAGATATTATTTAGAAGATGAGAGATAATGTTAACTGTAAAAGAAAAAAATCGCTACATACGTTGTTTCCGTTCGGCTGCCGTCTGGTTTCCTCTGCTTGATATATTTGCTGCATGTGAACCAAAACCAGTTAAAAAGTGTCAGTGTTTCAAAAATTTATCCGGAGAATAAGATTTTATGCATCAATCGCAACTGTAAAAGGCTTGGAATAAATAAAAGAGGAAACTGGTGATTTGAGTCTACAGTTAATTCGTGTTGATCATGCACCATTGGATGATAATGTATCAACGCATATTGTTATTCCAAAAGTATGATTTCACAAAAAAATGTATTTTTTGCTGGAGCCTTAAGGCGAGATAGGGCTTTGAAATAGTTTTGCACCCAAAAAAATGTAGAAATCATGCAACTTAATCGTTTGGTATGTTGGTTTTGGTTGTTTGATGCAAACATGATATGATGTGTTTACCGTTTAACCACTTTTATTCCACTGCAGGTGCAACAGTCAATCAATCAATCAATCAATCATACCCAGTAAAATCCCACAAAGAGCAAAGCTATTTGTAGGGTCTGGGGAGGGTGGGATGTAGGCACACCTTACCTCTACCCCTAGGGATAGAGAGGCTGCTTCCAGAGAGACCCTCGGCTCCAAAACACCCAGGAAAGAAATAAATAGAGCATGGGGTATGTGTGTGTATATGTGTATGAAGCTACCAATGTAGTATGAGTTGCAAAATAGTGCATGGTAGAACAGAACAAATATGACAACACAAACAGTCTATACCCATAGTTACATATTTACGACCATACACTACACCTAGAAACACAACTGTACAAAACATCCTATACACATAGTTACTTATGTACGACCATACACTCCACTACACCTAAAAACACAATTGTACCCTTTCCTAGAAATCCTTAACCTTAATCATACGTCTCCACGAGCTCCTATCATGGACCATGTTCTCAGAGAGGTGCAATTTTTGCAAATCCTACCTAATCCGCTCATCCCAAGTAATTTTGGGTCTGCCTCTACTCCTCCTCCCCTCCACCTCGAGGGTTTCAACCACTCTAACTGGTTCTATCGTCTGCCTCCTCTTCACATGCCCAAACCATCTCAATCTTCCCTCCTTTATCTTATCTGATATACTAGCTGGTTCTATCGTCTGCCTCCTCTTCACTGCAGGTGCAACAGTACAAACATGAAAGGGAGTGTGATTAAGTTATTTCGAAATTGCAGGAAGATAAAGTAGCCAGCCTTGAGGACCTGATGGATGGTGTGTTGTCAGCAGATGAGTGTGATGAAGTTAATTCATTCGTCTCAGCAATCGTCTGAAGTGAAGGGATCCAAGCGCAAAGTAGGATGCAAATTTTTGAAGGTAGCATGACAAACTTATTAATGTCACATGTTCTATGGTGTATATTTACTATTAAGCTCCCTAAAATCATTGTTAATGCTGATTAAAGAATTTTCCTTTGTGCTTACCTGAAGACGTATAAATGGTTATACCTGGAGAAAATGTGACTGCTGATTTGTTACTTATTACCCCAGTTGTTGTTCCTGAATGAGGTGCATTTGCAGAAAAAAAACTAAATTCTCATTTTATAAATGCACAAGGAAGACCTATACAATTATAATTCATACTAGAGGTGTAAATATGGGTGCTCTAGGCTGGTTAAGTTATTTACAGAAGCTGTCAAATATATTTACATAAGTTGTGTTACGTCAAATAAGTTCACTCTCTGGTGTGGTTTATTGTAATAATGAGTGTGTCACTTGACTCACTTCATTTGGTGTGGTAATACTGACCCATGTACCAAGGAATGGATTGAGTTATATTCATCTATTTTGGTGGATATGCGAAAGCAACGGAAGATATTACATTTTGTGTTAAGCCACCCGCGAAACTCGCGGGATCTTAGGCTAGTTAATTAATTAATTAAAAGAAAATGTAGAAAAAAACACTAAAAATAACCGAAAGAAAATCAACCAAAAGAGTTGTATGGTAACGATGTTGTTCGTATGAAACCCGTGGTCAGAGACGAGCAAATTCTTCTGGGTACCGGTACCAAATTTGCCGAACCGAAAGATCTTAAGTATCAATTCGGTACCGACTTTTGGCGTTCCTGGTACCAGTTCACTATACTAAATGGACAACATGGGCTGTTATATTTATATTGAATGAGTTTGGTGAAGAGATTTGAGTTGAGAGAGCTATGATCAATGAAGGTGAAGGTGGTGCACTTGTTGAAGAATGGGTCGAGCTCGCAAACGGCTGCATTTGCTGCACTGTTAAACACAGTTTGGTTCAAGCATTGGAACTAACTTGTCCATAAGAAAGATAGCTAATCATTTGAGCTCACATTAGCAAATCTGTTAATCATGCTTGTGATTTAGATGAATATTATTGTTATGTTTTTGGTCTTCCTTTCGGTTCATGTTTGCATTTGTGTAATCGCTTCTATCTTTAACTTGCATGCTGTAATTTGTAAGTGGAACGAGTCAAATGGGTTGAAACTTTAAAGGCCCCAAATTGGCGCATTTATAACTCATTAAGTAAGTGAGTCGAAATTGGCCCATGCATAACTCATTTAAGTAAATGGGCCAAAGTTGCCACTTTTTTTTGTAGTATGTTTGCAGCTTTGTGAAGACCAGTTTTTTACCACTTAATTTAAATGTTTGATAGATGTTAAGCGGTTAGGGTTGAAATCTGAAGGTTGTAAACACATTAAGTGATAGCCTAATTTCGTACATCGTTAAATATGATTACAATAACAATATAATAACATTAGTCTTTTTAAAGAAAATATTTTATTAGGTTTAATGTATTTGAACACAGTTAGATGACTTGCAATCCATCCGACCCGTCGAAAACCCTTTTGACCCATTTCGTTTAATTAAATCTTTTAGCTAAACTCGTCTGTTTACTCAAACCGACCCATTTATAGGTAAATGGGTTGAAATGCTCACCCTTTTTTTACTAAAAGAATTCATATTTGCTTCCGCGATAGATTTTGTCTCAGAATGTTTAGTTAATTTTCACAAGTGCGTTTATGGCTTGAGGAGATCCGTCACTAAGAGTATACGGTGTGGAGGGGTTTGAAAATGAGGCATTATGTGACATGTGGACGACACATAAGCACGCGTCAGAAATGGGGCGTGGTGCAAAAACGGGTTGTGTGGGATGGGGCATGGAAGAGTGACGTTATTCGACATGTGACACACACTTTTTGTTATTATTAAATGGAGACACCTATCCTTTTAACGAAATTGATATACTCCACCAACACAGAGCTGACATGTCATCTCCCGTTTGCCCTCAACGCAAATTCGATAGCCCCACGCACAACGCCGTCGACAACGCCATGGGCGGGGTGGTTTGGACGGTGTAGTCTGGCCTCCACGCCAGATTTCAACGCCACACCGGGTGGTCTAAACAAGGATATTCTTGTGGAGTCCCTTTGAGCTCTAATCTCAACCGGTTGACTGTTGTAACCAGTTATCAGTGCGTATTCACAACTGTATTATAGAATATTTAAATTAAATATTTAGTGGAAAAAGATATGTTATTGCTGAAAAATATCATTTATGAGCTTGAGTTATCCTAAGTATTCTAACAAGCTAAGATATGTTATCGCTGATATGGTTATCTATAGTTGGATTAAACATATAGTAACAATATAACATAAATTAATGAACTATAATCACATGGACCAAGAAATGGTGACGATAAATATATCTTTATGATTAAATTAGGTTAAAAACTGTTCAACAACCTACGTTTACTTCGTATTTTTTAAGTTTAAAAGCTATAAAATTGTCATTGTTAGTCCCCCGTAGTGGGGCGTTTTTTTTTTTTAAAAATTAAAAAAAAACGCCGGATAACGCCGAGATCACCATTACATAAGGCGTTTCCGGGCGTTTTTTTTGAAAAAAAATGATGCCGGGTGTTTATTAAAACGCTGCTTGATGTTTTGAATGCCCAATCCCAACTCAAACGGCTAGTTTTTTTAAACGGCTAGTTTTATTTATTTATTTTTTTTTTAAACATTTCCCCACTATATATATAAACTCATTCATTTTCAACCAAAACATCACAAAAACCCTCTAAAAAATACACCCATTTTATAAAAAACTTGATGGATTCTCCTAGTTCTTCATCCATGGTAAATTATTACTACAACGAGTTTTTTGCGGATGGCGATGGTACAACCGATGAGGAGGTTGAGCAAGAGGCGG
Source organism: Helianthus tuberosus (assembly GCA_030545235.1). NCBI lineage: Eukaryota > Viridiplantae > Streptophyta > Magnoliopsida > Asterales > Asteraceae > Helianthus > Helianthus tuberosus. The sequence goes on from CM060395.1 coordinate 18,690,809, forward strand.
TTACGAGTGCTTGTCAACTAGCGATGAGATATGTCGAGCATTGTCGTCGCCCCCAAGCAGGAAAAAGTAAAAGAGGTTATATTGAACGAGACCGACGCGGGGCACACGATCGTTTGATGAAAGATTATTTTGATGAGGAGCCGACATATATGAACGAAATGTTTAGGCGTCGTTTCCGAATGAGTAAGCGGTTATTTCTACGCATAGTCGACGACTTGGAAGCCAACTACGATTATTTTAAACAAAAAGCGGATGCGAGAGGGGAACTTGGATTTACCGGTATCCAAAAGTGTACGTCGGCGTTACGAATCCTTGCTTATGGAAACACTACCGACATCAACGACGAGTATCTAAAAATGGCGGAGAAAACAACGAGAGATAGCTTGGAGCATTTTTGTCGCGGTAAAATTCCTATACTTTACTTTTTTTTTAAACCTCGAGTATGTTTACAATTTATTTTTTTAAGCTTATGTTTGTTTTTTTTTTTTTCTATTTTTTTTATAAAGGTATAATTGATGTGTACGGTGCGCGTTATCTTAGAACGCCCACATGGGACGACCTTCAAAAGATCTACGAGGTACATAATGCTGAGCATGGTTTGCCTGGTATGATCGGGAGCATAGATTGCATGCATTGGCGTTGGAATAACTGCCCGACTGCATGGCGAGGCCAACACACACGGGGTGACAAAAAAGGACCCACTATTATTCTTCAGGCGGTTGCTTCACATGACCTTTGGGTTTGGTCGGCTTACTTTGGCGTGGTCGGGTCATGCAATGATATCAATGTTTTTGAACAATCTCCGCTGTTAGAGGAGTGGATTTCTGGCAAAGCTCCAAAAGCGTCGTTTTACGCAAATGGAAACTACTACCCTCATGGATATTATTTGAGCGACGGAATTTATCCTAGGTATTCGATTTTCGTGAAGACGTATAGTGATCCTTTTGATGAAAAAAGAGCATACTTTAAAAAGGTTCAAGAGTCTTCACGAAAAGACATTGAGAGATGCTTTGGGGTTCTTAAACAACGCTGGCATTATTTGAGAAATCCTTGTCGTGCATGGAGCAAGCAAAAAATGAGGGATGCTATGTACGCGTGTATAATCATGCACAACATGATTTTGGAAGACGAAGGAAAGGCGATATGCCAGAATTATGTGCCAGAAGCCGTTCAAGAGGAGCATCCACAGGCGTCAATGGAAGAAAGAGTGAATAATGCGCGAGAGTTGCGTTACGAACCGTACCATTCGCAGTTAATGGTTGATTTGCTACACCACGCATGGTCGGTTCGGTATGTACCACCTGAGGGAGAGGAAGAAACGGAGGACGAGGAAGACGAAGTTGGCGAGGGTGAAGAAAGCGAAGATGAAAACTAGTTTTTTTTTTTTTTTAATTTCATCGGATTTTAATTTTTTTATTTCTAGTATTGTATTTTTTTTTATTTAATCGGATTTTAATTTTTTTATTTCTAGTATTGTATTTTTTTTTATTTAATGAAGTATTTAAAGTTAAAAAAATAATAATTGGGAAATGATTGCATGAGCGTTATTGGAATAATGCCCCACTACACCATGCTGACTGGGATGCCACGTGTCGGATAATGCCCCATGGTGGGGGCATTATAAGTTGTTACCACTACGGGTGGTCTTAGTAGATTTAATTTTTTGAAATGAGAAAGAATATAGATCATTATAAGTCTAGTAAATTCATCCTAAAAAGCTTGTAATAATATGGTAAGTTACCTTTAAAGTTGTAATATGATTATAGTCCACTTAAATATATCAATTTTATGCAGATAAGGAATTCCTTGGGGTCGTTACCTAACAAAATGCCCTTATAGGGTCAATAATAGTTTCAATATATTTTCAATATACAGTACATTTGGAGTAGATAAGAGTAGACTAATTATTGTGGGTAATGATGAAACAATGGTTAACCGGGTAGGGTTAACACACTGGTCTCGTTAAGTAAGGTTAATCCCTTCTTTCCGAGGATTGCTGGCTGGATCGTCCGCTGGTTGATCTCCTGCACAAGGAAACAAACCGTGACTCGTAACAAGGAGAATGGGGTGGGGGGTGCTCCTTGTTACCACTCTCCGGCGTGAGAATCAGTAATTTGCTTGGGAAGCAAAGTGTGATAGTAGTAGTAGTGAGAGAGTTGTGAAGAGATACCTCAAACCTGGTTTGGGATGGGTATTTATAGCCGATGAGTGAAGGAGGGTAGTTGAGTAGCTAGTCTGACATCGCACAGCCTCCTGTAGGTGTGTCAGGCCTGTTGGTTACGGTGGTGATGCCACGTCCTACTGTGGTGTCAGACTGTTGCATACATGTGGGCTAACAGGTGACTGTTTTCAGTGCCACTTGCACTGTGGTGTCAGACCTACTTGCCTTGTAGGCAGGATGCGGTGCCGGGCCGCATCGCTGCTTGCGGTAACTGATGTTGTTCCCGCGTTCTTGTTCTGGCCAAGATGTATGCGGGATGCGGTGCCGTGCCGCATCGCCGCCTGATGACTGTTACTGTTGTCCAGATCCCTTGTCGTGACGAAAATGTTCATAGGATGCGGTGCCAGGCCGCATCGCTATGCGTAACATCCGTTCCGTACTTAAGGCAAGTCTTCTCATCACTGGACAGATTGGTCTTGACCGCTGTGTTCGCGCGTGCCCGCACGGACACAAATAAGTTCTTGCTGGTGGGGGTTTTTTAATAAGGGTAATGATCACTCGCGGTCGTGCTGACGCGAGATCTGGGACCATACCCCTTCAAGTAAGCTCCCATTCTTAACTACGTTATGAATTATACATTAATATTTGCATTTAGTAAAATGCACAATTTAGTGACTAATTACTTTTACACAAAATGCATCCGATGTAGAAACATCTTTTCATAAGTTCATGGGTTGATGTCTTGTCTTCAACAATTTGCTTTGGCTAGAGCCAAAGGAATTTCTCAGTTGTGAGTTTCCTTCTAGAGAGGTGGGCCAGGTCACCATGGGGCCAGGTCACCATGTTATGTTCGTTGGATGAAAAAGTAATCCATTTGTTATGGTGATCTCGGGTTTTGCTTTAAAAAAACATGTATAAACCATAATAAACCTTACATTTCATCCAAATGATTTAGGTGATGTTTGTTTTTTCTAAAAAAATATCCACGCAGGCTCTTCTGTCTGCGCCTCACAGACCACGCGCAGACATTGACATCTGCAGGCTGTTTGTTTTTTCGAAGACGTTTCATTAAAAAAACGTCTGCGCGAGCTCTTCTTGGTGCAGACTTGACCCAACCACTTCTAAGATCTTCTAAGGTCTGCAGAAGGTTAAACACCACCACCATCCACCACCCACCACCGTCCATCACCACCACCACCACTGTCCACCACCACCACCACCGTCTACCACCATCGTCCACCACCACCACACACCGTCCATGTCCACCACCCATCGCCGCTGTCCACCACCACTACCCATCGTCCACGTCCACCACCACCAGTTTATTTTAAAAATCTACATACGTTAAAAAACAGAAAGACTTATTCTTATAGATTGAAGAGGTTTGGTCCGCCTTTAATTCTACATATGTCTGCAGATTTGATCAGCAAGCCCGTATATTTTATCTATTAAAAAACAAAGAACACCTTGTGAATTAAACAATCATAGTTTACCCTAATTTAATGAAGTCCTTTATTTAAAACCATGATGATGATAATGACAAACTAAATTAAATGAGCTAACCGCTTATAACAAAAAAATTATTAAAAAAATAAGATTAACCCTAAAAAGTAAGTTTGAATAACGTTGAAAAAACTCAAACTCAAACGATTAACCGAATTCACTCCGTCAGAAACTCTCTCATCGTCAATGGTGAATCACAAGTAGACCGTTATCCCCCAAAAAGCTTAACTGAATCACCGCATCTGCATATATACATACACCTTCATCTGTATCTATTCTCCACTTTCAACCGTCTGGTAAACCCTAATCATTACGATTCCTTATTTAACATTCATTCGCGCAAGTTACGTAACTGTATGTTTAATTAATGCATTTATCTTATCTTTTCAGTTGTATTGATTGATTTCCTTTGTTCAGATCCGTATAGATTATCTGAATTTTGGTGTCACTTGTTGAATTCTGTATGTTCGTCTGCATTGTTATGTTAAATTAGGTTTTAATTCGAAGTTATGATGATTTTAGGTTGATTTGAAGATATTTTGTTCTGCTGCATTTGGTTATTGAACTGAAAACTGTTTGTTTTTCCGAATTGTGTTTCTTTGTCTGAATTTTGGTGCCACTTGTTCAATTGTTTATGTTTATCTGCATATACAAAGTTGTGATGAAAAATTGTAGGTTGATCTGAAGATATTTTGTTTATGCTGCTTTTGGTTATTGAACTGAAAACTGTTTGTTTTTCCGAATTGTGTCTGTTCGTCGCCACTTGTTGAATTGTGTCTGATTTTTTTTTTCGCATTTTCATGTTATATTAGGTTTTAATAAGAAGTTGTGTTGATGATTGCAGGTTGATCTGAAGATATTTTGTTCTGCTGCATTGGTTAATGAACCAGAAACTGTTTGGTTTTGGAATTGAGGAATCTGAAGCTCTGTGGTTGCTCATTTTCTCGATCTGATTTAGTTCTTATCGTTAGGTGTTTAATCTTGATTTCAAGGTTTGATGACATGAGAATACGAGATTGTGCAATTAGGTGTCATGATTGTAGATAGCTTACATGTGCCTGTGAAATTCGACACTTTCACGAGTGATACTTCAGAGAGTTTTTATGATATGATACGTCAACCGTTATATGACGTATATTTTGGGAGTATGAGGTGAAACGGTATAAGTTGTGGAATTGGATTGCGCGTTTGGATATGAGAAGGCAGTTGATTAAAAAACTTTGTTTGGTTTTTGGCCCTAGATTTCCGAGGATATGGTTAATCCTTTGTCCTGTTAGTGTTGTTGTGCTTATTGTGTTGTCTAGTTCATCTTCTACTTCATTCGATTCTGCCACGTTGACGGTGAAACCAGACATTTACGCAAACTACCGGAGGCTAAAAGACCAAGCGGTAAGTGACTATCTGGATTTAACTAGTTTATCGTTAGGAGTTACTAAACTGAAGGAGATTAAGCTTTGCGGAAGGGAAAGAGAGCACTATGTTCCTTGCTACAACGTATCCGCAAATCTGTTAACCGGGTTTAAATACGGTGAGGAGTTTGATCGCCATTGTGAAGTTTCGAAAGGCGAACCCTACTGTTTGGTTCGTCCTCCAAAAGACTATAAAACGCCCCTGAGTTGGCCAGTCGGTAGAGATGTAATATGGAATGAGAATGTAAAGATAACCAAAGATCAATTCCTTTCTTCCGGAAGCATGACGAAAAGGTTGATGCTAATGGAAGAGAACCAAATTTCGTTCCGCTCAGATGATGGTGTCAAAGATTACTCCCACCAAGTGGCGGAGATGATAGGATTGCGGAATGATGTGGAATTTTATCAAGCTGGTGTAAGTGTTATCATATACTTTACTGCTCTTCTTTACTACATTTATAATGACTTTATTAGTAGCGGCTAATAGGGCTGCAAATTAACCAAACATTCAGCGAACAGTTCCTGAACCGTACGTTTGCGATCATTCGTTTAATAAATGAACGAACAAGAAATTTCGTCCGTTTAGTTAAATGAACGGACATGAACAGAGGTCAAGTTCGTTCATGTATATACATGAACGTTCGGTAACGTGTTCGTTTGTTTTTGATAGTTCGTCAGTGTTTTTAATTATTACATTTGATTTGAATACTTCAAAATTCCGACAAATAAAATATTTAATAAGTATCAGTGTATTATATATTCTGTTCATGAACGCTTACTTGTGTTCGTTTGTGTCCATGAATGTTCGATTGCGTTTCTTACCTAAAATTAACGAACATGAACACATTCATTTCCTTAATGATTGAACACGAACAGAAAATCTCGTTCGGTAAGTGTTCATGAACACATATATTTCCTTAACAAGTGTTCGCTCGGTTTGTTTGCAGCCCTAGTGGCTGGTCCTTATGATGCTAGCTGGATTTTCTGATTACCTTTATGAAACCTTGGATCTTATTTATGTTAAATGGTGTCAACAGGTGCGCACGGTTCTTGATGTTGGTTGTGGGTTCGGTAGCTTTGGGGCTCATTTGCTTTCACTGAAACTAATGACTGTCTGCATGGCTGCATATGAGTTAACCGGTAGTCAAGTTCAAATATCTCTTGAAAGAGGTCTTCCCGCCATAATCGGCAACTTTAATTCGAGGCAGCTTCCATTTCCATACTTGTCATACGACATGGTTCACTGTGCAGAGTGCGGTATTCTATGGGATGACAAAGGTACTTCATTTTAGATGGAGTAAAATGCCATTTTCGTCCCTGAGGTTTGGCCAGTTTTGCGACTTTCGTCCAAAGGTTTGTTTTTCCGCATCTGGATCCAAAAGGTTTGAAATCTTGCCATTTTCATCTGGCTTGTTAACTCCATCCATTTTTCTCCGTTAAGTCAGGGGTATTTCCGTCTTTTTTGTTAACATAAAAGGGAAATTAGGTTTTTTACAGGGGTATTCAGTCTTTTTACATGAAGTGAAAAAGACCGAATTGCCCTTTTAAGTTAACAAAAATACGGAAATATCCCTAACTTAATGGAGAAAAATGGATGGTGTTAACGAGCCAGATGAAAATGGCAAGATTTCAAACCTCTTGGATCCAGATGCGGAAAAACAAACCTTTGGATGAAAGTCGCAAAACTTGCCAAACCTCAGGGATGAAAATAGCATTTTACTCTTTAAGATGTGAAATGCATCTTGTATTTTTTTCTCACCTAATTTTGGTGATACTAACAATGTTTTCATGAATCAGATGGATTGTTACTTATTGAAGCTGACCGGATACTTAAGCCTGGAGGCTACTTTGTTTTACATGGAAGTTCGTTAAGTACAAAGAAGGGAAGCATGGCCAGCCCGATCGAAGAATTTGCCCGAAAAATCTGTTGGACTTTCGTAGCTCAGCAAGAAGAAACTTTCATCTGGCAAAAAACCGTCGATCCGCAATGCTACTTATCTAGGTGAGACTAGTTGTAAACTTGTAATAAGTTTCACCTTATATATATTATTGTAAGTAAATTGCCATTTTCGTCCATGAGGTTTCGCTACTTTTGCGACTTTCGTCCAAAGGTTTGTTTTTCCGCATCTGGATTCAAAAGGCTTGAAATGTTGCCATTTTCATCCAACTCGTTAATTCCATCCATTTGTTAACGTTAAGTCAGGGGTATTTTCGTCTTTTTAGACATTTTAGTGATGATTAAAGGGTTTGGGTGGGGGGAAAGTCAACAGAGGTGGTTCTTTATTTCTTACAGTGTTTTTTATTTTAATAATAAAATGTCCAAAAAGACGGAAATGCCCCTCATTTAACTTAGAAAAATGGATGGAGTTAACGAGTTGGATGGAAATGGGAAGATTTCAAACCTTTTGGATCTAGATGCGGAAAAATAAACCTTTGGATGAAAGTCGCAAATGTGGCCAAACCTCAGGGACGAAAATGACATTTTACTCTATTATTGTTTACTGGTTCTAGTTTTGGGTAACAATTTAGAAATTTATTGAAATCTATTTTGTCGTCAATTGTAGCATTCAGGGGGTGATTCCACCTTGTAGAGAAGAAAGAGAAGATATTCCATCGTATTATCAGCCACTTGCATCCTGTGTGGGCGGGACCACCAGCAAACGCTGGGCCCCCATTCAAAATCGGTCTTCCAGTTCCCAAATTACCCCTGCTGTGCTTGAAAATTATGGAAAGTATTATTCTTGTGAAATATTATAACTGCAGACAACTGTTATTACACCTAACAATGTTGATGTAATTGGTCAAATCTTTCTGCAGGAATTCAACAGGATGAATTCTACGAAGACTTTGAATCGTCGTTATCAGCTTTAAGAAATTACTGGTCTTTGCTCACACCCTTGATTTTTTCTGATCACCCTAAACGACCGGGTGATGAAGATCCGTTACCTCCGTATAATATGATAAGAAATGTGATGGACATGAATGCGCGTTATGGTGGTTTGAATGCTGCATTTTTGGAAGAAGGAAAAGCTGTTTGGGTGATGAATGTTGTTCCTATTAGGGCTCGTAATACACTCCCAGTTATATTTGATCAAGGTTTTGCTGGTGTTTTGCATGATTGGTAAGAAATTAGTTTCTTATTCATGTATTTGTGAATTTCGTTGTACATATAGGTCATTAAAAGATGATTCCTTGTTCCGTTTGGGTGAATATAGTAGACTTCCAAATCGTGAAATAAAATTTGCTACTATGTATGTAGGTGTGAACCATTTCCCACGTATCCACGAACATATGACATGCTTCATGCAAATGGGCTTCTTTCATACCTTATTTCCGAACGATGCAGCGTCACAAATTTGCTTTTGGAGATGGATCGTATCCTACGCCCTGAGGTATATATACTCATTTAGTCCTCTACATTTGAAAAAAAAATATTTAAATACATTAGATAGCTATTGTTTTACTATAGTTTTTATAATCATAACGAGCACATTTTTATTTTATAATATTTTGGAAAGAATGAACGAAAAATATATGCGGATCCACTGGTGATTAGTTTGACCCATACTACAAAATGCAACTTATAGCTTTGTTCTCTTGCAGGGATGGGTTGTTCTTTCGGATGACGTGGGGTCCATAGAGAAGGCCCGTTCCGTTGCTACACAAATTCGATGGGAAGCAAGGGTCATTGATCTTGAAAATGGTAGTGACCAGAGAATACTTGTCTGCCAGAAGCCGTTTGTACGAAGATGAATCCTGCAACCAAACACGGTTTAACCTTCCTCTGATCATTCGACGTTAAAACTCTGGTAACTACTGTACATCTTTCATGCAGTATTTCGATCCCTTTACTTATGAAGTCTGAAGTGTCTTATTGTTTTTTATGTGCATAAAATCTCTCAAATCATTTAATTCATAAAGTTAGATTTGTATTGAAAATAATATAATTGTATTTCAAACACAACCTTTTTTTTGTAAAAAAAATTAATAAATTTGGGTGATAAGTTTCCCGGGTCAAGCTGACCTACTTGGATATGTACCCAAAGTAAGCGTGTTACCCAATCCGTCCATTTTGACACCTCTAATATAAACCTGTTGTACCAGGCACAAGTCAGGTGAGAGGCTCTACGCTTGAATTTTGGCATGACATATTCGTAGATAAAAAGAAGCTTGAGATTGAACCAAAACACTTGCAGGATGTATAGATTGGAGAAAGTTTTGCTGTCTCAAAATTTCTTGAGTGTTTTTTGTTTTGTTAATTTTTTCCATACCTTTTATGAAATAGCAATTCATTCATCCAAATTTCTCTCTTTGTATGTGTGTTTCTTGATCAGTTTTGTTACCTGAATTCCATTTTGTATGGAACATCACTTGAGTGAATAGGGGTTTTTTTATATAACGGCTGAGACACACATTCACTAAACCTATTACCGAATCTACATCAATGTTCACCTGTATGACTAGAACCTTCAACCACTTGGGAAGAAACATTTCTTTATTATATACAATGATACATTGATACCTCTAGGCTACAAGCCCTTTGGGTGGGTCTGGTCACGTGTTTAACTAAGCCCTTTGACCAAAGAAAGTAACATTTTTCACTTGATATACCCAATTGTTTGAAAGACAATTAGATAAAATTTTATTATGTTATACCAGAATTAAGTTCTCATTTAAATGTCATGATTACAAATAAATTATACAATAAAAATCGCATGCTCTTCTATAAAGATATTAATAAGAGCATCCATAATAAGAGATTTTTAGTTAATTTTATGCACATTGACGGTTGGTTCCCTTCTTGCTATTGTGGCTCTCATTTTTAAAGGATGTTTTTGGGCACACCGGCCATACTTGGTGAAAAACATGGTGTGGGCCCCTTTGTACTAGATATTGTATATATATATTATAGAGTGAGAATTATTGGTGGACATGTCTCTTTAATTATATGAAGAAAGAGATGATTGGTTAAAAAATAAAAATAAGTGATGATATGATAATGTTTTTTGGTTTTCTTATTGGGTGTGTTTTGGCTTTTTTGAAGAATGAATGTTTTTTTATTAGACGGCTGACTAGGCACGTTTTTTAGTCTCCTTATTGTTGATGGTCTAATAATTTTTTTATATTCACACTACATTACTTTATGGGAAAATCACCAAAATAGTCACGACCACGCCGTTATTTCAATACTAGCCAACTGACACATCTCTACGAGCCGGTACCGTTCACTGACACGGCTTAAGGAGTTCTTTCAACGCAAACCAATTGGAACACGACACGTGTCCGACAAACTTCTGAAACGGCTTGATATGCTGAAAAGGCTCCGATCAGATGAACCGGCTTGAAACATATACTGAAACGGCTCCAATCAGATGAACCGGCTTGGGTCACCTCAGACGTCTCGAACAGTGCCTGTGACGGCTTGAGCACTTGCCGGAAACGGCTCGGCTTGAGCACCACCGTAAACCACCATCACCCTCACCGAGCACCACCACCCTGCAACCAACCACCACCCTCACCTCACCAAGCACCACCACCCTCCACCCACCACAACCACCACCCGGATTAGTATAGATGCGGCGGAGTTTGTTGAGTTGTTTACTGTGAAACCGGTGGTTGATGATGAGTTTGTTGAGTTGATTGAGTTTCTGAATGACGATAAAGACTTGAACTTTGATCTGCACATATGCTTCAAGGAGGTGAGGGTTGTGGTGGGTGGAGGGTGGTGGTGCTCGGTGAGGGTGGTGGTTGGTTGCAGGGTGGTGGTGCTCGGTGAGGGTGGTGGGAGGTTGCAGGGTGGTGGTGGGAGGTGAGGGTGGTGGTGGTGCTAGGTGAAGAAGATGAAGACATGGAGTAGGGTGGGAGTGGTGAAGAAGAAATAGGGAGATGAGAGAGAGAGAGAGAGAGATGAGAGAGAAAGATGACAGGTGATGGGAGATGCTTTGACAGTCAGTGGCGAAGCTTGGATTTTTCGGCCGGGGGGTGAAAACATATATACCCAAAAATTTCTATAGAACCGGGGGGGTGAAAACGTATATACCCACAAATTTATGTACGAAAACTACATATATAACACTACTGAGCGAAAAATCCCGGGGGGCGGACGTCCCCCCCCCCCCCCCCCCAATTAAGCTTCGCCCCTGTTGACAGTTAACACGTGGCAAAAGGTGACTGGTCTTTGAGGAAAGTTCTTAGCTTATGTCTTGAGCCGGGTTGGAATTCGTGAAACGGCATTTTATGGGGTGTCAACGGGCTATTTTTAAAATTTTGACCAAGTCTTGCTAAATTCGTGATTTCCCCTTACTTTATTTCTTTATTAACACCCGACTAACTCCTACACTGAAATATGATTGGAAGACCTATATAACTAATAGAACATATAAAGGGTAAGATACCATTACTAATAAAAGCAGCAAATATGATAAATAAAACAGATTATAAAATACAAAGGGGTGAGAAAGTGTATATAAATAGAAAGTAGAGATTAGAATGTTCCGAGAGAATGGGATCTGGAGTCCCTGAAATAACCACACAATATGCGCCCTATTCTCCCCCATTTCTTCATAATAAATAACATCAGATCATCATTTTGCTCCTTCTAGCATTTACACTATTTCGATCAACAAAATGTCCAACGACAAGGAACGAGAAACTCATGTTTACATGGCGAAGCTGGCCGAACAAGCCGAGCGTTACGAAGGTGTATATCATAGATCTTATGGTGGTAGTTTGATTGATTAGGAATGTTGTTATGATTCTGTTGATCAACGATCAATCTAAGTCGTATAATGCAATGAAGTGAAGTTTTAGGTGTGCAATATGACATGGACTTCATATATTGTTTTTGAATGTGTTGGTATGTTGCGTGTGTTTTTAACGTGGATCTGATTGTGTTAGATCAATCGGAATGTTGTTTCGATCAGTACATTTGGCTGGTAGCTTAATGCATGATGTAACAGTGGATATCAGTTGAAAATATGGTGTACATGATTTGGTATCATCTTCACCTGTTGGATTTTAATGTTTTTTTTTTCTTAATCTGCATTGGTGTTATATTGTGGATGTTCGAATGATGTTTTGATTTTCATCACTGTATGCATGAAATGTACACAATAAATCAGTAATTTGGCGTTGAATAGCGGTGGATCGTTGATTTGTTGCTTTCAACTTCATATGTTGATTTCGAGTGTGTTTTTATGTCCTGAGTTTGTAATGTAAGATGTGTTGCAGTCTTCCTTATCACTATGCTTAATGCTTTAGATTGTTTCGATAATTTGAAAATTTGGTGTGTTTTCAGCATGCATTAGTGTAATTTGGAATGTTGTTATGATCCGTATCGCTGCAGCCCTATAATTTGTTATATAAGCAATATGTTGCCCATATGGAAGTTTATTTTGTCCATCTGCGTGTTCAATATAGTTAATTATAGATTTTTTTTTTATTTTGTTTCAGAGATGGTTGAATGTATGAAGAGTGTCGCAAAACTAAACGTCGAACTCACTGTGGAAGAGCGAAACCTGCTTTCAGTTGGGTACAAGAATGTGATTGGTGCAAGGAGGGCGTCTTGGCGCATTATGTCGTCAATTGAACAAAAGGAGGAATCGAAAGGAAATGAAAGCAACGTTTCCTTAATTAAGGGCTACTGCAAAAAGGTTGAAGATGAACTCGCCAAAATCTGCAGCGACATTCTTGAAATCATAGATAAGCATCTCATACCCTCTTCTGGCTCAGGGGAAGCTACTGTTTTTTACCACAAGATGTGAGTCATGTTGTGTTATTATTCTATTATTGTATTTTGTTTCAGTTGGATACAACTGGTTTGTTTAAATCCGTTCCCATTCTATCCTGTTATCAAACCCATACCCATAGTGATTCTTGAGTGCAAACTAAACACCATTGAAATACATCATCATACTCAGTAAATCCTACCAATAGCAAAGCTAAGGTAGGGTATGAGGAGGGTATATGTAGACAGCCTTACCTCTACCCCGTAGGAATAGAGAGGCTGCTTCCAGGGAGACCCCCGTCTCGATTGTAGTTTTGTATCAAGCCTTGGACCTAAGACACATAACACTCAAACAATCGGGACAGAGACTGATTGATGCATGTACCCCTGTGTCTTTCAGCTATCAACGTCACCACATGATGCATGATTAACCATCCGCCGCTTTTAAACGTTATTTTCACGAAATTAGTAAAATAACGTTAAAGTCAGTACCATTTCACTTTTGCCCCCCGAGCGCCCACACATATATACATTATATATGCACACCATTGAAATACATGATTGTATGAATCCCTAGATGCTAGTCGGTCGGTGGGTTACTGACTACCTATTAATCAGGATTAGTCGTGATTAATCGGATTGGGATTTATATATGTGATTTTTAGTTTTATACATATATATATATATACACACACACATTTTCATATGTATTTTTTCAAGTAGACAGGTTTTAACACCTCCTCTACCCATTTTTTAATTACAAGATTAATCTCCGGAATTTATAGGTTTTGGCCGGAATCTGACCAGAATCTCACCATAATCACTTATTCCCGGCCGACCAGGGCCGACTAGCGATTAATTCACCGATTACCAAAAAATTAAGCAGTTATCGATCGACTAGCGATTAATTGCCGACTAGTCGCCGATTAATCCCAATTTTTCCATCACTGCTGAAACATACAAAGATTTCCCATACTTGACCTTTTGGTCTGGCATGCTATTTTAGGCAAGGAAGTTAAGTGGTTAGTAGGATCATAACTTCTTATTAGATCACAAGTTAGGAATCAAATTTTACCATTCGTTCTTATTGATACCAAATTAAAAACGCCGCAGTGTGTTCGATATATTCCTTGACGTGTGTTGCTTATTTGTTGAAATTTTGAATTTCTGAATTATTTTTATTATGTTCAATCTGGATACAGGAAAGGTGACTACTATAGGTACCTTGCTGAATTCAAGACGGACCAAGAAAGGAAGGACGCTGCCGAACAGTCATTGAAAGGCTATGAGGCACGTTTTACCTTTTTTCTCTTTTCTTTTACTCTTACGTGACGTCGGGGTGGCAATCAGAACTTTTTTTTTATCTGAACTAAAACCGTTACTTTTTTAAAACGGCCCATTTTGACCTGTTACTCAACCCGCCTGTTTTGCCAGGCTTACAACGAAGCAATGATCAGTTGTCGCATTTATATGATATTTTTTTTTCTTTATATAATATTTCGTTGTTTGTTTAGGCGGCTGCTGCTGCTGCAAACACAGAACTCCCTTCAACCCACCCAATTCGTCTTGGTTTGGCTCTCAACTTCTCAGTGTTTTACTATGAGATTATGAATTCACCCGAAAGGTATTTTTAAGCAACCTGTTCTTTCTTATCGAACAAATGTACGATAAAATGATTATAAATTAACATTGCAGGGCCTGTCATTTGGCTAAACAAGCTTTTGATGAGGCAATTGCTGACCTGGACTCCTTAAGTGAAGAATCTTACAAAGATAGCACCTTAATCATGCAGCTCTTGAGAGATAACCTCACTCTTTGGACCTCTGATTTGCCCGAAGATGGAGGTACCGCAAATCCTTCTTGCATATTGTTTTCGTATGCATTAAACATTTACAACCTTTTCTTGATGACAAAAAAAAAGTGTTTTGACTGATACTGGGGTGTGAATTTTTGACATGATCCGAAAGCATGACACGAAAAAGAAACTTAACACGAAATTCACGGGTTTGAGTCAGTTTCAAGTTGAACCCATTTAGCTAAACGGGTCGGGTTCGGGTCAACCCAGTTGGGTTGGCGGGTTGACCTGTTTATATTATATTATATTTTTTTTAAATATTTTTATGTCATAAATTAAATTGGGTGTGTATTTAACTATTTATGCCATAATTATAACTTAAAAAGAGAAATTGACACACGATTTTATAAGTTAAATGTAACTGTATTATATGCATTTGTGATTTTTTAGTAAATTTTAATTTATTAATTTGAGAAAAAAAATAAAAAAATAAAAAAATCGGGTTGAACGGGTCGTGTTCGGGTCAACCAGTGAATATTCGGGTCGTGTTCGGGTTTGTATGTGTATGCATGACACCATTTTCTGGGTTCGGGTCGGGTTGAACCCGCGAACACGACCCGTTTAGCACCCCCCAACTGATACCAATATTGACCCGTTTTGACCCAAACCGGTTAGCTGACCACCCCGTCTTGAATTGTGTCTTCAGGTGACGAAAACCAGCCCAAGGGTGAAGACTCGAAACCAGCCGAACCAGAGGTTAGCACTACATTTTAGTTTATGAACGGGTTTGACCGAACAACTAATTTTTTTTTTCGCAGAAGCCGAAGTGATGGGAGATCAATATCAAGCCCAGCCCAAGGCGACGGCGGGTTGTAGGCATTGAAGTTCTCGGCATGTTCCGGCTTTTCTCACAAGTATTCTTGTTTTGAAAAGTTTGGTATCATTTTATACAAAACCGAATTGATCAGTCAACCCAAAACTACAAAAAGAATCTGGACAATTTTATAAAAAAAATTCTGCTTGGTTTTTGGATCTTGTTTGAGTTTTATTTTGTTGAATTTACTACTTGTCATAAGAGCTTTGGCCCATTCAATGTTGTTGTATGGTCCAGATATTTGGCTCTGTTTGCCTGTGTTTTCAAGTTGTTGAAATTTGTTGTTCTCTTTTGCTTGCTCTATTTAACCAACCATTCTCATATTTTCTTGTTAGTTTTTGACAATTTAAACTTATTTATATCAAATACGAATCAAATGAGGTTATATAATAGATAACACGACACGAATGATACAAAAAAAATTTATGACTAGAAGGGAATTGTTTAATTATCTATGATCTTTTGAGATAAAAAAAAAATTATAACTAGAAGGGAATTGTTTAATTATCTAAAATACACCTTGTATTACATTAAACTAATATTAATGAATAAAATTTCATTTAAGACAGCGTTACCCACTTGCAAAATATTGGGCTATGTTGGTTATTTTCATAATGAACTATCGAAATTAATGATGATTATTCTACTATGTTTGAAGTTATTAAACAAGGTGTGACTTATAAAGTGGATGATAATGATTTTGATAAGCTTAACCGTGTTTGGTTGTCAAACAGGATTCTAAAGTTGGGTTAAAATCAATTGTGTTTTCTATGTTGTGCATCAGGATCATGTCAAGACACATTTTGATTAGATTACATGCACTTGAATATGACTAATGCATATTATGTTTTCAATGCACATAATCAGTTGTGTTGTGCATTAGGATGATGTCAATAGCATCCTCATTAGATTACATATAAGTTCAAAATAGCTGGTGCACATTAAGTTTTGAATGCACATAAGCCTTTACACATTAAATGTACAATTGAACTTACTTATAAGTTAAACTGCTACACATTAAGTTTTGAATGCACATAGGACTTTACACCTGAAATGCACAATTGGACTTGCATATAAGTTGAAGAACCGCTGCACATTAAGTTTTGAATGCACATAGGCCTTTACACATGAAATGCACACCGGTTCTTTTCTCATTGTATGCACAATTGGACTTGGTTATAAGTTGAACAGGCATGATAGACTTTGTTTTGCACAACTGGATTTACCAAACTCAGGAACAGGGATGATATACTTTGTTATGCATAGTACGATTTAGCAAACTCTGGAAGAGGGATGATAGACTATTTTATGCATAGTAGGATTTGTCAATCATTTGAACAGCGAGCATACATCTTGGTAGGGATAACATGAACTGTTTGACCAGATAAAAAGGTCACAAGTGAAAGTCAAACCCAACCCAACTCCGAAAAGTCAAACCCAGTTCAACTTATAAACTGCATTCCAATTCCGGTTACATGTGTTGATCTCTTGTTGTTGTATTAGAACCTTGATATTGTTGTTTAATTAATGGCTAAAGGTGGTTTGTTACTAGATTAGGAAAAACATTTGAAGATAGAGGGAAATTAAGAAATCAACCTGCAGGGACTGATATTGTAAGTAAAGTTTTAGGGGTATTTAAGTCTTTTTACAGATTTACAAACGGTCAGTGAGAGGGTTTTGATTGTGAGCAATTGAAAACGTGAGAGACTGGAGTGTTGAATTTTTTAAAATAAGGACTGAACCTGAAATTGGATGTAAACCTCAGGGACTAAAACTGTTTACTCTAAAATTTTATCTTTTTTCAGAAGACATGTGACCCACTTATTTATATGAATCTTTTTAATACTAGTGACAAATTGATGCATACTCATGAATTGCCAATCTTTTTTAATGCATGCAGGGGAGGAGCATGTGACACTAATCCTTTTTAATGTATGTTTAAAATTTAAATACTTCAATAACTTTTTTTAATTACATTTAACGAAGGAAAACTACAACAAGATCAAAAATGAGTTCATAGCTACAATTTGATACTTAAAACAAGAAGTTGATGACAAAATGCCCATACTTCATTACACACTTCACATGCCTACCCTCCATAAAAGAATTATCTACAAATAAAAACACATTAGGAACACCATAAAAAAGTTATCATACATATACAAAACACACATCTACGTGTATATTCAGCTACTCGCTCCGCTACAAACGTGAACATGTCGTTCACGCGAACTTGTGAACATATCGACATATATGCTCGTTTCGTTTTTAAGTGCAACACTCCTTTCATATTAAAATAAATAAATTCTTGTATAGTATGCCACACGCACGTCGATGGTTCATAGCAACGACACTATAAAACATGTCTAAGGTCCCTAATAATTCAAATCTGCATCGCACTACAATTATTTTGCAAAACAAAATCGAACGTATGGTGCCACTTGATAAGCACAAAGAAATACAAGAAAAAACCTATAAATAATCCTCATTAGTCATTCCTACCAAACTGAACATTAAGCCAAGTAACTTGCACCGGTTTAAAGATCTTACCAGCTGGCCCAATCGCAAAAATACACTTCGCAAGTGCCATCACAATAGATGCATTCAGAGCTCTCTCTTGTGCACAACTACCACATCTTACGCATATTCCGTACTAAATTGAAGGTTAAATAATGTATCTCGTCGACTCTCGGCACCCATGCGGATTTTAAACTCTTTTGCGAAAGCGTCCACTTTATCATCACTTTCATAATCCATCTCTCTGACACAGCGTCTACGAACTTTTTTCAGAATCTCCTTTGTTGGTTCAAATCCTGCAGTAACCTGCTAGCGGTGTATGATAGCATATATCATCAGTCAATCATAGCTTAAAACTTTAAACAAAACATTCATTACCATGTCGTTAATTGTTGAGAGTGTGGCTTGTAGATCTCGCTTGATAAGATGAGCATCGACTAGAAGCGCGTATGATTTTGCATTAGGCTTCACGCCTAAACTTACCAAGTGCTCAAACACTTTAACCGCTTCATCTCTCTGCAAAAATTAAACATCATTTACATGCATAAGTTGTTCTTTTATGATATTTTAAATGACATATTTGCATGCGCCAAATTGTAACCTTTTGTAGTTTCCCAAAAGCACACAAGAGAGCGTTATACGAATGGATATCGGGAGTCAATCCGAAACTTGATTCCATCACACTAAACGTTTGATACGCTCGATCAACATCCCATATATTCGCACACCCTAAAATAACACAATTTAACGCAGCAACCGATTTGTACGGAGGATCTGCACGGCTCAAATTTTCCAACTGATAATAAACCTAAATAAGATAAGAACTTCAAGTCAGCAGCGAATCGGAAGATAAAAATTAAACAAAGCAAAAAAAGTAAATGTCATTTTCGTCCCTGAGGTTTGGTCAGTTTTGCGACTGTCATCCAAATGTTTGTTTTTTCCGCACCTGGATCCAAAAAGTTTGAACTGTTGCCATTTTCATCTGACTTGTTAACTTTATCCATTTTTCTCTGTTACGTCAGGGGTATTTTGCGTCTTTTTTTGTTAAATTTAATTCGATCTTTTGAATACTTGTACATTATGCTAAATGCTGGTACATAAGGTGAAAAAGGTTGAATTGCCCTTTAAGTTAGCAAAAAAGACAGAAATACCCTTTACTTAACGAAGAAAAATGAATGGAGTTAACAATCCGAATGAAAATGCCAAGATTTCAATTCAAACCTTTTGGACCCAGATGCGGAAAAACAAATCTTTGGGCGAAAGTCGCAAAACTGGCCAAACCTCAGGGACGAAAATGGCATTTTACTCAAGAAAAAAAAAAAGAACGGATGTGCATACATTATCCAAAGTTGCAAATCCATTCTTGGAGCATGCTACAACCAACGGATACAATGACGTAAACGGAGAAAACAACTCTTCTTCAGTTGCTTTCGGAGATTCTTTATAAGCTATTTCAAATTCGTGCAAAGTACTGAACGCTTTCTGCAAGTTACCGAACGAAGAATACGCAAATATTTTTGCCAGATAAGATTCAGGGCTGGGGACTTTTTTTTGACGTAAAGATCGTTTAAGGATTGCCCAAGAGCCATCTAAAAGCTTAGAGTTAAAATTTCGACCAGCAGTCGTTAACGTGTTTACGACTAATCCTTCATCTACGGAAAGTAATACAGGTGGCCTTGCGATTTCTCCACGAGCAATCCATTTTGCCATAAATTCGAGCCCGTAAAATGCCAGCTCACTGTTATCGGTGTTCGTTGCAACTTCCATGATGTAATTGCATAAGTTCCATGGTGGACATAAGGCTTTGTTTTGATCCATTTTCTTACATCTCTCGATTATTGAAACTAATGTATCCAGCCTTTTTGTGTTAACGCAGCTCCTGACACATTCTGTAAATGCTTGAACTGACAACATGTAACCGGATTTTAAGGTTAAATCGATGTACTTTAATGCATCATCGATTTGATTTTGAAATAGCAGCAACCGGACAACAAGGTGGTAAGATTCTTCGTCAGGTAAAGCAGCCTTTGATTCTTTTCCAGTTTCGATCATCCTAATACATGAAGCATCGATCGGTTTAATACATAGTCAAACGGCAACTCAAATACTTTTTACAAGTTGGAAGAAATTTCATATACTATTACAAAAATGCAGGTTCATAATAATACTATTTACAATACTATTATGCCTTTGTACTTATTTATTTTTCTCAAAGCGCGAACATAAATACTTTCTTTATACAATAATGCAACGTCCACACAAGAAGAAAATTTCAAAATATGAAAATAGCATTCTAACCTCTATTAGTTGTATGCTTTTGATCTTATGAGACAAACTTGTATTTACTAATGTAAAAGTGTCATTTCATCAATCAAATATGAAAACGGCGTAGGTTATTATGTATTATTAATCAACCATATATAAGAATAGTATTATAATATGACTAATGATTACAAAGAGAGCCTAATCAAATCATATCATATCTCCTAGCTATGGTACGGATAGTTACAAACATACAATAGGGAATAAACCATGAAAAAACTCCTCTTTGTGAGAAAACTCTATCTAACCATTGCAAAGCCCTAAATTCTAAACCCTAAGAAATAAACCTCTAAACTCTAAAAGCTAAACCATAAAACATAAAGGCTAAAGCTTAAAAGCTAAAAACCTATGCAGTTAATGCGGTAAAATATCGGATATCGGTCAAGGACCGATATTTGAGATATAGGTTATCTCGGTGAGATATCGGTAGTTATAATATAATGTAGAATTTATATATATAGCAATTTAACACTTATAATTCAGTGATATATCGGTCAAATATCTGTTATATATCGGTTGTATCGGTCAATACCGCCGATAATATCGGTATCGATATTCTGACCGATAGTTTTCTAGGGGACCGAAATGACCGATATATCACCGATATCAACTACATCTTGGTTTTAAATTGCGTGATGCGCTCCGATGCGTTTGGTCTACAAATCTGATGCGTGATGCGTGAAGCGCGATACGTGATGCGCTCTTTATAAAAAAATATTAAAAAATTATTTATACATAAAAACTTATGAAAATATACTTGAAGTAAAACAAATGACGCAATAAGAAGATAAGAGTTGTGGTTTTTGGTTCAAATCAAGCATACTAAGATATTAATTATTGAAAAAACCAAACCTAGTTCATAAAATCTCGAAAAAAACATAAGAAACAATGGTGCGTGCATCAGAGCGCATTATGCGATGAGCGCAATATACTCGCATCACGTAAACGCAACGCATCAGTTGTGGCGATGCGCTCTCATCAGCGCATCAGGCGCATCACGCATTATGCGCGCATTTTAAAACCAAGAACTACATAGCTAAAAACCAAATGCTAAAGCTAAACAAGGTAATCCCTAAACTCTAATAATTAAACGCTAAACCCTAAACACTAAACCCCATTAAAAGTTCAGCACAAATATCAATCGTCTAAAAGAGTTTTCTTACGAACAGGGGCGCAGCTATTAAGGGGCCGGGGGGCGCCCGACCCCCCGAACTTTTCGCTCAGTGATGTAATATATGTGGTTTTCGTATAGAAATTTTTGGGTATACACGTTTTCGACCCCCTGGTTCTATAGAAATTTTTGGGTATATACGTTTTCGACCCCCTGGTTCTACGAAAAGATCAGTTCTTTGTCTTTACAATACTTCTTATAACTTTCAATGCACTTAAAAATATATCCATACATCAACTATACACAAATATAACAAAAACCCAACTGCAAACAAACCAAAAACTGACCTATCAATCAACTTAACAGCAGCTTCAGCCTCTCTCCCCTCATACAACGCCTTAAGCACCAAATTAAACGACGCCGTATTCGCCTCAATCCTATAATCCTCCATTTGAGCAACAAGATCCAACAACTCACCAGCAGAAGCTCCCATCATCAAATTCGCCCTCAAATAATGATTATACAAACTCACATCAGGCTTATTCGGTCTCCCTTCACCATCCAACGATCTAATCCAATACTCAAACAACTGCTTTATATCACCCCACCGGTGTGACGTCATCCAGTCTGCAAACACGTTCATCATTGCGTCACCATCTAGGGTTTGCGACAGCGCCTCGATTCGTGACGAAGGGTGATTTGAAAACCCTAGTGGGATTAGAGACGGTGAGGCTGCTGATGATGATGATGAGATGTTAGGGTTAAGGTTAGGGTTTCGCCAGTTCTCGTTGTAGAGTGGGCTGCCAGTGGCGGGGTTAGGTGGTAGCGGCGTGGTGGTGGTCGGAGACGGTGGTTGATCGGCTAATTGGGGGTTTTGAGAGAGGAAGGTTGAGGTGGTGATGAATTTGGAGGTTAGGGTTTTGGAAAAAGGTCGGATTTTGCGAGTGAAGATCGCCATTGACGCCATTGTTGTGGAGGTTTGAGTGTGATCAGAGTGAGGGGGTGAAGTGGGTGTTAGGGTTTTTGTTTTGGGTTTTGGGTTTGGGTTTGTGAGTGAGAGGGTGAAGTGGGTAGATTGGGAGAAGGTTAGGGGGGTGTTTGGTGGTTTGTGAAAGTTGAAGGGTTGGTTTAGTCAAAAAGTAAAACAATTATTACATTTAAACACAAATAAATTAAGAAATATTGGATTTTAATAATCCTAAGTTTCGCCTGTTGGCCTATAATAATCTCAACTTTAAAAATTGCCTCAAATAATCCCAACTTGTAAAAGTTTGGCCGTCATTGATCCATTTCTAACATAGGTGCACTTAAATCAATTAAGGAGTCTCTAGGTGTAATAGAATTTATTGAGGAGACCAAATTCTATCTACATAGTTTATTTAGGTTTTTGCATGACACTCACGACAGTCATCAAAATGGTGCTGTTGCCGGGGAGTCGTGCGCAAAGTGTTTTGTGTTAAGTGTTTTCAGAAAATAATTAAAAAAAATCCAAAAATAGTGTTTACTTTGTTTAGTTCAGAATTACGCAAGGTTTTCTTGTATGTGCTTGTGCAGGTGAGCTTGGACGTGTATGCATCATACTCGGAAATCCGGGAAGTCTTCACCGCTAGTGTTCGATCTAGAATTGAGAGGATAGTTCGGCAGACCCGAGTGTTGCATCAAGAAAACAAAGTTCTACAATCTACAACATCGATACTCAAGTCAATGGAAAACTCAAACAACCAAGAGAAGCAAACCGAAACCTCACTTCCACAAACCCAATTCACACCAAGCCTACGCAACCTTCACCGAACACCTCTATACCATCTCAACCACCACCACAATCAGCTCAACCGGCTACTACTCAACTACCACCAATGCCTCCACCACCGTTTCCCAATTTAGACAACCTACCACCATTCTCAAACCAGCCAACATCTTCCCAATACCCAGTCTTCATCCAAACCTTTAATATCCAATATTCTTCACCGTATGTGAGGATTGTTGCTGATGAGAACCTGGTTCCACCAAACCAAACGCAACCGGTTAACTCATCCACCTCAATTCCCTTACCGACCCAACCTTCACATTACCACCTAGCTCAGCAACAACAGTTTCCCATTCGATCAAGGGAATAACTCAGGGGAGTTTGTTGAAGGTTACGACGAATACGAGATATAAGGGGGTACTCAAGGTAATAGGCAGGTGGTGAATGCGGGAGGTTATGAAAGGTACAACACATGATATGGTTTTTTAGAAAGAGGGAATCCGGGTACGTCTGGGTACTAACAACATGTTCATCAACCTGCGCCAATCAACCAACAGCCGATTCATACAAGGCCAATAGACATTCCGTTACCACCACCGGTGCCTCAAATGCCGGGTCAACAAAGGCCATTCCCAAGAAATCTAATTCCACCGGTTAACAACTTCGAGGGTATCCCGAGACGATATGATCAAGGACCGGTACGGAGGATTGAGAGCCATTCTAAACCCGCAATTGCTAACAACCCATCACCGATTGTAATACCTCTGTTACACGATCGTTCGTTTAAGGTTATAGTGTAGTCCATCCAAAGTTTACCCAAATACCATGGATTGGCAACCGAGGAACCGTATTTGCATATACTCGCTTATGATGCTCGTTGTCTCATTAAGAGGTAAACAAACAGTATTTTAGCCTTCAAACCTTTTGTGTGACACTTAGTAGTTAGTTAGTAAGTTTGGCCTTCTATCCAGTGGCAGATCTAAGAATTTTTTTGTACTTTGGTGGTAGTTGGTGGGATGGCAACGTATATGTTACTATCAATGTTTTAAAAATCGGTTTAAACCGGCCGGTTAAACTGGATGCTGGATGCTTGGCCGACACGAATCATACCGGTAAACTAAGGAAACGGCAAGGAAGTTGTACCGCCGGTAAGTTGGTTATACCGGTTTAAACTGGTATGCCGGTACTTGTTCATACCGGGCTAAAGGTCAAATTTTTGAACTTTTAATTTTTAGGTGTCTAAAAAAGGTGATTATATACCTTCTTAGTTAAAGTGTAAAACTTAGCGCCCACGATTGACTATCCACATCGATCAAACTTCTTCCTTACTCAAAGATAGAAAATTATTGGGTTTTTCAAATTTAGTTCTTCAACCGATCATTCAGGTTTACCTTCTTTTGACTTCTGTTCAATCATTCATGTTTTTATTTGTTTTAGTGTTTGCTAATTGCTATATAATGGTATTTAATCATGAACTTTTGGATAATCTTTTGGTTATGGATTAACTTTTAGAATATTTTTTTATTATTATGGAATGATGTAGTTTTGGATTATTTTTTGAGTTGAAATTATATTTTATGGATTTATAGAGTTAATTCGTTTACACGGTTGAACCGCTCGGTACAACCCAGTTCAACCGATTGAACCATTTCCGAGTCTAACCCGGTACGATTAAAATACTGTTTTTTAAAACATTGGTTACTATGGTGATAGTTGGTATGAGCAGGGGCGGGTATAGCTTGTAAATAGGGGTAGCCCCTACCCCTTGACGCTCCGATGGTAGTGTAAATTTTGGAAACAATGGCCTTTTATTGATTTGGTTACCCCCTTTTTTGAAACGTTTCCCCTGTAACATATATAGGATGCAGCGAACACGGGTAACCCGGAAACATAACAAACCCATAGAATGGGCCTTCACTGCCTTCACTTGTCAGCTACTCTCTTAAGCGCTCCAAGCCCACATTGCATCAAGCCCAACTCTGCATCAGTCCCGATAGCCCAATCCACTGCCTTGTATATTAAAAAAGAGTTAACTTTCGTTTTGCTCCCTATGGTTTGGTCACTTTAACGGTTTTGCCCCAATCATTTAAAAACGACCATTTTCCTCCTTAATGTTTTGATCTTGTCTCCTGTTTGCTCCCCGGCTCTAACTCCATCCATATTGTATGTTAACTGAAAGAATATTTTTGTAATTTCAAGTTAACATACAAGATCCAGGTACCCTTAAGTTATACTTGAAATTACCAAAATACCCTTCAAGTTAACATACAATATGGATGGAGTTAGAGCCGGGGAGCAAACTGGCGACAAGATTGAAACATCAAGGAGGAAAATGGCCGTTTTTAAATGATTGGGGCAAAACCGTTAAAGTGACCAAACCATATGGAGTAAAACGGAAGTTAACTCTTAAAAAAATACAACAAGTAAACATACAGCAAACAAATAAACTATGATGTATTTACTTAAATTGGAAGATTTTTTAGATTCGCCACTAGGTATGAGCATGTTGAGCCACTTAGGAGTTGGGATGATGGTCAAGAGATACAAGGTTGTAGATGCGAACGTGGAGGGTTGAAGTAATAACTCTATGACACTATGGTTATCCCTTGTTTTGGGTACATGCACTTTGGGTACTCACTAGTGTCGAGTGAAAATTTGTGTAGGACAATAGGAATTTCATAAGTTAAACGAGCTCGAGCTTTTCATAAGTTAAACGAGCTCGAGCCTAGTCGAGCTCAAGCTCGACTTGTTTGCACCCCTACTTTCGAGAACCCAAATCGGTTTTGCATTATTTGAATTCGAATCCGTTCTAATTTGAATTCAGTTTTTAAAATGTCAAACTCAAAACACCCAAAACCCTATTCCACAAACACCCCTAGTTATTTTTTTTATTTTGTTTGAAGATAAGTGTCGGATGTTGGAATTTCTGGAAAAAAACTGTGATTTCTGTAAGAATGCGTAACATCTGAAAATAGAAGTTTGCCAACGAAATAATACAAGACCTTTAATGGAGGTTCAAAGTAAGAATCATTAAATAATTATTAATAAAAGGCAAACCACTTTTTAGCCATTACATCATGTTCGATCCAACAAATGATTGATTGAGATCTTTAATCAATTCACTCCATGAATTACATAAAATCTTAGTGTTTTTCTGTCTACTAATGAATAATGATCATGATCAGAGGGTAAAGTAATTTATTTGGTTGCTAAGTATTAATTTACCCCATACATAATAAGCCAATAATCACACCTTAAATTAACATAATACCATTTGTACTGGGTACATAATGGACGAAATTACCGATGATTGATTTTCTGGTGCATTGACAGCCCTATGATCTTTTAATGTGGAGGTCATGGGTTTGAGTAAACAACTTTAACAATATATTAGACACTTTGTTTATGGCCATTAAATGTAATTTTAGGTAATTTGCAATTATGTAAAAGTGTTTCTTGTACTTTTCTCTCTAGATTACCAAAAGACGCCGGAGATTCAAAACTGACCGTCGCCGGGAGGCTCGACGGAGGGAAGTGTTTCGATTTAGCGGTCGAGGTCGCCCACCATTCGGCTTGACCTTTATCCCTAAACTGATCTATCGATCTCCCATTCGCTGACCGGGACTGGTATCTTCATCACAACTGTTTGGGTACCGGAAACATATTGCTGGTGGCTCGACGAAAGGTGGAAAGTGGGATAGTGTGTGAGGTTTGACCTGAATCACATATTGCTTGTGGTTCTAAATTTACCTTCCACCCTATTTTGTTTTTTCCATTGTTTTCATTCGCTACTGGGATAGTTTCTGAGCGGGTGGCTATTTCATTTGCCGACCGGGAATCTGTTCGTGTCTGGCCATATGGAAAGAGAGGAGGGCGAGATTGAAAATTCTAGTGAGAATAAAGGTCATTACAGAGAACAAAAAATGGAAGATCAAGCGAGAGAGAAGGCGGTAACTTTTTACATTGCAAACATACATCCACACATCTCGGATGGAGAATTATGGACCGAATGCAGGAATTATGGACAAATTGTAGACGCCTACATAGCAAAGAAACTTGATAAAAAAGGTCAACGATTCGGATTCCTTAGATTCGTGAAGATCACAGACGCTGACAAGATGGTGAAAGCTTTGAACCAGTTAACTTTCAATGGGTGGAGAATCAGGGCTAATGTAGCAAGATTTATCAAGATAGTCAAAAAGGAAAAAATAAGTAAAGGCAATAGATGGATACCAAAAGAGAACAAGTATAATAGCAGACCGGAGCCAATAAACAATCCAATCCTAAATAATGGGATGAGCTGGGCGGGGGTTGTCACGGCCCCCAACCCGGTTTGACCCGTTTCAGGAGCCGCGGGACAGAAAATCCCGTGGTATTTATTTAATTGAGTTTAACAGCGGAAGATTTCATCTGGATCTTTTTAAAACTGCAATTTCCTGATTATTTTATTTCACAATTCGGGATAAAACCCTGGTAATTTACAATCATAAGATTTCACGGAGAAATCTTTATTTTTACAAAACATGTTTCTTTATTTTATATTGAGCCACTTCCTTAAGCTTGTAGTGCTACGCGGTATTTTTCCTGGATCACAACAGATCACCTGAAACATGTTTGAAAAAGGTTTTGTCAGCGGGAAATACTGGTGAATCATTCTTTTTACTAAAACGACACATTTGTTATAATTTACAGTATTAAGAGCGATTACAATGTTTCTATATCAACCAACTACCCTCGGTATTTGTCACTCGACTCATTTCTGTGACTATGGTCATATCACCCATTGGCTAACTCGTTGTCCAATGGTGAAGATTATCAAGTAATGTATACAAAACCCCACATACCGGCTGTAATATGGAGATTACAAAGACTTAATCCCTGTAATTATAACTTTGAAAATAACATGATTTTGAAATCAAAGTTTGATAAAAAGAGAATGACTCACATTGCAGATTTAACACGAGCAGAGTCTAGTCTATGAATTAGCTTTGTTACCTAAATTAATAACATGCACACAAACTAGGTTAGTAACTAATACAGCATTTACGATAACTCACGAGATTAAACCCTCACATCGAATGACAAAGTGCGATACTTAAACATCCATCGAATTAACGACGAATGACAAAGCATAAACCCTAATTTGGGCAGCACTTAAACATCCATTGGATAGTTTAATCGATCGGACATTGAATCGTAGCAGCGATCGAGTTAATACCCTGTATTGCGGCAGCAATTTGTGATCGTGTGTGTTTTAGAACTGTTTCTACGATATCTCTGCGTATATTTTGAATTTTAACGTCGTTCAAGTGTCAGAATTCAAGTCCCAAAGCCCACTATTTATAGTCAAAATTTGACCCCCTCGCGTGACGCGATGGGTACCCCTGGGGGCGTCGCGTGGCGCGAGGGGTCCTATCCTACCATAGGGTAGCCCCGTGTGTGTGTAGGCTTGCTGAGTCGACATAATTTTAAAATTCGATTTTGACAGCTTATTATTTGGATAATCGTAACTAGGGAAAATCCCCCCCCCCCCCTGAGTTTTAGGGGCCCTAATCCTGATTCCGATTGTTTTGAAAATTTTAGGGTTTATACAGAATCACTTGGGTGTCTCAATTAGGGTTTCCTTTTGGATAAATTAATATAATAATTTGGACTTTTGATATGAGTTGTTACATCCTCCCCACCTTAATAAAAATCTCGTCCTCGAGATTTACTGGAATAATTGAGGATACTTTCACTTCATTTCTGATTCCAGCTCCCAAGTGTATTCAGCTCCTCTCTTTGAATCCCAATTTACTTTAACTAGCACTAATCGTTTGTGTTTGAGAAATTTAACTTTTTTGTCTTCTATTTGTAGTGGCTTCTCAACAAATTTTAACTTTTCGTTTACCTCTATATCTTGGAGAGGTACTACCAAAGATTCATCTGATAGGCATTTCTTGAGGTTGGATACATGAAATACGTCATGTACTCCAGCTAATTCTTCTGGTAGTTGTAACCGATAAGCAACTGGACCTATACGTTGGATCACTGGAAATGGTCCTACGTATCTTGGACTTAGCTTTCCTTTCTTACCGAATCGGACTACTCCTTTCCAAGGTGAAACTTTTAATAGTACTTTGTCTCCAATTTGAAACTCCAATGGCTTCCGTCTATTATCTGCATAACTCTTCTGGCGATCTCGAGCCGTCTTCAGTCTTTCCTTGATTTGAGAAATTTTGTCGGTTGTCTCTTGCACTATTTCAGGACCTGACAATTGACTTTCTCCTATTTCTGCCCAACAAACTGGAGTTCTGCACTTTCTTCCATATAGTGCCTCGAATGGAGCAGTTTCAATACTAGAATGATAACTATTGTTATAGGAGAATTCAATTAAAGGTAAGTGATCATCCCAGTTTCCACCAAAATCTATTACACATGCTCGGAGCATGTCTTCTAGAGTTTGGATTGTCCTTTCACTTTGTCCGTCTGTCTGAGGATGATATGCCGTACTTAAATTTAGTCGGGTTCCCATAGCTTCTTGGAAACTTTTCCAGAAATGGGAAGTGAAACGACTATCCCTATCTGATACAATGGAGAGTGGAACTCCATGTAAGGATACTACTTCATCTACATACAACTTTGCTAACCTTTCCATGCTAAAGGTTTCTTTCATAGGTAGAAAATGAGCTGATTTGGTTAATCGATCCACAATTACCCAAATCGCATCATTACCTTTTCTGGTTTTGGGTAACTTAGTAACAAAGTCCATTGTTATGAGTTCCCATTTCCATACAGGCATTTCTAGTTGTTGTAGTAGACCTGAAGGTTTCTGGTGTTCTGTCTTAACTTGCGAACAAGTAAGACATTTAGAAAATATCCTTTTTCATTTCTATCCACCAAAAATTATTTCTTAAATCTTGGTACATCTTATTGTTTCTCGGGTGCATGGTATACCTAGATTTATGGGCTTCTTCTAAAATCTTATTTCTTAAATCTCCCTGCTTTGGTACCCAAATTCTTCTTTGGTGGAATCTCCAAATTCCATCAGTTCCTTGCTCTAATTCTTTTATTCGTCCTTTCATTCCTTCAGCATCATCCTTGATTGCTGTAGCTTGAACATTCTTCAATTGTTCCATTAAATCTAATTGTAGATTTAATCTGAGAGCACGAACTCGCTTTTGCTTTTCATGATATTTACGACTTAAGGCATCTGCAACTACATTTGCCTTTCCTTCGTGATACTGAATATCACAGTCGTAGTCACTTAGGATTTCCATCCATCTCCTTTGCCTCATGTTTAACTCTTTTTGCCCAAATATATATCTTAAACTTTTATGATCTGTATAGATAGTAAACTTACTTCCGTACAAATAATGTCTCCAAATTTTAAGAGCAAAAATTATGGCTCCTAATTCCAAATCATGAGTTGTATAGTTTTCTTCGTGCGTTTTCAATGGTCTTGAAGCATACGCAATTACCTTCTTGCGTTGCATTAGCACACATCCTAATCCTAGTTTTGAAGCATCACAGTAAACTTCAAAATCTTTAGTTCCTTCTGGCAAAGCTAGGATTGGAGCATTGGTTAACTTTTGCTTTAGAATCCTAAAGGCTTCTTCTTGTTTATGTCCCCATTCAAACTTAACTGCTTTACCAGTTAGCTTAGTTAATGGTACAGCTATCTTGGAAAAATCCTTAATAAACCATCTATAATATCCGGCTAAACCTATAAAACTTCTAATTTCCATTGCGGATTGTGGAACCTTCCATTTGGTAATTGCCTCTATCTTAGCAGGATCTACATGAATGGCTTCGTGATTCACCATGTGACCTAGGAATTGCACTTCTTGTAGCCAAAATTCACACTTCGAGAATTTGGCGTACAACTTTTCTTTTCTTAACAATGTTAAGAGTGCATGCAAATGCTGACAATGTTCTTCATGATTTTTGGAATAAATAAGTATATCGTCTATAAAAACAATTACAAATTTATCCAAGTATGGTTTACAGATCCTATTCATCATGTCCATGAATGCTGCAGGTGCATTCGTTAATCCGAATGGCATGACTGTAAACTCGTAATGACCATACCTAGTTCTGAAAGCAGTTTTAGGTATGTCTTCTTCTTGTACCCTTAATTGATGATATCCGGAGCGTAAATTTATCTTAGAAAAATATCTAGCCCCTTGAAGTTGATCGAATAGATCATCAATCCTAGGTAATGGGTATCGATTCTTAATTGTAACCTTATTCAATTCTCTATAATCGATACACATTCGCATTGAACCATCCTTCTTTTTCACAAACAACACTGGTGCTCCCCACGGGGATGAACTAGGTTGTATAAAACCTTTACATAGTAATTCATCTAATTGCTTTTTCAGTTCTAACATTTCTGTAGGTGCTAACCGATAAGGTGCCTTAGCTATCGGTGTAGTTCCTGGAATTAGACGAATCCTAAATTCTACTTCCCTATCGGGTGGTAATCCTGGTAATTCTTCTGGGAATACATCTGGGTATTCTGAGACTACAGGAATCTCCTTAAGTTCTTTATCCTTACTACTAATGATTACTGAAATCATATATACTATTCCTTGCTTTCGTTCATAACTAGCAACTTTCATTACTGATATGAACTTCATGGGTTTACGTGGTTTATCTCCTGTAATCATGATTACTTCCCCGGTTGGTGCCTGAATTTCTATGGAATTCTTATCACAAAGAATTCGTGCATGGTTGGCTACTAACCAATCCATTCCTAACACAACATCAAATTCGGCTAATTTCATAGGTAATAGGTTTGCATGAAATTTATGACCTAAAAGTTCTATATTTTCTTTTTGCAAAACCTTATCTATACTAACTGAATTCCCATCTGCCGTTTCGACTGTAAAAATTTGCCTAAGGTTGGTTAAAGGTAACTTAAGAGCTTGACAGAATGAAGTATTGATAAAACTTTGGTTTGCACCAGAGTCAAATAATACTTTTGCATATACTTTGCGAACTAAGAACGTACCGGCTATCACATCTGGAATGAGTTCTGCTTCTTGAGTGGTCAGCTGGAATGCTCTGACATTCTTTTTAGTAGCTCCGTCGGTCGTCTTGGCTTTGTTATCTGCTGATTTGACTAATTTAGGACATTCTGGTTTAAAATGTCCCTTTTCTCCACAGTTATAGCATATCGTTGTTTTCTTTCTGCAGTCTTCTTTACGATGTCCTACCATTTTGCAAAAATTGCAGGTCATATTACATCTTCCATAATGTTTCTTTTTGCAATTCTTACAGAATGGCAGAGTTGAGGATTGTCCGGTTCCTCTTCTTTTGAAATTGCTATTATTACCCACACGAAATCCTTGGGTAATTTTCCGAGCTAGTTCCTTTTTTCCTATTTTCATCTCTTGTGCGTACCAGTTCGTCAGTTAGGGTATTAGCTAATTCCACAGCATCGTCAATAGTACGAGGTCTTGCAGCTTTAACGATGCTACGGATTTCGCTAATTAGTCCCCAAATATAGCGAGAAATGAGTACCGGTTCTGGCGAAGCCAGTGTTGGTACCACTCTAGCATATTCAAAGAATGTCGAAGTATAGCCGCGACAATCTATACCCATCATTCGATGATTTAGGAACTTATTTGCCATTTGATCTTTTTCATACTTGGGACAGAATTTTCTTTCTACAAGACTCTTAAATTCTTCCCAGTTCATGGCATAGGCCACATTTCTTCCTTTGGCTTGAAGTACTGTGTTCCACCACTCGAGTGCCCCTTCTTTAAACAGATTTGACGCATACATAACTTGGTCGTCCTTGACACATTTACTTATTGTAATCACTGCCTCGGTCTTCTCTAGCCAACGTAGTGCTGCAGTCGCTCCTTCATTGCCTGCAAATTCATCGGGTTTGCAAGCAAGAAATTCTTTATAAGTGCAACCAGGAGTTGCAGTTTTCATTTTCTTAGGGAGCGGAGCCTGCCTTAAATCATCATCGTGATGATTACCGCCTCCGTTTATGCTATTACTGAAATTGTCTTCAGAAATACGTTTGCTAGAAATGATTTGTTGAGGTTCAGCAGGTTTCTGGGCAGCAGCAAGTATTGCTGGAATAGCATTGGCTATCCCTTGAGCAACTATATTTTCTATATCTTGTCTAGTCATAAATTGATCCTCTGGTTTTTGCTCAGATTGGTTAACCTCATTAACTGGTTCATTATTAGCGTTTTCCATCTGATAATTAATATATATAATTTATTAGTATCGTATAAATAACAATTATACACAAAACAATCATACCAAATTTTACAACACACATAGCCAAAACTATCGACTTCTCGATTCCCATTTTATATATTTTATACTATGCGTCAATACACACCATTATTTTACAAAATTTTATTTGTAGTTATTTTACATGATTATATTATTATTGCTATTATACAACCACAGTCTCATAAACCCCCTATCCCTCGTCAGTTGATATTTTAGTAACGACGTTCCCTCTCGTCGTATTTCCAGGAGATCTGTTCTCCTACTTCCCTGATCCTATTTCCTGCATCCACTAACTCCTCTCCAAAGTGGCGGAGTTCAGCTAAATTCTCATTGCTCATAGGTGGGTTAGGTATAGGTTCTGGGTCGAATTGAGGGAGAAAGGAATAAGGACTGTTGAGTAGGTTTTGGAACTGCCAATCATTCGTCCACCATTCGTCCATTCCTAGAGGTTGGGTGTGGATTATTGGTTCTAGGATTGCTGATTTTAAATTTATAGGGAGTTGATTTTCAACAGGATAAGAGTAGAAATTATTATTGATAGGCCTGACAACATCACAGCTTGCCAATGCACGATCTAATTCTTCCTGAAATGGTAACTCCTCGATCTGTCTAGAGCTTTCCCCAATTTCTCTCTGGGTTTGCCTAGAATCTTCTCCAAATTCCATTTCCATCTGCCTAGAATATTCTTCAAACTGCCTATCCATCTGCTTAGAATCTTCCCCGACTTCAATCCCTTTCCCTTTGTCTAAGGGATTTTCTATTTTGGGAATCTTCCTAGTAGTGGGTTTCTTTCTGCGCGCACGCCTCCATCCCACGAATTTTTTCCTTTTCTTAGGCTTGGGTTTCTCCGGAGGTGGAGCGTTAAATTCCATAGGTTCTTCTATATCAGGGATATACCTATTGAAATCTCTGGAAACCTCTATTTTCACCGGATAGAGATTTAAATTCTGAAGGGCTTCAGACAAGTCACTCATGCTGTTTAGCATATATGCAAAATAAAAATTGCTAAGTTAAAATTTTATAACAAAATTTCATAAATAACCTTTAAATATTATTTCATACCGTGTAATTAATTTAACACAAAGACAACTGATAACTAAAACATACCAGGGTTTATTGTAACTTATTTATTTACTGGATAAGGTTTCTTGCTTGTAGGTAATAAGGGTACTAAAATTTGAAAAATATTTAAAGATTTGCATTTATTGCTACAATGGCTAGCATATAAAGGTCTGCCCATTTTTTATCTAACTTATCTTCCCAAGGTGTTTTACTAGTTAATTCCTGGGTTTCCTGGTTAACTCTCCCTTCTTTGGATTTCTTTAGTTTTTCTTGACTTTTCCTAATAATCAAATTTCTCTTATTATGAGAAAGTGGTTCCTCATATTGTGCCTTTCGAACAAATATTCCTTCTTCAGGATTTACATAGGGTTTTGAGGAAATTGTTTGGGATGAACTTCCCTTCTCGTTTGATGACCTATCTAATTTAAGATAGATGTTTGAAAGCTTTTGCTTACCCATACTGTAACTAACAAATAGTCAATTAATAAAACACATAATCACATAATGAAAAGTAAGTATTTCTAAATACTTAATAGGCTTAAATCAGTGGCTCTGATACCACCTTTTTCTGTCACGGCCCCCGGCCCGGTTTGACCCGTTTCAGGAGCCGCGGGACAGAAAATCCCATGGTATTTATTTAATTGAGTTTAACAGCGGAAGATTTCATCAGGATCTTTTTAAAACTGCAATTTCCCGATTATTTTATTTCACAATTCGGGATAAAACCCTGGTAATTTACAATCATAAGATTTCACGGAGAAATCTTTATTTTTACAAAACATGTTTCTTTATTTTATATTGAGCCACTTCCTTAAGCTTGTAGTGCTACGCGGCATTTTTCCTGGATCACAACAGATCACCTGAAACATGTTTGAAAAAGGTTTTGTCAGCGGGAAATACTGGTGAATCATTCTTTTTACTAAAACGACACATTTGTTATAATTTACAGTATTAAGAGCGATTACAATGTTTCTATATCAACCAACTACCCTCGGTATTTGTCACTCGACTCGTTTCTGTGACTATGGTCATATCACCCATTGGCTAACTCGTTGTCCAATGGTGAAGATTATCAAGTAATGTATACAAAACCCCACATACCGGCTGTAATATGGAGATTACAAAGACTTAATCCCTGTAATTATAACTTTGAAAATAACATGATTTTGAAATCAAAGTTTGATAAAAAGAGAATGACTCACATTGCAGATTTAACACGGGCAGAGTCTAGTTTATGAATTAGCTTTGTTACCTAAATTAATAACATGCACACAAACTAGGTTAGTAACTAATACAGCATTTACAATAACTCACGAGATTAAACCCTCACATCGAATGACAAAGTGCGATACTTAAACATCCATCGAATTAACGACGAATGACAAAGCATAAACCCTAATTTGGGCGGCACTTAAACATCCATTGGATAGTTTAATCGATCGGACATTGAATCGTAGCAGCGATCGAGTTAATACCCTGTATTGCGGCAGCAATTTGTGATTGTGTGTGTTTTAGAACTGTTTCTACGATATCTCTGCGTATATTTTGAATTTTAACGTCGTTCAAGTGTCAGAATTCAAGTCCCAAAGCCCACTATTTATAGTCAAAATTTGACCCCCTCGCGTGACACGAGGGGTACCCCTGGGGGCGTCGCGTGGCGCGAGGGGTCCTATCCTACCATAGGGTAGCCCCGTGTGTGTGTAGGCTTGCTGAGTCGACAAAATTTTAAAATTCGATTTTGATAGCTTATTATTTGGATAATCGTAACTAGGGAAAATCCCCCACCTGAGTTTTAGGGGCCCTGATCCTGATTCTGATTGTTTTGAAAATTTTAGGGTTTATACAGAATCACTTGGGTGTCTCAATTAGGGTTTCCTTTTGGATAAATTAATATAATAATTAGGACTTTTGATATGAGTTGTTACAGGGGTTGTGGCTGGAAAAAAGATACAACAAGAATAGGGTAACGAGCTCATGAATCAAAGGCATATATGAATTGGAGAGGGAAGTCAATACTGGGTGAACTTCAGAAGGTGGAGCATCTAAGAGAAATAAAAAGGATGAGGCATCAGCTAGGTCTTAGGAATGACCAAGTGAGATATATAGGTGGGGTAAACGTGTTAATCGTCTATGATTCAGAGGCAGATATGAAATTATCGATGTCAGAATATGATGAGTCCTGGAAATATTGGTTTAATAGCCGGAAAGTATGGAATGGGGAAGACATTCCCTTCCAAAGAATAGCATGGCTCACAATCAGGGGTGTTCCAATGCAGTTATGGATCGACGGTGTGTTCAACTGCATTGGAGAAAATTTTGGTAAGGTGGTGAGACCATCTGTTGCAGACGATAAGGATCTCAGTTTTAATTATGACTCAATCGGCGTCCTAGTTAATCACGGAGCTTCGATAAATGAGAAGATGAAGATAAGGTGGAAACATCTCTTGTATGATGTCTGGATAACAGAATCTAATCAGTTTTGGGACCCAGATTTTATAACAGATGTTGATAAGGAGGAAGAGAAAACACCAACTAAACCAGCTACCTCAAACCATCTAGATGATGAAAATTCGTCAATGAAGTCGGTTACTGGCAACGGGGAGGAGGAACTGCCGGAACCGGATAAGCCCCCACCAGAATCGGAGACGGGAAACAAGGAAGGAAGTGGAACCGACGGTAGCAAGGAAAATGAGGAGGCAGTGGAAAAGTCTCCGATGAAGGAAACGAGTCCCGAGAAAACGACTTTAATATGGATTTAAATGTAGGAGGCGGCGCAACAGAAGTAACCAATAGGGACAATTCAGGGGAAGTCAACATGCAAATTAATAGTGGGC
Organism: Helianthus tuberosus; assembly: GCA_030545235.1. Classification (NCBI taxonomy): domain Eukaryota; kingdom Viridiplantae; phylum Streptophyta; class Magnoliopsida; order Asterales; family Asteraceae; genus Helianthus; species Helianthus tuberosus. The sequence goes on from CM060395.1 coordinate 18,728,112, forward strand.
CATTTGGTGGAACTGGGTGCGAGTTCATTGGGCCACGTAAAAGGGCCCAAAAGAGAAAAAGGAACAACTTGGCTGAGGCCCGATGAGCAAGTCTGAAACCAAATGCAGATATAGGTAAAGGTAAAATTCCTGACCTCAATATTGATTTATCCGATGAATCTAGGGTAAGACCTAAAAGGAGAAACCTTAATAAAAGGGGAAGGGTGACAAAAAGGAAAAACAAAATCAGGATAAGGTTTTTAGAAAAGGAACTCGAGGATTTGCAGCAACAAGAAGGGGGTCTGGATGATGAGTTGGAATCGGATTGGGAAGAAAGCTCGAATTCTGAAGAGGTCCAAAGTAGCACAGAGATACCAGAAACTCAGGAAACTAGGGCTCAAAACGAAAACAGTGAAGACGTGATTAACGGTGAGGTCAAGGCCATAATGGAATTTGGGGAGAAAATTGGGATTGATTTATCAAAGGCAGAGAATTTGATAAGGGAAGCGGTCGCAGATGATTAGGTGGATGTAGGGCTACAATGAATTTTGGTTCGCTAAACATCAAAGGTGCAGGGGGCTGGGAAAGCGACGGGGGTAAGAGGACTCCTATCGAAGTTTAACTTATCATTCATTGCTCTCCAGGAGACACAATATAGTAATTTACCCGAAAGTAAAATAAGGAAATTTTGGGACAACTCGGAGTTTGAATTCTCAAAAGTTGATGCGGATGGCAGATCGGGTGGGCTTTTATCACTTTGGAATCCAGGTATGTTTAAGAAAGAACTGGAAATAAAAAATCAAAACTTTTTATTAGTAAGAGGTCGAGTTACAGGGGTAGATGAGGTTTTGGTTATCGTAAACGTGTATGCTTCAACGAGTCTGGCTAACAAAAGGAGAATGTGGGACGAACTACTCGCTATAAAAGATACTTTATCTGGTCTTTGGATTTTGATAGGGGACTTTAACGAAGTGAGGGTACCAGAAGATAGATTCAATTCTGTCTTCGATGCAAACGGTGCTTTGAATTTTAATAACTTTATTAGTAATGGAGGCTTTCAAGAATACAATATGGGAGGTATGAGACACACCTTTCTATCAGGAGACGGTACAAACCTGAGTAAGCTAGATCGTGTCTTAGTCTATGTTTCATGATGAAATGGCCGAATGCAACATTATTGGCCCTAAATAGGGAGATTTTAGACCATAGCCCAATCATCTTGACGATGGTTAATAATAATTTTGGACCGTCCCCGTTTAGATTGTTCAACAGTTGGTTTACACTCAATGGGTTTGATGACGCGGTGAGAAAAGGGCTGGATAAGGTATGTGATTCAAGGTTCAAAGATGAAGTACTGGCTGTAAAACTGAAGGCTGTGAAAGACGAACTAAAAATTTGGCGGAAACGTAAAAAGGAACAGGACGAAAGAGAAATGGTAGAGGCGCAAAACAAGTTGAAGGTTTTGGATGGGCAAGCCGAATACAGAAGTCTAACCGAGTCAGAACTATCATTATGGCAGGATTGTAAAAAAGTAACGAGGGATTGGCATAAGGTCCAGGCTTTGGACATGCAACAAAAGGCAAGAGTAAGATGGGTGGGATTAGGAGATGAAAACACAAGCTATTTTCATGCTATTGTAAATAGCCACGTCCCCAGGAACAGGATTAGTGGATTATGGATAGAAGGGGCTTTGGTGGTTGACCCAAATGCTATAAAAATCATTTTGTAAAGTCATTCCAAACAAAATTCAAAGAGCCGGTGAGTGTCAGACCCAGAATTGGTCCAGAAGGCTTTAAATGTTTGAATTCCGACGAAGCGTCAGGCTTAATACTACCCTTCACCACGAAGGAAGTCCGAAAGGCGATATGGGAGTATGGAGAAAACAAGGCACCGGGTCCCGATGGAATTACATTCAAATTAATAAAGGCATACTGGAAAGAGCTTAAGAAGACAATTATGCAGGTTATGTCACAATTTTACACACACGAATCAATTCACCATACCTGTGGAGCGTCGTTCATCGCAACTATCCCAAAGGTACCGGACCCTATGACTCTATCAGACTTTAGACCGATATCACTAATCGGTGTGGTAAATAAAATCATATCAAAAGTCCTAGCTAATAGAATGAAAAAGGTTATAAAAAGCGTAGTATCTGACGTACAGTCAGCTTTTGTGTCAGATAGGAATATTATCGATGGTCCATTAGTAATTAATGAAGTAGTCGGGTGGGCAAAAAAGACAAAACGTAAGCTTTTTGTTTTTAAAGCAGACATAGAGAAAGCCTACGACACACTTAATTGGAAATTTCTAACATCTATTCTAACACATATGGGTTTTCCATCAATATGGAGAAATTGGGTTATGAGAATATTGTTTGCGGGAAGAGGTTCGGTCCTAGTGAATGGGTCCCCAACAGGTGAATTTAATTATAAAAGGGGTTTGAGACAAGGCGATCCCCTATCCCCATTTCTTTTTATCGCGGCAATGGAAGCACTTCATGTCATGATGGAAAGGGCGAAAAGTATTAATGAGTTTTCGGGTATAAAATTACCAAACGACGGACCATATTTAACCCATATGTTGTTTGTGGACGACTGAATCTTTTTGGGGGAATGGGAGGAAAATAACGTAAAGAATTTAAAGAGATTACTTAGAATTTTTTACCTTTTATCGGGCTTAAAAGTGAACCCACGGAAAAGTCAAATTTTCAGAGTAGGTACTTCTGTTGAGGAAATCACACTAATGGCATCGGTTTTCATGTGTAAACCTGGGAAAATGCCTTTTACTTACCTTGGGTTGAAAGTAGGGGCGAACATGAACAGGGTAATGCATTGGAAAGACATTATCGATACGTTTAACAAGAGATTAACAAGTTGGAAGGCCAGGCATCTATCATTTGCAGGTAGAGTAATATTGGTCAAGGCAGTACTTGGGAGCCTCCCAAATTACTACTTGTCCCTCTACAAGTGCCCGGCAACCGTATTGAAAGTTCTTGAAGGTATTAGAAGGAAGTTTCTATGGGGAGGGTGTAGTTCAGTAAATAAAATCAGATGGGTTAGATAGGAAAGAATGGTAGCATCAAAGGATTTCGGAGGACTCGACATCGGGAATATAAAGGATCTCAACTTAGCTCTATTACTAAAATGGTGGTGGAGATGGAAGATGGAAACAGAAAGTATATGGGTAAGATCAATAAAATCATTGCATGAAAATAAAAGAAACATGAAATCGATCCCGGTTAAGAAACCGTTAACGGGAGTCTGGAAGAATATAGGTGAAATAGATAACGAGTTCCTGAAATATAATGTGCACGTTAGCTCAAGATTAAGGAGTAAAGTCGGCACGGGGGGGGGGGGGGGACGCTATTTTGGATAGATACTTGGATCGGGAATGAGCCGTTAAGAAAGAGATATCCAAATTTATTCCTTTTGGCTGCAGATAAATCGGCTAGAGTTGTTGACTCGTTCAGGCTAAATTGTTAGTGCTGTTTTGTGTCTGTAACTTGTCTTGTTTAGTTGTATGTTAAACAGTCTTTTGTTATCGAGTCTGTACGTTCCGTCGTGTCTACCTAGTCGGATATCCTCCTATCCTACTTGGTATGACAACTTGTCTTTGTATTTGTATCTTAACCTAATGCTAGTGTGCATTATGTTTAGAGGTAGTGTAATCATACTTGACTGTCCATCCATGCCTTAGTTATTCTGTCCTTGTTTGGTTTTGATGAAAACACATGTGTTTTCATCAACAAGCACATCACTTTGGATTTCGTCAGACATATGTATGGCGAAATCACTCATGATTTCATCCAAAGGGATTTCGTACAAGGGACAGTATAAATACTTGGCATGTTTCACAGTTAGGGCTATGAGAGCATAGAGAGAAACTGAGAGTTTATCGTCAAGCATTGTGTGTATGTGTTTGCAGTTTGTTCTCATCCTGTTAATCTAAGTGAATCTTTGATTATCTATTCGTGTTATCCGCTTTACATTGTTTGGTTTGCACCGTTATGGGGATTCCGCACCCGTGATAGTGTTTGTGATAAACAAGGATAGGTTACGTATCGGATCCTCCGAGAAAAACGGACCTACAAGTGGTATCAGAGCTTTGGCTCTTTTCCTTGTTTAAAACCAAACATTGTGTTGTTTGAAACAAGTGTGTTCTTGTTATTTTCAGATTGTTGTTCTTGAAAAGATTATTTTTCTTTCTGGAAATATTGCTGAAAAATCTATGTTTACAAATGTTATTTTGCTATAGTTTTATTGAAAACCTTGTTACATTACATGTGAGCATGTTTAAAGTTTGGTTTTTGTTGAAAGTATAAGCAAAATCATTTTTCAGAAACTTCATATCTTCAAATATTCTTGAATGTGTTCTTGAAATATTCAAACTGTTATTTGCATGTTTATGTGTTTGAGGTTTGATGATTCTAACTGATTGTGTTTATCAATATTATATTACAAGTGTTTGAAAAATGTGTACTGTGATCATTAGTTGGTGAGAAAAAGGAGTACCGAACATCAGAAAAGCATGGTTTGTTGAATTTGTTGTCAAGTTGTCAGAGGATAAGGTTTGAAAAAAAATATCTAACAACTGGTACCCATATTGTCAACGAAATCACCTCTGGACGAAAACCTTTCTGGACAAAAAGAAATCAAGTGTTTTCGTCAGAAATATCATTTATCAATCAAATTTCGGCAAACATTACAGTCAACGAAATCCCTTGATTTCGTCAACATTACACTGAACGAAATCACTTGATTTCGTCACTCATACTTGTAACCGAAATCCGATTTCGTCCCTCTTCGCAGTCAAACATATTTGTTTTCGAAAACACATTGATTTCGTCACATATCATTCAACGAAAACACTTTAATTTTGTCCCATTTCAGTCAACGAAAACACATTGATTTCGTCATATATCAGTCAACGAAATCAACTGTTTTTGTCACACATAACTTCGACGAAATCACCATTGGATTTTGTCAAGCATTCTTATTCCTGTGATTTTAAACAGAGGACTTACAAAAGTGTTCTAACTTTATGTTTTCAAGTATTTGATCAGGTATTCTACTTCATACATCAAATATGAGCTGCACAAGTCCGTGGGATTGGAGTATGGACCCACGACCTGGACAAGATCAAACTTCGGCAGCCGCGTGGGCAAGAAATGTTTTTCCTCAGCCATCCATAAGTGCAAGTCAATGGGCATTGGTATCGAATCAAAATCAAAGCATTCAACATCTTTTGTTTAGCGAGAGTGAAACGGGCAGCAACAATCGCCCTCCAAAGTTGAATCACATGAACGACTTTCCATCATGGAAAGGTCGTTTTCACACATACGTTCAAGGGCAAAGCACCGAACTTTGGAGGTGTTTCATTACTCCACGCAACAATGCCCTCGAAGTAGCAGCATCAACTGCAGCGGGTTTTACTAATATGCTTGAAGATGACAAGAAAGCCTATGACTTAGAGAAAAAGTCGTTTGCTATTCTTACACAAGCGCTTCACAAAGAAATCTATCATCAATTCTCTTACTGTGCCGACACGAAAACATTATGGGATGCCTTGGTAGCGAGAGGAGGAGGAAATGCAGCTACTAGAAAGACACGCCATGATCTATTGAAGAAAGAGTTTGAATCATTTCAGTTCTTAGATAATGAAACCCTAAATGATATGACTACACGTTTTTATCATTTGATTAGTGAAATGTTTGCTTATGGTGTTACTGCAACTCAACCGGAAATGGTTGCACGGTTTGCTGATGCTCTACCTCCAAAGTGGAGCCCATTCATTGAGCTTTTAAAGCATACGGGCGTTCTAGATGCTGCCAATGTCAATATCTATGAATTCATTCAGAAGCTGGAACACAAGAATGATGAAGAAATTCGGAAAGCTAAACGAATTCCTGCTCCTCAAAATACCGAAATGTATCTTGCAGGTTTTAACCAGTTAGCTAGTTCCAGTTCCAGTTCAGTTCAGCAACCAAAGTTACAAACGGCGTTTATGTCATATACAAGCTCTTCTCCGTTTCCACAATCAGCTCCACCTCCAGTTTTCGATCCGAGTGTCTATCTTCCGCCAGCGCATATGAGTGCTCAAGCTCAGGCTTTTTCTAGACCTCAATTTGGTAGTGCTTATATTCCTTTTCAACCTCCACCTCAAGTTACCACTACTCAACCTCAGTTCGATCCGAGTGCTTACATTCCTGTCCCACCACAACAACAAGCCCAACCACAACAACAACAAGCTCATTATACCAACAATCCTCCACCCCTAAACCCTAACACAGTCAGAGTTGATACTTCAAACCTCTCAAATGTTAGCATTGAAGTAGCGAAGGAGCATATGGAACTCATTAATACAATGGTCAGTGCTTACTGCGGTTTGGTCGCAGGTCAAATTGGAAACATTAATTTGACCAACGAAGATTATCAACAAATCAACCGTGATGAAATGGAGTTGATGGATATAAAGTGGGCGTTTACAAGTGTTGTTAGAAGGGCGAAGGACTTTATGGTTCGAACAGGGAGAAGTTCTTTAGAAAGTAAACATGATACGAAGTACGGATTTGATAAAGAAGCGGTTACATGTTTCAATTGTGGCGAAAAGGGTCACTTCAAACGTGAGTGCACCCGACCAAGCAAACAGGGTAATCAGAATCCGTTTAGAAATCAGACGAGTACTTCTAATGCAAATCAAGACAATCGTGAACGAAGGATAGTAGCAGTGAACAACAATCAGAACCAGAACCAGTCTGGACCTTCAAACACCAACAGAGCATTAGTTGTTCATGCTGATGAAGGGTGTAATTGGTCTGTACAATTAGGGGAAGGTGATCAAGAAGGAGGAGGAACAGCGTGTTATGCAAAGATCATCAATCACATCAAGCACGTTCACAAGGAATAATTTTCTGAAAGTGACGACAGTTCGGGTTATACCGGGAGTTCTGATGATGAAAGTTCTACTTCGGGCGATTATCATTCTGAATCTGATGTGAAGGAAGAAGCGAGTTCTGATGTTGATGATTTATTGACTGAAGCAGAGGAGTTGAAGAGTCAGAAATCTGTTCTGATCAAGAAGGCTGCTGTAGCATCTAAAGAAATGGAGAAATTCTTCTCTGAAGACGGATCTTTTTCTTATCAGACTGCCTTTATGGCAAATGTCTCAGCCTCTACGAGTCAGGTAAATTCTGATACTCCTGCTCCTAGTGTTTGTAATTTTTGTGCTGATTAGAAGCTTGAATCTGAAAAGCTTCATAGTCATAATCAAAGTTTGGTTATTGAAATATCTAAGTGCCAAGAGGCAAATATGGCTCTGGTTAGAAACGAAAATGATTTTAAATCTATAATTGAAACCTTAAAGAAAAGTGTTTCCGAAGTGACCAAAACTGTTTATCATAAACAAGTTAGTATTAACGATTACATTAACATCGTTGAGGAAACCAAAAAGGAACTAGCCATTGCCAAATGCGAGCATGATGCAATCAAGCTCAAGTTGGAGAGTTATTCTAACTCCCGATTTGTGCTCGATCACATTATTGACGTTCAACAACGGAAGGGAAACAAGAAAGGTGTTGGGTATAGGAAGTGTCCACCCCCTTTAAGACATAATTATACTCGAATGCCTGATGAAGAGGATATGCCTCGTTTTGAACCCAGTGTGCCTCTTGATTATGAGGAAGTTACTACTGGCCTAGGGTTCAAATCGGACAGTTCCTCAAGTACATCATCTAAGCAAACAGAAACTTCAACATCTACGAAACAAAGTCCTCCAATCATTGAGGACTATGAGTCGTCTGATGATGAATCAGAATCAGATATGAGTGATGAGGATAAATCACTTGACAAGATGAAAGGAGTAGAAATTCCAATTGAGAATCATATTCTTTGTGATCCTCCTACTCCTACTGTTCAACCAGTTGTCAAACAAGTGATAGATCCTGTCAAGAATGACAAGAAATCTGTGTCTACCGTTAAAAGTAATAACGTGTTGTACACTTTGGTTGGTGATTCTAAAATCTATTCAAATCACGATTTTCCAATTAAAAATGTCAATCCATCTTCGATTGATCAAGTTTTTGAAGATAATACAAACAAGTTTTTAGGAAAGACAATTCCAGGAGTCATTGTAACTCAATGTGACCCAATTCCAAAAGCTGAAATCAGGAAACAATATGGAAATAAAAAATCACCAACAAAGCAACAACCTATTGCTTCTAAGGGTAAACAACCAGAAAGGCGAGCTCAAAAGCCTAATGTTTCTCAATCAAAATTTGAAACAAAAGGAGCTCGTTATCAGAAGAAAAACAATAATGTCAGATTTGTAGCATCGAATGGTACGGATAAAATTGAGACTTTTGAAAACAAATCAAACACCGATTTTGTCCAACAAGTCACGATTTTAAAGCGTAATAGCCAAAACAATTACACTCAACATACAAACGGGTGTGATGAAAAAGCAAGTACCTCGGGTTCTACGGGTTCGACATCTGTTTGTCGTTCCGATTCTCCTAAGTTTGTAGAAAGGAGAACATGTTTTAAATGTGGGGAGTTTGGGCATATCATTAAGAACTGCTCAAACACTCCAAAAGATAAATTTGTTGAGAAAGCACCACCTGAAAAGGTTCACCCTCAACGTCGTCCCGTTTCACCAAAACATGATAAAAGAACTGTTAAGGAACAAGAAATGAAGCAACGATGTCAAAACGTCAAAGCCGTTGAAAAGGCTTTAAAATCTGAAGTCAAAACGGTCAACAGGGAACCAAGTTCTTCACAATTTTTAAAACCAGAAGTTTTAGAATCTGTTCATAAAAATATATCTGGTAAAGCAAATCAAACTTGGAAACCTAATACGGGTGAAAATTCAGGGGGAGGTGTTTTGTTACAAAATCATCAAGAAATCGAGATCATCTTTCGTGATGCTCAGGGACGACCCAAGACCACTAAGGCTTGGGTCCCCATCCCCAACTGATCATTGATGATATGTGCAGGGTGTTCCAGGAGGAACTTTTAATAGTCATTGGATTGTTGATAGTGGAGCATCTAGGCACATGACAGGCGACTTACGGCTTCTATATGATGTGAGAAATATTAGAGGAGGCTATGTCGCGTTTGCTGGAGACAAAGGCGGGTACATCACTGGAGAGGGAATGATCTCAAATGGTGTTGTATGTTTCGATAAGATCAATTATGTTCGTCAAATTGATCACAATCTTCTCAGTGTTTCGCAAATCTGCGATAAAAAGTTCACCGTGCATTTGGATGATGCCGGTTGTTATGTGCTGAAACCTGGTTTCAAAATTCCAGAGGAATGGATTCTCTTATCGGCTCCAAGAGTTAATGATCTTTATATTCTTGATATGAGCCAAGCAATTACGACTTCTGCACAAGTCACATGTTTTGTCTCAAAAGCCACGGAGAAGGAGTCTATATCTTGGCACAGAAGAATGGGGCACATTCACTTAAGAAAAATGAACCATTTGGTGAAAAACAATCTTGTGAATGGCGTGCCCGTGAGAAGTTTTCATCTACAAGATATCTGTGTTTCATTCCAGAAAGGGAAACAAACGAAGAAGTCTCACCCTCTGAAGAAAATAAACACTGTTAGCATGCCTCTCGAACGTCTTCATATGGACCTCTTTGGACCTATGAGACACAAGACAACATTCGAAGATGCTTATTGTTTAGTGGTTACTGATGATTATTCTAGATTTTCTTGGGTAGCTTTTATGGCACACAAGAGTGATACTCCTGACATCCTCAAGGATCTTCTTACAATGTTGGAAAATCTCTACACGTTGAAAGTTAAGAGGATCAGAAGCGACAATGGAACTGAGTTCAAAAACCGTGTGATGGATGAGTTCTGTACTTCTAAGGGCATTCTTCATGAATACAGTTCTCGATACACTCCACAACAAAACGGTGTCGCGGAGAGGAAGAATCGGATGATAATTGAAACTGCAAGAACGATGTTGGTAGTGTCGGAGCTTCCTGTTCAGTTCTGGGGGGAGGCTGTGTCTACTGCTTGCTACACATTAAACCGAGTTCTTACAGTCAAGAGACATGGCAAGACTTGTTTCGAACTTCTACAGAAAAGGAAACCGGATCTTTCATTTCTAGAACCTTTTGGCGGTCCATGCACTATGATTGAGCCGGATGGAAAGTTTGGCGCAAAAGCTATCGAGGGTTTCTTCCTTGGATATGCTACTCCTAATTTTCGCGTATGGAATCTGGCTACCAAAAAGATTGAGCTATGGAGTGAAGTAAGGGTTCAAAGGTATACAAGTCCTGTTAGGGCTCCGGGTGATCCTTGGATGTTCGACTACGATGGGCTATTCGACTCCTTTAATCTGCCAACCTTTGACGAAGATTCTGCAGCTGCTAGAATGTTATTTGATAGTGACAACGCTGCTGACTCGCCATTGGTTAGACCTGTTATTGTTAACCCCCAAGGTTCTAATTCGGTTAACAACACAGTTCAAAATAAGGTATTTGAAGATGCTACTGAGTACAATGAGTCATCAGAAGATGATGAATATCTTGATGCGACTGAAGGCACTTCAGCTCCAGTTGCTCCTGTTCAGGGTACTTCTGTTGAAACTCCTCAGGTGCAGGATGTTGATACTGCTGAAGGAAATGCATCCACTTCTACGCATATTCCAGGTGTGGAGTTGGTTGTTGATCTTAATATTAATAATTTGGGTGTTAATGCTCGTGTTCCTGAAAATCCTGAAATGAGGATTCACGATACCCATCCACAGCAGAATATCATAGGAGATGTCCAACGCGGGGTGCAGACGCGTAATCAGCTGAGAAACAACCAAAGTGCTGGTTTGTATTCAGCCATTAGAGAATCTGGTCTTCAAAATGATTGGTCCTTCGCTTGTTACGTTTCACAAGAAGAACCGAAATCTTGGAAAGAAGCCTTAAAGGATAATTCTTGGGTTGAAGCAATGCAATAGGAACTACAACAGTTCCAGAAACTGGGTGTTTGGAGACTTGTTGAAAAACCCGACAACTACAAGAAAATTGGCACCCGTTGGGTTTACAAGTGCAAAAAGGATGATCGTGGAGTGGTCATTCGCAACAAAGCGAGATTGGTTGTTCAGGGCTTTCGTCAAATTGAAGGCATTGATTACAACGAGGTTTATGCACCAGTTGCTCGTCTGGAGGCTATTCAGATCTTTCTAGCTTATGCTTCTTTTAAAGGATTCAAAGTCTATCAGATGGACGTTAAAAGTGCATTCTTGCATGGTATTGTTGAAGAAGAGGTGTATGTCGAACAACCTCCAGGTTTCGAAGATCCTATCCATCCCGATCGGGTTTGGTTGCTCAACAAAGCTCTCTACGGATTACATCAAGCACCGAGGGCTTGGTATGCAACCTTATCTACTTATCTGCTGGAGAACGGTTTTCGGCGGGGTCTTATCGACTGTACTTTTTTCATCAAGGAACAGGATGGAGATCTTTTGTTGGTACAGGTATACGTTGATGATATCATTTTTGGTTCTACTAACGATACTTTGTGCAGGCAATTTGAATGTGTGATGCAGGAGAAGTTCGAAATGAGTGCAATGGGAGAGATGAATTTCTTTTTGGGCCTTCATGTTCAACAAACTGAGTCTGGGTGTAGGATCGTATTTGACCGATCAAATGAGTCAATTTGAATGTGTTTACACTATTTAGATGGCGGAAACATCTAAACAGCTTAGAATCAGACAGAAAAGAGTAGAAAACAGAATAGATTCACTTTTAACACTTGTTCTCTGATATATATTGACTTGAAAAACTGGCAGCACTTCGTTACAATTTCTCGGAATGCTTACCAAATGAGAACTACACTAGCCTATATATAGGCAACTGGATTTCGCTTCAACCTGTCTCAAGCGAAATCTCATCACTTGATTTCGCTTGAGGCTTACATTACATACCCTGAAGCGAAACCATTTCAACACTAAATTAAACTTACATTTAGATCCCTACACTTAACATACTTGACATATTTAGACCCTAGACTTATGACATAGGCTTTAGACATTATGTATCAACAAACTCCCCCTTGGATAAAGCCGGAGTTTTCAGTCTAGGTCTTCACATGGACTTGAATTTTTCTTCTCTAGGCTTAGGTTTTCTTGACAACATCTTCCTAAGCTTTTCATTATCATCATCTCTTTTCTTTTCTTCAGCAGCTTGCCTTTGAGCAAAGGTCTCCCGAAGATATCTATCCTTTTCTTCTCGAGCTTTACGTTCCTTTTCAGCTTTCCTTTTGACTTTCTCCTCCAAAGCCCACCAAGAAGACTTCCATTTAGTTCCAGAATTGATATTCTTTTGAAAACACACATCTGTTCTAGATCTAAGATTAAAGATTTGATCATCCGTCAAATTCTTAAACACACAGATCTGAATCAATCAAACAACACACTATCATCTACACATGATTCCGACTACACACACATGTTTTGATTTGATTTTTATCAAGTTAAAACCCTAAAACTATGTGTTCTAACCCTAACCGCCGCCGACACATCAAAAATCAACGAAAAACAGTATAAATCAACACTATCACTTACATTCACCATGATTAAAGTTGAGTTTGCCAACTAAAATCACAAAATCTGAGTGAATTTGGGCAGAGTAACGGCAGAAAAACGAGGTTTAGATGAATTCGCTTGAAGTCTCTCTGATAGACCTTGAAGCGAAATGTTTGAGAAATTATGACTGAAGCGAAGCAATGTTGTCCTCTTATACTTCTGACGATTTCGCTTCAGGCATACTCGCAACATCTTGAAGCGAATTCGATACATAAAGGTTTCGCTTGAAACAGATTTAAGCGCATTTTCTTGAAGCGAAAACCTTAAAAATTTGTTTTACCTTTTTGATTTTTCAATTTTTAAAGTCACACCTAGTTAACCAAGTCCAAATTAATGACCTTGGTCAACTGACTAGTCTGCCAAGTCCAACTAAATGACCTTGGCTAACCAAACTATGAAGATACCGGATTTCTTGAAAAATAAGTTCAAATTAATGAACTTTTGAATCATTTTGATCTTTCAAACTCATTTTAATCAACAAACACTTGTACCAAACATTGTACTGCATCACAAACTTACCCAATCCTCATCAATCTCAGACATGATCTGCACAAGACTTTGAACTTTCGATTCCCAATGTCAGTTGTCGAAAATAAAATGAAAAATTAAAATCTTTTTGGATTTTAAACTGAATAAGCTGAAACTATGTACACACAATCTTTTTGTGAGCGTGTTAAGGGATCATATCAGCTGCCAACAAGATACAAGTACCGTTAAGCTGAGTTACATTACCAATATTAAACAATTTGCATTGATTTCCGATATACTGATCCACTTTAAATCTTCACACATTTCTCAATCTGTTCAGGATACGAATTTAATGTTTTAAGACTTAAACTTTTATATGTGTCCCACCTCAGAATATACTCCCGTATCCAGATTCCAATATTCAGTCTTACAGGAAAGATTTAACACAAATGATATCTGTAAGGGGTTAATAATTTATGAAGAATCATGAGAGCTCAGGTCAGAACTACCGTTCAGCAGAGAGATCATGACTCGACTTTTGGTGTGTCCCCTTTTAGAGGATCTTTTTTACAACAGCATTGCTAAGCAATTTTATTGTCTTATCATATATGCTGAGGGTGATGCTATATTTCAAGCATTTGCAAAAAGTATTATTCGAGGACTAGGTCAGAACCACCGTTCAGCAGAAGTCCTGGAATAATACCCCAGAGATCATTGAGTAAACAATCCTAGTATATCAGAATATGAAACCTTTCAAACGAGATTTCAGGGTTTACCTATATATCCTGGAGGTGTTCCCCACTTAAAAGCAAGTAAAATTTATGTTAATATCCCGAACATTTTTACTGAATGTGTAAAGACCTATCGGAACATCATCTACAAGACTGCTTAACACATTTATACATTACATTTCTTTAGCGTACTGCACCCGTTTAGCTGATGTACTATCATTTCCCTTTTATACACAAACTCATTTTTACTTTTTCAAATGTTTTTGGTTTTTATAGATTTTATCATGTTTTTGTATTTTTCTGTATTTTTCTGCAAACTTTCTCCCCCTAAAAATAAAAACATATTTTTGTGTTTTTGTTTTTATCGAAAAGCAGAAAATAAACTGTACAAACAAACTTGACAACACGACAAAAGTTCACGTCAGATCGCCGTCCAATTCGGCATCACATTCAACAACCCTCCCAGATTGCAGATTTTTCATTCCATTCAATTTTAAAAGATAATAAAACCTCTTTTTATCAAATGGTTTGGTATAGAAATCCGCTTTCTGTTCATCGGTGTGCACATATTCAATCCGAATTAATTTTTTCTCGTTACAATCTCGAATAAAATGGTGACGGATTTCAATGTGTTTTGTTTTTGAATGGTGAACCGGATTTTTAGTAATATTAATGGCTGCTTCATTGTCCACGAAAATTGGAGTATCTAAGAATTGCAAACCAAAGTCACGCATTTGCTGTTGGATCCAAAGGATCTGCGAACAGCAGCTGGAGGCTGAAACGTATTCAGCTTCACAAGTAGAAAGCGCTACAGTGGTTTGTTTCTTACACTGCCAGGTAACGAGTCGAGTTCCTAAGAACTGACACCCGGCAGTGGTGGACTTTGCGTTCTGTTTGCAGCTTCCGAAATCTGAATCAGCGAAACCAGATAAAGTAAAGTCACCTAATCTAGGATACCACAAACCGATGTTTGGGCAGCCTTTCAAATACCGTAGTATTCGTTTTACGATTGTCAGGTGTGACTGCTTCGGATTCGACTGATATCTGGCACATAAACATGTCGGATACATGATGTCCGGACGAGAAGCTGTGAGATACATCAAGGAACCAATGATTGATCGGTACAATGTTTCATCCATCTTCACTCCATTCTCATCTGGACAAATCCCATGATTTTGTGCAAGGGGAGTAGATGCTGGACTGCAATTTGCCATATCAAACTTGTCTAGCACATCTTTCACATATTTTGACTGATGAATGAAGATTCCGTCAGGCATTTGTTCTACCAGCAATCCGAGGAAAAACTTCATTTCGCCCATTGAGCTCATTTCAAACTTTTTCTTCATCACTAGCTCAAACTCTTTGCACATATCATCGTTGGTAGATCCAAAAATGATATCGTCCACGTAAATCTGCACAATCAACAAATGGTTTTCTTTTTCTTTAATAAACAAAGTGCTATCTACTGTACCTCTTGTGAACCCGTTGTCCAACAAGTATGTCGAGAGCGTTTCATACCAGGCTCTCGGGGCCTGGTGAAGTCCGTATAACGCCTTGTCCAGTAGAAACACCTTGTTTTTGTGCTGTGGGTCTGTGAAACCTGGCGGTTGCCCCACATACACTTCCTCTTTGATAGTTCCATAGAGAAAAGCAGATTTCACGTCAAGTTGATATACTTTAAAGTTCTTCCATGATGCAAAGGCCAGAAAAATCCGAATTGCCTCTAGCCTAGCAACTGGTGCGTAGACTTCATCATAATCAATTCCTTCTTGTTGACTGAATCCTTATACTACCAATCTTGCTTTGTTTCTCACCACGACTCCTCTATCATCTCGTTTACATTTGAAAACCCACTTTGTTTTGATTAACTTCTGATTTGGTGGAAGATCAACAAGCTCCCAGACACCCAGCTTTTGAAACTGTTGTAGCTCCTCCTGCATTGCATTAACCCAGCTCTCCTCGGTCAATGCTTCTTTGTATGTCTTGGGCTCTATCTGCGAGATAAAACATTTTAAAGAAACCCCTTTTTGCATGTCAGCAATAGATGAATAAAAACAAGTAAGAGCTTGATCTATTTGGTGTCGAGTTTTAACACCACTTTGCAAGTCGCCAATGATCTGTTCTGAGGGATGATAGGATAACGTTCGTGGCATTGCACTGTCAGGCACAACAACTTCCGATTCCAGATTTGAAATATCAAGATCAACGATTTGGTCAACAGCTTCTTCTGTTGTCTCATTTGGTTCCTCGTCAAAGGTAGGAGCGGGTTCCTCCTCTGAGTCCTCAGAAACGTCAAATGATGGAGCTGTTTCCTCTGGTTCCTCTGGTGGTATATGAACGGTTCCACTTGGTCCGGCTTCATCATCATGAGTACCCACGGTGGGCGTAGGAATATCTAGCGGTCTAGATTCTGGCTCTGACAATTGACTTTGTTGATACAAATACATGAGAGCGACTTCCTCCTCACTCGGCTCGGATGGCATATGGAACGATTCCCAGAGTTTATCGTAGTCAAATAGGAATCTTTGTCCGGGAAGTTGTGGTGACGGAGTATGCTTCTGACAATCCACATGAAGCACCTGAATCACCTTGCTCAAACATGGTACGAACACCCTTTTTAGTGGGCTGGCATAACCTACAAAGAAACCTTCATTTGATTTTGCCCCAAACTTTCCGTCTTCATCAATAAACGTACACGGTGATCCGAAAGGTTCCAAGAACTCAAGATTCGGCTTGTAACGATGCAACAACTCAAAGCATGTCTTTCCATACTTCTTGACAGTAAGGACTCTGTTCAGTGTATAGCACGCTGCAGATACTGCTTCACTCCAGAAGAAAATAGGTAGCTTGGAATCTGCTAACATTGTACGTGCTGTCTCGATTAGGGTTCTATTCTTTCTTTCAGCTACGCCGTTTTGCTGTGGAGTATACGGCGCACTGAATTCATGAAGAATTCCCTTTTCATTGCAGAACTCGTACATTCTGTTGTTTTTAAATTCAGTTCCATTGTCGCTTCTAATTCTCCGGATAGGCAGTTTGTATACTGTTTCCATCTTCTTGAAAAGTATCATCAAAGACTCAAATGTTTGATCTTTCCGTTCTAAGCACACAACCCAAGAAAATCTTGAAAAATCATCTGTAACCACCAAGCAGTACAAATCCCGACTGATGCTCTTAACATTGACAGGCCCGAAGAGATCCATGTGCAATCTCTCAAGAGGTAACCTGACTGAATTCATGACCTTCAAAGGATGTGACTTCCGAACCTGTTTACCTTTCTTGCATGCAATGCAATCATCATTTAAATGGAAATTTTTAAAGTTCACACCTTCAACTAAATCATTATGAACCAAAAAATTCATTTTGCAAATATGAATGTGGCCCATCTTACGATGCCACATAATTGAATCCTTTTCTGTTGCTTTGTTTTTAGACACAAAACACTGTTTCTGATGAGACGTTGGCATTGCTGTGCTCATATCAAGATAATAAAGATCATACTCACGTGGAGCACGCAACAACACCATCTCATCAGGGATTTTAAACCCTGGTTTCAAAACCACACATTCAGTTTTTGTAAAATGTACACTGAAATCTTTATCACAAATCTGTGAAATACTGAGTAGATTGTTAGTCAACTCCACTATGTAGTTTACTTTGTCAAAAGATATTACGCCATTTGTCAAAATTCCTTGACCAACAATTCTTCCACCTTGACTCCCAGCAAACCCTACATGACCTCCATTGATGGATTTTACATCATAGAGCAAAGCAAGCGTCCCAGTCATGTGCCTTGACGCACCACTATCCATGATCCATTTTGATAGAATTGACTTGGGCAGCCCCTGCACATATCATATCAAATTCATTCAAACAATGAACTCCATGACTTTTTGACTGATGACACGCTTCCAAACACTACATCACACTTTTCATCAATCTTAGGAAAGTCAAATGTGACATTCGAAGCAACAGGTTCCACTTTTGATTTTAGCATATTTTCTTTAATAGGAGGAAACTCTGCAAGAAACTTATCAAGCTCAGATTCAAATTCTTGTTTATCATTAGCACCCACTTTTGATGCATAAAATTCCTTTGTTCCTTTGACTTTTCTGTCTACCATTTTTCCAAAAATATTTTGAACAGTAGGATTAAAAGCTTTTGAATCAAATTTTAACTCGTTCTCCATTTTCTTTACCTCAACTGATTGTGGTTTGGTTTCAACAACTTTTGTTTCATTTTTCAAAATGTTTTCAATCTTTTTCTCCTCAACCGATGGTTTTGATTTTACAACCCAAAATTGATTTTCAAAAGTTTTTGTTTTTGGATAAATCTTTGAAGTTATTTGGGACTTTGAAGATTCGCCAATCTCAAAGGTTGATTTCAGCTTATCTTCCGACTTCAATGATTCACCCCTTTTCAAGATTCGAATTGGTGAAACCATCGGCTTTTTGCCCTTTGTGTTAACTGGTGACTTAGGTTGAGATTTTTTAACAAATGGTTTAATGACAGGTTTTTCAAAAACTTTCTTGCATTGTTTTGCCATATGTCCGATTTCATTGCAGCGATAGCAAACTCTTTTGTCATATTCGACAAAAGTTGATTTGAACGACTCTTCTTTCAGTTTCTTCGCTGTATTGAAATCGTCAATTGCTTTTTGACTAAAAATGTATTCCTTTTCTTCATCAACACTTGGACCAACAACAAAAACATCATTCATTTTATCTTTTGGCTTGACAACCTTCTTA
Organism: Helianthus tuberosus; assembly: GCA_030545235.1. Lineage (NCBI taxonomy): Eukaryota > Viridiplantae > Streptophyta > Magnoliopsida > Asterales > Asteraceae > Helianthus > Helianthus tuberosus. Next base: position 18,746,630 of record CM060395.1, read on the forward strand.
GCCAACTTTTTCTCAAAACCAATTCCTTTGTTTTTAAAATTGTTACCATTTTTCTTGTAACCATTACCTTCCCATTCCTTTTTCCCAAAGTTGTGAACACGTGTTGTAACAAATGATTTTTTAGTTTTTGAAAAGAATTCTTTGTTATTAACCTCATCAATGTTCATTTCAACCAACCTAAAAACTTTCTCAACATTCTCAATTTTCACATTCTGAAGAGGATACTCGAAATCGGAATAAAGTTTGTCTGTTCCAATCATAGTATATACTACCATAATCGAATCATCATTCGCACTCTTGTCCGATTTCGGTATAAACCGTTCCAAGAAATTACTTTCATCTTCAGAATCTGTAACACCTTTCTCAGATTGTGACTTCTCAGAGTTATCAATATCTTCATCTAACACCTGATCGACAACAGTTTTAATAATCTGTGATTCGTTGTCGGTGTCGGATGCAGAGAATGTAACATCGATGCTTTCAGGCAAATCATCCTCAATTGTTCTCAATTTGAGATTCAAAGCAGCTTCCACCCCATCTGGATATTTCTGTGTGTAATGATTCCACATTGGGGGTGGAACACTGTTAAAGACTGGTGTTTCATCAGGTTGTTTTGGGACAATCTGTTCAATCACATATGAAGATGCTATATAACTCATCAACTTCTTATCAATTCTATCATTTTCAATTTTTGTTAACTCCAATTCCCTTTTTAATGAAGCAATGGTGTCCAAATGAAAATTGACTTCCACTTGTTTTTCTAAAACAGTTGATTTTAGCAATTTCGTGGCTTTGTCATTTTCAAGACTTTCATCCTGAATCATTTTGATAGATTTAGCCAATTTGTCATATGCTTCTTTTACTTCGCTCAGGTCAAATTTTAGCATGTCTACATGATGTTTCATTTCCTGATACTTAGTGTCTTTCTCAAGACACTCCATGCAAGGTTGTAAACACTTCTGGCATGGTGTTTCAGGAATTGAAACGACTTTCTCAACAACCTGTTCATGACAATCATTTTTCACATATTGTTTACCGACATTCTCAGACTCTGACTCAGACAGTTTGACTGATTCGTTTCCCTGAACTCCAGATTCCTCTCGTTTGACAGACTCACTACTGACAGACTTAGACTCCTCAGATTCTGAGTCTACCTCTCTCAGTTTTGCCATGAGAGCTTTGTCAGCAATTTCTTTCAAAGTGTCTACGGTCATTTCCTTTGTCACATCTATCATTTCTTCAACAAATTCTTTCTTCTCCTCATATCTTGGACACAATCCAGTTGTCGGTTCTTCAAAGAAACCTGCAAAAGATTCAAAAATTTTAGGAGGCATGATAGATTTCAAAGAATTAGTTAATACCTCCTGCTCAGATTGAAATTGATGAATTTCAGCAGCCATTTCTTCAAAATTGTCTGTTTTTTCAACAGAAACCTCTTCAACAACTACAGAAACATCTTCAATAACTGTTTTTGGTTCAGTCACTGTCTCAGAAATTTCCACAACTTCAGCCATCATTGCCTGTTCATCGCTACCGAGAATATATTTATCCCAGTTGAACCCTGCAGCTACCTTCTCATCTTCTTGATTCACAATCATTGCCTTTTCTGGTTTATTCTCAATTTGTGGTCTTTGAACAATAGGCTGTTGATTTGATCGATGATATATTGCTTGCTTGTAGTAGTCATTGGTGAACGGGTTTTGATGATTGTTTACTTCACGATTCGGACATTCTCTCTTAAAATGACCACGTTCTTTACACTTGTAGCACGTAACTTTTGATTTGTCGAACCCTAACTTCTGATCAGGGCCTGATAAACTGTTCCGGCCTGTAATCTCCATAAACCGTTGTGCTCTTCTAACCAAACTTGCCATGCCCCATTTTATATCAATCAGTTCAAGTTCCTCCGGGTCAATCTGGTCATAATCCTCTTTGGTCATATCAGGATTACCAATCCTACCCGCCACTAAGCCTTCATAAGCCTCTAAAACGGAAGCAAGTACCGCAATGTGTTGTCTCGCGGCAGTTTCAGTAATTTCATTTCCATTCTTAATATTCACCGCGATGTTGCACTGCACTCCAGAAACATAAGCCTGATTATTTGAACTTGTAGAGCTTTGAGGTGAAGACTGCTCTTGAACTTTGAAATTTGGATCATAGTTCACAAATGGTGAAGACTTGTTTGATTGTGGAGTGTTTGTAAAACCACCCAAATTTACATCAGCACTAAAACCCGTCTGTATCTTTGGACTTTGATTTGTTGCAACAGGAATACTTCCTTTGTAATACAAAGATATGTCTTGCTGCACATTTGCTGAATTCATTTGTTTGATTTTTGATAGTTCCAATTCATGTGCCTCAATTTTCTCAATGAAATCACTCAAACTTATGCTAGCAAAATTTGTATTGCTCTTCAACACCATCAGGTACGTTCCACATTCATCATAAGGTAACGCGTCTGCTAATTTGTCAATCCACTCTTCATTTGTCTTGGTTATCTTCAATCTACCCATCTCCAAAACCAAATGACAGTATCGTTCAATCAATTGCTTTGTGGTCTCTCCTTTCATTCCCGTGAAAATGTCAAACTGCTTGTTTATCAATGCCTTCTTGCTTTTCATCATTTCTCCACTTCCTTCAAACTTTAACAACAATTTATCCCAAAGAGATTTTGAATTGTCTTCGTGATGTAATAGTACCAAGATGTCTTCTTTAATTGCTTGTTGAAGGATGCTCATCATTTTCTTTTCAGCCTTAAAGTCAGCTTGTTCCGTTTGATTAAAAACTGCAATCCCTTTTGGATGACCCATAGCATTAACAGGAGGTACATATTTATCCACAATCTTCAACCAGCTCTCAAAATGATTAGCTTGAACCCACGTTTTAAATCTTCCTGCCCAACTCGAATATTCGTCGATGTTCATGAGTTTAGGAGGCTTTTGCATTGTTCCCAATTCGTTCTCCATGTTGACGTTTTGTAAAACACTACCTGAGGTTTGTCCTGCTACCATACCATTTCCCGAGAAGAAGTTATAAAACTCTTGGTTTTCCATTTTTAGAAATTTACCGAGTAGTTTTAAAATTTTACACACACCTTTCACAAAATCAGATTATCGAACAAGTTCACGAACACTATGGACTATCAGTAATCTCAAGCGAAATCACTCAAACTACAAGCGAAATCACAGAAGATTTCAAGCGAAAACAACAAATCAAAACAGTATAATTTCGCTTCAAACAACAATATCTCAAGCGAAATCTATGGTTTCGTTTCAAACCAAAATTTTCAGCTAACCACAGACTCCTCAAGCGAAATATATGATTTCGCTTTAAGCAAACAGAATATTTCAAGCGAAATCCACGTTTTCGCTTCACAAAAACCAACAATCAATCTGCCCGCTCAAGCGAAATCTAGTTTTCAAGTCATTTTTGTCAATTTTAGTCCGAGTTTTAATCTGAATTTCTCAAGGCTTTGTTAAAACACACTTTTACATACACTGTGAAAGTCTTAGTCCATTTTGTCCGTGTTTTCGTCCAGAAATCAGTTTTTGTGAGTAAAAACCAACTGATTCAAGCAAACACACTCATAACTGGCTCTGATACCAATTGTAGGATCGTATTTGACCGATCAAATGAGTCAATTTGAATGTGTTTACACTATTTAGATGGCGGAAACATCTAAACAGCTTAGAATCAGACAGAAAAGAGTAGAAAACAGAATAGATTCACTTTTAACACTTGTTCTCTGATATATATTGACTTGAAAAACTGGCAGCACTTCGTTACAACTTCTCGGAATGCTTACCAAATGAGAACTACACTAGCCTATATATAGGCAACTGGATTTCGCTTCAACCTGTCTCAAGCGAAATCTCATCACTTGATTTCGCTTGAGGCTTACATTACATACCCTGAAGCGAAACCATTTCAACACTAAATTAAACTTACATTTAGATCCCTACACTTAACATACTTGACATATTTAGACCCTAGACTTATGACGTAGGCTTTAGACATTATGTATCAACACTGGGATATTCATCCATCAGACTAAATATGTTGGTGACATCTTGAGCCGATTCCAGATGTCTGAAGCAACGCCCACTGGTACCCCACTTCCGACTAATCACGGGATTACTCCGGACTTGAAGGGTGAAAGTGTCAACTCTTCTTATTATCGCGCTATGATCAGATCTCTTATGTATCTCACAGCATCGAGGCCTGACATCATGTATCCAACGTGCCTGCTGGAAAGATATCAAGCTAACCCAAAAGCATCTCATCTTGGAGCTGTTAAAAGGATTTTTCGCTATCTGAAGGGTTGCCCGGACACCGGTCTTTGGTACCCTAAGGATGATAGTTTTGACTTGGTTGATTTTAGTGATTCAGATTTCGGCGGATGCAAAATAGATGGGAAATCCACAATGGCGGGATGTCAATTCTTAGGAAGTCGCTTAGTCACGTGGCAGTGCAAGAAGCAAACTTGTGTCGCTACATCAACTTGTGAAGCTGAATACATTGCTGCCTCAAGTTGTTGCTCTCAAGTTATGTGGATTCAGCAACAAATGCGCGACTACGGTTTTGAATTCCTATCTACCTCTATTTTTGTTGATAATAATGCTGCTTTATCTATCACTAGAAATCCTGTCCAACACTCCAAGACCAAGCACATCGAAATTAAATATCACTTCATACGTGATTGTTTTGACAAAAGATTAATCGATGTTGTTAAAATCCACACTGATGAACAGCGTGCTGACCTGTTTACAAAAGCTTTTGACAAATCTCGTTTTGACTATCTTTTGTTGGTCAATGGTATTAAGGTGAAACAAGAGTAAACTTCTGTCGGCTGGTCGTTTTTGTAAATATTTTCTTAAGCGTCAAAAATCCAAAAAGATTTTCAGTTTACTTATCTTTTCGCATTTTAGGGGGAGAAATTTCAGAAAATACAAAAACATGTGGAAAATTAAAAAATTCAAAAATATGTCGTTTACTTTCTGTCTTTAAATTTGAAAAATAAAAAATTTAAAAACAATAGAAAACCAAAAATGAGTTTCTTGGAGAAAAGAAGGGAAAGTGATGATATACACTGGTGTGGTCTGTCAATATGGTCAAAAGAAAAAGAAAAAATTGAAAAATGATAAGTAGCTTTACTAACGATGTATCGGTAGGCTCACAATCAGACTAAAATGTGCAGGATGATATAAACCTAACATACTTCAAGTCAGGTGGGAACCATTCATTGGCATATGGTCTTGGTACCGAAATTTCGTTTAATTGATTATCGAGGTTCTGAGATATTTGGTCTTTATGCTGTCTTATCATCTGGGTATCATGGTTGTATCAAACCGTAAAAATAACGGAGACGAAGTCTAAGTTCTTCCATGATACTATACATACGTGTACATATTGCATTCGACCTCAATAAGTGATCAACAATCACATGTCCAACAAAACAAGTGATAATATATCACATTTATCCGGGAGTCAAGTTCGTCTCTCTGCTGTACGAAAGTACTGACCTGTTCACGGACTTGCTCCTGTGTCCTTCATGCATCTGAAAATCAAGTTCCTCATCAATAAGTGATTTTATCACATAGGGCTTGTTTTCAATCAAAATAAGTGAGTTTCTCACATTCTTTTATACGGTCCAACGGATGATAAGCAGTATACTCACCGGTAAGATGAACTCTCGTGCATACCTTGATACGGGAATGTGTCGTGAGTGGATGTACACCGACAAGTAAGTATAAATCTTACCGTAAACCATATCTCCTAATTATGATCTATGCAGTTAATGCGGAAAAATATCGGTTATCTGTCAAGTACTGATATTTGAGATATCGTTTTTCGCGGTGAGTTATCGGTGAGATATCGGTAATTTATAATATCATGCATAAATAATATATACTAGGTGTACACCCGTGTGAACACACAGGTTTGTTTTAATAACGATCGGAAGCAAATACTAAAAAACATATTATAATATATTATTTAAATTCTTTATGTTTAGTTACATATTATAAAACAATGTTAAAGACAATTTGTTTTAGTGTACATGTTTGATATAGAAATAAGGTAAATAATTGATAATATTTTGTCGAAAATGAAAGCATAACCTAATTTTATGTTGTCTAATAACTTCTTATATATGATGTTAATTTTTTTTGACACATTGTTAGTGTAAAATTCAGTAAAGGTCCATTGTTATTGTATAATTCAATAATACTAAAAACAGATTATAATATATGATTTAAATTCTTTGCATTTAGTTACATATCTTTATAAAACAATGTTAATGAAATTATGTGTTAGTGTACATGGTTGATATACAAATAAGCTAAGTACTTGGTAATATGTTGTCTAAAATGAAAACATGAACTAATATGTTAATGATAAACATATATGATTTGAACATTCACACTTCTCAATAAAATCATTTTCATCTTCTCTCAAGTCCCAAAACACAGAACTTCATCTTCATCTTCAATCATCTTCATCGGATCATCTTCATCTTCACCGAAATCATCTTCATCGAAATCATCTTCCTCTTCTGTAATCTCCACCGATCATCAGCTTCATCTTCATCTTCATCATCTTCATCTTCTATAACAATCGAAGGTAATATCACATACCTAAAACGCTTCCTGTTTGTAGGTTTGGGTTTTGTTTATTATGAAGGTTTGTTTCAGGTTTTATATGAAAATATTGTTTGATTCTTGTGGGTTTTTGTCTCGGGTAGCAAAACAGAGGGTTTGAATGTGTTTTCGGTTCCTCATATGAGATCAACTGTGTTTTGGTTTTGATTCTTGTGGGTTTTTGTCTCGGGTATCAACTGAGTATATTGTTCAAAATGTATCATTGATTTCTATAGTTTAAGATCTCATGTGATCATTTGGCTGATTCTTGTGTGTTTTTCTCTAAAAACAATTAGAGCACAGATCTAGGTTGTTTATTGAAACTATGATACTTGTGGGTTTTAATTTCTGAATCAAATGCGAAGAAACAAATGATGGAAATTGATAAAGCGCATCAGTGTGTAGTTATTTGAACACATCAATATTGATACTTGAAATGTGAAAATTGATTTTTGGTTATTTGAGAATTGTTTGAAAAGATGAACTAAATCAGAATTAAATTTTATACAAATGAACTGATCGGATCAGTTTCGGATTGATGTGTTCGTCATATTGATTTTTGGTTTGATTCGATGATATGTGTTCCTCATATTGGTCATTTGAATGTGTTTATATTGGTCATTTGAGAATTGTTTAATAAGATGAACTAAATCAGAATTAAATTTTATACAAATGAACTGATCGGATCAGTTTCGGATTGATGTGTTCCTCATATTGATTTTTGGTTTGATTCGATGATATGGGTTCCTCATATTGGTCATTTGAATGTGTTTTATTGTACAGAATGGCTGCGGATGTAAAGATATGCAAAAAACCAAGCACGAAGGCCAGAACACTTGACAACCTCCTAGAAGATGGTGCGGTGCACATAAGGAAGTAATTGATCAGAACAATCAATTGTATATGAATGAATATAACCCCAGTGGCAGATATGTAATAAGCGAGCTCTGGAATTTCAAGGAAAATCGAAGAGCTACACTGGGGTTATATTCATTCATATATGAATGAATATAACCCAAGTGGTAGATATGTAATTACCTACACTGGGATTATATTCATTCATATCTGCTACATTCCGAAGTGCACCCATCAGCAAGGATCCACAATTGCTTGTGGTGATACGACATTTTGTCTCTGTATTGTATGTTACGGTCTTTTGTTATCGAGTCTGTAAGTCCTGTCAAGTCTACGAAGTTGGTATGACGTGTTTTCTCTATATTGTATGTATTAAAACTTTACATTTAATATACAATTTAGGCTTTAATAATTTGTTATATATAGTATACACATAATTATTAGATTGCATTTATTTAAAAAAGATTTGATTATTAGATTGCATTTATTAGATTTAATATACAATTTAAGCTTTAATTTTTCTCAAAAAATTATTTGTTCAGGTTTGATATAGAAATAATCTAAGTAATTGATAATATGTTGTCTACAAATCCGATTATTAATCATTTCTAAATGTTTTCTAACAATTTGTATCTAAAAATCAGATTATTAATCATTTCTTCATGTTTTCTAACCATTTGTGTCTAAGTAACCCGAACAACATGCCATATACTTGTATATAGACATGTATGCAAAGGCAATGTCATTTTATTGCCCACTATGCCGTCGATCGCCTAAAACCACTTGGAATGCCCTGCCAAAGTATAGATACCATGATTGCATATCGAGCAACAAACGCAAAGCTGATTTTAAGGAACCTTTGCTTTAGTTAATGCATCATCTTTTATCTTTTACGTTTTTAAAGACACTCGCATTCTAAGAAAAGCAGAACAATTATATTTCTTAAACTGAGTTTGTATTTTTTTTCATGTCTAACTGGGATATAAGGTGTGGCCATAAGCATCAGTATCACTAATAAGAAGAAAATAACCAAAATTCTGATAAAGTATAAAATTTCAAAATTTGACAAATCAAAACAAACTCTTAAATAATAAGTCAAGAAGTCGAACACATACAAAAGAGAAATATTGATCATGGTGTTTTCACTTCCATGTTTATAAACTTGCATATTTTTTTCTATTACATATCAAATTAGACTCTACATACAAAACATGGAATAGAGATAACCTTTAACATACCCTAAAAATACCTTACGAACTCACAATTTGTAAACTATGATTCAACCCGAAAACCGACCCAGAATCATTTAAGCATGGCTTCCTCTTTCTGAACTGTTTTGGCAGCCGCAACCATCGCTTATAACGGTTGTTTAGACACCATTACCAGTCCCAAAACTGTACCTAATTGCATGTTGTTGGTATTTATTTTCTTGTTTTGTTACGGTACTCGTTACCCCTACTATCCAATGTTATTTGACCACTGTTTACAGCATCGAGGCACCACCCACGCAGCCACAAACAACCCAAATCGCTGCTGCCCCAACACAAGGATTTGCTCCAGAAACCGTAGGACGCATGACAATGTGGTCTGGTTCGCTGCACTTTTATAACAAAGTCCTTATGTTAGTTTTTCAATTATAATTAAATCTCCTTTTACTACACCATTACCTATAGAGTAAACTCAATAGGAAGTATCTAATCGTTAATACGAACTCAAGTTACCAGAGACTATCATAAATAAGCCTTGTGTAAATTTACCTGTTTAAATACGTTGATTTTTTTTGTCCAAATAAGCACCAAGCAATATCAAATCCATTCCACAATGACCATTTTTATGCACTTGATTTTTAAGTCCAGTTGAATGTAAAAACACATCTGCATCAACATCAACATCATCAAATAAAGTCTAAGTTTTTAGCACATGAATGAATAAAATTTCGTTCAAAAAGTTCAAAATAATACACTTAATACTCCAATCAATTCTTAATGTTAAACTATGTTTATAATAATAATAATCGATGTTAAAGCTATATATGGGGTATGTCAGTCAAAATTCAATAATCTCAGCATGTACGCTATGATAGAGATTCATTATCTCTATAACTTATCAGTTTATATTCTACAAACTCTTAGCGACCAATTGGGATGAATTTCATTTTAGAACGAACATAACTAAAAGGTTTAACTTTATCACAATTATAATTAACTCATGATTAATAACAGTTTTAAAATCTAACCATTACCTTGAACCTAATGACTTTCATGCCAAGATCCAGGGATGTTTGGGATACTTAGCAGGAACCTTTCGTACAATATCGTAGGAAAACCCAAACAGTGTTTCTGGCTTTGGTGCAGCCTTTCTTGCATTGTCAATGTCTGCAAAAAACCTAAATCAGAAAGGTTGGAAATAAAATTTGAAATCGGTAAATATAATAAACCTGCCACTTACGTAGATTCAGGCCATCCTCATTCATAATGCTTTTTCCTAATGTTTTCTTTGCTTTTTAGGGGGAAGATGGGTGCTTCTCTCCATAGGGCATACAAAGCACAGATTGTTGGCGGAAGCCCGCCACATTTAACATATAAAGTTTTTTTATATGTTAAATATGGCGGGCTGCCGCCAATAACCTGTGTTTTGTATGCCCTAGGAGAGAAGCACCTATGTTCCCCTTAAAAAGCAAAGAAAACATTAGATTTTTGGATTTGATGTTTTTCGATGCTGAAAGGTCATTAGTCATGACTGTGTGATCATGCTTTACCTGAGAACAAATGCACCAAGTTAAGCTCAAGGTTTTTCAACTTGATCAAATGTCACTTATACCCTTTAATAAAGACCTTGTTCGTTTTTTGCACGCCCTGTTCGTTTTTTTTTAATGTTGAAACAACGTTAAAACCTAAAACCCTATGCTGAAGTGTTGTTTTTTGCACCTGATTGGGCCGAGGCGTCGCCTCAAAACGCTTCACGTGTTTTGACGCTTCAGAGCAAATAAAACGTTTTGCCAAACGGTTAACACTTTAAGCGAGCTTAAAGCGCGCTTTTTTAAACTAAGTTTCCAACACAAGAAAACTACACAATTGTTTTATTCTATTTTTTACTATTTTCTTCTTTAGCACATTAAATGTAATAATTGAATGTGATAAGAAAAGCAGTGTGACTTACAGGAAGTGACTCCCATATGGCTTCATCAGTCAAATGTTCTTCATTTACTGCAAATAACGCCTTGCACATTCTGTACACATTACAAATCTTGTTTTCAGATTATAGGGTTACTTATTTCAAGACACTTCACTGTTCTTTAACATTAACTCCAGTCTCTACTTCATTATTTTTTATAAGCGGTTCAAGATTACTAACCAATACCATGTGACTAAACCGTTCCTTTTCATCTTCTTTACTCATTGGCAGAAATAAATTAGACTTTAGGGACAAACTTAATGTGATCTTTGCCCCAGGTTCACTGTCATCGAAAGTAGAAATATTTTTAACAAAACAAACAGAAAATTTTAACGAAACAACACATCATAGAAACTGGTAAAAGAAACTGGTAAAACTAAAATTTTAATGAAACAACACGTCATAAACCCAAAATTTTAACCAACCAGTAGCAATCTTGGATAAAAGAAACTGGTAAAACTAAAATTGCAAAATTATGAAAGCAGTGAAACTTTGAGTATTCAATAATAAACCATAGTATTACAAAATTATGATTTAGAAAAATAATAAAAATAAAAAATTAAACATTACAATTAACACTTAATAGAATATCTCGTTCTCTCGCCTTCTTCCATGCAATTTCGTTTTTTGTTTTAATTTGTAGATCAGCTAGCATATCACAGGTCTTCTGATCCTGTTTCAGCAAATTTGTAATAAACTCTTCTGCTTTTTGTTTAAACTCTGTTGGAGTAGAAGAGGCAACTTCATCTAGCAGTGCAATGCTACTCCAGGTTTGCTTATAATATTTATCACTAACAATAGCAACTTTTTGGTTGAGTTCTTCAGCGTTTCTTTGTTCTTAGAGTGACCAGGTTGAAAATTCGATTTTAAGATCAGTGGTATCGGACCAGTGGTAGAAGGTTTTCCTTGCCATTTAGGAAGAATGTAAGTGTTTTTGGACAATTTGTTTTAGGATGAATGTTTTTTTTTTTTTAAACTGAAGTGTTGATGTTTTCAAGTAAAATAATAATGATGCTTTATAGTGTTTAAAATCTTTGATAGAGAAAATGAAGAGACATCTCCTAATTATGATAACCTTTTTTTGAAGGTTTCAATTTTGTTCCTTGGTTTTCTACATATTTAATTTTACTTGTTTTCCCATGAAAACTCATTTTTCAAAGGTTTTGCATTAAAATGCTTAATAGGATAACTGAACAGGCAATTCCCATATACACGTTTTTTACTCTTAAATCATTAAATGTACATGGTTTTTAAGTATAAATGTTAATTTAATGTTTGCCTTTAAAGCTGACCTTTGGCCTGTTACATATAGTATATAATAGCATTGCCAATAAATTTTTTTTTCATCAAAACAGATTCATTCAGTGAAACAAAAGTGCAACTATTATTGTTTTGCCTTTGTTCTTATAAATATATTAGAATGGAGTCATATACTTCTTCAAAATCTGACGATTTCAAGCAACGCTTTATTAAGCAAATCGAAGACCAAGTTTTGGCTGATAGATCTACTCTTCAAGAGTTGAAGAGGTGTTTTAACGGACTGGAACTTGGTCTGCTGACAAGAGACCAAGTTTCAGGGGACTTGAGGGCAATGCCGACTACTTCCGTTCGTGACCTGTGTGTTGCGAGTAATATAAAATGTGGAGAAAGAGATCTGGAGTTCATGAGAAAGATCAATGAGATACATAGAGAGGTTCAGTGCTCCATGGAGTTGAAGTTAAAGTTCCTTGATTCTTGCAATTAGAGTTAGATGTCTCTGATTAGTTTTCTTTTTTATATGTAATTGTTACTTTCTTAATACTTCATATTTTATAAGTATTATTTTTTTTATCACAGTTTAGTTTTACATCTTTTCATGAGTTTGAAGATAAAGAGACGGTCTTCCATTTTCGATAAATTAGAAAATATTTCATCTAAATTTTTTTTCTTAACATTGTTGTTTGGTACCATGGATGATCTGTTTAATGTTCATTTATGTGCTAACTTTAACAATTTTGGAAGCGAAACAGTTTCAACAAACACGGGTAACTTTTTCCTTAATTTTAATTAAATTAAGATTATTTGGTACTTGTAGATATTCTGGGGCTAAAGTCAAAAGCTACATTAGGGACAACAGCACTCAATATGGTACTCTTACAGACTCAAGTGTAGTTGTTTGATCAATTGATTCTAATGTTTTATTAGCATTTTATTGATTCTTTGTTAGTTACATTTGATGGTGATCATATGAATAGTTAAGATCTATGAAAAACTTCAATTCAACGAAAGTTAAGTACCTTTTCAAGCTGATGTATAAAATTACTTCTACAAACTTCAATTCGATTATACCTCGGTCACACAGCCACCACAACTTCCGGTCGTTCCCAGCTCTCCTGCAGAATCAAAACTTAATTAGGCATTTAATCAAAAACTTGATGAACAGAATTCAAAGAACAATTCTGCCTTGTCCTGTATCTGACCATGATGTGCACATTATACAAGATTAAGTACTTACATGACAGTTAATTTATACAAGATTGTTTGCTATGTTGTATATATTCTAGGGCTAAAGTCAAAAGGTCCATTGGTGGCAGCAGCACTCAATATGCTAGTCATATAAACTCAAGTTTATATCTTTTAATATATGTTCGGTTATTTAACAACATATTTTGATAACAAACGAAGGTGAACACGAAAATAATTTTATAGCCCTGAGATTAGAAAAAGACGTATAACAGGCAAGAAAGTAATTTTATGAAACCATGTTGAGGTAAAATGAGGAAAACAACCGTGTAGTCATTTAAGATGATTTTCGTCCTAATTTACAACAAAAAGATGACAATAAAAACCCTAATGAAGGCTACCTTCAACCTAAATAATCCTAGAAATCAACCTAAAACAGTCTACAACACCCAAAAGTTAGAGTTTATACTATGCGCCTTGCTTAAAAAAGCCCTCGGAAACACACAAACAGATTCAAACTGAAACTAAGTTACAACATAGCAATGTTGAACTTCTACTCTAATCACATTGTTTTACACCATGAATGACAATATAAAGTTTATGCTTAAGATACATACCAGAAGTCTTTACGATAGACCAACCATTAGTTGTTGGAAACATGAAGCTTTGACCTATCAAAAAGTTTGATGGTTGTTTTGGTATCTCCAATGGCCTAACTACACTTTCAAGCCATTCAATAGCTTTAAACCTTGTCATAGCTACAAAAAATGAAAAAAAAAATCAAATAATCAACAACATTTCTATTGTTTTGTTAGAAAGAATTTGAAGGAAAAATTTAAAATTATACCTGCTCCTTGGACTTTCCTTGAAGGTAGAGTAACACTAAACAACACCGTTTCAAACTTTAGCGAAAACAACACTAAAGGATACCGTTTCGTAATTATGACATCAGCGAGGACTACATAGCATACCTGAGAAGTTGACACGTAGCCAATTCTATGTCATTATCTAAGCTCCCTTAATAGATAACCTCATGTTCAAGATAACCTCTTTCGTGTTCATGTGAGCAAGAAGAGAGAAAGACACAAAGGATGTGTCAAACACAGTTCACATGATACGGATTTGACACCTGAACCTATATCATCTGAACTATGTTTCACACCTCCTTTGTGTCTTCCTCTCTTCTTGCTCACATGAACACGAAAGAGCTTATCTTGAACATGAGTAATGACACAGCTGTCTTCTACCTCCATCGCTAGATTCAAAGGGCAAATATGGTCAAAATCAACAAAGACAAGATTAATAATATTTAATGTGTTGAATGTGATGGTTCATACCTTTAAGATGAAATTTGAATTATGATGTCATGGAGAAAGGTCGGATTTATGATGTCATCGAATCCTATGTGGCATACCTAATATCATGACACGTAATCAAAGTGAGGTCAGCTTCTAAGCTCCTTTTATAGATAGTAAAGATGTTAGTTTGTCTAAAATAACATAAATATTTCATCTCAGGTACTTGAAACAGCCAATGAAACTGTCGAATCGCATTTAGGTTAAAGTTATAATTCGGTTAGTCTGGTTAGTAAAATTTTAGGACAGAGATTAAGACCAACAAAAAAAAAAGAAAGAAAAAAAGAAAGAAACTTAATTCCAATCCTATACATTAATTGAGTATCATGAATTTAGTAAAATGCAAGAGTACAATGAAATAAAGGATCTGAATAAAGCACATCATACACCTCTTCACTACATCAGATACACCTAAACAATTATATGCTTATTTCATATAATACATAATAAGAAATTCTTACACAAGGCACAGCTCTTTGCGCTTAAGCGCGATTTTTAAAAACAAAGCGTCCAGCCGTCCACACACTCCCTTTTTATAATATATAATTTGTCTTTCCTATAACTGTACCTGAATTCGAAGTGATGCACCCTGCAGTTTGGGATTTGAGCTTGTAAAACTTCTCAATCTGGTGTCGTGTTCTGATAAGGTCCTTCGCCATCACCTTAACAGCTCCCTGGGAAATATACGTGAAATAAATAATACGAGCAGCTAATTTTAGACGAATCAATGAAGTGGGTCCTGAAATTAGGGAGGAATAAACCGAAAAAACAAAACTCAATATTGCAAATTTATGAGCAAGTAATGAAAGAAATAAGCTTACCATTTGACCTTGTTTGGCAATTTTCTTGATTTCTACGATTAGTTTCTTTTCTTGCGTCTGCAAACCTTGCCTCTCTCTTTCTATTTCTCTAATAGATTTATCTATCATTCTCTTGTTCTCCCGCAGAAGTTCTGCAATTACCAACCATTTGGGTCAAAACTAAATATTCTTTCCAACTGTATAAATAAGAGCTGTCTTTTGTCATTCTCTATGCCAACTGTTCCGTATGTAGAATGTCAATAATTTCAAATAAAAACTGAATATAACGGGTCATACTTGTTTGTGTAAGTACCGTAAAAGCAACTTTTGTTTACGCAACAACCTAAAAATAACAACAATGAGGACAGTGGACAATAGGGCAAAGAAAAGACGATAAGTGGTGAGTTTGGAGGTGATACCTTGCTGTCAAGTTCAGCATCGCTGTCGTCTTCATCATTGACTCCGCTGTTCTAGAATCGGACGACAAATAACATTGACTCGTCGCCTTTTGACTATCTGAAATTGAGAGCTGGAACTTCACGGGCTTTATATCCCAGCCATGGACATGGTCTGAGTTGCAGACTCGCCTGCCTGACCGCCCGAGCTGCAGGCGGAAGTAGAGGGTGTAGGTCCCACATGGAAAAGGAAACTCCACCTCACCGTCGACTTCAAACCACCAAATCTGCTGAACACATGCATACCGAACAGAATCTAGATAACAATAATGAAAAATCCAATTCGTTTGTCATTTATCGTAATCATTTCTTGTGATTTTAGGCCACAATATATATTTTTTTCAAGGTATGCATGAACCACAAATACAAAAATATCACAAACATAATATATTCAATTAAAAATATCTCTAAAGATGCAAAATTTCACCTAGATTCCTCGGTAGAGATCCAGCTCCATTATCTACGATCATCGATACCGGTTATTACTAACCCATTGGAAGATATTAACACACAAGTTTTTCCTGTGCCTTTATCCAACCAAACGTTCTGCAAAAGAATCCAAGATAGTATTAATAAAACATCATTAACATTTGAAACCCACGGATCCCAACATTTCAATACATATAATTCATTTCAGATTCTTCTACAGTTTAATCCCAACATTTCAATACATATAATTCATTCATCAAGATTTCAATAAAAATAACTTCAGAACCCTAAAATCTTTAATTTTCACCTTAATATATAGTGTAGCCAAACAGGTAGATACTAAACAAAACCCTAATTAAGCAAAGACATCAAGGCAGATTTTTATGACAGAAAACAAAACCCTCGTTTCAACAGATCTGTCTGTGGTCTGAATTCAACACTGATTAAAGTGAGATTTCACTGATTAAAGTGAATTACCCCTAAGAACTTGCTAAAGAGCTTCTTCAGCAAATCACCAGCTTTCATTTCCCTAAGTGATCCAACTAAATGATCCCGCCACTACAAAAATAGAGCATAGTTCAAACACAAAGTAATGGTTATGTCATAAAATTAACTGGTTTGGATGAGCTTTCTACATGATTATGTCATAATCTGGTTTCAATCTACTTAGTATATCAACATGTACCTAAATATCCCCTATTTTTGTTCGTAAACATATCACCCCATTCACCTTCTAAATTCACAATTACTCAGAGCAAGATTACTCAACTTTATTGATCTAAAAAACAGACATCAAATCAACAATAGAGGCTCTACGAGATAAATTCTAAACATAAACAACAGATAAATTCTAAAACCAAAACAATCGTTGATACATAAACACTAAACAGACCTGGTGGCGTTATCACCGGAGGAAACGGAACCGGAAGCAGCTGCATCATCTGAAGAAGAGATAGCTGAACGCTGACGGTTAGGGTTTGGATATCTGAAACGAATTGTGGATTTGGATGAAGAGGAACTGATACAAGTGTTGTTGTTGTTGTTGTTGATAGAGTGAGGAAGAATGATGTACGTTTGTTGAAGATTTGGGAAGTTAGGGTTTGAATTGAGGAAGAATGATGTACGTTTGTTGAAGATTTGAGAGAGAGAGATATGCAGGTTTGAAATTAAAGCTTGAATTTTTGAAAATAAAGTCAGCTTGTATTTGAGAGAGAGAGAGAGAGGGTTTCCAAATTTTGAAAATGGAGCCAAATCTATATTTGAATAATTTAAAAAACTGATTTGTATATACTTTTAGATTAAAATAAAATTCGGATTTATGACATCAGTGTTATGACATCAGCGGAGTCTATGTGGCATCCAATGTGGCATATCTAAGAAGATAACACATAAGCAAAGTGAGGTCATGCTCTAAGCTCCTTTTATAGTATAGATAGATATATCCAGACCCTATATGATATATATATATATATATATTCACATCTAGAGCATATATTTATATACTAGAAGTCTAGAACTTATCTAATATTAATATTAATAGCAAAATAAAGAAGTGTTCATCAAGATCAACCAAGGCATCCGATTGTTGGCTGGTGCAATCTGGACTGGAAGTGCGATGCTACAGGAGGGTGGGAGCAGGAGCTTCGATGGGAGCATCCATGGATTTAGGGTTCATGAATCATTGTCGTAGTCGTAGATGAATATGTGCGACTGGAATGGACTGGTTTATTTAAGTTAATTGGGCCAAAAGTAATGAAGATGGAATGGGCTTTGAGGATTAGGCAGATTATAAAGAGAAAATAACTAAAATTGGGCCCAATCGATATTCTCGGTGAGATGACCGAGATGAAACATACAAAATATCGGCAATTTCTCGGTACTTATCGCCGATATTCTCGGTAGCGAGATAAAAACCGAGATTTTAAACCGATATGTTCCTAGATGACCGATAACCGAGATATCACCGAGATCTCGCCGATATTGACTGCATAGATTATGATTACATCTGATAAGTTGAGCTTAGGTGGACAACAATACCGATAATTGTGGTAGAATACTTATCTAAAGCTTTAAACAGAAATCAGAAACCGTTTTGACAAAGACCGTAAGCTGGTAATGATTCTCTTACCTTGAAACTCGCAAAAAGATTGTTCACTGTACAAATTCTTTATGTTATTGTCTTTCGTTAGTTTAACGTACTTTAATTTATGTTGTAGTGTAAGTTGTATAACGTGTTTTGATTAGCCGATGTTGGTAACTCAAAGTTTTATGCCGAAAAGCCTGAAACTGACTCGTTTGTGATTTCTACTTCATAAAAATTCCCTTTTTGCAGTTGGTTATTCTAACAAAGCCAAAATGTTGTTCAGTTTGTTCAAAATGTGTTTGAAAATGAAAAAGTGGTTTGACTAGTCAACTAAAAAAAAAAAAAAAAAAAACCTAATTTGGTCTTCGACGAAATCCCAAAAATTGTTTAAAAATAACGAAATCCCTGATTTCGTCATCCCAGTTATTTGGGCTAAGTGTTTAAAGCCCAAACAAAGTGATTTCGTCGGACCTAAACTGATTCCATCGGCCCAATGTGTTTTCTTCGGTCAATGTGATTCAAAGCGATTTCGTCGGCCCAAACAAAATTCATAACCGGCCCAAACCGATTTCGTCTACCAAATGTGATTCCAAGTGTTTTCGTCATCTCATGTTTGGGCTAGATGTTAAAAGCCCAAAACAAAATAACTTCTGCGAGCCCAAAGTGATTTCGTCCAACTGAAAGTGTTTTCGTAAACTGTTGTGTTTTCGTCGAAGTGGACCGGATATAAAAGGGTCCCATCTGAATTATTGAGTTCACTTTTTCCAACCATCACTCTCAAAAAGATCTCCCTACTGTTCATCCATCTTCTTCGCCAAATCCCCCAACCGACTTCGATTTTCTTTCGATTTCTTGGATACTTTAACAATCTAAGGTACACAAATGCATCAAAAACTTGATCTAAACCGGTTAAACCTACTGATTTTGTCCGGATGCTTATAAGACTCGATGATATTCAATCATTCATACATGTTTATGTTCATATTTTCCATTTCTTTTCTGTACAAGGATTTTGAAATGTTAGATTATGATAAATGATGTTTGTATATTGTGTATTTATCTGGGTTTTTGACTTGGTTTTTATTTCAGATATCGGACAGGGGTTTGGGTTTGAGTTTGAGTTTGGTTATTGTTTGATATTGATTGTTTGCTATTCGGTAAAAGTGTCGGCAATAAGTATAAATCTACTGGGTTTTTCATTTGAGTGTTAACCAATGTGTTTTTGTTTGACAAGGGTGGGTTTTAAAATCAACTGGGTATGGGTGTTTGGTGTGATTGATTAACACTGGGTGTTGGATTTCTTAAAAAACTGAGTTTACCCAACTGGGCGAAATCAACCTGTGCCGAAATCCCCTTTGTGCCAAAACCTCAAATTGATGAAATCCCAAATGACTAAACCCTAGTGTTTGACGAAATCAGTGTTTGCCGAAATCCTTTTTCAGCAAATTCCAAATTGATGAAATCACCTCTTTGCCGAAATCCCTCCTTCAGCCGACATCCCCAAATAGACAAAATCCCTGATTTCGTTGTCTGTTTGGGCTAAATGTTTATAGCCCAACACAACACATGTGATTTCGTTGGCCCCTGTGATTTCGTTGGCCCATGTGATTTCATCGGCCCAAGTGTTTTCGCCGGACCCAAAAGTGTTTTCGTCATATATGCGTATGGATAAAATTCTTGATTTCGTCACAAGAACCATCTCACAAACACTTAGAAAAATTTCCACTGTGAACTTTGTAACCATTACTGTGAACTTTGCAATTCTTATACAGTATATATATTATACATGATTAATGTCCAAAATACACATTAAATATGTATAATTATATGTATTTTATAATTGTCACATAACTCGCTCTCATTACGCGTTTTTGTCAATCACAGAATGGCTCCGAAATCTCGCAAAGCCCCCACAAAGAAAACCAACAAAACCGAAGAAGAAATCATGTCTGAACCGCGACATAATATGATTGCTCATCTTGATCCGGAAGGAAAGTTTATCGATTTTAAAGAAATCACGCAATGGATTCGGGAATCAAGGATAAACAAGGCCGTTACTTTTTCGACACCGGTATACAAGACATTGATTAAAGCATTTTGGGATACTGCTCAGATAATTGAAGTTGATGGAAAGGAAGTGATCCGAGGGCAGGTTCATAAGCTGGATGTGGATGTAACTCCAGAGATTCTCAACACTGTTTTGGAACTTCAAGACGTTGCTGATGCACCATCTTCTGTACCAATCATGTGCACGTGCGGATGTTTGCTCAGGATGAAATGTACTGCTGATATTTTTGCTGGGCAAATCAACAAAGCTACATTGCCTATGCGGTACAAGTTCTTGTTACATGTTCTTATTCAATGTTTAGGCAAAAACCGTGCAGGTTATGACATGACTGGATTCGATCTCATTGGTTTGATGGTCGCGCTTGTTTTGAATAAGCCTTTTAGCATCTCAAAGTTCTTATTTGCTTACATGAAAGACAATTTACGAAGAACTGGATCTCGGACGACCGGAAAGAAATTCTGGATGTATCCGAGATTTATGCAAATGATCATGAATGCTCAACACCCTGATCTTCCCAAAGCTGACACTGACATTCTCAAGATTGAAACTATGTTGGATCATTCATTTAACTTGTTCAAAGGTCACTCGGCTAAGAAATATAAAGAGTCTGATCCTCCAAGGAAGATGTTTGGTGCTCTAGCGAACAAAGCATACGTGGCTGCTACTAATGACAAATGGCGTCACGACGACAGCCAGTCAGATGATGAAGAGCCCAAGTTAGAAAAGAGGATGAAAGAAAAGCTAAAGCGAAAGCGTGATTCATCTGATTTATCTGATAGTGATGATGATGAAGAAGGTGTTGATGGTAATGGTGGTGATGCTGGAGCAACAGCAGCTAGTGCACCTGGCGCTAGTAGTGCTGGTGGAGAAGAGCGAGCAGATTCTGATTATGTTCCATCGGATACTGAGACTGAACGTGTACAGAAAAAGAAAACGGCTGTCCTTCGTAAGAAGAAAGCTAAAAAGAACATTGGTACTTCATCGTCTACACCGCAATCTGTTCCTTCTGAGCCGATACAGGAAGCTGCAATGGATCCAAACTTTGGATTCACAGCTGAAGAAGCTTCTACAATGGTGCCGTCTCCTCCGAGGTCGACAGAATCACCAACTACAACTATTCAACCACCCCCTGTGGTTTCATCAGCTCCTGATATTCCAACAGTTACTCCTCAGGCTGCTTCGCAAAGATCAATGGCCTCTGCAATTAGAGTGACTACCTCTCAGCCCAATTCTGAATGCCAAAGGATATTCTCAGAAATGTCTCAAGACGAGAAAAACAACTTCCTATTCTCTCAATTAGAAGCGGCTGCAGATCGTATTCAAAGACAAACTGACTTCATCAGGATCACGAAAAATGATCAACTAAGTCAAATGGTGGAAATTAATAAGTTGAAGTCCACTGTTGATCAGCAGCAAAATGTTATTGGACGTCAACAAGCTGAGATTGATCAACTGAAAGCTGAGAATGCACTTTTGAAAACTGCAGACGAGGCGAGAGAACAAAGCAGCTCTATACTTCAGAAGTTGGCTGAGGATCTGAAAGGAAGATGTGACTTCATGAAAGAGTGGTACGAGACTCGTAACAAAACTATAGTTGATGGAGTCAAGACGATCACTGCTGGCTATGAGTTCATTCGACAGCGCGTTGCTACTCTGTGGGATGATCAATGTAAGCAACAAGAAGTTATGAAGAAAAGGGATGATGATCCTGAAGATCAAGGGAATCCTAATCCTTCTACTACATCAGAGCAGCCGACAGCCACTACATCTTCTGCAATTGTTGTTGTTCAGCCGCCAGCGATCGAATCTACTCAAGGAACTTCCTCTGGAACAGTTCAACAGATTGAAGGTACATCTTCTGTTCCTAGCAGTGCTAATCTTGCATTACAGGTTGTTCATCCAGTCACTGGGGAATTACTTGAAGAAGGCGAAATCATCGAGGATCTTTCACATGAGCAATTGCTTGCTCTAAACGCAATGTGAGAGGTTGATGATGCAGAGATTGATCGAATGCCTAGTGAGCCTGAATCTGCTGATATTGAAAATATTGAAGAAATCGTATTTGAAGGAAATGAGAAGAAGTCTTCATATGTTCGACAAGACGGGACTGAATTCGCTCCCTTCGATGAAGAATGGTTAAAAGAGAATGTGGAAGTCATAGATGAGCATTTAAAGAACCGTGATACGTCTGAAAATGCCACAGATGCGTTCTCCGCGTGGCGACAACAGTTCTTATCGAGGGTTTCCAAGCCTGTGCCAGATGTTGCACAAGTTGATTACTTACAATTCGAGAAAGCGAAGCCGAGTGGACGAATCCTCTGTTGGATGTTTGTCAAGGAAATACATTGCGTCGCCATCAAACGAGAATTTGGAATTCAATACTTCCGATCGTTGCTGAGCATACTATCTTTGCCTTTTTACGATGTGGCAGCATTGACGAAGATTGAGCTCATAAATCGCTCAAACTTTGAAGGCGCAACTTTATTCAAACGGCTGATAAAGATGAACAAGAAGTCTGGCTGGAAAGACAAGTCGTACAAGCCTCAGTTCCCTATTTATCAGCAAATCAAGTTTACTCTTGATCCGGCAACCAACACTGGCAGATACAAGCTTGTTTATGAGCCAGCGAAAGTGGTCGATAAGATACCTTTGATGCCGATGAAGCAAAATTTTCTTGAAGAAATGAGGTTATGGTGTTATGACTCCGACACGCACGAGGCAGTGATTGTTTTTGATGGAGATCGTGAAAACTTCAGAATGTTAGATCCGATGTGGATCGTTAACATGTCCGCGGCTAACATTGAAAAATTATATAGGCACAACATTTTCTACGAAGACAAGGATGCGCATCAAGCTTTGCGATTCCAGCGCGTCGCTTGCTTCTGCTACTACCGAGGAATTCATGCGGGCAGTTCATGGTCCGAAAAACACTGAAGATTGAAGACTCAAAGAACGAAGACCAAGCAACAGACAAGGGGGAGTTTGTTAGTGCTGTTTTATGTCTGTAACTTGTCTTGTTTAGTTGTATGTTAAACAGTCTTTTGTTATCGAGTCTGTACGTTCCGTCGTGTCTACCTAGTCGGATATCCTCCTATCCTACTTGGTATGACAACTTGTCTTTGTATTTGTATCTTAACCTAATGCTAGTGTGCATTATGTTTAGAGGTAGTGTAATCATACTTGACTGTCCATCCATGCCTTAGTTATTCTGTCCTTGTTTGGTTTTGATGAAAACACATGTGTTTTCATCAACAAGCACATCACTTTGGATTTCGTCAGACATATGTATGGCGAAATCACTCATGATTTCGTCCAAAGGGATTTCGTACAAGGGACAGTATAAATACTTGGCATGTTTCACAGTTAGGGCTATGAGAGCATAGAGAGAAACTGAGAGTTTATCGTCAAGCATTGTGTGTATGTGTTTGCAGTTTGTTCTCATCCTGTTAATCGAAGTGAATCGTTGATTATCTGTTCGTGTTATCCGCTTTACATTGTTTGGTTTGCACCGTTACGGGGATTCCGCACCCGTGATAGTGTTTGTGATAAACAAGGATAGGTTACGTATCGGATCCTCCGAGAAAAACGGACCTACATAAATAATGGATGTAGGTTATGGGATTGGGTGTGGACAAGTATTCCGAAGAGTGTGGAAGAGAGGAACGAAATGATAGAACTTACGAGCATGCTACAACAAGTCCAGATATCAACAAATGATGCTTTTTGGACCTGGAGCGGGTCTGAACAGGACGGTTTCCAGGTGAAAGATGTGAGACGCACGCTTAGTCAGCAAACAGATCTAAATGAAACTGCTTCCAGCTTTGTGTGGAACAATTGGGCCACGAAAAAAAAGCTTGATGTTCGTATGGAGAGCCATCGATGAGAGGATTCCAACAGCCAAGGCCCTTGCACGAAGAGGTTTGAGCCTGGTCGGGACAACTTGTAAAACTTGCGGTGCCGCAGAAGAATCAGCGGATCATGTACTCTTGCAATGCAACTTTGCGAAACAGGTGTGGGAGAAAATAACAGAGTGGATTAAGATACCAATGGTTAACACCGACGGTAGCTTAAAAGAATTATTACTAGAACTGAATGACCTGAACCGAGGCCGGAGGAAGAAAAAAGCGATACACGCTATAGCTATCCAATCAATGTGGACCCTTTGGAATGTCAGAAACGAGAAGATCTTCGGTGAAAGACAAAGCACGTTGCAAACAGTTATGGCAGTCATAAAGGAGACAACCTTTCAAGGCATAAGGATGAGATCAAAATACAAAAGCATCACACAACAAGATTGGTGGGATTTCAATGTAAACTGGTAAAGAAAGTAGATAGATAGTTTGCGAAGTTTTTGTTTTTGTTTTGTTTCTATTTGGATACATTTGAATTACTAGCTCCTGGCTGGTTGGTTCAATTTTGGTGGATTAATAAAGGCCCAAACTATCTACACACTTGGTGTGTAGATAGTCACCTCAAAAAGGTGTTTTTTGTCCTTATCTGTACACCCTGCAGTGTCGAACTGTGGCCAAAACGCGACGTTTTGGCCCGGTTAACCAGACAAAGACTGACGGGTGTCTGACGGGTCTGTTGACCGGACCAAAACGCCGAGCTTTGGTCGCGTTTTGGTCCTGTCAACCAGACCGGGTGTCAGTCTTTTGTCTGGTTGACAGGACCAAAACGCGGCCAAAGCTCGGCGTTTTGGTCCGGTCAACAGACCCGTCAGAAACCCGTCAGTCTTTGTTAGGTTAACCGGACCAAAACGCCGCGTTTTGGCCACAGTTCGACACTGCAGGGTGTGCATATAAGGACAAAAAACATCTTTTAACGTGTGTAGATAGGCAAATGGGTGTGCCAATAGGTACACCCTTAATAAAAAGGTTCCGTTTGACATTAAAAAAAATTAGACACTTTGTTTCCATATCATATTCCCACAATCAAGGTAGCAATTATTATTTCACAAAAGAAAAAGCAAAACCAAAAGAAAACGAAATTGGAGTGGACGGCAAGAAAACAAAAAGCTAAAGACGACTTGGTCAACCACACCTTTTTCTCTTCACTTAATTTCACAAACATTTCAAAGTAAGTGAAAGTTGGAGTATAAATTTCCTCAGAATTTGGTTAAAAGTCTTAGTCAACTAATTTAATATGAGAAATCAATAAAGTAAAATGATTTTAGATCTTATGTATACATACACAGTAGTTCCACTGGGTTTTGCTTTAGAAGCGTATGAGGGGATCAGAGGTATTTTGTGTCCATTTATGTATGCAAACTTAAGCAATCAATTTGGTTACACATTCTTGTTTTTTTTTATTGATTCCAAAAGGATGTAAAAGATTGATGACATCCTCATTTAGGTTGCTATCCGAGTATCGGGTGGTGTTGGTGTTTGCAGTCAACCAGACACGAACCTGAAAATAGTATCAGCCATACAAGCCCAAACATGAAAAGTGTAGCCGCGTGTTAACATACACACGACATGTTCAGCCCGATTACTTTCATTTTTTTTTCTTTTTACTCTAAAACTGCACATTTAAAAAAAGTACAAATGTGTATAAACTTACATTTAAAGCTTGAGAACCAACACAGTGGCGGATCTAGAAACGAAACTAAGCCGTAACGTTTTATAAATAAGCCGTAACGAAATCGAAAAAACGTCAAATTTTTCCAAAATTTACACTAATTTTTCCAAATTTTTCCGCGCCAAGCCGTAGCGGAGGTTGCCCCCCGGTAAGCCTTATGTCCGCCACTGAACCAACATTTATTACCCCCCCCCCCCCACACACACATATATAAACAAAGACCCCACCTCCAGTAAGGTGCTAGAGAAGTATCAAAATACAGGCCCCAAAATTAAAACCATATGTTCTTTTCTCTTTGTAACTTTTATATTGTTTTACACTTTCGGTTATAAAAGGGCCTTCTATCTTCATATTCAAAACCATGATCAACATTCAACAGCTCCTTCTAAGCTTTTAGCTTCTATAGCTCTTTTTTTTCTGTTCAGATTTACACCATTTTATATAAAATATCATGTCTTCCATTGAAGATGTGAAGCACTTGCAGATTCCTCTCCAAGAATTATCAGATGCGACTAACGCATTTTCTGGAACGAATCTCCTTGCAAGGGGTGGATTTGGGATGGTCTACAAAGGCGTATCTGCTAAACATGGCAACATCGCCATAAAGATATTGGATCCTGGGCTAGGCCAAGGAGACAATGAATTCCGAACAGAGATAGCTTTACTATCGGTTTATAAACATGAAAATATCGTCTCACTTCTTGGATTTTGTGACGAAGATGGGCAGAAGATACTTGTTTACAAGTATGAAAGCAATGGGAGTCTCGACAAACATTTGAGCCGCGCAGATCTAACCTGGATCCAACGACTTCAGATATGTCTAGATGCTGCTCGTGGATTGCAGTATCTTCATGATGATGTTGAAGCTCATCGTCGGATTCTCCATCGTGACGTCAAAAGCTCCAACATTCTTTTGGATGAGAACTGGAAAGCTAAAGTCTCTGATTTTGGGTTGTCCAAAATGGGTCCAGCGAATACGCAATCTACCTTTCTAGTCACTGGAGTGTGTGGCACAATTGGATATATAGATCCAGACTACCTGAATACCGGTTTTCTCACACAAAAATCTGATGTTTACTCTTTTGGGGTAGTGTTGTTTGAGGTTCTATGTGGAAGGCTATCACGTGTTACAAAGTACAACGACAAGCATGAATATTTGATTAATTTGGTCAAAATACATCTCGGAAGGAAAACATTAGATGAGATCATTGATTCCAATATGCGGAAACAGATAAAGAAGGCTTCGTTAGTTACGTTTTCACGCATTGCCTACCAATGTTTGAAGAGCGGAAACGAACGTCCAACAATGAAGAAGGTCGTGGAACAACTACAGAAAGCTCTTGATGAACAGCTAGTAAGTTCTTTCTTTTCCATCAATTTTTTATACATTTTTTTAGTAAATATAACATTGTTTATACTATTTATATGAATGTATAGCTATATTTTGTATACTATTTATATGAACGTATAGTTATATATAAAAGGTATTGTAAATAAAAAGAAATCAATAATTAACAAATGTAAAACAAGTCAAGCTCCATCGTTAATGAGACATGCTCAAGTTCTTTTAACTTAAATAAGCCAGTTTGAAATTCAATCTCAGTAACCTTAATTGTGTTTTTATTTGCGAATTAATTTTTTTGTTTCATGAAGTTTGGTATAGATGCAAAACTACTGTTATTGTGATCTATTGATTATAACTTGTAAAATATGATAAGAGTTCTTAGTTTTACGAAACTTTGTGAATTTTTAATCAGCTTGACGGTGATGGTAAACGCTTGAAGACTTTGGCGCTTGAAAATGAGAACCCAGAATCTAAACCAAAAGTTGAAAGAAGTACAAGCAAGAAAGCAAAAAATAGTGTAAAATTGCCTGAACCACCTGTTGATGCATTTTTAGTGTCTGTAACTAGTCTTGTTTTAACGATGTAATTTATATAGTCTTTTATTAATTATCGAGTCTGTATGTTATGTTGACCAAGTCAGATATCCTCCTATCTACTTGTGTACAACTTATTTGTCTCTTTTGGTATGTAATGTATTATGAACAATGCATGTTGCATTAAAGGGTAGTTTTGTCATTACTATGTTTATGTGTTGCTGATTGTTGCTGTCTGATAACAGGAACAAACACAACAGTTGCAGTCCTCGACGAAACAGACTTCTGTTTCGTCGTAACACTTCATGGCGAAACAGACTTCTGATTCGTTGAAGGTCATGACGAATCAGACCTTGATTCGTCATGTATTGGGCTGTTCCAGGCCCAATGTCTGGCCCATGTTCAGATTCGTCAAACACTTCTTGTGTTTCGTCGATATCAGTGGCCAGGGACTATATAAGCAACACTTTGTGTTCATTTGAACTCAGAGATGAGAAACAGACCATAGTAACAAAAATCTGCCGAAATTTAGTCTGAACTGTGTTTGTATCAGTTGTTATCGGTTCTCATCCCGTTAATCAATAGATTGTGTTTCATTGATTAATCCGTTGTTATTTATGCTATATATGTTTGATTTGGCATAGTTACGTGGATTCCGCACACGTAACCGTGTTTACTATAAACAAGAGATTCGGTTCGTAATCGATCCTCAGATTTCGGGACATACAAGTGGTATCAGAGCATTGGCTCTTATCCTTGTTTAAAATCAAACTTGTTCGGTTTTTATCAAGTATTTTGTGTGTGTTTTTTTTCGAAAACTTGTTCTTGAAAAATTATATTTTCTGGAAAAAATATTCATAAATCTGCTGTTTTAGTGTTGTTTGCTACAGATTTTTATCAAAAACCTAAGTTAGATTGTTTGTTTATGCTTTAAACCGGGTTTTTAGTGAAAATCTAGTGTATTTTCGTGTTTCGAAAATTTATCGGTGATCGGAAAACTCATCGGAAACTTCATGTTCTTGAGTGTGTTCTTCATATATTCATAAGTGTTCTTGTTATAAGCTGAGAATTTGATCTGATAAGTTATTTAAAACAAGTGTTATAACTTAAAATAATATTACTTGACTTTTGTGTAAAAGGTTATAATTGGTTTCAGTAATAGTCTCTGTTTCGTTGAAAATAAGGTGTAACAAACATACTTGTGTCAGGATTAAATATCTTTGTGTCTCATCTTATCTCTTGACTGGTCAATAGATATTTTAAATATCTAAATCAACTGACTTTTACCCAGTTTTGACGAAACACACAGCCGACGAATCACATCTGTTTCGTCGCAACATCTTTGACGAATCAAACGTCTGTTTCGCCACAACATCTTTGACGAAACAAATTCTGTTTCGCCACGAATCAAAATTATCACAAGTCTGTTTCGTCGTCATTCATTCAGACGAAACAAACCTGTTTCGTGAACTCTGTTTCGTCGAAAACAGATCTGTTTTAAACAGAAGACTTATAACAGCTAGCTTACTGTTTGTTTTCAAGAATTTGTGCAGGTACTATCATACATACATCAAATATGAGTTGTACTAGTCCATGGGATTGGAGTATGGATTCTAGACCACGTGAAGATCCGTCGTCCGCAGCAGCGTGGGTGAAGAGTGTTTTTGGTCAACCAACTATAAGTGCCGGACAATGGGCTTTGGCATCCAATCAGAACCAAAACATTCAAAATCTTTTGATCAGTGAGAGCGAAACGGGTAGTAACAATCGCCCGCCAAAGTTGAATCATATGAACGAGTTTCCATCATGGAAAGGTCGTTTCATTACATATGTTCAAGGTCAAAGCACGGATATTTGGAGGTGTTTCATTACTCAACGCAATGATGCTCTTGAAGTAGCAGCTTCAACGGCCGAAGGTTTTACTAACATGCAGGAAAATGACAAGAAAGCATATGAATTTGAGAAAAAGTCATTTGCTGTTCTTACTCAAGCACTTCATAAAGATATCTATCATCAGTTTTCTTATTGTACGGACACGAAAGCCCTATGGGATTGTTTGGTGACAAGAGGAGAAGGAAACGCAGCTTCCAGAAAGACACGGCATGATTTATTAAAGAAAGAGTTCGACTCATTCCAGTTCTTGGAAAACGAAACTCTAAATGATATGACCACACGGTTTTATCATTTGATTAGTGAGATGTATGCCTATGCTGTTAATGCAACACAAAAGGAAGTTTGTGCACGATTTGCTGATTCTCTACCACCAAAGTGGAGTCCATACATCGAGCTTCTAAAGCATACAGGTATTCTAGATGCTGACACTATAACTATCTATGAATTTGTACAGAAGCTGGAACATAAAAATGATGAAGAAATCCGAAAAGCAAAACGCATTGCTGCTCCTCAGAATATTGAAATGTATTGTGGTGGAGGTTTTGACCCGTCAGCTAGTCTGAGGCAACCAAAGTTACAAACGGCGTTTGTATCAGATACAAACTCTTCTCCGTTTCCTCAACAAACTCAGACTTATTCTGGAGGAGGTTTTATTCCTTTTATACCTCCAGTAAATACTACTCCACCTCAAGCATATTTAGGAGGAGGTTTTAATCCATCCCTACCACAACAACAAGTCCAACCACAACAACAACAGCAAGCTCATTATACCAACAATCCTCCAATTCCAAACCCTAACACAGTCAAAGTTGATACATCAAACCTCTCAAATGTTAGCATTGAAGTAGCAAAGGAACATATGGAACTTATTAATACCATGGTCAGTGCTTACTGCGGTTTGGTCGCAGGTCAAATTGGAAACATCAATTTAACCAACGAAGACTATCTACAAATCAACCGTGATGAAATGGAGTTGATGGATATAAAGTGGGCATTCACAAGTGCTGTTAGAAGGGCGAAGGACTTTATGGTTCGAACAGGAAGAAGTTCTTTGGAAAGCAAACAAGATACAAAGTACGGTTTTGATAAAGAAGCAGTTACATGCTTCAATTGTGGGGAAAAGGGTCACTTCAAACGTGAGTGCACTCGACCAAGCAGACAAGGCAATCAGAACCCATTCCGTAATCAGACGAGTACTTCAAATGCTAATCAAGACAATCGTGGAAAAGGGATAGTGGCTGTAACCAACACCACTAACCAGAATCAGTCTGGACCATCAAATGAAAGTCGTGCATTAACCGTACAAGCTGATGAAGGGTTCAATTGGTCTTTACAACTTGGGGAAAGTGATCAAGGTAAAGGAGGAACGGCATGTTATGCTAAGATTATCAATCACATCAAGCACGTTCATAAGGAAGAATTTTCTGATAGTGACGACAGTTCTGGTAATTCCGGGAGTTCTGATGAAGAAAGTTCTACTTCGAGTTCTGAATCTGATGTGAACAAAGAAGCAAGTTCTAATCTTGATGACTTATTGAATGAAGCAGAAGATTTGAAATGTCAGAAATCAGTTCTGATCAAGAAGGCTGAGGTAGTATCTAAAGAAATGGAGAAGTTCTTTTCTGAAGACGGATCTTTCTCTTATCAGACTGCCTTTATGGCAAATGTCTCAGCTTCTACAAGTCAGGTAAAATCTGAAATTCTTATCAACTGTAGAGATTGTGAGTATATGAGACTTGAATGTGAAAGATTTAAACTTGAATGTGACACGATTCATATTCACAATCAGAGTTTAGTTGTTGAAATGGCTAAATGCAAAGAAGCGAATATGGCTTTGGTTCGAAACGAAAAAGAATTTAAATCTATGATTGAAATTCAAAAGAAAAATGTTTCCGAAGTGACAAAAACTGTTTATCATAAACAAGTTAGTATAAATGAATACATTAACATTGTTGAGGAAACTAAAAAGGAACTAGCCATTGCCAAATGTGAGCATGATGCAATCAAGCAAAAATTGGAGAGTTACTCTAACTCCCGATTTGTGCTCGATCACATTATTGATGTTCAACAACTAAAGGGAAACAAGAGAGGTGTTGGGTATAAGAAGTGTCCGCCCCCTTTGAGACATGATTATACTTATATGCCTGATGAAGAATAAATGCCACGGTTTGAATCCAGTGTGCCTCTTGATTATGAGGAAGTAACTACTGGCCTAGGGTTCAAATCGGACAATTCTCCAAGTACAAATTCTGAGCAAAAAGAGTCAACATCTACGAAACAAGGTCCTCCAACCATTGAGGACTATGAGTCGTCGGATGATGAATCTAAATCAGATGTGAGTAAACAGGATAAATCACTTGACAAACTTAAAGGAGTAGAAGTTCCAATTGAGAATCATATTCTGTGTGATCCTCCTACCCCTGCTGTTCAACCTGTTGTACAACAAGTGATAAATCCTGTGTCTACTGTTAAAAGTAATATTGTGTTGTACACTTTGGTTGGTGACTCTAAAATCTATTCAGATAATGATTTTCCAATTAAAAATGTCAATCCTTCATTGATTGATAATGTTTTTGAAAATAACACAAGTAAGTTTGTGGGAAAGTCGATTCAGGGAGTTAATGTGACTCAATGTAATCCAATTCCTAAGACTGAAATTAAAAAGAAATTTGGAAATCAGAAATCACCTTCAAAGCAACAACCTATTGCTTCTAAGGGTAAACAATCAGATCAACGAGCTAAATTGTCAAATGTTTCTAAATCAAAATTTGAAACAAAAGGGGCTCGTTATCAGAAGAAAAACAGCAATGTTAAATTTGTGGAATCGAGGGGTACAGATAAAATTGAGACTTTTGCTAACAAGTCAAACACTGATTTTGTACAAGTCAAAATTTTAAAACGTGATAGTCAAAACAATTACACTCAACATTCAAACGGGTGTGATGAAAAAGGTAGTACCTCGGGTTATACAAATTCGACATCTGATCGTCGATCCAGTTCTCCTAAGTTTGTTGAAAGGAGAACGTGTTTTAAATGTGGAGAGTTTGGGCACATCATCAAAGATTGTGCTAACACTCCGAAAGCGAAATTTGTTGAGAGAGCATCACCTGAATCGATTCACTCTAAATGTCGTCCTGTTTCACCTAAACATGATAAAAGAGATTCGGTTCGTAATCGATCCTCAGATTTCGGGACCTACAAGTGGTATCAGAGCAGGAATCGAAACAACGACATCAAAATGTGAAGAAAATAGAAAAGGCTTTAAAACCTAAGGTCAATTCTGTTCCAAGGGAACCAAGTTCACCTGTAAAATCAGAAATTTCAAAATTTGTTTACAAAACTCAATCTGGTAAACAAAAACAAACTTGGAAACCTAGGAAGAGTGAAGGTTCAGGGGGAGCTGTTTGTTTGGAAAACCATCAACAAATCGAGATCACTATTCGTGATGCTCAGGGACGACCCAAGACCACTTTGGCTTGGGTCCCCATCCTTAACTAATCATTGGATGATATGTGCAGGATGTTCCAGGAGGAACTATTAATAGTCATTGGATTGTTGATAGTGGGGCATCTAGGCACATGACGGGCGACTTAAGGCTTCTATATGATGTGAGAAACATTAAAGGAGGCTATGTTGCTTTCGCTGGAGACAAAGGCGGTTACATCACTGGAGAGGGAATGATTTCCAATGGTGTGGTATGTTTCGATAAGATCAACTATGTTCGTCAAATTGATCATAATCTTCTCAGTGTGTCGCAAATCTGCGATAAAAAGTTCACCGTGCATTTTGATGATGCCGGTTGTTATGTGCTTAAACCTGGTTTCACAATTCCTGATGAATGGATTCTCTTATCGGCTCCAAGAATCAATGATCTTTATGTTCTTGATATGAGTCAAGCGATTACGACTTCTGCACAAGTCACATGTTTTGTCTCGAAAGCCACGGAGAAGGAGTCTATATCTTGGCACAGAAGAATGGGACACATTCACTTGAGGAAAATGAACCATTTGGTGAAAAACAATCTTGTGAATGGCGTACCCGTGAGAAGTTTTCATCTACAAGATATCTGTGTTTCGTGCCAGAAAGGGAAACAAACAAAGAAGTCACACCCTTTAAAGAAAATCAACACTGTTGGCATGCCTCTCGAACGTCTTCATATGGACCTCTTTGGACCTATGAGACACAAAACAACGTTCGGAGATGTGTATTGTTTAGTAGTTACTGATGACTACTCTAGATTTTCTTGGGTAGCTTTTATGGCACACAAGAGTGATACTCCTCAAATCCTCAAGGATCTTCTTACAATGTTGGAAAATCTCTACTCGTTGAAAGTTAAGAGGATCAGAAGCGACAATGGAACTGAATTCAAAAACCGAATTATGGACGAGTTCTGTACTTCTAAAGGCATTCTTCATGAATACAGTTCTCCTTACACTCCACAACAAAATGGTGTCGCGGAGAGGAAGAATCGAACGATAATTGAAACTGCAAGAACAATGCTGGTAGAGTCGGCGTTTCCTGTTCAGTTCTGGGCAGAGGCTGTGTCGACTGCTTGCTACACATTAAACCGAGTTCTTACGGTTAAGAGACATGGCAAGACTTGTTTCGAACTTCTACAGAAAAGGAAACCAGATCTTTCAATTCTAGAACCTTTTGGTGGTCCATGCACTATGATTGATCCGGATGGAAAGTTTGGAGCGAAAGCTATCGAGGGTTTCTTCCTTGGATATGCTACACCAAATTTTCGTGTTTGGAATCTGACTACCAAAAAGATTGAATTATGGAGTGAAGTACGGGTTCAGAGATATACAGATCCTGTTAAAGCTCCAGGTGATCCTTGGATGTTCGATTATGATGGGCTATTCAACTCCTTTGACCTGCCAACTTTTGATGAAGATTCTGCAGCTGCTAGAATGATATTTGATAGTGACAATGCTGCTGAGTCATCATTAGTTAGACCTGTTGTTGTTAACTCACAAAGTTCTAATTCGTCTAACAACACGGTTCAAAATGAGGAAGTTGAGAATGCTACTGAATACAATGAGTCATCAGAAGAAGATGAAGAAAATCTTGATGCGACTGAAGGTACTAAATCTCCAGTTGTTCCAGTTCAGGGTATTTCTGTTGATACTCCTCATGTGCAAGTCGATGATACTGCTGAAGGAAATGCATCCACTTCTACGCATATTCCAGGTGTAGAGTTGGTTGTTGATCTTAATATTAACAATTTGGGTGTAAATGCTCGTGTTCCTGAAAATCCTGAAATGAGGATACACGATACCCATCCACAGCAAAATATCATAGGAGATGTCCAACAAGGTGTGCAGACACGTAATCAGCTGAGAAACAACCCGAGTGCTGGTTTGTATTCAGCTATTAGAGAATCTGGTCTACAAAATGATTGGTCTTTCGCGTGTTACGTTTCACAAGAAGAACCAAAATCTTATAAGGAAGCTTTAAAAGATAATTCATGGGTTGAAGCCATGCAGGACGAACTGCAGCAATTTCAAAAGCTTGGTGTTTGGAAGCTTGTTGAAAAACCGGAGAATTATAAGAAAATTGGAACACGATGGGTTTATAAATGCAAGAAAGATGATCGTGGAGTTGTTATTCGCAACAAAGCGAGACTGGTTGTTCAGGGCTTTCGTCAGATTGAAGGCATTGACTACAATGAAGTTTATGCACCTGTTGCACGTCTGGAAGCTATTCGAATCTTCTTAGCTTATGCTTCTTTCAAAGGATTCAAAGTTTACCAGATGGACGTTAAAAGTGCTTTTCTTCATGGTATTGTTCAAGAAGAGGTGCATGTCGAACAACCTCCAGGTTTTGAAGATCCTATTCACCCCGATCGGGTTTGGTTGCTCAACAAAGCTCTTTATGGTCTACATCAAGCACCTAGGGCTTGGTACGCAACCTTATCAAACTATCTTCTGGAGAATGGATTTAGACGAGGTCTTATTGATTGCACACTCTTTATCAAAGAACAAGATGAAGATCTTCTGCTGGTGCAGGTATATGTTGATGATATAATATTTGGGTCTACTAATGACTCTTTGTGCAGGCAATTCGAACGTGTTATGCAAGAAAAGTTCGAAATGAGCGCTATGGGAGAGATGAATTTCTTTTTGGGCCTTCAAGTTCAACAAACAGAGTCTGGGATATTCATCCATCAGACTAAATATGTTGGTGACATTTTGAGCCGATTCCAAATGTCAGATGCAACGCCCATTGGTACCCCACTTCCGCAGAATCACGGGATTACTCCGGATTTGAAGGGAGAAAGCATCAACTCCTCGTACTATCGTGCCATAATCGGATCTCTCATGTATCTTACCGCTTCGAGGCCTGATATCATGTACCCAACATGCTTACTAGCAAGATATCAAGCAAATCCGAAGGCCTCTCATCTGTCAGCTGTCAAAAGGATTCTACGCTATTTGAAGGGATGCCCAGACCTCGGTCTTTGGTACCCTAGGGATGCTAGTTTTGAATTAATTGCATACAGTGATTCTGATTTCGGTGGTTGCAAAATCGATGGCAAATCGACAACAGCAGGATGTCAGTTCCTAGGAAATCGACTCGTCACGTGGCAGTGCAAGAAGCAAACGTGTGTTGCTACATCAACATGTGAAGCAGAATATATTGCTGCCTCGAGTTGTTGCTCCCAAGTTCTTTGGATACAACAACAAATGCGCGACTACGGTTTAGAGTTCCTATCTACTCGTATTTTTGTTGATAATAATGCTGCCTTGCAAATCACTAGAAATCCTGTGCAACATTCTAAGACTAAACACATCGACATTAAATATCACTTTATCCGTGACTGTTTTGATAAGAGGTTAATCGATGTCGTTCATGTCCCCACTGATCACCAACGTGCCGACCTGTTTACAAAAGCTTTTGATAAATCACGTTTTGATTATCTACTTTTGGTCAATGGCATTAAGGTGATACCCGAGTAAACTTCTTTGGCTGATCCTTTTTGTAAATATTTTCTTTATAAACTTTGAAAATTCAAAAAGATTTTAGTTTTCGTAAACTTTGCGAATTTTAGGGGGAGATATTTCAAGAAAATACAAAAACATTGAAAAAGTTCAAAATCCAAAAAGATGTCTTTACTTTCTGTCGTTTCGTTTGAAAAATTCAAAAATTCAAAAACAATAGAAAAACCAAAAATGAGTTTCTTGGATAAAGGAAAATGATGAAATTCACTGGTGTGGTCGGTCAATGTGCTCAAAATGCAAAATAAAAAGAAAAATGATAAGTATCTCTACTAACGATGTATCGGTAGGCTCACAATCAGACTAAAATGTGCAGGATGATACAAACCTAACAGACTTCAAGTCAGGTGGGAACTGCTCATTGGCATATGGTCTTAGTACCGAAATCTCGTTTGAGAGATTGCCGAGATCTGAAATATTCGGTCTTTATACTGCTTATCATCTGGGTATCATGGTTGTATCAAACCGTAAAAATTACGGAGACGAAGTCTAAGATCTTCCATGATACTATACATACGTGTACATACTGCATTCGACCTCAATAAGTGATCAACAATCACATGTCCAAACAAAATAAGTGATAAATTATCACAGATTCTTTGCGGGAGTCAAGTTCGTCTCTCTGCTGTACGGAAGTACTGACCTGTTCACGGACTTGCTCCTGTGCCCTCATGCATCTGAAAATCAAGTTCCTCATCAATAAGTGATTCTATCACATAGGGCTTGTTTTCAATCAAATAAGTGAGTCTCTCACATTTTTATACGGTCAAACAGATGATAAACGGTATACTCACCGGTAAGATGAATTCTCGTGCATACCTTGATACGGGAATGTGTCGTGAGTGGATTTACATCGACTTGTAAGTATAATCCTTACCGTTAATCGTATCTCTTAAATTATGATTATGTCTGATCAGTTTGAGCTTATGTGGACCACAATACCGATAATCGAGGTAGTATACTTATCCAGAGCTTTAAACAGAATCAAAATCATGTTGACTAAGACCGTAAGCTGGTATGATTCCTTGTCCTTGAGATTCGTAAAAAGGTTGCACTTGTACAGTTGTTTACTGTTTTTAACAGTTTTCCGCATTTTCATTTAGTTTACCATGCTTTAAATTTGTTTTTAGTATATTTGTGTAAAGTTCGTTTTTGATTAAGCCGAAGTTGTTGCTTGGTGTTTTATACCGGAAGCCTGAAACCTTCTTCATAAAAACGTTCTTGCATTTGAAAATTCAAACTGAATGGAATTGTGTTCATAATCTGTTTTGACTGCAAAATATTTTCAGCCTGGGTGTTACTGTTTTGAAAAATCTGTTGGTGAAACAGACCTGTCACGAATCACAAGTGTTGACGAATCAACACTTGTCGACGAATCAGACCTAAGTTGGCGAATCAAATCTGATTCGTCATAACAGACGACGAATCACAGGAGCCCAATTCTGTTTCGTCATGGGCTAAAGTTAAGGCCCAAGTTCAAGCCCAAAGTTCTGATTCGCCGGGCCCATTTCTGTTTCGTCGAATCCTCTGATTCGTCGAAACAAGGCAGTATATATATAGGTCCCACTTGTTCACTTTTTCAAAACATCAGTTATCTTCTTCTTCACACAACAAAAACACCAAACCTACGGTTTCTCTGCAAAATCGCTCAAAACATCAGTTTTTAGTCAAAATTTTACAAACTTCAAAGGTAGAAACATGTTCTGATTTACATTCCGAACACTTTGAACCGTCGGGTTTTTCATCCAAAAACCCTCCGAAACCCTTTGAAAACCTTGTTTTTCTTTGATTAAATATGTGTTGTTGATGCATGTCATTGTGTTTACCTTCTGATCTTGATAGATTTAGGTTTATGTGTTTGTTTTGCTTTGATTTGTTAGTGGTTGTTATCATAAAAACAGGGGTTTGTTTTTGAAAATGGTATTACCTGTTTTTTCAAGGGTTTTTGTTCGGAAAAACATTTATGGGTGTTTATAAATGGGTTGGGTAAATAATGTTGATTGAATGTGTTTATGTTCATATCTGATGTGTGTTTAAACCCAATTCGGCTAAACTGAGAAAACCCCCAAATTGACGAATCTGAGTTAACCCTAATTCCGGCGAATCAACCATTCGACGAATCAAACGACGAATCAAACATGACGAATCAAAATGGAACGAAATAGACTCGACGAATCAAAAAGTCGACGAATCAAACCAGTCAATGGTCAAACCTCTGTTTCGTCGTTCAATGTTCTGTTTCGTCGTTGATACTCTGTTTCGTCGTCAATGCCTTAGCAGTTTTCTGATGTTGCTGTTTGTTCACAGTAGACATGTTTAAATCAGTTATCTGTTATGTGAATACATGAAAGTGTATTCATACATGTCTAAATGCTATGTTATATAAATTATGACTTATTCTGGACATTTTCATGTACAGATGGCTCCTAAAGCACAGCAAGAAAAGGGAAAACGCAAGAAGGCGATCAAGAAAGAAAACAAAACCGAAGAAGAGATTATGTCAGAAAAACGCCATAATCAAGTTGCATATTTGGATCCGGAAGACAAGCTCGTTGAATTTAAAGATATGACGAAGTGGATCAGGGAGTCACGTATCAATTATGTTGTTACATA
The DNA here is from genome assembly GCA_030545235.1 of Helianthus tuberosus. Classification (NCBI taxonomy): domain Eukaryota; kingdom Viridiplantae; phylum Streptophyta; class Magnoliopsida; order Asterales; family Asteraceae; genus Helianthus; species Helianthus tuberosus. The sequence continues at coordinate 18,785,894 of CM060395.1, forward strand.
CTCGACACCCGTCTACAAATCTCTCATTAAAGCGTTCTGGGATTCTGCAAACGTCGTTCAAATCGATGGAAAGGATATTATCAGAGGTCGTGTTAATGATCTGTATGTCGTTGTTACTCCGGAGATATTGAATCAAGTTCTTCAATTACAAGATCAACCGAATGCACCATATTCAATACCAATCATGTGTTCGCGAGGCTGTTTACTAAGGATGAAATGCAAAGGAGATCTTTTCGTCAAACAAATAAACAAAGGTGATCTTCCATTAAGATACAAGTTTTTATTACATGTGCTTATTCAGAGTCTCAGCAATAGACGATCTGGATATGATATGGCGGGAGATGATCTTGTTGGCTTCATGGTTGCTTTAGTGTTAAACAAACCTTTTAGCATCTCGAAGTACATTTTTAGCAACATGAAAGAGAACATGACAAGGACTGGTAGTAGAACCACAGGAAACAAGTTTTGGATGTATCCACGGTTTTTGCAAATGATAATGAATGTTCAGCATCCAGACCTTCCTAAAGCTGAAGATGATCTGTTGAAAATAGAGGCAATGAATTTCAACTCGTTAAGGCTAATCAAGACTATGGCTGCCAAGAGATACAAAGAAAGTGTTCCTCCAAGGAAGCTTTTTGGCGCTCTAGTGAATCCTGATTATGTTGCTCTTGCAAATGACAAATGGCGTCATGAAGATAGCCAATCAGACAATGAAGAACCTGAGTTGGAAAGGTTAAGGATAGAAAAATTTGGTCCTGACCCAGTTGATTCAGATGAATCTGGTAGTGATGATGATGAAAGTGGTGGAGATAGTGATGCAGGTGATGCAGGTGCTGTTAGTACTGCTGTTGGTACATCAAGCAAGGGTGCTGTTTCTGGTACATCAGATAGTAGTTCATCAACAAGTGGTGATGATGGAACTGATTCGAGTTCTAGTGATCATTTAGTTGAACCTGGTTATGAAGTGTATATTGATATACGTGGAGTACGAAGGTATAGAAAGATTAGAACAGAGGATGACCCAGAGTATGTTCCAGAAGATCCTGAAGGTGAAAGGAGAACAAAAAGAAGAGCAGAAAAAGCTGTTGAAGTACAAACGAAGAAACCTAGGAGATATTTGAGTACTTATACTCGGAAATCTGTGCCTCAGGAGTCTTCATCTATTGCTCAGGAGCCTGTACAATCTGTACCTCAGGAGCCTGTGCAAGAAACTCCTACTGTAGTTACTTCAGCTATGGAAACTCCAGTTGCTCCAGTTGTTACACCAGCTACTGCTACTCCATCTGTTGGTCCTCAGGAAGTTCCTATAAGATCTATGGCTTCAGCTATCAGGGCAACTACTTCTGAAATCAGTGCTGAACGTCACAGGACATTTGCTGGATTTTCTCAAAATGAAAAGATCAACTATCTATTTTCTACACTTGAAGCGGCTGCTGATCGTCTTCAAAGGCAATCTCATTTTGGAAATCTCACGAAGCATGACCAACTTAAACAATCTGTGGAACTTAACAAATTGAAGTCAATGGTTGGTCAACAGCAAACAGTTATAGAGCGACAACAAGGTGAAATTGATGCGCTTAAAGCTGAAAATGCTCGCTTGAAGGCTATTGATGAAGAGAAAGAGAGAAGGCTTGCCATTCTGTGGGACTATCATTGTAAACAACAAGAGGTGTTAAAGAAAAAGGATGATGATACAGAAGATCAAGGAAATCCTGATACCTCTGGTACATCACAGAAACAGCCAACCACACTTGCTTCTGAAGTTGTTACAGTTCAACCTACCGTTGTTGAATCATCTCAGGGAACATCTACTGGAAAAGTACAACAGATAGAAGGTACTTCTTCTATATTTAGCAGTGCTGATATTGCTCTACAAGCTGTTCATCCATTTACAGGAGAGTTGCTTGAAGAAGGGGAGTTGATAGAAGATCTTTCTCCGGAGCAATTGAGTATTTTACAATCTATGAGAGAAGTAGATGATGCTGAGATAGACAAAATGTCTACTGAGACTGATACAACGAATGTTGAAGAGATTGATGAAATTGTGGTTGAAGGTGAAGCTCCAAAATCAACCTATGTCAGAGAAGATGGTACTGAATTTGCATCATTTGATGAAAATTGGATGAAAGAAAACATTGATGACATAGACGAGCACTTGAAGAATAGGAATTCATCTGAAAAAGACACAAATGCTTTTGCTGAATGGAGAAAACAGTTTTTATCCAAAGTGTCCAAGCCGTTACCTGAAAAAGCTCAAGTAGACTATATGCAATTTGAAAAGAAGCCTAGTGGAAGGATCTTATGCTGGATGTTTGTTCAAGATATTCACTGCATTGCTATTAAACGTGAATATGGAATTCTGTATTTCAATTCACTACTGAGCATTCTTTCCTTACCATTCTATGATGTTTCTGCGTTGACAAGGCTTAAACTTATCAATCGTGCAAAATACGATGGTGCTACGTTGTTTGAGCGTCTGGTGAAAGTAAACAAGAAGTCAGGCTGGAAGGATGAGTCCTACAAGCCACAATTTCCTGTTTATCAACCGATCAAGTTTACTCTTGATCCGGACACCAACACTTGCAGATATAAACTTGTTTATCAGCCACCGAGGGTAGTAGATAAAATCCCATTGATGCCTATGAAGCAGGATTTTCTGGAAGACATGGCATTGTGGTGCTACGACTCGGATACTCATGAAGCTGTTATTGTGTTCAGAGATGGTCGTGCTAACTACAGGATGTTGGATCCGATGTGGATCGTCAACATGTCTGAAGCTGATATTGGCAGATTATATCGTCATGATATTTTCTATGAAGATCAAGATGCACGCCAAGCGTTAAAATTTCAGCGAGTAGCGTGTTTTTGCTACTACAGGGGTATTCATTCGGGCAGTACGTGGTCCGAACAACACTGAAGGAAGATTAGAAGACCAAAGACGAGTAACAGACAAGGGGGAGTTTGTTGATGCATTTTTAGTGTCTGTAACTAGTCTTGTTTTAACGATGTAATTTATATGGTCTTTTATTAATTATCGAGTCTGTATGTTATGTTGACCAAGTCAGATATCCTCCTATCTACTTGTGTACAACTTATTTGTCTCTTTTGGTATGTAATGTATTATGAACAATGCATGTTGCATTAAAGGGTAGTTTTGTCATTACTATGTTTATGTGTTGCTGATTGTTGCTGTCTGATAACAGGAACAAACACAACAGTTGCAGTCCTCGACGAAACAGACTTCTGTTTCGTCGTAACACTTCATGGCGAAACAGACTTCTGATTCGTTGAAGGTCATGACGAATCAGACCTTGATTCGTCATGTATTGGGCTGTTCCAGGCCCAATGTCTGGCCCATGTTCAGATTCGTCAAACACTTCTTGTGTTTCGTCGATATCAGTGGCCAGGGACTATATAAGCAACACTTTGTGTTCATTTGAACTCAGAGATGAGAAACAGACCATAGTAACAAAACTCTGCCGAAATTTAGTCTGAACTGTGTTTGTATCAGTTGTTATCGGTTCTCATCCCGTTAATCAATAGATTGTGTTTCATTGATTAATCCGTTGTTATTTATGCTATATATGTTTGATTTGGCATAGTTACGTGGATTCCGCACACGTAACCGTGTTTACTATAAATAAGAGATTCGGTTCGTAATCGATCCTCAGATTTCGGGACCTACACCACCCAAACAAGATTACATTCATGCTAGAGCAAGAAGAGATCAAGCCACTGGTAGCCACAGTCAAGCAGAAAGGGTAACATTTTGAACTTTATAAAATAATTTTAATATATTTATAAACATCAAGATTCTTGTGTAGCTATCCTTTATTTGGCCGAATTTTGACAGATTATAAACCCCGAATCTAAACCAAAAGTTGAAAGAAGTACAAGCAAGAAAGCAAAAAACAGTGTAAAACTGCCTGAACCACCTAAACAAGATTACATTCATGTTACAGCAAGAAGAGGTCAAGCCACTGGTAGCCACAGTCAAGCAGAAAGGGTAACGTTTTGAACTTTATAAAATAGTTTTAATATATTTATAAAGATCAAGATCCTTGTGTAGCTATCCTTTTTTTGGCCGAATTTTAACAGATTATAAACCCCGAATCTAAACCAAAAGTTGAAAGAAGTACAAGCAAGAAAGCAAAAAACAGTGTAAAACTGCCTGAACCATCGAAACAAGATTACATTCATGTTAGAGCAAGAAGAGGTCAAGCCACTGGTAGCCACAGTCAAGCAGAAAGGGTAACATTTTGAACTTTATAAAATAATTTTAATATATTTATAAAGATCAAGATTCTTGTGTAGCTATCCTCTTTTGGCCGAATTTTGACAGATTATATGAATATATCGTCAGGTTAGAAGAGAGAAGATAGAAGAAAGAATGAAAATTCTTCAAGATCTTGTCCCTGGTGGTAATAAGGTGTGATTTATTGTTCTTGTTCCGTTGACTCTATTTTATTTAAATAATGGATTTTAATAATCCTAACTATTAGTCGTTGGTCGGCAACGATCCCAACTTAAAAAAGAACCAGTGGGGGTCCCACCATTTCATATATTATAAACCAATGGACTTTTACTAAACCGAAAAGGATAAGGGGACAAAAAGAAATTAAGGTTCTGTTAGTAAAAGGTCCATTAGTTTACAATATGTGAAAATGTGTGTTGAAGAAAGTAACAATTCAGTTGGTCAAATAAAGTCAAATCACTGATAAGTCTGAAGTCAAACTACTGACGATTCTGATAAGCACTGCTGGTGTTTAAAAGATAAGTACTGATGGTTAACAACTGTTGATGGTAACAACTTCTGTTGAAGTATAATCAATGGTTAGTGAATCAGTAGTTAGGAAGCAGTGGTTAGAAGTACAAGGACTGATACTTATTTTCTTATAAGTTCAGATGGCTTTTGTGTAAAGTTTTCTTAAAGGTTGTTGTAACAGACTTAGGTGAGTCAGTAGATATAAATAAGTGGTTCTAGGGCTAGTTAGATTCAATTCGTTGTTTTCAATTCATTGTAATTTCTTTTCTTGTATTCAATCGTTCATCAATAACAATCGTTGATTTGTGTTTTCTGGGTTCAGTTTCTTCTAAGTTCATTAACAATTGGTATCAGAGCCATTGGTGGCTCGATTCTAAGAAATTGATTCTCAATTCCGCAATCAAAGAACAAGAATGGTGTCAACGAAGTTTGAATTGGAGAAATTCGATGGGAAGAATGATTTCAGTCTGTGGCGTGTGAAGATGAGGGCTCTTCTGGTTCATAATGGTGTTGTTGATGCGCTGAAAGGAGAAGATAAACTTCCAACTGATTTAAATGATAAAGAGAAGAAGGATATGCTCGAGAAGGCTCATAGTGCAATTATATTGAGTCTTGGTGATCGAGTTCTTCGTGAAGTATCAAAAGAAACATCTGCAGTAGGGATTTGGACAAATTTGGAGTCATTGTACATGACGAAGTCTTTGGCCAATCGGATTTACTTGAAGAAGAGACTGTATACGTTTCATATGTCATCAGGAAAGAGTCTTGAAGATCATAGGACGAGTTCAACAAACTGATCTTGGGTCTTGAAAACATAGAAGTGGTACTGGATGATGAAGACCAGGCTATAATATTTCTCACATCTCTACCATCATCATATGAACACTTTGTGGATACTTTGATGTATGGTAGATAGTCACTATCCATGGAAGATGTCTTGTCTGCCTTAAATTCAAAAGAATTGAAAAAGAGATCAGATTCTAAAGAAGAAGGTGGAGACGGATTGTATGTGAGAGGAAGAACAGATCATAAGAATTTCAGTAGTAGCAGCAAGAATTCTAGATCAAGATCCAAGTCAAGGTTCAAGAGGAGACGTTTTGTTTGTAATTCAGAAAAACACTTCAAGAAAGACAGTCCAGAATTCAAGAAAAGGAAAGGTGAAGGAAATTATTCAGAGGGGCAAAACAGTCATGTAGATTCTGATGAACAATCAGATGGTGGTTATGACAGTGTTGATGTTCTTGTTGTTACAAGTGAATGTAACAAAGAGAAATGGGTAATGGATTTAGGGTGTTCATTTCACATGACACCTTTGAAAGAAGCCTTTAAAGAATTGAAGATGGTTGATATGGGGTCTGTAAAGCTTGGTGATGACAGGCCTTGTAAGATTCTTAGAATTGGCACAATGACAATGAAGATAGAATCTGGAATTACATTTGATCTCAAAGATGTAAGGTATATTCCTAATCTTAAGAGAAGTTTATTATCTCTTGGAACATTGGAAAAGATGGGATACCATGTTAGTCTTAGAGATGGTAAAGCTAGAGTAATAAAAGGGTCTATCGTAATGTTAAGTGGTACTAGAGTCAAGAACAATATTTACATGTTGGATTGTAAAATTGTTGATGGAGTAGCCTCTTTAGCAAGTGAAGAAGGAAACGATGAAGCCCTAAAGTGGCATAAGAGACTTGGTCATATAAGTCAACAAGGCCTAATTGAATTGTCAAAACAACAAGTTCTTGGTGAGATAAAGAACTGTGATATAAGTTTCCATGAAAGTTGTGTTTTGGGCAAACAGAAAAGAGTAAAGTTTAGTAAATGGAAACATATTTCTAAGGGAGTCTTAGACTATGTTCACTCTGATCTGTGGGGGCCTGCTAGAACATAAACTTTGGGGGGGGGGGTGGTAGATATTTCTTGTCAATCACAGATGATTACTCTAGAAGGTTGTGGGTTTATGTTCTTAGACATAAAAGTGATACTTTCAAGAAATTTAAAGAGTGGAAAGTATTGCTTGAAAATCAAACTGAAAGGAAACTGAAAAAACTCACAACAGACAATGGTTTAGAGTTTTGTAACAATGAGTTTAATCAGTTTTGTAAGGCAAATGGAATAGCCAGACACTTGACTATTCCCGGTACTCCTCAACAGAATGGTTTGGCAGAAAGAATGAATAGAACCATTTTGGAGAGAGTGAGGTGTATGTTAGTAACTTCAGGGATGCCTAAGAAGTTCTGGGGTGAAGCTGTGTAAATTGCAGCTTACTTGATTAATAGATGTACTTCATCAGCAATCAAGATTAAGACACCTATGGAGATGTGGACTGGATTTAAACCTGAGTATGAAGATTTGAAAATGTTTGGATCTCTGGTATATTATCATGTCAGTCATGATAAGTTAGATCCAAGGTCACAAATGTGTGTCATGCTGGGATATACTGAAGGAGTGAAGGGATACATGCTTTGGAGGTTGGAAAATCCAAAAGTTATTGTAAGCAGAAATGTTCAGTGCAGAGAAAATGTTTTATACAAAGATGTTGTAGAATCTATGAACAAGAATGTATCCAAAAGGAGTGATCTTCAGTTTGAGGTGGAGCCAGTCTTAGAAAAACAAAAGGTTAATCATGAAGAGTCTGGTACAATCCAGAGTGAAACCAGTCGAGGTCGAAGTGATCCAAGTCAGGTGGAAACAAGTCAAAGTGAGCCAAATTTAGAAGATTATATCTTGGTAAGAGACAGATCCAAGAGGAGAATTGTTAAACCACTTAAATATAGAGACACTGAAGATATCTCTGCAGTTGCTTTTATAACTACAGAAATTGAAAGCATTTATGAACCATTAACTTTTGAAGAAGCTGTCAATTCAAAAGAAAGCCAGAAGTGGTGCCAAGCAATGGACAAGGAGATGGATTCCCTGTACAAAAATGGTACATGGGAATTAGTAGACAAGCCTAAAGATCAGAAGTTAGTGTCTTGCAAATGGATCTTTAAGATTAAAGAAGGTGTTAAGCTAGGAGAGGGTCCAAGGTATAAAGCAAGATTGGTGGCCAAAGGATTCACTCAGAAGGCTGGAGTTGACTACAATGAGATCTTTTCTCCTGTAGTCAAACACGGTTCTATTAGAATCATTTTATCATTGGTTGCAACATTAGATCTAGAATTGGAATAAATGGATGTGAAAACTGCTTTTTTACATGGTAATTTGGAGGAGCAGATTTACATGTCACAACCAAAGGGATATGAGGTAAAAGGCCAAGAATATAAAGCTTGTATATTAAAGAGGTCTTTGTATGGACTCAAACAGTCTCCTAGACAGTGATATAGATGGTTTGATGAGTACATAGTGAGCAGTGGTTTCAACAGAAGTCCTTATGATAGTTGTGTGTAACATAGGGAATATGACAGGGGTAAATTTGTCTATTTGCTTCTGTATGTGAATGATATGTTGATAGCTTGTGAAGATAAAAGTCAAATAGAAGAAACCAAGAAGTTGCTGATGAAAGAATTTGATATGAGGATTCGGGGGAAGCGAGAAAGATATTGGGTATGGAAATTCACAGAAACAGGACAGAAAAAGTGTTGACACTATCTCAATCTTCTTATATTGAGAAAGTGTTGGAAATCTATGGAATGGGAGAGTGTAAGCCTGTTACAACTCCTCTTGCAGCTCATTTTAATTTGTCCAAGAAAGATAGTCCTCAAACAGATGAGGAGAAAGAATACATGAGCAAGGTTCCATATGCTAACACTGTTGGAAGTCTTATATATATCATGGTTTGTACAAGACCTGATATTGCATATGTTGTTAGTGTTGTGAGTAAGTACATGGAAAATCCTGGTAAGAATCATTGGGCAGCTGTAATGTGGATTCTAAGGTATTTGGCTGGTACAAGAAAGCTTGGTTTAAAGTTTGAAGACAAAACTGAGAAAAAGGGTAATATGGTAAGAGGTTTTGTTGATTTTGATTATGCAAGGATAAAGATAATGGAAGGTCTATAACTGGCTATGCATTCTCTGTGATGGGGAATGTGGTCAGTTGGAAGTCTCAGTTGCAACATGTTGTTGCACTATCCACAACTGAGGCGGAATTCATAGCTTTAAGTGAATGGGTTAAAGAGTCTTTATGGTTAAAGGGTATAGTTGCTGATCTGGGGGTTAAATTGGATATGTGGAGGTGAACTATGATAATGCAGGTGTTGTTCAATTGTCAAAGAACAATGTTTTTCATGTAAGGACCAAACACATCAACGTAAAGATGTTTTGGATCAGAGATGTGATAACTTCTAAGGAAGTTGAGGTCAAGTGGGTTGGAACAGAAGTTAATCCTGTTGATGTAATGACCAAGGCTTTGGCAGGTGCAAAGTTTATATTTTGTGTTAATTCATTAAGTTTGGGATAAACTAAATTGTGACTTAGGTGGAGATTGTTGAAGAAAGTAACAATTCAGTTGGTCAAATAAAGTCAAATCACTGATAAGTCTAAAGTCAAACTACTGACGATTCTGATAAGCACTGCTGGTGATTAAAAGATAAGTACTGATGGTTAACAACTGCTGATGGTAACAACTTCTGTTGAAGTACAATCAATGGTTAGTTAATCAGTAGTTAGGAAGCAGTGGTTAGAAGTACGAGGACTGATACTTATTTTCTTATAAGTTCAGGGGGCTTTTGTGTAAAGTTTTCTTAAAGGTTGTTGTAACAAACTTAGGTGAGTCAGTAGATATAAATAAGTGGTTCTAGGGCTAGTTAGATTCAATTCTTTGTTTTCAATTCAATGTAATTTCTTTTCTTGTATTCAATCGTTCATCAATAACAATCGTTGATTTGTGTGTTCTGGGTTCAATTTCTTCTAAGTTCATTAACAAGGTGGGACCACCACTGGTTATTTTTAAAGTTGGAACCATTGCCGGCCAACAGGTAATAGTTTGGATTATTAAAATCCATTATTCCTTATTTAGATAAGTAAACTTATAAGATTTCCATCATGACATATGAAACTCGTTCAAATGGTTTAAGTTATTTAATCATGTCCAAAATCTTTCTCATTGATCTGAAATTAGAACAGACAACAGTATGCATTAATCCTTCAGACTGTCCGATAACATACTTCCATTTTAGAATAAATCCACATGCAATTAGGTAAAAACTTTAATGGTGGAGATGATGAAGGCTTGTTGAGAGTCAATAAAAAATGTTTTAAAAGATTATAGAACTATCACTCATTGATGTTCAGATTACTGGGAAAGCACCATTGCTTGATGAGACAATTAACTACATTCAATCACTACAGCAACAGGTCGAGGTAAGCATATAATGTTTGTGTCAAATTGGATTTGGATTAAATACTTGTGGAAATTTCGATCCATTTACTTATGAACTGGTACATTTGGGTTGCGTTTTATTTCTTACGGGTCAAATGAGTAAAATATACTGAAATGATAAGCCAAATCAGTAAAATAAATTATAGGGTTATTAGATTTTAATAATCATAAGTTTCACCTGTTGGCCGATAATAATCCCAACTTTAAAAATTCCCTTCAATAATCTTAACTTGTAAAAGTTTGGCCGCCATTAATCTTTTTCAAACATATAAGAATTTGATCTCCTCAATAGATTAAATTACACCTAGAGACTCCTTAATTGATTTGAGTACACCTATGTTAGAAAATGATCAATGGCGGCCAAACTTTTACAAGTTGTGATTATTGAAGGGAATTTTTAAAGTTGGGATTATTATCGGCCAACAGGTGAAACTTTGGATTATTAAAATCCAATATCCCAAATTATATTAAAAGGGGTTATTGGATTTTATCACCGTTAACTATTGGCCATTGGCCGCTGCCACCCCCAACTATCACTTTGACGTCCGCCACCTCCAACTTAACACGTAGTGTGTTCTGTCACCGGATCACTAACTTTTGATCCCGTTACTATACTTTTGGGGGTCTCCTAGGATCCCCAAAACCTTTCCAAGATCCCTATGACACCCCCAAAAGTGTAGTAACAGGGTCAAAAGTTAGTAATCAATTAACGACGTGGTGACAGAACACACTAAGTGTTAAGTTGGGGGTGACATGCGTCAAAGTGATAGCTGGGGGTGGCAACGGCTAATAGTCAATAGTTGGGGATGATAAAATCTAATAACCCTATTAAAAGGGAACATGTCAACTAGGTTGAAAATTGCCACGACACCACCCAAAGCCCGTAAACCTTACCGCCCTTGACCCATTACCCTACCCTTCCATTTTCCATGTCTAGGATTAAGTTGATTAATTCTTCGCTTGCTTTACCTAACAAGTCAATTTTGGTGTTTCAGTTTGGTCAACAATCATTCGACATGGTTGAGGTGTCGTTTGCTTCACAACCCACAAGGGAATATAGTAACGGATCATCACTAGAATGGTTGCGCATGCAAATCGGTGGCATCGCTGAAAGAACAACAATATTTCATCAATGGCAATAAATACTCACTAAAAGAGGCTATGAAATAGGTTGACTTTGATATCTAAATTGAGCTAATGATTTGGAGATTACCGGAAAGAAAAGGCTATATATGTTTAAACTATATATACCTCCATATTTTCGCTTTACAAGATGAATGTGTGTATGTATGCATGTATTTTTTTGCTAATATGTCTGTTTACTTGCAAACAACTTGATGAAATTGTTTGTCCAATTGTATTAAAAACTAGAAATGTAATGTGTATTGAAATCTATTTCTAGAGTCAAATAAATTTCAATCCATTTTACACTTGAAGGTTTGAAGTTTCCAAGCATATGTGTCCAAAACTATCAATATATCATGTGTTTTTCTGTTCAAGTGGTGTAATGTGTCGATATTATGTATGTTTCCTACCAAAGCACCGAACCATAGAGTAGTTAGTACCGGTGCCACGGAAAGATATTTTTTAGAACTCGCATTGAAAAACCTCCTTCATTTTATTGTAATACATAAAGATAATACATATTGAAATGTACAACGATCTAGTAAATAAGATTTACTTTTTGTTAAATACAGAAAAAAAACGACCGTTTCTTCTCCAATATTCCCCCACAAGACTCAGTTATTTTTCCTTGGGTCATTAAATAGTAACGTGTTTTTATAAGTTGTTGTATCAAGAGGCCAAACATAATGATTTTGATATTTAAAATTATATGTAGATTATTTCTTTAATATGTACACTGGACTACTGGAGTGTCATTATGGTTACTTAAACTATTTCTTTAATGTGCTAAAAATTATTGAGTTTTTTCCATGTTGGCATTTAATACATTTGCTTCCGTTGTTTAACGTAGACTTTGGTTGTTTGTTTTTACAACTGTTAAAACCCTATCACTATTCATACTATTCATGTTGAATGCGGTATTTGGTTTTTTTTCTTTATTATAAATGTTCAACATGACTAGTGGCTGGATCCTAGTTTGTCACACGTCTCATGGTAAAACACCACTAGTGGAATTTGATGGTGTGACTGAGTTAGTCTCACACCCCGATATTTCCACGTATTACCGGTGGGGAGTATCGTGACGTAGTTGATATCATCATAGTCAAATAATCACAGTTCAATGCACAGCGGAAGTCAAGAGTAAATATATTACAAACCGATTCAAAAGTAATATAAATATTACAACGGATTGTAAAATGGATCCACAGGCGGATCTTAAAACAGAAAGATAAACACTGTTCAACAGACTTTAGGCATCTAGAACTTGCCCTGAGCTCCCAGCCAATTGCATTCCAAGGTTTTATGCTCCTTGGACTTGCAGATTCCACAAGGTAGAGGCTGAGATTCAAATTTGCATTTCCCGAGGTGGTATTTCCTACAGGTTTTGCATCTGGTCTTTTCACCCGACTGCTGGTTGTCCTTCTTAAACCCGGAACTCTTCTTATGATCAGAGTTCCCGTTTTTCTTCTTATCGGAGCGATGAGAATCCTCATCCTCCCTTTTACGCTTTCCATCTTCGGAGGCTTTGGCAGCCTTGTTTCTGACCACATAGAGTGTGAGAGATAGCGACAGATCTGCCGCTGACCTGAATGTAGTAGGTCTTGATGCTTTCATACTTGCCTTGATTTCTGGGGCTAGACCCCCAATAAAGCGAGCTATACGCTTAGGTTCTGGTGTGATCAAGTAAGGTACCAATCGAGACATGGTATTGAAACTTGTAAGATATGCCTGACAATCTAGGTTCTTCATGACCAATGTCAAGAAATCAGTCTCAATTTTCTCAACTTCATGTTGAGGACAGTAATTTTCTTTGATAAGAGCAACAAACTGATCCCATGTCAGATTATACAACGGGACCTTCCCAGTAGCTTGGATTAGTGACCTCCACCAAGCTAGAGCTTCTCCTTTAAAAGATTGTGAAACAAACTTCACAATGTCTTGCTCTGCACATCCGCTAATATCAACAACGGTGTCCATCTCATCGATCCACGTCATGCAGTCAATGGCTCCCTTTTCTCCTGTGAAGTCTCTAGGCTTGCAGGAGACAAAATATTTATACGGACATATTTTAACATGTGGCTCTTGATTAAGCACAACCTGTCTAGACGGAACACTCCTCTGATTTGACGAGTTATGAACATCGTCCTCCTTTGACTCGTGTGATTTAGAAGGGGGCCTACTACGAGCCACAGATAGAGTCTTAGAGTGTGTATCACTTGATTCATTATATTGTCTATCAAGAGCTTGAGTAACAGCATTATCTATTAATGCCTGTAGTTCCGCACCAGTTATATTAAATCTGGTAGCATCATTATTCTCCCTCGGGTGGCTGTTAACCTCAACTGATCCAGCCATGTAGCTTGATTGCTATATAAATATTAACAATGATTTATTCAGAGGCTATTATGGAATTATCATTTTTGACGATTCATTAACCATGGCAATATAAACCATATTGGTTAATTTGTTACTTATATTAGTATTTTCATTATAATTTACCCTAGTATATAAAACATTAAGGATATTAAAGTGGCACAACAGGCATTAAGGTTTGAATTTATAAGCCACGATTTTAGAGAATCGAGGAATTAAGGTTTGAACATAGTTCATTACCTTTTCTTGACAGAGAGTCAAAGACTACAACTGTCTTTTATCTTTTAGGACAATAGATATGGCCCGTAGGCTTTTCATCACTTATGGATGTTTGTAAAAATGATAATCTTAACTTGATGATTTAAGCCATGATTTCTAAATCACTTGGCTAGACAAGGGGTTGGAAATTCCCAATATAAAGACGACAAGTGTGATTTTATCGCAATCACTGTTGTCAGGAGTGTTAACATGTTTTCAGATGTTAACAAGAATCTGAATCTCTTTTAAACAGGTTTTACCATCATAGCTAGGTCTTTAATGACATTCAAGCTAGGTTTTACCCTTTAAGATTCTTTTTAATATATATACCGGTAGATCAATTACGAAAAGGAATAATAATTTGATTTATTTCATATATTATATTCATATATAATGATAAAATGAAATTTAGATAAAATATTCCAATGATTTTGAAAGGAGTACATAATTGCCCTAAACGGGACTTGAAAGAAATAATGTTGTCCATGAAGGGACTGGAAGATAAATATGTCCTTATAAGGACTATTAAGGAAACGAATTTCAGCAAAAGGAGTTTTCTTCTTCACTTTATTTCTGAATGTTTTCTCCTTGGATGCCCGTTTCATCCTAGCCGCGGTACGAAGCTCGACATTTCAAGGCTCCGGATGTGGAGAATTTCCATTACGGCTTCTTTTCTTGGCGACATATTAAAAATATAAAATTGAAAGCAATAATTCTCCGAATGGAGCTGAGAGTATTCCTATGTTAAGTCTAGACTCAGAAGGTCAAGGAATGTGCTACTGTGTCATTGAGATTAAACACATAAAGGCTAGCGTTTAATTCACTCAATGTTGGCTCTGATACCAACCTGTCACACCCCGATATTTCCACGTATTACCGGTGGGGAGTATCGTGACGTAGTTGATATCATCATAGTCAAATAATCACAGTTCAATGCACAGCGGAAGTCAAGAGTAAATATATTACAAACCGATTCAAAAGTAATATAAATATTACAATGGATTGTAAAATGGATCCACAGGCGGATCTTAAAACAGAAAGATAAACACTGTTCAACAGACTTTAGGCATCTAGAACTTGCAAGATTCCCTATTAACGCCCTGAGCTCCCAGCCAATTACGTACAGAACCTGTCACTTAATCTTTTTGGAAAATACGTCAGTTTAAACTGGTAAATACAATTAACTGACTCATTTTGAATATGTTTTAGAAAATTGATTTGAATGCTCAAGGCACAAAAATTCTTTTACAACTTGGGACAATTATATAAAAATAATCTTGTATACAGATTTACAGGTTCGTTATACATTTAGGGCTCGATGTTAGATACCTAGTCAAGATTAACAGACACACCACAAGTATAGGCCCACAAGAGAGTGAGATACCGTTTCCCTTATGCAACTGTCAGGTGTATGCCTACACCCCGTGCATAAGACGTGGCCATTTTTATTTTATAATGATGCCAAGGATATCCGGGACATGGTCATTAACCCCTAAAGGCCTTTATTTCAAACAAGACAGATTAAAACGGGTTACCTCAATAATTTAATCACAATACGATTAAACATTCAATACCCGACCAAGCGGTATTACTATAATACCGTATCCCAAGCCCGTATAGGGAAAATAAGTTGAAAGTATTTACCTGGGCTTAAAATGCAATTTATACTCAGTCGTATATCCTAATCAGCAAGCACAAGTACCTCTACTGGGGCTCTTAATCTGGAATGAAGGTTTTATTAACCTATTAGATTCCTAACAGGTCTTATTTAAGTCATAACTTAGACCGGTTAGTTTTAAGGAAAGGTTTACGGTTCAAAACGCATGATTAAGCGAAGACCGGAATAGAATGTGATTTAGACCCGACAAGTATGGAGACTTGTATAATATGGGTAAACTAAACACATTCTGGATTTTGAGACAAAAATGATAAGGTTTGACCCGTTTCGGTCAATTTATGCAAACTAGTTACATAAACCGATCCGAACGCGAAGTATGCGTAACGGGTAACCATAACAGTCATATACAGGTTTCCTAAGTTAATATGCCCTAAACATCTTGTGATATCAGTAGGATACCTTGCATTATGACCAAAACGAATTTAAACTCAATTTATGCCCCGTAGGGGTATTTTGGTCATTTTAAAGATTATAAAAGATATTAAATATAAATCTGAGGTTCAGGTCTGATTTGATCAGTAAAAATACTTAATTTAATAAGTTATATCAGTAGGGTATTACATATATGTGAAATTTATTGTTTATAACCAAACTATGCACCTAAGGGGCATTTTGGTAATTTCACATAAGGGTTAAAGGTCAAATCTGGATTTCTGAGTTTAAAACTTTTGCTTACTGTTAAAGTATAAAAATTTACTAAAAATATCAGTAGGTATCAAGTCTTATATGATAAAAATAGTTTTAATACATACTATGCGTTTAAAAGGTGTAAAAAGCGGTTTTATGTGATTTCCGGGTTTTATAAGAAAAGCTGATATTTTTATCATTCCAAAAGGCTTAAAATATTTTATTTATCATATAGGATCAGTAGAAAAGGTTTGGTATCTGATTTGTAAAACTCATTTTATAGGCCAAAAGGGCAAAACCAACAATTACCGAATCAAAGCTAGAACCCTATGTTATGCTCAGCCTAAAAAAATAAATAAAAATCTTCAAAAATCCCAAAATATTATTTTACATCAGTAGGTAAAAAGTTTGGTATCAAAAATTTGGTTTAGATAGGCTTTATGCTAAGTACGTCGTTTAATTAATAAAAAGCTTTCTGATTACGCTATTGAGCATAACTCCTAATCTAGACCTCAAACTGATGTGAAATTTAAGGACATGTTTATAATTCATTAACCAAGGTTATTGTCTTTTCACATTTTCAAAATTCTCTTTTTAAGGTCAAAAGGGCATAACGGTCAACAATTAGGCATATAACGGAAACATGCAAATAAATATGATAACTAAGGATCCAGGTTGTATAACCTCAGAGGGTTATACTAACCTATAACATGGTCCTAAAGGAATCCTAAGGCATATCTAAACTAAGCTAAATCGGGTCAGAACAGAAAGTCAAAGCAAAAGTCTACTTTTGCGACTTTCGGTTCCGAACCGAGCCTATACTTAGAATTGTCGGGTTGAACATGCTTAGACATGTTCAACTAATATTTACCAAGTTATTAAAGTGAGAAAACTGATTTTATGGTTTCTATATTAATACTTATGAATTTTATTTTAAACTAACCCGTTTGACTTTTATTTCAATTATTTTGACGCGACAATTAACTAAGCAAACGTGGTAATTATGAGGTGCCCTTTTTGAGGGTTTAACACCAACCTAATTACGGTCACGTAGCCATGTTCGTTGCGAACAATGGCTCAACCGTTTAAAAGTCAAAGCGTTTATCGAAAACGCTTGACTTTTCGGCTATAAACACTAAACAATTGAACTAAGCATGAAAGGACACTTACAAATGGTCCAAGCAAGGATGGAATTGATCTAGAATGCTCAGGTATGAAGCACAAGGGCTCCAACTTAGAACAATTCAGATCAAGTGTGAAATGAGAACAAGAACAAGTGGGTTTATATAGGATTTTGAGAACCGTTAGGATCGTTTCTCGTAACCCGTGCTTCAATCTTGGCCCTCCATGTGTGCCTATGGTTTCTAAATACAATGGGGGTTGAAAACCAGCTCATGGTATTGAGAAATTTACATAAAAGCCCTTGAAAAACGACCTAAATTCTGAAAATAAGAATCTGCCCAGACCTGGACGTAGGCTACGCTGCAGGGGGCGTAGGCTACGGCCTGCACAGATCAAACAACTTTCAGAAGTTACAGTTTTGGTCCCTGTATGTGTTTACGCCCATATTTGACATGTTTAAAGCCCGTTAAGCCATTTTCAAGGCTCTACAATGATGCCTAAGCATAGGGAACATAAAACATGCTCAAAAACATGTCGGATGTCGGTTCGTTTGGTCGTACGGTCGCGTTGTTCGGCTAATTACGACGAAACACGAACGGACGAGAAAAACGATCCAAATTACGCGATGAATGGAATATTATCATGCCGAACACTAAAATAAAATATTTTAATTCTTACATAAATTTTTGGATGTCCGGATATATTCAGAACGTAAGATATGCGCAAAAATGCAAACTTATGCACTTTTTAACGCTTTTAGTCCTTGTTGATCAAATAAGTTTATTTTTGCGCACTAAACACCTCTAAGCCTATAACTAAGCTATGTAAAGGATATTTAGGGCATGTTTAACTTACGATCTTATTTCGGAAGGTTCGATACCATATGAATCGATAGACTTTTGCAGTTTGACGCAAATAGTCCCTCTGATGTGCGAACTTGCACATATCATCATTTAATAGTATCTAAGCCTTATCTAATCCATATTAGGCATTCTTAAGAGTATTATTAAACATCACGATGCTTCGGGTTCGCTAAAAGGTCATTCAGAGGTATAATTAAACATATTGACACTTTTAACCCCTTAAACTTACAAAGTTGCGCGTAACGTCACTTAAAGGCATAAAAACTTTAGACGGCCAATAATTGGCATTCCTGAGAGTATAATCAAATATTATGAAGCTCCCGGTTTGTTAAAAGGTCACTCAGAGGTAAGAATTAACATGTTGACGCTTTTAACCCTTCATCGCGCAAACTTTCAATTAATTATGCAAACGGCTACACTTGATCAACAAGTGGCCCATTAGTGAATATAATCACCATAAAAGGTTACTCAGAGACTTAATTTTAAGTACGTTAACACCTTCAGTCCTTTCATAATCAAAGTTTTCGATTTTTCGAAAAATTAGTCCCTTAAATTCAATGTTTGACTTTATTGGGGTTTACTATACGTGTCAACATATCACTGGACGTGATTTTACAAGGTGTTACAGTTAGCCTTTAAACCTTTCATGTGACACTTAGTAGCCAGCAAGTTTGGCGTTCTACCCCAATTATGGTAGCGGTTTGAGGGACTATATTTTTGTTGTACTTTGGTGGTAGTTGATAGTAAGGCAACATATATGTTACTATGGTGATAGTTGGTAAGAGCATGCTGAGCCACTTAGGAGTTGGGAGGACGATCAAGACATAAAAGGTTGTAGATGCGAACGTTGAGGGTTTCAGTAATAACTCTGTGACGCTATGGTTATCCCTTGTTTTCGGTACATTCAGTTTGGGTACTCACTAGTGTCGAGTGAAGAATCATGTGTAGGACGGTAGGAAGTGTCAGAAACACGGATGAAATGAACCAACAGATAGACTCACTCAATCAAATATATCAAAGAGATGAACCAGTCATCACAATTTTACAAGAATAAAAAGATCTCTAGTAGGATGATCAATACAAACAAAACCCAACACTCACGAATGTAACGTGTGAATGTCAGGGAACCAAACAAGCAGCCAAGAAGAGGTGCACGAGACAAGAATGAGATCAAGTGCACTGATCTCTAGAACCTTCAGCCTCTTATAAGGGGCATAACCCTAAAACCACCAGCAATCCACAAACGGCTATAAGCCCAATCCGGATAGCCCATCAGCAAATGAAGCCGAGACAAGGATAAAGCCCAAAGCACCACCAAACCTCAAAGAGAAAAAATATAAAAAGAGGATTAGAAGGAAGAAAATAAAAGAAATAATAAAACATTTAAACTGTATTTTTAACACCCCCCCCCCTCAGTTTAAATGTGTAAAGAGATTAGTGATCCCCAATGACTTACACATTTCGGAATGATCTCTCGGCAGCAAGCCTTTAGTGAACATGTCGTCCAACTGATGCTCTGATTTGACTCCCATAGTTTTAATTAAACCTGAAGCTATTTTCTCGCGTAAGAAAAAAAGGTCAACTTCAAAATGCTTTGTCCTGTCGTGAAAAACTGGATTGGCAGCAATAGATAAGGCGGTTGTATTGTCACATTTCAGCACAACAGGAATGTTCACATCAACTTTCAATTCCCTTAACACGTTTATTAACCACAGAACTTCACATGTAGCACTGCACATGGACCGATATTCAGCTTCAGCGGATGATCTTGAAACAACACTTTGTTTCTTGCTTTTCCAAGAACTCAAAGAGTTGCCAAGAAAAATGCAAAAGCCCGTGACAGATCTGCGTGTATCAACACACTTAGCTCAGTCCGAATCTGCAAAGGCTGTTAGATGAAAAGTACTTCCCTTTTTGAACAAAATACCAGTACCAGGAGCACCCTTTAAGTATCTAAAAATTTGAAGGCAATTTGTATATGTGCCTCAGTCGGCTTATGCATGAATTGAGACAAATAGTGAACGGAATATGCGATGTCCGGTCTAGTGTGAGATAGGTAAATTAATTTACCTATCAATTTTTGGTATTGAGTGACATCGACAGTTTTAGAATCGTTGGTAGTTAATTTTGTTAAAACGTGATTTTGTTCTATGAGACAACTAGTGGGCTTGCTCCCACTCATCCCATACTCGTTTAATAGATCCATGCAGTATTTTCTTTGGGTGAGACAAATATTATCATTAACCCGAATTACTTCTATTCCAAGAAAAAACTTTAGCAAGCCAAGATCTTTGATTAAAAACTTAGTTTTCAAATGGTTCTTAATCTTATGTTCACAATTACCAGTTAGCACAATATCATCAACATACACCAAGAGAGCAATAAAAACAGTTTTTTCAGGCTTAATAAACATGGAATGATCACATTTGGATTGAACAAAGCCAAATTTAACCAAAGCTTGAACAAGTCTTTCATTCCACATTCGTAGAGCTTGTTTTAAGCCATATAATGACTTGTTTAGCTTACAGACTTTATTTTGATTTTCAACTGCTAACCCTTCGGGAAGAGTCATATAAACTTCTTCCCTAAGGTTTCCATAAAGGAAAGCATTATTTACGTCAAGCTGATATAGAGGCCAATTGTTTTGAACAGATAGAATAATGACACACCTTGCGGTAACCATTTTAACAACAGGAGAGAAGGTCTCCTCAAAGTCAATACCCTCTCGTTGATTGAACCCTTTAGCAACAAGTCTGGCTTTGAACCTATCAATTTCACCCGTAGATTTGTATTTTACTTTAAATACCCATTTACACCCAATAGGTTTTTTGTTACTTGGGAGATCAACAATATCCCAAGTGTTGTTTTTATATAAGGCAGACAACTCATCATTCATAGCATCAATCCATCTTTTATCCTTAAGGGCATCTTTATAATTGCAAGGTCCAGAGATTTTATTAGTACTAGCAGCGAAGCAAACATTTTCATGAGGCAAGTTAGAATAATTAACTACCTTATCGTAGCTATATCTAGCATTACCAACAACAAAGTCATCAATTTTTTTTTGGAACAGACGTAGACCTAGAGGATCTTCTAGTAGTTTGAGTACCCTCAGGAAGGTTTGACACATCATTAACACTACTTGACTCAGCCCTCACAGGACCAGTTTCAACACTCATAGACTCACTACTCTCAGGCAAGTCATTCGTCCCTGGTGACTGCTGAGCATTGCTATCAATGGTAGATTCAACTTCATCACTGTGTTGCTGAGTCACAGTAGTTGAATCAATAGAACCCTTCTCTTCATCATCGGGATTTATATCACTTGAAATATCAAAGTTATCAAAAAAGTTTAACAGATTTAAGTTGTTTGGATTGTGTAGATCAGGGCAGGAGTCATTTTTAAAGGGGAATACAGTTTCATGGAAACTGACGTCCCTTGAAAAAATGAACTTCTTTTGATCTAGACTCCAAACTTTATATCCCTTTTTAAAATTGGAGTATCCCATAAAAACACATTTCTCAGCTTTTTCTTCAAATTTATCAGAATTATCTAAAATAGTAAAAAAAACATAGGCAGCCAAAAACTTTCAAGTGATCAAGAGAAGGTTTAAAGCCAAATAGCATTTCATAAGGGGAACAACCACGAAGCACAGAAGAAGGAAGCCTGTTAATCAGGTAAGAGGCAGTCAGCATACATTCAGACCAATACTTAAGACGGACTTTAGACTGAAACAATAAAGCTCTTGCAATATTTAACAGGTGTCTATGTTTCCTCTCCACAACCCCTTCTGTTGTGGAGTATATGTGCACGAAGTTTGATGAATAATTCCTTTTTGTTTAACAAAAGCACACATTTGAGAATTAATAAATTCTGACCCATTATCACCCCTAAAGACCTTGATGTTTACCTCAAATTGAGTTTTAGCCAGATTATAGAAACTTTGTATATTTTCGAAAACCTCAGATTTTGATTTCATTAGATAAACCCAGAGAGACCGGGTAAAGTCATCAACTATGGTGAGGAAATACTTGTACCCTTCTATGCTAGTGACTTTGTATGGCCCCCATACAACAAGGTGAACAAGGTCCCCAACTTTAGTTGATTTGTGGTCACTAAGAGGAAAAGGAACCCTATGTTGTTTAGCTTTGTGACATATATCACAAGGTTTAATCACATTAGACTCAGACTTGATTTGTAAAACATTCAACACCTGTTCAGCAGGATGACCTAGTCTAGAATGCCAGAGCTTTATATTTTCGGTCTTACTTAAACATGAAAAACCAGAACTGATAGAGTTACCACTAAAATACAGAACCTCAGTCTGTTTACCAGTACCCAGGGTTTTCTTTGAGCATAAATCCTGAATATAGCAAGCATTTTCATCAAATATTACTCTAAGCTTATTGTCCTTAGCTAATTTATACACAAAGATGAGATTCACACAATATTCAGGAACAACAAAGACATCTTTTAGAATCACAGAATCTGACAGTTTAAAACAACCAATTTGTGTTACTTTAGCATCAGTTCCATTAGGATGTTTAACAGTAATATTGTATTCAGACACATCAACAAGATTAAACATGTTGTTGCTGGTCATAACCATATGTTGGTTTGCACCAGAATCTATTATCCTGTTCAGATTTTGTGTTGAGGAACTTTTTGAATTAAAACAGAAGGTGTTTTTGTAGCAATCAGAAGAAAAGGAGTTAAAACATTTACCTCCTACATTGGATTTACTTGTGTCCTCAGTTTTATTTTCATTCAGCATCCCTAGCAACTTAGAAAACTGATCAGCAGTCAAAGAGTTCAAGGAACTAGCATTTTTATCATTCAGAAAGTCATTTATGGAGGAACTAGAACCACTACTGGTAGAGTTGTTGGATATAGTCCACTGATGATTATTTGGTTTTTGCCTATAATTTGAAGGATACCCATGCAGTTCAAAGCATTTATCAACAGTGTGTCCAATCTTGTTGCAGTGGGAGCACTTAAGATTTTGATTAGGACCTTTGTTAAATTTTTTCTTATTATCATTAAAGTTATTTGATTTAGCAACAAATCCAACATTTGGAATTTTTGAAACATTATTAGATCCCGTATGGGATTCTTCTCTAGTGGGTGAAGGGTCCCTTGTCAACAGATTGGTTCTAACAGGTTGATAAATGTCATCTAATCCCATCAAAAACTGCATAAGTTTGATTAATTGATTGAATTCATTAAACTTAGTAGAGGAATTGCAGGTGCAAGCAGGTAATTGAAGCATGGCATCAAATTGTTTCCACATTGTGTTAATCTTATGATAATACTCAGAGACACTAGCACCATTTTGACTCACAGAGTTGATTTTTTGAAACAGACCAAACACAACAGAACCATCAACTTTATCATAAGTGTCTTTTAAATCATCCCAAACTTCAGATGCAAGTCTAGAGTAAACTTGTCCAACATATAATTCTTCAGAAACAGAGCTCAAAATCCATGTTAACACAATAGAATTGCATCGGTCCCATTGAGTAGCTAGAACATCGTCAGTTTTAGATTTAACACAGGTACCATCAATGAAACCTAACTTGTTTTTAGCCATTAGTGCAAGTTTCATAGCATTTGACCATACCACGTAGTTTTCAGTTCCTTTCAATTTTATATTGACAACAGTAAGACCACTAGAATCACTGGCATGGAGATATAAAGGATCACTAGCATCAAGCTTACTAACCAAAGTGACAGATGACTCAGACTTATCACTCATTTAAGCAGATAAAACCAGACAGTAACACAAGAATAGAAGCAGGCAGCACAGAAGCAGGCAACACAATAAGCAGAAAACACAGTCAGTAGATAAGAGCAGAGAAAACCAACAAACAAATATGCAATAATAAAAGGACCGGCGAAGCCTGGACAGAGGTCCGATCAGAGGTTCGTCACTCAAGGTGCCTCCGCAGACGTAATCCAGGGAGCCACGACACAACTGACCAACTAAATGCAACAGAGTGTACCCTCTCTGTGTCCCAATATCAAACCGGTCTTGCCTAAAACCCGATATCAAGATGCCTAGACTCAAACAGTCAAAAGATGCAAGGGAAAGTAAAAAAAAAAAAGAAGAGATGGAACGAACTCACAGCGGGTGCAATAAACTCCGGCGAATCAGGCTTGTAACCTTCACTTAGGGTTACAAGCTTCTGATGAGAGAACATGCACAAGATCTGTTGGTTTGCCCTAAAAAGGGACCAACGAGAGTCTTCTCCGAGAGTAACACAAAACCCCCAAAAGCTAGGGTTTCAACCTTCAAGATCAGATCCGTCTCCAGGAAGTCAAAAGGCTTCGAAAACAGAAAAACCCCAAACCCTAGAAATTAGGGTTTCAATCTTCACGATCAGAAGCGAGACCAGATATAGAGCAGCGGAAGAGCACCAGAGCACCGTCTTAACCTCGGGGCTCTGATACCATGTCAGAAACACGGATGAAATGAACCAACAGATAGACTCACTCAATCAAATATATCAAAGAGATGAACCAGTCATCACAGTTTTACAAGAATCAAAAGATCTCCAGTAGGATGATCAATACAAACAAAACCCAACACTCACGAATGTAACGTGTGAGTGTCAGGGAACCAAACAAGCAGCCAAGAAGAGGTGCACGAGACAAGAATAAGATCGAGTGCACTGATCTCTAGAACCTTCAGCCTCTTATAAGGGGCATAACCCTTAAACCACCAGCAATCCACAAACGGCTATAAGCAAGCCCAATCCGGATAGCCCATCAGCAAATGAAGCCGAGACAAGGATAAAGCCCAAAGCACCACCAAACCTCAAAGAGAAAAAATATAAAAAGAGGATTAGAAGGAAGAAAATAAAAGAAATAATAAAACATTTAAACTGTATTTTTAACAGGAAGAACATGTTCAAAAGAAACGAGCTCGAGCCTTTCATAAGTTAAACGAGCTTAAGCCTGGTCGAGCTTAGGCTCGGCTCGTGTGCACCCCTACTTCAAACCCGAATCAGACTTGTATTATTTGAATTCGAACCTGTTCTAATTTGAATTCAGTTTATAAATGTCAAACCCGAATGAACCAAAACCCGATTCCATTAATACTCCTAGTTTTTTTAGATAAGTGTTGGATGTTGGAATTTCTGAAATTAAAACTGTGATGTCTGTAAGAATGCTTAACATCTGAAGATAAAAGTATGCTAATGAATTAAATACAAGATATTCAATGGAGGTTCAAATTGAGAATCATCAAATAGTTATCAATAAAAGACGAACCACTTTTTTGCCATTACATCATGTTCGATCTAATAAATGATTGATTGAGATCTTTAATCAATTCACTCCACGAATTATATAAAACCTCGGTGTTTTTCTGTCTACTAATGATCATGATCAGAGGGTAAAAGTAATTTATTTGGTTGCTAAGTGTTTATTAACCCCATATATAATAAGCCAATAATTAACATAATATCATTTGTACACGGTACGTAGCAGACAACACCTGCCGATGATCTTCTCATGCATTGGCAATCCCATGACCTTTCAATGTGGAAGTCATGGATTCGAGTCGACAAATTTTACGATATGTTAAACACCTTGTTTCCATATCATATTCCTACAATTATCAAAGTAGCAATTTTTCACAGAAGTAAAAGCCTACAATTATCAAAGTAGCAATTATTTCACAAAAGCAAAACCAAAACAAAGTAGCAATTCTGTTTTGTTTTGTCGTCGGTTTTTTGTATCTCAGCTTCTTGCTGACTCTTTATATATATATATATAAAGTGAGTTTGCTGTTAAAACAAAAAAAAAAAACAAAAGAAAAGAAAACGAAAGTGGAATGGACGGCAAGAAAATGAAAGCTGAAGACGACTTGGTCAACCATACTTTTTTCTATTCACTTAAACATTTCAGAGTAAGTGAAAGTTGGACTATAAATTTCCCCAAAATTTGGTTAAAAGTCTTAGTCAACTGATTTTGTTAGTGGTATTTGTGTCCATTTATGTATGCAAGATTAAGCAATCTAATTTGGTTACACATTCTTGTTTTTATATTAATTCCAAAAGGATGTAATAGATTGATGACATCCTCGTCACAGTGGCATTTGCAGTCAACCTGATATGAACCTGAAGATAGTGTTAGCCATATAAGCCCAAACACGAAAAGTGTAGCCGCATGTTGACATACACACACGACATGTTCAGCCGGATTACTTTTATTTTATTATTTGTATTTTTACTCTAAAATTACACATTTAAAAAAGATACAAATGTGTATAAACTTACATTTAAAACATATATATACATTTTTTTTAACAGCCTAGAGAGCCAATATTTTATCACCACAAATAAACAAAGACCCCACCTCCAGCAAGGTGCTAGAGAGGTATCAAAATACAAATTATACAAAACGCGTTTATCTCTTATACCCCACTCCCTATTATAAAAGTGCCATCAATCTTCATATTCAAAACCATCATCAGCAGCTCCTTTTTTTTCTGTTCAGATTTACACCATTTTATATAAAATATCATGTCTTCCATTGAAGAAGTGAACCACTTGCATATTCCTGTCCAAGAATTATCAGAGGCAACTAATGGATTTTCCGACGCGAATCTCCTAGCAAGGGGTGGATTTGGGAAGGTCTATAAAGGCGTATCCGTTAAACATGGCAGCATCGCCATAAAGATGTTGGATCCTTGGCAAGGGCCAGGGAAAGGTCAAGGAGACCATGAATTCAAAACCGAGATCGCTTTACTATCGGTTTATAAACATGAGAACATCGTCTCACTTCTTGGATTTTGTGATGAGGATGGGAAGAAGATACTTGTTTACAGGTATGAAAGCAATGGGAGTCTAGACAAACATTTGGAGCGCAAAGATCTAACTTGGATCCAAAGGCTTCAGATATGTCTAGATGCTGCTCGTGGATTGCAGTATCTTCATGATGATGTTGAACCTCATCGTCGGATTCTCCATCGTGACGTCAAAAGCTCCAACATTCTTTTGGATGAGAACTGGAAAGCTAAAGTCTCTGATTTTGGGTTGTCCAAAATGGGTCCAGCGAATACGCACTCTACCTTTCTAGTCACTGGAGTGTGTGGCACAATTGGATATATTGATCCAGACTACCTGAATACCGGTTTTCTCACACAAAAATCTGATGTTTACTCTTTTGGGGTAGTGTTGTTTGAGGTTCTATGTGGAAGGCTATCACGTGTTACAAAGTACAACGACAAGCGTGAATATTTGACTAATTTGGTCAAAATACATCGCGGAAGGAAAACATTAGATGAGATCATTGATTCCAATATGCGGAAACAGATAAAGAAGGCTTCGTTAGTTACGTTTTCACGCATTGCCTACCAATGTTTGAAGAGCGGAAATGAACGTCCAACAATGAAGAAGGTGGTGGAAAAACTACAGAAAGCTCTTGATGAACAGCTAGTAAGTTGTTGCGTAGCATAAAGGGTTTTACATTTTTCTTTCTTTTCCACCAATTTTTCATACATTTTTGTCGTAATTTATCTAAGACGTAACTTGCAGATACAACATCATATCCTTTAATTTTAGTAAGTACAACAACATCCTTACAGTTCATATCTTAGTTACATTTTTCGTTCTTTTTCACTAACTTATGTTAACTTTTTCTGATATATATATATATATATATATTTTTTAAATGACTAATTTGCTCTTAAAACTATATGATGAAATATTTTATTTTCACACTTTTTTATAACTTTATAATATTGAACTATCTAGAATTTTATTAATTGATTAATTAGCATACAAATTTTAATTTTAATAAGTACAAAAACATCCTTATTAATTTTTTTTTTTTTTGTGTTTGTTTGTTTAAAATTATTACTTTTCTGTATTTTTTTTAAACTTCTATGGCTAAACGGATTCAAGTTTATATTTAACATGTTATGTTCGTTCAAAGTAAAAAAATACTTAAAAAAATAATTTTAACAAAATTAAACTTATATGCAAACAAAGAAAATAATAGAAAAGAAAATTGCGAAAGTTACACATTTCGTCCAACACTGTTGCAGGTTCATTTCCTAATGTACTTTCTTAATTGTGTTTTTATTTGCGGATTAATTGTTTTGTTTCGTTAAGGGGAGGAGGGGTGGTCACTAGTGATAGATTTCTATCACTCCCACTATCCAATCAAATCAAATCATGTCATGTCATCACCCAATATTCTATCACTAGTGATAGAAATGTAGGGGGGGTGGTACCACTAGTGATGGAATTCTATCACTCCCAATTTTTTTTAATTTTCATTTTAAAATTAGAAATTTTTAATTTTATTTTAAAACAAAATTATAAATTTCACTAATTTTTTTAATTTTTTATTTTAAATTAGAAATTAACAATAAAACACTAAAAATAAAAATTTCATTAAATTTAAAACATACTACTTCAATTTAACATACTAGAAACATACAATTTAAAAAAAAAAAACCTACTCCTCGTCCGAATCATGAAACTCCAAACCTAGAGAACCTACTAGTTCGATTAAATCGTATCTCAACCGAAAGTGAGTTTCTTCATTACGCAATTCTAGATGGATATTTTGTGGAACTTGAACTTGTGTAGGAGGATCCGGCACCCAATCCGAGGATATTGCACGTCCGTCTTCTTTGATCAGCATATTGTGCAATATGATACATGCATACACTATGTTATGTATTGATTTCTTGGTCGTCGCACGAACCGGTAGGTGTAGTATACCTCATCTACCCTTTAAAACACCAAATGCCCTCTCAACATCTTTTCTTGCCGATTCTTGCAATTTTTTGAATGCGATTTCTTTAGGCTCGACAGGAAATGAGGGAGCTTTCACAAAAACAGACCAAGACGGGTAGATACCATCCACAAGAAAAAAGCCTCGTCTGTAATGTCGACCGTTAACATAGAAAGGAGAGGAAGGTGCGGTACCATCCGTTACGCTTTGGAACAACGGCGACATGTGCAACACATTGATGTCGTTGTTTGAACCTGGAACACCGAAATACGAATGCCAAATCCATAAATCATTCGACGCCACCGCTTCTAGTATGATGGTTGGTCTTTTGATGTCTCCCCTAACATACGCCCCTCGCAACTCTCTTGGACAATTTTCCACTCGATATGTGTACAATCGATGCTACCGAGCATCTCGGGCATCCCGGGAAAATGCCATCTAGCCTCGTGTGCGGCGTAAATACGTGAGATGGCGTGGCTCGTCGGTTTACGTAAAAACTCGTTAGCATACAACTTAATGACCGCGTTGCAAAAAAATTGCAAACATTCACGTGAAGTTCTTTCCGACATAGCTAGGTATTCATCATATTGATCGGGAGGGTTACCTGTCGCTAGTTGGCGAATGGCGGACGTGCATTTTTGTATCGGCGTGAAACTTGGTTTGCCCCTCGCATCGTAACCTTCTTGAAACCATTCCTCGCTTGCTTCGATGTCTCCAACAATCTTTAAAAATAATTCTTTGGGTAAACGAAACCGATCTCTAAACGTTTCGGCATTGTAGAGCGGATTTTCCACAAAATAATCGTTCATCAAAACTTCGTTGGAACGTATACGATCACGGTCGGCCATCTTCTTCTTTGGGTGGGACGACTCGGCATCAAGCTCGTTATACACCGACACAAAGTATTTTAGCGTTTCGTTGTCGGAAGACGACTCGGTATCACTATCGCTAGACATCGGAAACGTCGAATCCGTAGGGAATTCCATTTGAGAAAGATATAAAAATTGTGTGAAATGGGTTTAAAATGGTTTAAAAGATGTAGATTGGTGTGTGTAAAATGGTTTAAAATGGAGATATAAATAGATAAATGGTTTAAAGGTTTTTTTTTTTTAATGAATATTACTGTTTTAAAACGGTCAAAAAATCAACAACGGTCCAATTTTTCAAAAGTTCAACACGTTATCGGTTCAACGCGTTTTGTTTTTCACGCGTTATGTTTGGTCTGGCGGCGGTGTTTCGTGATGGTTCAACGCGTTATGGATGGTCCATAATGGACCACCCCGCCTAGCCTAAGTTTGGTATAGATGCTAATCTACTGTTATTGTGATCCGTTGATTATAGCTTGTAAAATATGATAAGAGTTCTTAGTTTTATGAAACTTTGTGAAATTGTAATCAGCTTGACGGTGATGGTAAACGCTTGAAGACTTTGGCGCTTGAAAATGAGAACCCAGAATCTAAACCAAAAGTTGAAACAAGTACTGCAGGCAAGAAAGCAGAAAACAGTGTACAATTGCCTGAACCACCCAAACAAGATTACATTCATGTTAGAGCAAGAAGAGGTGAAGCCACTGATAGCCACAGTTTAGCAGAAAGGGTAATAATTTGAACTTTATAAAACGATCGAATTATAAAATATATATATACATATCTTTAAAGATCAAGATTCTTGTGTAGCTTTCTTTTTTTTTCTTCTTCTTTTCTTTTTGCTGAATTTTGACCAATTATATGAATATATTGTCAGGTCAGAAGAGTGAAGATAAGTCAAAGACTGAAAATTCTTCAAGATCTTGTCCCTGGCGGTAATAAGGTGTGATTTGTTGTTCTTGTTTCATTGTCTCTACTTTAATTTAAATAAGTAAACTGATAAGATTTCCATCATGACATGTGAATCTTTCTAACGAATCTGAAAATAGAACAGACACGAGTATGCATAAACCCTTTAGGCAGTTATCCCAAAACACACTTGTATTTAGAATAAATCCACAGGCAATTAGGTTAAAACTTTAATGGTGGAGATGGTGAATGCTTGTTGAGAGTTTATAAAAAAAAAAATGTTTTAAAAGATTCAAAAACTAACAATCATGTGATGTTCAGGTTACTGGGACAGCACTAATGCTTGATGAGATAATTAACTACGTTCAATCGCTTAAGCAACAGGTCGAGGTAAGCATATAATGTATGTGTCAAATGGTATCTGGATTAAACCTTACTACCTTTGACCCATTACCCTACCCTGCCATGTTCCATGTCTAGGATTAAGTTGACTAATTTTTCGCCTGCTGTTGTGATTAACAATAGCACCAAGGAATTCACGAGCCCAACCCAAGCACTGGAGCAGCCCAATCAAAGGAAGAGCAACCGTGTGACCAAGCCCAATAGAAAATGGGATGACTTTGCGTGCAATTCCACCTCAGCATGAGCTAACATAATTGAGGGGAATCTTTCGGTTATATTAGAGCATGTAGAGTGTGTGTGCGGTATGAGAAAATTGTTAGTCAATGCTGGTGTTTCAGTAAGTTGGTCAACAATCATTCGTTCGACATGGCTAGGGTGCCGTTCGCTTCACAACCCACAAGGGAATATAGTAACGGATCATCACCAGAATGGTTGCATATGCAAATCAGTGGCAGCTTTGAACGATCAACATGATTTCATCAATGGTATGGCAATAATACTCACTAAAAAGAGGCCATGAAATAGGTAGACTTTGATATCTAAATTGAGCTGATGATTTAGAGACTACCTAAAGAAAAGGTTATATATGTTTAAACTATGTATATCTCCATCTTTTAGCTTTACAAGAGGAACGTGTGTGTATATGTATGTATTGAAACGATTTCCGGATTCAAATAAATTTTGTTCCATTTTACACTTGAAGAGTTGAAGGTTTAAAGTTTCCAAGCATATGTGTCCAAAACTATCAATATATCATGAGTTTTTCAGTTCAAGTGGTATCATTAAATAGTTATGTAATTTTTATAAATTGTTGTATCAAGAGTTAGGGTGTTATACGAAAATGATAAAAAAATGCAAACGCCAGGAATACTGATAAAGAAAAAACTATTTGTATTAAAATGACATTTCACCACAGGAACTAAAATGACAATTTACTCTAAATAGAATGACTAACGAGCTTGTGAATATTTCGAGAGCAAGTTCTTTCTATTGGACAGGGGTTGATCGAAAGTATGTTGTGACCACCCCAAACATGTTTTATAAGATAATCCACTACATTTTGTTATACTTCAGAATAATACATTACAACCATTTATCTTTGAACAGGATCTGTCCACCCCGTTGGACTATGGACAACCTATACAATCGGTCCAATCAAGTACATTTGAACCATTTTTATTTAAGTTGGTTAATTATAATGCCAACTAGTTTACCTGACAAACAGTTAGACCGGATATTCAAACATTGTATATTTTTCTTTCAAAATCTCATTTACTAATTCATGTATCATATTTTCTTTACTTCATGTCCCATATATATATATATATATATAGGGGAGGGCAGACCCGGCTCTTGGGCCGGCCAAGCTGGGCAGGCGCCCAAGGCCCAAAAATATTAGGGGCCCAGTAGAGTTTAGAGGCTTATTATGTTACTTATACAAAAAGGCCCAAATGCAGGAGAGTGAGGCCCAATTGCCCAAATGCTGAACTTTGAGATGTGATTAATACGGAAACATGAGGCCCAAAGTCTGATGTGTTTGGGGCCTGTGCGCTCAAAAAAAAAAAAAAAAAAATTAAAATTAAACCTAATGCCTGTGTGCTCAAAAAAAAGAAAAGAAAATTAAACCTAATCCTTTCCCCTACGTTGTTCTGTTCAGTATGCTCCTCACACAAATACACACACATATCAAGGCGATTACGTATTTGGATTGTATTTGAAGTCGATTTGAAGCATACAACAGGTAATTCTTCAACCCCAGTTCAATAATTTCGAATTTTGTATGTATTTCATCCATAAATTAGGTTAAAATTGTAGAATTTTGAGGGTTTGGGTGAAAAACTTGGGATTCTTCTGAAATTTGAATGGATGTTGGTATTTTGGCTCTAATTGGTTGATTAGGGATGTTCTTGTATGTCTAATTTTGATGTTTATTGAGATTTAAGAACCCTAGAAGAAGAGGTAGGGGAGTTTTAGGGTTCCAAGGAGGAGATTGCTAGTTGTGTAGTTAATAGCAGTGTTTGAACTTGTTGTTTAACTGCTCATGAAATATTTAACTATTTTTTTACTTCATATGAAGCAGTTTTATGGTATATAGAATATAGATTAGTGGTTTGATGAGCTTAAACTTTGCTGATGTTATGTTCGGCTTTAAGTCCCACGATCGACAATAACGTAAGTAGTAGTTTATTACATTGTTGTTAAGAAGCGAAAGGACTTTTGGTTTAATTGTGTGTGTAAAATTATGAACTCCTCAAAACGTAGAGGATTTAAGTCCCGTGATCGATAATAACTCGTGAGCCTACAACGAGCCGTTAAACGCAGCCGTTAACAGCCGTTAAACAGCTACCAGTCTCGTGATAGAGGATAACCTCTGCGTTTGCAGCCGTTAAAGCGCTGCGAGCCAGTAAGCATCCGATATACGGCCATAAACGTAGCCATTTAACGGCTGCGAACAGGCCGTAAATGCAGCAGATAACGGGATGCAAACGCAACAGTTAACCGCTGCGTTTACAACCTCTTCGCAGCCGTTATACGGTCGTAAACGCAGCCGTATAACGGCTGCGAACGGGCCGTAAACGCAGTGGTTTAACGGCTGCAAACGCAGTGGTTTATCGTTGCATCGTGGTTTTTGGATATATATAATGATAAGTTTATATTATAGAAAGGGGCCCAACTTTTTTGTCTCGCCCGAGGCCCAAAAGTTTTTTATTATTCTCGGAGACGGCTCTGGGGGAGGGTTATCTTGAGAACACCCATTTTTGTGAGAACACTAAGAACAATTTACATCCATAGATCATGCTAAACTAAGGGCTAAGATTAGAGATGTTTAAATGAGGAGGAAACTTAAATTAAAAGACTAAAGGGGCATTATTGTCAATACACAAAAACCCATCAATTTCTTTCAGTCGATCTCTATCTCTGTAACAAAAAAAAAACCCTTCAGTTTTTAAAATTAAGGAGAATCAAACTTTCGATTAAAACAGAGGAATGCGAAGAATCAACATCTTCTGATGAGGATTCGATTTAGATAATCATCCAATTAGAACAATGCGATATCACTCACTTGAAGAATGTAGAATCAATCTCTGAAACGATTCACGTTTTGCTCTTCTTCAGGTCTGATATTGTGATTTGGATCTGATTGATAGTTTAAAGTATGATTATTTGGATTCTGTTAGTTAAGTATAAAATTGTTGGGTTTGTTTTGACGTCGATGTGATTTTTAGTTATGTATATGGATAATTAATGGAATTAGGGTTTCTATGACTGAATTTGAGTCAGAAATCGCTAGCTTTGTTTGGACATTGATGTTAATTTTAGTTATGTATATGGAGAATTGGTGGAATCAGGGTTTCTATGACTGAATTGGACTCTGAAATTGTCAAGTTTGTTTGGACATTAATGTGATTTTTAGTTATCAGGTTCTGGATTTGTTGTTAATCAATCACATGAAAATTGATTTTGAATGGTGATTGTTGATCAATCACGTGCCATCTTATGTTCACTAGATACAGTAACAATATGGTTTAAGTACAGAGTCTGATTTTGTTTAGTTTGGTTTTTACGACTCTTAGGGTCTTATCGTATTTTGAGTTTTTGTTGGAAATTGGCAGATAAAATAATAGGATTTTCACTTTTGTGTTACTAGTTTTCAGCATAAGAAGTTGCAGTAGCAATTTTCATTGTTGTGAAATGGGAT
Organism: Helianthus tuberosus; assembly: GCA_030545235.1. Lineage (NCBI taxonomy): Eukaryota > Viridiplantae > Streptophyta > Magnoliopsida > Asterales > Asteraceae > Helianthus > Helianthus tuberosus. The sequence goes on from CM060395.1 coordinate 18,820,654, forward strand.
TTTCATGGTGGATATTTGGGATTTACACTGAATAGTTATTGCTCATTATGATTTAAAACTTGATAACCCTTAATAAAAGTTTGGTGCATACAACCTTAACATCATAGATACAGATTTTGTATATTTCAATCTACTCATTAAGATATCATGCTACCTATCATCATTGATTATAATGGGTAAAAAAATTGCTAAAGAAAATAAGTATATATCTAAAGGTTTACACATGTGTAAATCATGTTGGAGTTTGTAGATGACTATATTTGGGCCAACAAATTTTAACAGATTCCTCAAAGCAAATTAACATTATCTTAAAATCAGATTTCAGATTCCTTCGAATATATCGCTTTCCCCTTGATCTTAAATTTTCTTTTATGCAGATTCTTTCAAGGTTAATGTGATCGAATACACAACCAATGCTTTCAGGAGTCATGGAGAGAAAATCTAAAGCTTTGTGGTTGAACTTGGGTGCAATTTAGTTCATTGTAAAAAAAAGTATTTACACATGTGTAATTAAGATGCTTACATATGTGTAAACCATCATAGTTAATATTATATTTGTGTAATTAAGCAACTTACACATGTGTACATAAGATGTTTACACATGTGTAAATCATCTTAGTTACTATATCATTTGTGTGAATAAGCAATTTACGCATGTGTAAGTGAGCAGTTTTGCTCATTTACACATGTGTAAGTCAACCGAATTATTTGTTTAGAGTAACAGTAAAAACAAATAGCTTAATAGTATTGTACATTTGTCACTTTGATCCGGCACATTAGAAAAAAATGGTACATTCTACTGTTGGTTGGAAAATGACATAAAGAACTTTGAGAGGTCAACTGTAGAAGCCCGAAAAATGATGCGAAGATTGTACTTTGAAAAGTGAATATTCACCGAGAAGACGTGATCAAGAAAATATTGGAGTTTGAGAGGGACGAAAATGAAACAAAAAAAGATTGGATGATATTGTGGATTATGACTTGTTTCTATGTTATCGTGATTAGCGTATATCAAGGATTATAACTTATGTTTTCATCTTATTATGGTTACCGTATGTCAATGATTACGACTTGTTATGCAATTTAATATTTTTGATTATTTATAATACTATTTTGGTTTAACTTCACATTATACACGTGTGTAATATAGCTGCAAATGTCTATAAAATAAACAAACATGATCATGAACAAATTTACACATGTGTAATACAAATGCACATATGGTGATAGTAGAAAGTTTACACATGTGTAATTCAGATGCATAAGTGTAAAAGAGAATCAAATAAGTTACATTGAACAATTTTATAATGTGTAAGACATATCACATAAGAATACATGTAATTTACACAAGTATAAAACAAACAACTTACACATATATAAAATGTTGCACATTATGTAAAAATGACCCAAAATATATGACAGAGACCAGTTACACATGTGTAATTCATCTGCACATATGTAATACATGCATAGATATGTAACGACGAATAGTTTACACATGTGTAAAGCAGATACAAATATGTGATAGTGAACAATTTACGCATGTGTAATTCAACAACATATATTTAAAACAAACAAAGATACGTGACAATGGAATATAAACCAACTTAGTTTTTAAGTGCATATTTCTGTCTCAAATGTAACCAAATTCATTGGACAAACAACCCATGAAAACGAAGGTTAGCATCATAAGAATACATGACACTCACACATTTGTAAAACGTACACTTACGAATATGTACAATCAACTGTTACACATACATAAATATGAATAGACACATAAAAATTCTTGCATCACCATTAACATTCTCACTCGTACGATGCAGCCTTGTAGGCAAATTTTTCATTTCAGCATCACTTACGTATACATGTCCTCATATTTTCTCACTCGTACGATGCAGCCTTGTATAAATTATAACAACTAAATTAATAAGCATAGATACCAAGGTTTACACATGGGTAATTATAATAGTCAAATGAAATAAGAATATATACAAAGGTTTACACATGTATAAATCATAAAAGTAAAAAATAAGCATATATATAAAGGTTTACACATGTGTAAATCCTAATAGTAAAAAAAATAAGTATACATATGTAGGTTTACACATGTGTAAATCATAATAGTTTAAAAAGGGAAATGAATATATTAAAGGTTACACATGTGTAAATCATAATAGTTTAAAAAGGGAAATGAATATATTAAAGGTTACACATGTGTAAATCATAATAGTTTAGAAAGAAAAAAAATAGATATGAAGGATTATACATATGTAAAAATATAAATAGATATGTAACACTAAATAATTTACATATATGTAAATCAGCTGCACATTATGTAAAAGAGACCCATTTATGTCACAGAGAAAAGTTACACATGAACTCAGCTGTACATATGTAAACATACATAGATATATGATAGGGAATAGTTTACACATGTGTAAATCAGCTGCACATATGTATAACAAACAGAGATATGTGATACTGAAGAGTTTACACATGTGTAATTTTGCTACACATGTGTAAAATAAACACAAATACGTGATGTGGAACAGTTTATACATGCGTAATTCTGCTGCACATATGTTATATATACATAGATATGTAACAACGAACACATGTGTAAATCAGTACACATGTGTATATCAGTTACACACATGTAAAACTAAAACAAATATTTGATAGCGAGCTATCTACGCATGTGTAATCCAACAACAGACATTTAAAATTAAAAAAAGATACGTGACAGTGAAATACGAACCAGATTTATTTATTAAATGCATATTTCTATCTCAAATGTTACGAAATTCATTGTATAAACAACCCATAATAATGAAGGTTATCATGATAAGAGTACATGACATTCACATATTTGTAAAACATACACTTACACCTATGTACAATCAACTGTTACACTTACATATGTGAATAGACACATAATAATCCTTGCAGCACCATCAACATTCTCATTCATTTGATGCAACCAACTTTTTCACGTCAGTATCATGTACGTTCGTATGCATACATGTCCCCATATCTTCCAGCATTGAAATAGTCTTTTACAATAGTGGCGTATGTTAAAAGTCTTTAAACATGACTTGTATCGATTCACAATCATAGCTCTCGTTCGCCAGTGATGCTTTTCAGACCCCACTAGCATTGATATGGTTTTCACCACCGGCTAGTGACAATGAACAAATCTACACCTGTGTAAGACTTGTTACATAAGAATTAATGAACTTTAGTTAAAATAAAAAAAGGTTTGATGCAAACTATCACTTACATAAACATAAATTAGTTTAAACATAGTTCTAACTTATAGGATACTGAATTTATATAATGCTTTTGACCACTGTAATTTATTTAAACTATGCAAATTAGAAATGAAACACAACATTCACTTTGGCATTTTAACAAACAGGTTATGTGCACTAAGAAAGGACACAATTATTCCTTTCCATGCCTATATTTTATTCTTAAATTCAACAAAATCAGGACATTTAATGGAAAAGAAGAAATAATTAACCAAAAACTAATCCTATATCATCATCTAATTAATAACCAAGTGGCAATTGTTAAGGTTTCAATATATGTCATTAAAAATACATCACATAGCCACTTAAATAATAACCAAGTGCAAATTGTCAAGATTTCAATATATGTCGTTAAAAATACATCACATACCCACCTAAAATATGTAAATATACAATTATAATGATGAATAAAGGATGTGTATGACTCAAAATTGATTATCACTGCATAACCACCTAATATTAAAAGCCATATCCACCAAATCACCCAAAATTGAGAAAACAAAAGAACAATCAGGTAAAATTCAAGAGTCAAACAACAAATAGACAATGCTAATTGAAGAAAACTAACGAACAACAAGCGATATAAACATAGACTTCAAAACAGAGATCGACCAGAAAAATCAAAGATCCATCGATACCTGGCTTACACGATTCAAGGATCACACGATTCAAGGAGTCGTCCTCAAAACCCAGAGATCGATTAGCTCCTTCAATTAGATTTTATAAGCCCTAAAATCGTTGAAGGTATCAGACCTGTGTGATTACATTATTTTGGTTTAGATGATAACGTGATTTCACTATTTGGAATCTGATGATGTTTAGGTTAAATGGAAAAAGGGGATTGTATAATTACCAATATAACCTTTTCAATTAAAATACAAGGGATAGAAATGTGTGGCTGAGATTTGTTCTCATGGTTCTCACAAAAAATAGGTGTTCTCATTTAAACCTTCCCCTATATATATATATATATATATATATATATATATATAGTGTGAGGTTCATTGGGGAACACTAAAAAAGTGGGGAACAGTGGGGAACGGACTCAAACGAACTCCGATTGAACTCATTCTAGCGGCGTTGGAACCGGCTCGTCGAACACTAACTAGGATCTTTAACCCTAAACCCTAAATCATAACCCCTAAACCCTAAATATATTAGGGTTTGGCGTTTAGGGTTTAGCTTTAGGGTTTAGCCATAGGGTTTAGCCTTAGGGTTTAGCTTTAGGGTTTAGGGTTTAGCTATAGGGTTTAGACTGCGGGGTATGGTGGGGCGGGGGTTGGGCTTGGGTTGGGGCATTTGTTGACACATGGCTTGGGGTGGCAGACATGGGGCGACCCACATTTAACAGGGTATGGTGGGGCGGGGGTTGGGGGCGTGGGTTTGGTGGGCTTCGCTGGGCTGACCCGGCTGGGCTTTTGTATTTGTTTTTAATTAAAGAAAATTACATAAAAATTAAAGAAAATTACATAAAAAAAATTACATAAAAAAATTTCCTAACGTTTATATTTGTTTTTTATCTCTTCTCTCATCTCCAAGACTATTTCCAACTCGTCACCCTTTAGGTGATCAATCGGCTGGGATAGAATTTTCAAATCCTCCCGTCTTTGTCTATGGGCTTCTCTAGCTTCTTTGCTCTTCCGAATTTCGGCCCTTTGTTGATGGAAGACGTTGAATGTATCCATCTTGGATGAAATGTCATCCAACTGGTCGCTGTATATTCCTCTATGCAAGAGCGAACTCCCAGCTGAAGGTGATGCCGTAGCAGATCTTGATTTTTGAGCACGCCTTTTTGTGGCATCTCTTCCATACTCAGGCCGGTTTGGGCTTGGCGAATCATCAAAAAGTTTCTCAATCTCTTGATCTCGTGCATCAGATTGGGTTTGGGACGAGGCCCTCGACCTTTTGGAAGACGTGTTGCTTTCGCTACCACTGGGGATATTCGCCCACTTTGGATGAAACTTACAAATCTCCCAACAATGCATGAAACGGAAGTCGGTCCCCACATTTGTCTTGAATTGAACCAATGCATTCGTCACAATGTCGGCTTCGGTTTCACCACTTTTTGGGTTTTGTTTTGCTTTATTTAAAAAACCACTATATTTTGTAAGTTGGCCGCTTATCTCGGTCCACTTCGAGGATAAGCTATCGTTTTCACGATAAACCTCGTTTCCCAATTCTTGATGGAATATTCTACTAACCCCTTGCCACAAATAGGTTTGATGTTGAGAATTTCCTGTTTTTATAAAAACAAAATTTAATATATTACAAAGTTATATAAAAAAACATTAATAAAAACAAAGTTTAAGAATACCTAAAGTTGAATGTTGAGATTGTTGAAACCAACCCCTCGCCAATGCAAGTTCTTCAGGAACGGTCCATTTTAGTTGTTTTCGCTTGATGGTTTCAAGTGCTTTATCCGCCTCGTTTTTTTTCTTATGGCTTCTCTTTTTTATGGGTTGGGGTGCGGAAGGACCATCGTTGGGTGGTTGAGTTTCGGGGACGGTTTCGATTTGTGAAAGGTCGATGGACGTTTGTGTAAACGGTGTAGGTATCGCATCATCGGAGTGTGGGAAGTTAGTAAACAAACAATTCCCAATATACGATGCATAACTCGCTTCTTGGGGCATAGAAGAGTGTATCATAAATGGACGAGGCATTGGACGAAAGGGTGGTGGGCTAGGATTATTTTCTTGGAGTGCATACGGGTCGGTCGGGTCAAAAGGACGGTTATGAGGATGCATTTTTTCATTTTGTAGATGGAGAATTGAAGATGAATGTGGTAAAAAAATGGAAGAAATTGTGAGGTTTATAGTGGAAAAATATTTTTTTTTTGTTTTTTTAAGATAGCCGTTGGCCAACGGCTAGCCCAACGGCTTCTTTGGTTTGTCCAATTAGAGCCCGCCATGTCAGCTTGGCCAGACCGCCCCACGCCCGGCTTGAAACCCATGCCCCAAGGGCCGCGCCGAAACCCATGCCCACCCGGGGTGGTGGCTTGGGCGTTTTCCCCCTACCCACGCCTAAACTCCCGCCCCATACCCCGCAGTCTTAGCTTTAGGGTTTAGCTTTAGGTTTAGCCTTTAGGGTTTAGCTTTTAGGGTTTATAGTTTAGATTTTACGGTTTAGCTTAGGTTTTTGCCTTATTTTTTAGCTTTAGGGTTTAGGGTTTAGGGGTTATGATTAAGGGTTTAGGGTTAAGAGATCCTAGTTAGGGTTCGACGAGCCGGTTCCAACGCCGCTGGAATGAGTCCAATCGGAGTTCGTTTGAGTCGGTTCCCCGCTGTTCCCCACTTTTTTAGTATTCCCCAATGAACCTTCCCCTATATATATATATATAGAAAGTATATCGTACATTCACTACTAGAAATTTGGCATTTTCTAACAAGCTTTTCCGTTACAATTGCGTAGCAAATTCAGGTTTGCTACGCATTTGCAACAAAACCTTGATGTTGGAAAAAGCCCCGTTGAAAAATATTTACTACGCAATCTTTAACTCATTTACGACAAAAATATGGTGTCGGAAATTTGTGACGAATTTTCAACGCAATTTCAGTTTAGAGCTTTAAAGTTTTGCAACGCACTTGTGACACATTTTTTTCCGTAAAAAATGCGTTGCAAATATGTCCGAATTTGTAACGCATTTTTTTGTGTTGGAAATTTTCGTAATAAATTGACAATTTTCTAGTAGTAATTACGGCTTAACGTACTTCACGTACGACAACGTGCGTGATTTGTTCTATAACATGCGTGATTAATGTTTTCAATATGCGTGATTATTGTGTTTCAACATGCGTGATTTTGGATTTTTGAGTTATAACGTGCGTGATTTTAAAATAAACGTGCGTAATTACCTGTCGTACGTGACGTACGTTAAGCCGTAATGTACGTTAACTTTCCTCTCTCTCTCTCTCTCTCTATATATATATATAGAATCACGCTAAAATAAGAACCACCTCGAGTTGTAAGAACCGCGAGAACTATTTGATCCGGGGCGAGGTGGACCAAATTTTTTTTTCATAAATGTAGATGCATGTATTATAAGCACATTTGTAAAAAAAAAATTTCAAAAAAAAATGTCGTGTGTGTAGTTTTGAGCACCACAAGTTTGTGTTTACGGGTACCGTAAATTTTCCAGCCAGATTTACGGTACCCGTAAACACAAACGACATTTTTATTTTTAATTTTTTTTTACAAATGTGCTTATAATACATGTATCTACGTTTATGAAAAAAAAATTGGTCCACCTCGCCCTGTACGGTGTAGTTCTCGCGGTTCTTACAACTCGAGATGGTTCTTATTTTAGCAATCCCCTCTCTATATATATATATATATATATATATATATATATAGATATAGGATTAGGTTCAAACGTGAACAAAATCCCAAGCGTGAACTGCGTGAACTGATCTGGACCATTGATTATTAGGATCTTGATATTTTGAATGGGTGGCATGATTGTAATTATTAGGTTATTTGATACTATTTAATTAAGCTAATAAGGGTAAATATGTAATCTCCATATCATATTGATTGCATAAATCTCATTTATATCTACATTTAGGTTTCAAAATCCCACAAATATCTCTATCTCACATATCAAAGCCAACATTAAAGAAAATCCCACACCACACAGATCCATCGCCCGAACTGCATCGCCGACATCAACGGGAAAAATGGAGATCGAAGGTCGCCGGAACTGCATCGCCGACATCAACAATAACGGAAAAGATCAGAAGAGTCGATGAGGGAGAGAAGTAATCGACTGTGGTTCAACGACGTACAACGGTGGTGGAGCCGTCTGCGACGGCGGCTGCGGTTAGGGTTTCGGACGCGGCGGCGATGAACGGTGGCAACAGGGCACCTTCCCCCTTGTCTCGAAGTCCCTCGGTTAGTGTCTAATCTTATGCATATTTGATCGTTTATATGTATGGAATTGGATAACTATGAGAAAATGATATTTTGCAGGTTAACCACAAAGATTAGATGTGTTTTAGGGGATGTTAATGTATTGAAAATAAATATATTGGAAGATGGAATGATATAGGGCTGAATTATGAAGACGTGGGCGAAAACGATGAATAAAACGGAGCTAAAACGAAGAAGTTATGAAGAAAACAGTTTTGGAAGGTATCTGTCAGCAGTAGGCTACGGTAGGAGACCGTAACCTACGGTCCGACGAGACAAAAGGAGTAGAAACAGTGTACCGTAACCTACGGTGCTAGGCCGTAGGCTACGGTATGATTTCCGGAAAAGTGCGTGAATTTCAGTTTTAAAGGTATTAAAGGATGCTTGTAAACCCTAGTCAAAGGAGAACTTCCTGGAACGATTTTGGAGCAGAAGATACACTTTGGGAGCTTAGTTTTCATCAATAATCACCATTCCTTTCATCAAATCCAAGAGGCTGGAGATGAATTCATCCGTATATCAAGCTTTTGACGATCAACCGAGCGAGATGAGTGGCTAATCTCTTAGTGGTTTCCTCCGGGTGGAGGATTCTTGTAAGTGAACCGATGTTTTGTGTTTGAAATTTGTTGGAATCTGGTAATCTAAGTATTCGATGCTTTTTACCAGTTGATTTGATTTGATTGATTGTAAACGATTGTTTTTGCTTTAATTCTTAATTCGAACTCATTCAATTCCCGAGATTTCTAGTAATTGGGATACATTTGATAAGGGTTAGGGTTGGTAATTGCAATTGGTAATTCATATGATAACCTTCCATTGTATGCAATCGAAGTAAGTAGTTTTTGGTTAATCACAAACAGTTAATCAGATTATACAATTATGTCTATATAATTGTAAACAATCAAACACGTAACTGAAGTTTGTTTTGAATCTAAAATCCGAAGGAACCATTGTTTTCTCCAATTGTTTACAACTCAATTTAGTAATTCGTTAGGATGCAGCGAACACGGGTAACCCGAAAACATAACAAACCCATAGAATGGGCCTTCACTGCCTTCACTTGTCAGCTACTCTCCTAAGTGCTCCAAGCCCACATTGCATCAAGCCCAACTCTGCATCAGTCCAGATAGCCCAATCCACTGCCCTGTATATTAAAAAAAGAGTTAACTTTCGTTTTGCTCCCTATGGTTTGGTCACTTTAACGGTTTTGCCCCAATCATTTAAAAACGACAATTTTCCTCCTTAATGTTTTGATCTTGTCTCCTGTTTGCTCCCCGGCTCTAACTCCATCCATATTGTATGTTAACTGAAAGAGTATTTTATTTTTGTAATTTCAAGTTAACATACAAGATCCAAGTACCCTTACGTTATACTTGAAATTACCAAAATACCCTTCAAGTTAACATACAATATGGATGGAGTTAGAGTCGGTGAGCAAACTGCCGACAAGATTGAAATATCAAGGAGGAAAATGGCCGTTTTTAAATGATTGAGGCAAAACCGTTAAAGTGACTAAACCATAGGGAGTAAAACGGAAGTTAACTCTTAAAAAAAATACAAGTAAACATACAACAAACAAATAAACTATGATGTATTTAGTTAAATTGGAGGATTTTTTAGATCCGCCACTAGGTATGAGCATGTTGAGCCACTTAGGAGTTGGGACGACGGTCAAGACATACAAGGTTGTAGATGCGAACGTTGAGGGTTGAAGTAATAATTCTATGACACTATGGTTATCCCTTGTTTTGGGTACATGCAGTTTGGGTACTCACTAGTGTCGAGTGAAAAATTGTGTAGGACAATAGGAATTTCATAAGTTAAACGAGCTCGAGCCTAGTCGAGCTCAAGCTCGACTTGTTTGCACCCCTACTTTCGAGAACCCAAATCGGTTTTGCATTATTTGAATTCGAATCCGTTCTAATTTGAATTCAGTTTTTAAAATGTCAAACTCAAAACACCCAAAACCCTATTCCACAAACACTCCTAGTTATTTTTTTTATTTTGTTTGAAGATAAGTGTCGGATGTTGGAATTTCTGGAAAAAAAACTGTGATTTCTGTAAGAATGCGTAACATCTGAAAATAGAAGTTTGCCAATGAAATAATACAAGACCTTCAATGGAGGTTCAAAGTAAGAATCATTAAATAATTATTAATAAAAGGCGAACCACTTTTTAGCCATTACATCATGTTCGATCCAATAAATGATTGATTGGGATCTTTAATCAATTCACTCCATGAGACCATGTGTAGTGGGGCGTTTTTTAAAAAAAAAAATTTCAAAAAAAACGCCGAATCACGCCCCTATCCCATTACATACCGGCGTTATCGGGCGTTTTTTTTGGGGAAAAAAATTCGATTGGCGTGATTTGAAAAACGCCGAAACTCTATTTCTTTGCCCAATTGAACCTTGCCATGTGTGTATACTTAGTTTTAATTAAAAAAAACAAAGGAAATTAGTTTTAGTTAGTTTTAATTGAAGGTGGTTTAAAAAAAAGTTGCAGGTTGTTCTTGTGGGTGAAAGGAAGAAGAAGAAGCTTTTTCATTTTAGTCCCTTCATTTTGATTAGTCTTTAAAAAAGGATTTTGCATTTCAGTTCCTAAAGTTTTAATTAGTTTTTAATAGAGTAAACTGCCATTTTGGTCCCTGTGGTTTGGGCACTTTTGCCATTTTAGTCCAAATCTCAAACTTTTTACATCTGGGTCCCTATGGTTTGCATTTTGTTGCCATTTTAGTCCAAAATCCAAAAACTCCCTATTTTGACTGTTGAAACCTGATTATTTTGTCCTTTAGTGCAGGGGCATTTTGGTTATTCTGATTTTACTCTTCTAATAAATTAAAACAAAATTAATTATATATAATATATATATAACCCTCGATCTCTCTCTCTCACTAAAACAACACAGATACACCACACACTCTCTCTCTCAGTTCTCTCTCTCTCTACACCGTTCACCACCGTCATCACCACAGATCACCACCGTCCACCGCCATACACACACTCTCTCTCTCAGTTCTCTCTCTCTCTACACAGATCTCTCATCCATCATTCTTTCTTTTCAGATCTGTAAATAGGGGGTGGTTGACGATGACTAATTATGATGATGATTACTGATAATGATGATGGACGGTGATTATGATGATGTAAGGGGGTGGTTGACGACGGTAGTGGAGGTGGTTATGGTGTGGCTCGGGTTTGGGTTTGCTTTGAGTTTGGTGAAGGTGGTGACGACGGCAACTCCGGTGATTGGGATACATCGTCTGGTAAGTGATAATGTGAGTATTTGGGGATTTTGGGTGTTTTATGAAGTTTCTAGTGAATATTTGGGGATTTTGGGTGGTTACGGTGGTGGATTTGAGGGTTTTTCATGGTGGGTTTTTGGATTTGAGGGGTTTTCACGATGGTTGTGGTGGCAGGTGGATGGTGGATGGTGGTGTTGGTGGTTGCAGGTGGGTGGTGGTGACGGTGGTTGTGGGGGTGGGAGTGGGTGATAGCAGGTGGCGGGATTGAGAGGTGGTGTAGAGAGATGGGGGCGGTGGTGGCAGATGGGGGCGGTGGTGGCTGGTATTTGCTGCTGCTGGTGTTCCTCTTCATCATCGACAACTTCAGGGTTTTATTTGCGGAGCCGCTGTCACCGGAAAACGAGGAAGGAGGTGTGGGTGTGACTGTTGGATGGGACGACGGTGGTGGTGGTGCTATAGAGAGAGAGAAGAGAGAGATAGGGAGGAGGCGGCGGTGGTGGTGGTGCTATAGAGAGAGAGAGAGAGAGATGTGATTATGTTGGGGATGATGATGATTTATTTGATCTGCTGGTTGCACAAATGAAATTATATTTAAAAATGACCAAAATGCCCCTGCACTAAAGGGCAAAATAATCAGTTTTCAACAGTAAAAAATCAGGGATTTTGAGTTTTGGACTAAAATAGCAACAAAATGCAAACCACAGGGACCCATATGTAAAAAGTTTAAGATTTGGACTAAAATGGCAAAAGTGCCCAAACCACAGAGACCAAAATGGCAGTTTACTTAGTTTTAATTATATTTTGGAAATGTAATTTTTTTACTTAGTTTTGCATTTCAGTCCCTAAAGTTTTAATTAGTTTTTTTTACTTTTGAATAGGTTTTTTTTTTTCTAGTATTGTATTTTTTTAATTTAATAAAGTATTTTAAGTTTTTAATTAAAAAAAATAATTGTGTAATGATTGGAAGGGGCGTTATTGGGCATTATTCCCACTACGGCACTTTTGCAATAACGCCCAATAATGCCCCCATGCTGACTGGACTGTCACATGGCAGAAAACGCCCCATGGTGAGGGCATTATTGAGCTAACCACTAGTCTGAATTATATAAAATCTTGGTGTTTTTCTGTCTACTAATGATCATGATCAGACGGAAAAAGTAATTTATTTGGTTGCTAAGTATTAATTTACCCAAATACATAATAAGCCAATAATCACACCTTAAATTAACATAATACCATTTGTACTCGGTACAGAATGGACAAAATTACCGATGATTTTCTGGTGCATTGACAACCCTGTGAAGGTTAGGCTAGACGGTATGGGGGACGTCCCACTTCGTCCCGGAACGGCGACGAAGCCAACACCACGCCGGGCCCCCCGTCCTCGTCCTCAGCGGCGAGTCCTGGACGTTTGAGACGGTCCAGAAAAAGACAAAAATGGTGGGGTTCGAGGCTTTTGTGACCGTTGAATAAAAAAAAATTAAATTCAATTTTCCATTTAATTTAAACGGCCATTTTTTAAATATTTACCAAATTCATTCCAAATTTTATAAATACTCACCACTTTTACACCATTTCACCCACTACCACCCCATTTCTCTCTCAAAATCTACCATGTCTTCACCTTTTTCAATTTCTTCATCTTCTTCGTCTACGTGGTATTCATCATCTTCGGGAGAGAATGACGCATTTTTCGAAAACATGATTATGTACGCGGCTCAGATCTTCATGGCGGATGATGAAGCATCGTCCCAACGGCTAACTAGACGAGCAAAATTAAATCGAGGCAAAGAAAGTACTTTACTTTTTTTTTCCCGTATGTTTATTTAAATTTGAAAATGTATTTTATAATTAATTTGATATATTTTTCGTTTTAAATATATAGCCGCCCACGATAAACTAGTGGCCGATTATTTTGCCGACGAACCCGTGTACACAGACGAGATGTTTCGACGTCGGTTCCGAATGAGTCGTCGACTTTTTTTACGTATCGCAGACGACATGGCCTAGTCTGATCCGTTTTTTACACTTTTTTTACGTATCGCAGACGAATGGGTTGTCAAATTATATAGCAGGAGATACCTGCGGAGACCAAACGCAAAAGATGTTCAAAAATTATATCAAGCAAACGAACAAAGACATGGTTTCCCAGGAATGCTCGAGAGCATTGATTGCATGCACTGGCCGTGGCAGAACTGCCCTACTGGCTGGCAAGGTCAGTATACTAGGGGAGATCATGGTCATCTCACTATTATTCTAGAGGCTGTTGCGTCACAGGATCACTGGATCTGACGTGCTTTTTTTGGTCTACCTGGTTCGCTTAATGACCTTAACATCATATACCGATCACAAATATTTGACGATGTAGTGACGGAAACAGGTCCAGACACAAGTTTTACGGTTTCAGGGTTGAAATACAGGCGGGGTTACAACCTTGCAGATGGAATATACCCAACGTACTCGACAATCGTTAAAACTATTCCGCACCCGACAAACGAAAAAATAAAAAAAATTTGCGAAGTATCAAGAGGGTGCGGGAAAAGATATTGAACGGACTTTTGGGGTACTACAAAAAATGGCATATCATTGAACATCCAGCACGTTCGGCTACACCAAAGAGGTTACGACACATTATGTACGCTTGTATCATCCTTCATAACATGGTCATTGAAGACGAAGGTAGAGCGATATGCGAGTACGACAAAAACGCGTCTACCGGAAATTCTGTTCCAGTTAGTTTGGAACAACAAGATTTGAACATGTTCTCTCTACGTAACGAGTACACACATCATAACCTACAAGCGGACTTGGTGGAGTACATTTAAAACAACGCTCAAAACGAACCAGACGACCACATGCAGGACGAAGATTAGTAGCTTTTTTTTAATATTTTTTAATGCTTAGGTTTTTTTTAATTTATTAGGATTTTTTTTTAAAGTTTATGTTTTTTTTAAGTTTATGTAATGTTGTTTAATATTAATGAAAATATTTTCTTATTTTATTTGTTAAATGTTAAAAAAGAGGATGTTTAAAAAAAAGTAAAATGGTGGGGTAGGATCATCCTCCCATTTCCATTTATTTAGTGGGATGGACCATCCTCAAGAGGATGGTGATGTGGCGCCTATGTGGCGGATCATCCTCCAAGGGAGGACCATCTCCATACCATGTAGCTTAGGGATGAGCAAATCGTTCCCGGTACCGGTACCAGTACCGAATTTACCGAACCGGGAACTTTTTCGGTACCGATTCAGTACTGACTTTTAGCATTTTCGGTACCGGTTTTTACCCTAAAATACCGGTACCGTACCGAATCGGGTATATTCGGTACCGGTAAGGTACCCACTTTTGGGGATTTTCGGTACCGATTCTTCCTGTACTGGTACCGGACGATACCAAGCTCATCCTAGTGGAGGTCATGTGTTCGAGTCAACAACTTCTACAATATATTAAATACTTTGTTTCTATATCATATTATTCCCACAATCAAGGTAGCAATTATTATTCACCTATTGGGTGACTTGGGCGGTGCTGGCCATCTATTGGCTCACATGGGCGGCAAAGGGAATAGTGCCAGACAGCTGCGTGGCATTCCCCTATTGGCCCAACAAATTTACGATTTTATCCCGTTTTAAATTAACGATTTTTCCATCAGCTCAAAATTATGCTTTTACCCCCACTTAATAAAAAAATTACGCTTTTGCTTCCAGATAAAAATTTCAATTTTGCCCACGGTTCAAATTTACGATTTTGACCCGTTTAAATTTACATTTTTGCCATTAGTTTTTTCCCCTTAAAATTACGATTTTGCCATCAATTCAAAATTATGCTTTTACCCCCGCTTAAAAATACATTAACGCTTTTGCTCCCAGCTAAGAATTCCAATTTTGCCATTGGTTCAAATTTGCGATTTACGTATACAAATTCAAGAGGCGGTAATAGTGCCTTTCACCTATTGGGTGAATTGGGCGGTGCTGGCCATCTATTGGCTCAAATGGGCGGCAAAGGGAATACTATTGGCCCAACAAATTTACGATTTTATCCCGTTTTAAATTTACGATTTTGCCATCAGCTCAAAATTATGTTTTTACCCCCCACTTAATAAAAAATTTACGCTTTTGCTTCCAGCTAAAAATTTCAATTTTACCCGCGGTTCAAATTTACGATTTTGACCCGTTTAAATTTACATTTTTGCCATTAGTTTTTACCCTTAAAATTACGATTTTGCTATCAGTTCAAAATTATGCTTTTACCCCCGCTTAAAAATACATTTACGCTTTTGCTCTCAGCTAAGAATTCCAATTTTGCCATCGGTTCAAATTTGCGATTTTGTCCAGTTTAAATTTACAGTTTTACCATTAGGTTTTTCCTCACAGCCAAGTTACGATTTTGTACTCAACTTAAATTTGCATTCTCTCCATTGTTTTTCTTTGATTTCCTGGTTAAATTACAATTTTGCCCCCAGTAAAAATTATAGTCATGCCGACAGCTGTCTGGCACTCCCCCATTGGTATATTTAATTTACGATTTTATCTCCGAATGAAAAATATGATTTCGCACTCAGTTCAAAATTACGTTTTTCCCATCATTTTAGTTTTTTTAGCCAAACTATAAAAGTTTTTTGTTTTAATTGTTTGACTCCGTTTATTTTTATTCGGTGTCAAGGAGCTGCCTAACACTCGCTCAGTAGTCCTGAAAAATTACAGTTTTGCCCTGAGCCGAAAATTACGGTCTTATTATCGTTTTAGTTTTTTTCCTAGCATAATTATCGTACTGTTTTTTTTTTTTCATTGAGACTTATTCGACCATCGCCTCGCAACACGGGCGGGGCAACTACTAGTTATTTCACAAAAGCAAAACCAAAAGAGTTCGAGTCAACAGCTTCTACAATATATTAAACACTTTGTTTCTGTATCATATTATTCCCACAATCAAGGTAGCAATTATTATTTCACAAAAGCAAAAGCAAAATCAAAAGAGTTCGAGTCAACAGTTTCTACAATATATTAAACACTTTGTTTCTATATCATATTATTCCCCCAATCAAGGTAGCAATTATTATTTCACAAAAGCAAAAGCAAAACCAAAAGAAAACGAAATTGGAGTGCACGGCAAGAAAACGAAAAGCTGAAGACGACTTGGTCAACCACCTTTTTCTGTTCACTTAATTTCACAAATAAGCAAACGATTACAGTCCACGTGGTTGATGCATTAGAAATGACAGGGAAGGACTCAGGTTCGAATCTTGATTCCATTCGAGTTTTCTACTATAGTGCATTTACTCCAGAGGGTCGGCTCTTGTGGATGGTGCAACTTCTGTCATGTGGCAGGAGGCTGGAAATTTTCTCGGGGACAACGTAACGCCCTTCTCGACGTGGGCCCGGTTAAGATAACATAGTCCTGGTAATGAGTGGTGGCGGGCCTGCGTCTTGCGGGTGTGAATTAACCGTCTGTTATGAAGTTCACCTGTAAAAAAAAAACTTAATTTCACAAACATTTCAAAGTAAGTGAAAGTTGGAGTATAAATTTTCTCAAAATTTGGTTAAAAGTCTTAGTCAACTAATTTAATATGAGAAATAAATAAAGTAAAATGATTTTAGATCTTATGTATACATACACAGTAGTTCCACTGGGTTTGCTTTAGAAATTAAGCGTATGAGGGGATAGAGTATTTTGTGTCCATTTATGTATGCAAACTTAAGCAATCAATTTGGTTACACATTCTTGTGTTTTTATTAATTCCAAAAGGATGTAATAGATTGATGACATCATCATTTAGGTTGCTATCCGAGTATCGGGTGGTGTTGGTGTTTGCAGTCAACCAGACACGAACCTTTAAATAATGTCAGCCATATAAGCCTAAACATGAAAAGTGTAGCCGCGTGTTAACATACACACGACATGTTCAGCCCGATTACTTTATTATTAGAGTAAATTACAAGTTTTGTCCTTTATGTTTGTCCCAAATTTCAGGCGCTGTCCTTTACCTTTAAAATTGATGACTTTTGTCCTTAATGTTTGAAAATGTTGCACGTTATATCCTTTATGGCAAACTCAGTTATAATTTCAGTTAAATTATGTCATGTGCACTGCACATGAGTGTAGAACGGTCATTTCACCTCCCACTTGTCTTTCCTCCTCTTTAATACCCTGGTAACATCACTGGGGTTCACCTTTGCAAATTAGGGCTCACAAGTCGTTGTACGGTGATGGCAGGTGGTTTTTTACGGTTGGGATGTGTGGGGTGGGTGGTGTTGTGGTGGTTGCTGGTGGTAAATGGGTGGGTGATGGTGGTTTG
Organism: Helianthus tuberosus; assembly: GCA_030545235.1. Taxonomy (NCBI): domain Eukaryota; kingdom Viridiplantae; phylum Streptophyta; class Magnoliopsida; order Asterales; family Asteraceae; genus Helianthus; species Helianthus tuberosus. The sequence continues at coordinate 18,838,412 of CM060395.1, forward strand.
GTAGATGATAAAGGAAAGGGGTGGGCGGTGTTGGTTTGTCAGGTAAGATTAGAGATTGAGAGAGAAAAGGGGACATAGGGTTACTTAAAGTAGAAACGACAAAATTGCCCTCATGTGCAATGCACATGATCATATTTAACAGAAAAAGTTAACTAAGTTAGGGCTAAAAGACATTAACGTGCAGGATTTTGAAACATTAAGGACAAAACTCGTCAATTTTAAAGGTAAAGGACAGCGCCTGAAATTTAGGACAAACATAAAGGACAAAACTTGTAATTTACTCTTATTATTATTATTATTATTATTATTATTATTATTATTATTATTATTATTATTATTTTGGTCTTTTTACTCTAAAACTGCACATTTAAAAAAAGTACAAATGTGTATAAACTTACATTTAAACCTAGAGAGCCAACATTTTATTACCCCAAATAACAAAGACCCCACCTCCAACAAGGTGATAGAGAGGTATCAAAGTACAGGCCCCAAAATTAAAACCATATGTTCTTTTCTCTTTGTAACTTTTCTATTTTGGCACTATAAAAGTGCCATCTATCTTCATATTCATAACCATCAGCGGCTTCTAAAAGCTTTTAACTTCTATAACTCTTTTTTTCTGTTAAGATTTACATCATTTTATATAAAATATCATGTCTTCCATTGAAGATGTGAAGCACTTGCAGATTCCTCTCCAAGAATTATCAGATGCGACTAACGCATTTTCTGAAGCGAATTTCCTTGCAAGGGGTGGATTTGGGAAGGTCTACAAAGGCGTATCTGCTAAACATGGCAACATTGCCATAAAGATATTGGATCCTGGGCTAGGCCAAGGAGACAATGAATTCCGAACAGAGATTGCTTTACTATCGGTTTATAAACATGAAAATATCGTCTCACTTCTTGGATTTTGTGACGAGGATGGGAAGAAGATACTTGTTTACAAATATGAAAGCAATGGGAGTCTAGACAAACATTTGAATCGCAAAGATCTAACCTGGATCCAAAGGCTTCAGATTTGTCTAGATGCTGCCCGAGGATTACAGTATCTTCATGATGATATTGAACCTCGGATTTTCCACCGTGACATTAAAAGTTCAAACATTCTTTTGGATGAGAACTTGAAAGCTAAAATTTCAGATTTTGGTTTGTCCAGGATAGACTCTGTTGCTGCTGAGCATTCCTTTCTTATATCCAATCCTTGTGGCACATATGGATATATTGATCCAGAATACACGAGCACTCGTTATCTCACGCAAAAATCTGACGTTTATTCTTTTGGGGTTGTCTTGTTTGAAGTTTTGTGTGGAAGGCTCGCATGTGTTACAGCGTACCACGACGAGCGTCAAATTTTAACTAATTTGATCAAAATACATTGGAGAAGGAATACACTAAATGAGATCATTTATTCTGATCTTAAAAGCCAGATAAATAGTGCTTCCTTAGATACGTTTTCACGCATTGCCTACCAATGTTTGAAGAGCGGAAATGAACGTCCAACAATGAAGGAGGTGGTGGAACAACTACAGAAAGCTCTTGATGAACAGCTAGTACGTTGTTGCGTTATCAGAAAGGGTTTTATATTTTTCATTTGTTTCCTTACAGTTTTCATGTATTATTTATATCCATTTTTCGTTCTTCTCCATCAAAGTTTCATACTTTTTTTTTTCGTAATTTATCTAAGACGTAACTTGCAGATACAACATCCTTTAATTTTAGTAAGTACAAAAACATCCTTACAGTTCATATCTTAGTTACATTTTTCGTTCTTTTTCACTATCTTATGTTAACTTTTTCTGATAATTTTTTTGGTCTTTTTCACTAACTTATGTTAACTTCTGATAAATTTTTTTTTTTTTTGAAAAATGACTAATTTGCTCTTAAAACTATATGATGAAATATTTTATTTTCACACTTTTTTATAACTTTATAATATAGAACTATCTAGAATTTTATTAATTGATTAATTAGCATACATATTTTAATTTTAAGAAGTACAAAAACATCCTTATTAATTATTATTATTTTTTTTTTGTGTTTGTTTGTTTAAAATTATTACTTTTCTGTATTTTTTTAAACTTCTATGGCTAAACGGATTCAAGTTTATATTTAACATGTTATGTTCATTCAAAGTAAAAAAATACTTAAAAAAATAATTTTAACAAAATTAAACTTATATGCAAACAAAGAAAATAATAGAAAAGAAAATTGCGAAAGTTACACATTTCGTCCAACACTGTTGCAGGTTCATTTCCTAATGTACTTTCTTAATTGTGTTTTTATTTGCGGATTAATTGTTTTGTTTCATTAAGTTTGGTATAGATGCAAAACTACTGTTATTGTGATTTGTTGATTATAGCTTGTAAAATATGATAAGAGTTCTTATTTTACGAAACTTTGTGAAATTGTAATCAGCTTGACGGTGATGGTAAACACTTGAAGACTTTGGCGCTTGAAGATGAGAACCCAGAATCTAAACCAAAAGTTGAAACAAGTACTACAGGCAAGAAAGCAGAAAACAGTGTACAATTGCCTGAACCACCCAAACAAGATTACATTCATGTTAGAGCAAGAAGAGGTGAAGCCACTGATAGCCACAATTTAGCAGAAAGGGTAATATTTTGAACTTTATAAAACGATCTAATTATAATATATATATATAGTGTGAGGTTCATTAGGGAACACTAAAAAAGTGGGGAACAGTGGGGAACCGATTCAAACGAACTCCGATTGGACTCATTCCAGCGGCGTTGGAACCGGCTCGTCGAACCCTAACTAGGATCTCTTAACCCTAAATCCTAACCCCTAAATCCTAACCCCTAAACCCTAAATATATTAGGGTTTGGCTTTTAGTGTTTAGCTTTAGGGTTTAGCCTTAGGGTTTAGCCTTAGGGTTTAGCTTTAGGTTTTAGGGTTTAGCTTTAAGGTTTAGGGTTTAGCTTTAGGGTTTAGCCTTTAGGGTTTAGCTTTTAGGGTTTATAGTTTAGATTTTACGGTTTAGCTTAGGTTTTAGCCTTATTTTTTAGCTTTAGGGTTTAGAGTTTAGGAGTTAGGATTTAGGGTTTAGGGTTAAGAGATCTTAGTTAGGGTTCGACGAGCCGATTCCAACGCCGCTGGAATGAGTCCAATCGGAGTTCGTTTGAGTCGGTTCCCCACTTTTTTAGTGTTCCCCAATGAACTTTCCCCTATATATATATATATATATAGAGAGAGAGAGAGAGAGAAAGTATAATGTACAAAAAGGCTTATCCTACATTATCGTGCGCGACAGAGTTATAACGTGCGTAATTAGCATCCCATGCGTGATTATCACATTTTTTGATCAACATAACTTGCGTAATTAAGTTCCCATGCGTGATTAGGTCAAAAAATTGATCCCATGCGTGATTAACTGGTCCATGCGTGATTTTTGGCCTGATCCAAGGGTTACGCGCGTCGCGTACATTTTGTATGATAAGCCCTTTTGTATGTTAACCTACCCCTATATATATATATATATATATATATCTCTTTAAAGATCAAGATTCTTGTGTAGCTTTCTTTTTTTTCTTCTTCTTCTTCTTTTCTTTTTGCTGAATTTTGACCAATTATATGAATATATTGTCAGGTCAGAAGAGAGAAGATAAGTCAAAGAATGAAAATTCTTCAAGATCTTGTCCCTGGCGGTAATAAGGTGTGATTTGTTGTTCTTGTTTCATTGTCTCTACTTTAATTTAAATAAGTAAACTGATAAGATTTCCATCATGACATGTGAATCTTTCTAACGAATCTGAAAATAGAACAGACACGCATATGCATAAACCCTTTAGGCAGTTGTCCCATAACACACTTGTATTTAGAATAAATCCACAGGCAATTAGGTTAAAACTTTAATGGTGGAGATGATGAATGCTTGTTGAGAGTTTATAAAAAAAAATATGTTTTAAAAGATTCAAAAACTAACAATCATGTGATGTTCAGGTTACTGGGACAGCACTAATGCTTGATGAGATAATTAACTACGTTCAATCGCTTAAGCAACAGGTCGAGGTAAGCATATAATGTATGTGTCAAATGGTATCTGGATTAAACCTTACTACCTTTGACCCATTTCCCTACCCTGCCATGTTCCATGTCTAGGATTAAGTTGACTAATTTTTCGCCTGCTGTTGTGATTAACAATAGCACCAAGGAATTCACGAGCCCAACCCAAGCACTGGAGCAGCCCAATCAAAGGAAGAGCAACCGTGTGACCAAGCCCAATAGAAAATGGGATGACTTTGTGTGCAATTCCACTTCAGCATGAGCTAACAGAATTGAGGGGAATCTTTCAGTTATATTAGAGCATGTAGAGTGTGTGTGCGGTATGAGAAAATTGTTAGCCAATGCTGGTGTTTCTGATAAAATCAGAGGCTAATATCACAACACTTTGTATGTGAGAGAATATGAGAGTGATGAGTCTTTTTCTTTATTTCTTTCAAGATTGCAGTTCATAAAACAAAGGGAACACCCCTTTAAATAGTAAAGGGAAACACAAACGGCTATGCTTATAACTCGCATACCCTAAACAACTTATTCAAACTTAAACGTAAACTACTGACTAAATCAACCAGAAAAGACTCAACAACTCTAGAAAAGACTCAACAACTCTGGACCATTTCCCAACACGTTCAGAAAGCTATTTGTGCATGCTTTTCTCATTTTCAACTTTGCATGGGAGTGTTGTGTCACCTTTAACACCCCCCCCCCCCCCCCCCCCCCCCCCCCCTTGATACACACTCCTGCACTCCAATCTTGTATCTGAAATACACCAGCTTCTCCCTTGAGATTGCCTTAGTCATAAGATCCGCCAACTGTTCTTCAGTTCCACAGAAGTCCAACCTGACTTGTCTTTGATTCACCATATCTCTTATAAAATGGTACTTGAGTTCAATGTGCTTTGAGCGACTGTTCATGACAGGATTTTTGGACAAGTTTATCGCTGATTTGCTGTCACAAAATAAGGTAGTCTCTTGCTCCTGAACTACACCAAGATCAGTTAGAATCCTTCTTAACCATACGGCTTGGCAAGCAGCTCCTGTAGCTGAGATATACTCAGCTTCTGTGCTAGAGAGAGCCACAGTACTTTGTTTCTTAGAGCACCATGATACAGCTGCATTACCCACGAGAAAAACATTTGCAGATACACTTTTTCTATCATCCAAACATCCTGCCCAGTCACTATCAGCATATCCGACCAGTTGAACATTATTATTTCTTTCATACCACAGACCAAAACTAGTTGTTCCTGCAATGTACCTGAGAACCTTCTTGGCAGCACCTAGATGAAGTTTTGAAGGAGCCTGCATGAATCTTGCTAAAACTCCCACAGAGAAAGCTAAATCTGGTCTTGTGTGAGTGAGATACATAAGTCCTCCCACTAAACTTCTATACATTGTTTCATTCACTTTATCTTCACCATCATCAGATTTGTACTTATCATTTGAACTCATTGGCACCGCTTCTACTTTACTATCCTTCATCTGAAATTTACTAAGAAGACTCTTAGCATACTTCTCTTGACTTACAAACACACCTTCACTAGACTGTTTTACTTCAAGGCCCAGAAAATATTGCAAACTTCCCATATCTGTCATTTCAAACACCTCCTTCATTCCTTGCTTGAATTCAAAAATAAGCTGATCACATGAACTAGTGCAGATGATATCATCCACATAGAGACACACATAGATGATATCATGTTTACCAGCTTGCTTTACATACAATGTTGGCTCGTTAAGACTTCTATGATACCCATTTTGAGAAAAATATCCATCTATTTTAGCATACCAGGCCCTTGGCGCCTGTTTGAGTCCATACAATGCTTTCTTAAGTTTGTATACTTTACCACCTGAATTCTTCAATTCATACCCCTCTGGTTGTTCAACATATATATCTTCCTCAAGCTCTCCATTCAGAAAGGCCGACTTTACATCTAACTGATGCAAAGTCCATCCTCTTTGAGCTGCTACAGCAATCACAACCCTGATTGTTTCAAACCTAGCTACTGGAGCAAATGTTTCTTCGAAATCAATGCCCTTTCTTTGTGAGTACCCCTTAGCCACTAGCCTGGCTTTGTGCTTTACAACTTGACCATCAGCACCTAGCTTTGTTTTAAACAACCATTTCAGCCCAACAACATTTTTTCCAGGAGGCAAAGAAACTAATTCCCATGTATTGTTTCTTTCTATGGCAGCCAGTTCCTCAGACATTGCAACTTGCCATTCCTTTCGTTTAGCAGCATCATTATAATACATCGGATCACATATACTTAAAGCAAATTGTAAGTGTATATATTCTTCAGGTTCTAGAGCATGTGTAGATGCATAAATATCAGACAAGGACCGAACATTTAAAGGTGTGTGAGAAGTACCAGCTGTTGTACTTGATTGGGACCCTTCATGCAAAGGTGACTGATCATTTGCAGGCATTGAGCTGGAACCAGACATCTCCCCTTCTGCAGTTACTGTTTCGTTTGCTTGTAATGCACTCACTTCATCCGGTACACTTTCTTGCATGGGAAAAGGGTCTTCATATGACAAGTCAACCATCACCTTTTCACCTTTATCAGTCTCCTCCCAGTTCCATGATGCTTCCTCAATAATGGTGACATCTCTACTTGCTTCAAGCTTTTTAGTACAAGGATTAAATAACCGGTAGCTGGAAGGACTTTGTGATGAGTAGCCAATAACTATAACTTTTTGTGACCTGTCATCCAACTTCCTTCTTCCTTGAACGTGATATCATAATCTCCTTCACATCCTTAGTATAAGGGTTGTTTCTGTAATTAGTTGATAGTTTAGTTTATGTCATAATTAGTTTAGTTTAATAAGTGCGAGGACCGGATGCGACAAGGTGAAAGATAATAATCTACATGTTTTGGATCGACACATCCAGGGGGTCGCAACCCTTCACTGATCGACATCAGGAAACAAGAACAAAGGGACGCAACCTCTTCATCTTTGATTTCAGCCACAAGATCAAAAGACATGCTTGTTCGTGAAGAAACACGTCTATTGGATTCGCACCTCTTCGATATGTATAAGTAGGGTTAGGATTTTCAATTGTAAAAAAAAACTCTCAATCATTCTGTACAATACATTCAATCAGATTCAATTGAAATTCTTATTGTTTATTCTAGTTCTTGTTTCATCTTTATTTTCGTATCAAGATTCATAGATTGGGACCAACAATTGGTATCAGAGCCTAGGGTTCAAATCTGATACGTTTTCAATTCGTTCTTCAACCCGTGAATCAGAAATCAAAATCGATTCAGAAGGAAATCGATTCAGGCAACAATTCGATTCAGTAAAATCAAATCAGTATTGAAGAAGGAGAAGCAAATCGATTCAGTATAACATCGATTCAGAACCAGAAAGTCACGAGGAAAGAACGAACAGAAGAAACCAAATCAATTTTAGTCGATTCAGTACCAATCGATTAAATCTAAATCGGTTCAGAACCAGAAATCTTGAAGCCAAATAATCAACATCATATTGTTTCAGCAATATCGATTTGAATATATATCGATTCAGAGCAGGAAGAGAATAAAATCGATTTCAGAAACAAATTGATTCAGAGACAAAGGGTTGTTCTTTTGTGTCAACTGGTCGCATACGTTTTTCGTTTCCGAAGACGCTACTCACAAAAGTCCAGGTTCAATTTTTACAAATCTGTTTTGTGTTTTTTTTCTATCGATCAGGAAGTTTTTTTTCTGATTATTGACTTTTGGTTCTCATTCCAATAAAGAATTAGAAAGAAATTCTTTTCTAATTCTCGTATTAATAGTTTCGAGTTGTCTAAAGATTAGTTGTTTTCAATCCGGATTAGGAACCAGTCTAAAAGTTCATGTGATTGTTTTCAAGTCCTAATCTTATTGGAATCCCATTAGAATAAGTCACTGTTTGGAATTAGTTTAATTCCTTGTTAAAATTTTCATTACGTAACAAATTCTCATCAAAGGTTGTTGAGATTATTTACTGGTCCCCATTAAGAACATGGGTGATAATAGTGGCAATAAAGAAATAATTGTTATGCAAAAGGAAAGTGGTTCGTTAAACCATTTCCAATGTCCCATTTTGAAGTCCACAAATTATATAATTTGGGCTATCCGTATCAAGACTATACTTGAGGCAAACGGATTATGGGAAATGATTGAACCAAGTGAAGATACGCAACCAGATGTCAAGAAAGACAAAACTGCGATTGCATACTTGTTTCAAGCCTTACCCGAAGATCTCATATTGCAAGTTGCTAATTGCAAAAGTGCAAAAGAGGTATGGGAGGCATTAAAAACTAGACATGTTGGAATAGACATGGTGCAAAAGGCACGAATGCAAACACTCAAATCTGAATTTGATATGTTGCATATGAAAGAAGAAGAATCTATTGATTCGTTCACTGCCAAGTTAAACAGTATTGTTACTAAGGCAACCAGCCTAGGATCAACGTTTGATCAGCCTACGTTGGTACGAAAGTTACTAAATTCCGTGCCTGGAAGGTTTATCCATATGGTTGCATCCTTGGAACAAAATAATGATCTAGACACGATCTCACTAGATGAGACCATCGGTAGACTTAAGACTTTTGAAGAAAGAATCAAGTCTAAAAAGGGAAGTCATACCGATAGCAATGATAAACTCTTGTTCACACATTACGACAACAATTTTGGTCGTGGTAGACACTCTGGAAACCGTGGACAAGGAAGACTTAATCAGTCAAGAGGCCGAGGCCGTGGCAGGTTCAGACAAGAAGAAAGAGAAGATGACATGTCACACGATGATAATCATGATTATGATAGACGGAAGAGATACCCAAGAAATCAAGACAAACTCGTGTTTGACATAAGCAAGGTAAGGTGCTATAATTGCAATGATTATGGACACTATGCCTCAGATTGTCCTAAACCAACCCAAAGAAGAGAAGAAGCAAATATCGTGCAAGAAGACGAAGAACCAACTCTTCTAATGGCACAAGTTGAAGAACTGGATCATGATGGCAAGCAAGACATAGAGAAAGATCAAAATGCAACTTAAGGATGTTCGAGATTAGGGGGGTGAATGATATCATAATCTCCTTCACATCCTTAGTATAAGGGTTGTTTCTGTAATTAGTTGATAGTTTAGTTTATGTCATAATTAGTTTAGTTTAATAAGTGCGAGGACCGGATGCGACAAGGTGAAAGATAATAATCTACATGTTTTGGATCGACACATCCAGGGGGTCGCAACCCTTCACTGATCGACATCAGGAAACAAGAACAAAGGGACGCAACCTCTTCATCTTTGATTTCAGCCACAAGATCAAAAGACATGCTTGTTCGTGAAGAAACACGTCTATTGGATTCGCACCTCTTCGATATGTATAAGTAGGGTTAGGATTTTCAATTGTAAAAAAAAACTCTCAATCATTCTGTACAATACATTCAATCAGATTCAATTGAAATTCTTATTGTTTATTCTAGTTCTTGTTTCATCTTTATTTTCGTATCAAGATTCATAGATTGGGACCAACAGAACGTACACATGTTTGTAACCCATACTGCCAAACACTCGAAATTTAGTTACATCTGGAACTTCTCCTGACCAAGCTTGAAGAGGTGTTTCGCCTTCAACTGCACTTGTTGGTGATCTATTGAGAACATACACGGCTGTTGCCACAGCTTCTGCCCACAGAAAATTTGGCAACTTCTTTTCTTTTAACATACTTCTTGCCATTCCCATTATAGTGCGATTCTTTCTCTCCACAACACCATTCAATTGAGGTGTGTGTGGAACAGTCAATTCCCTTCTTATCCCATGTGTTTCACAAAAACTATCAAACTCTTTTGAACAAAATTCTCCCCCTCGGTCAGTGCGCAAAACTTTTATAGTTCTTTCACATTGTTTTTCAACTAAACTTTTAAACGTTTTGAACTTGGCAAGAGCATCTGATTTGTTTGTGAGAAAATAAACCCATGACATTCTTGTAAAGTCATCAATCAGGAGAAAATAGTAGAGACTATGACCAAGACTTTGAACTTGCATGGGACCACAAAGGTCTGCATGCACAAGTTCAAGTCTTGCCTTAGCCCTCCATGAATGAGATGTGAAGGGAGTTCTTGAGTGTTTTCCAAGTAAACACCCTTCACATTTGGCTGTTCTCCTAATCCGAGGAAGACCTACTACCATATTATTATCATGTAACAACCTCATGCTATCAAAATTTAAATGAGCAAACCTCTTGTGCCATAATTGAGAGGTTGTATCAACACTGGAAGTTACTATTTCAGGAGAGGCGACATCCAGGAGGAACATGTTGTTGCTAAGGGTGAGGGGGGCACCCTCGGTGACTCCCTTCGGGGACCAAGTTGCCGAGCGGGTAAGGTGATGCCATTGTAGGTCCCGAAATCGGAGGATCGATTTTCACTACCAAAGCCTTGTTTATAACAAACAAAGTTAAGTGTGCGGAATCCACTTAACTAAGCCAAATCAAACATAGAACAAAGCAAACACAGTGGTTAACCAAAGAAACACAATCGTTTGATTAACTGGATGAGAATGCACAACTGATACAAACACAGTTTACAGACTTGCAGGGTATTCTCTCATCTCTCATCTTATCCTCTCATCCTCGTTTCACACAGAAACTATGAGACCTATTTATACTAAAACATAGACACAGACTTGACGAAACTGAAAAGGAACTCGGCGAATCAAATCAAAGTCGACGAACCAGAAGTGTTTCGTCGATAAACATATTAAATCTAATCTTGTTACGTCGAGTTGTAGAAGCCCAAATATACGGTCAAAGTCCATTCACAAGTCTTAGCCCACTTCATAGATTCACGGCCCAAACATGTTTCTGTTTACATCTTTGCATAATTTCAATATAGGACAAATGTTGTGACATCATCATGACATCACAATGATGATGTCATGGTGATGTGTAAACGGGACCTGGCTTGCGGCGCTCCGTGCTTCGCGTGTCGAACTCTGGGGCGCACGACGGAGGAATGTCGTGACGTTGGGCTTGAGCCGGGCCTAACCGAGTCGACTCGAACCGAATCGAACCGAGTCGAGTCGCGTCCACATAAAGTGTACCAACAAACTCCCCCTTGGACGCTACTCATGAGGTTCGTCTTCTGTGATTGTTCGTCTTCTGTGTCTTTCATGTCGGAGGATCTTCAAAGTCTTCACGCGTCGTAAGTAGAGAGTGTATCAACAAACTCCCTTTTCATTTAGGTAGTGTGCTAACAAACTCCCCCTTAGAATGAACTCTCCATTGAGTCATGCTCGTGAATCATTTGACTTGTCAATTCTTCAGATCCTTGTGGTGTTGATGAAGGGTCAGCGGCAACTCGATCATTTTATCCTTTGAGTGCCTCCACTTCGTGTCTTCATTCCAAAGCTTGTCATCGAACATGTTCTCCTAGCCTTTAGCATCTGCACAGGCAAGAAAGCTAAACGCATAATGAGAACAACCGCTTGGAATATAGTTAACATTTAAACAAATGACACATATGAGATCAAATCTCAATCAAACACCGACCGACAACAGTTTGAAAGTTTAGAAAATGTTCAGTTTTAATCCTTTAACTTTCAAAACTTGTTAACTTCGACAGTTTATGAAGGTGCAATTGTTTTCCGGCTTACGATCAGGATTTTGGGTAGGATAGACTCGAGTTCCAACATCGGTCAATCAAAAATAAACTAAAAGCAAAATCTTTTTGGCTTTTATAAAGTTTATATTAAAACACACCTAAAATCTTTTTGGAATTTTGAATTTTTCAAATGTAAAGACGGAAAGCAATAAATAAATATATACAAAGATGCAGAAACGAAAGCAGTAAACAGATATTTACAGACATTCTTTTTGCGAGTTTCGAGGGTAAGAGAATCATATCAGTGAACGGTCACGTCAAAACGCTCTTGTTGTTCAATTAGTTAACATTAAGATAAGCATCCTATAACAATTATCGGTATTGTTGTCCACTTAAGCTCAACTTATCAGATGTAATCATGGCGAGGGGATACGTTAAGGTATGATTTATACTTACCGACCGGTGTTCATCCACACACGACACATTCCCGTATCAAGGTATGCACGAGAGTTCATCTTACCGGTGAGTATACCGATTATCATCTGTTTGACCGTATAAAAGATGTGAGAAACTCACTTATTTTGATTTGAAAACAAGCCCTATGTGATAGAATCACTTATTGATGAGGAACTTGATTTTCAGATGCATGAGGGCACAGGAGCAAGTCCGTGAACAGGTCAGTACTTTCGTACAGCAGAGAGACGAACTTGACTCCCGGATAAATGTGATATATTATCACTTATTTTTGTTTGGACATGTGATTGTTGATCACTTATTGAGGTCGAATGCAATATGTACACGTATGTATGGTATCATGGAAGATCTAGACTTGCGTCCCCGTTATTTTTCGGTAAAAGATACAACCATGATACCCAGATGATAAGCAGCATAAAGACCGAATATCTCAGAACCTCGGCAATCTCTCAAACGAAATTTCGGTACCAAGACCATATGCCAATGTATGGTTCCCACCTGGTCTTCAGTCGATTTAAGTTTATATCACCCTGCACACTCTAAAATGATTGTGAGCCTACCGATACATCTTATATAGAGCTGCTTATCGTTTTTCATTTAAGGTTTGAAGAGGTTTAGACAGACCACTGATGTACTATCATTTTCTCCTTTTCTCGCCAGGAAACTCATTTTTGATTTTCTATTGTTTTTGTGTTTTTAAAAATTTCGATGTTTTTGGATTTTTCAAATTTGGATTTACTCCCCCTAAAATCAACAAACTAAGATAAAATTTAAAGACACAAAGATATTTACAAAAACGATTTCCCGATGTCGGTTAACTCATGTTTTACCTCAATGCCGTTTACCAAAATTAATTTTAGTCAGAAATGATTTTATCGAATTTTGGAAAAATCAGTTGGCATGTCGGTAATCGGTGTGGACCATGACAACATTGATGAGTTTCATAGTGAAACAATCACGTGTGAGGTGATATTTGAGTTCAACGTGTCAGGCCAAAGAGTGCTGTACGAGATAATAATTCATAAAGCAGCTTAAATATCGACAAAGTATAGGAGAGATTAGAAATTTAAAACCGTATTCTGCAACTGCTTCGTGCATTGCCAGGAATTTGAGTGCTCTCCCAAACTGGATATCCACCCGGTGTGGATTTCAAGGTCGATTCCTTGTAGCTACTTCAATTTATCGAGAAATCTCTTCACAGCAACAAGATCAGAAACCTTTGGTTCCGGCTGGTCTTCCACATTGCACCAGCGAAGGTCTTTGTCTTTCTCCTTCAGAAGTAGTGTGCGGTTGTTCAATCCACGCCAAGGCATCCGCACACCCGGTTGGTTTGTTCAACAACACATTTTCTTCAATCACACCGCGAAGAAATGTACACTGCACGTTCATCTTGTCGATTGTGAACTTCAGACGTGCTGCAGGTGCGTACATTTTGATTTGAATCTACCCCTGGGGACCCGATCAAAGCCTTTAACAATCACACTTTGAAATGATTTGCATTTTGTCGAAGTTATCAATTTCTTTCAACAGACAACTCTGTTTCCCTTTTCTTTTTCTCTCCATCAAAGGCAACAATTTCTTCTGTCGCCTATCTTGTGCAAGGGCGCTCCACTATCAACAATCTTACGACTATCGAAAGTTCCTCCTGGAACATCCTACACACTCACTCAGAGATTAGTTGGAGAGGGGGACCCAAGCCTTCATAGACTTAGGTTGCCCCTGAGAATCAAGAAATGTAATTTCAATTTCCTGATGATTTTCAAACACAACACCTCCCCCTGAACTTTCACCCGTTTTAGGTTTCCAAGTTTGTTTTTGTTTACCAGATTGTGTATTATGTACAGTTTCTGGTTTTAATGGTTGTGACAAACTAGGTTTCCTTTTAACCGTTTTGACTTCAGATTTTAAAGCCTTTTCAACAGCTTTGATGTTATGACGTCGTTGTTTCGTTTCTTGTTCCTTAACAGTTCTTTTATCATGTTTTGGAGAAACAGGACGATGTTGTGAGTGACCTTGTTCAGAAGGGGTTCTTTCAACAAAATTTGGTTTAGGCGAGTTTATGCAGTCTTTAATTATGTGCCCAAACTTCCCACATTTGAAACACGTTCTCCTTTCAACAAACTTAGGAGAATTTGATCGACTGGCAGATGTCGAACCTGTAGAACCTGAGGTACTTGCTCTTTCATCACACCCGTTTGTGTGTTGGGTGTAATTGTTATCACTATTACGTTTCAAAATCTTGAGTTGTTGTACAAAATCGGTGTTTGATTTGTTTTCAAAAGTCTTGATTTTATCCGTACCCTTTGATGCTACAAATTTAACATCCTTGCTTTTCTTCTGATAACGAGCTCCTTTTGTTTCAAATTTTGATTGAGAAATGTTAGGCTTTTGAGCTCGCCTTGTTGGTTGTTTACCCTTAGAGGCAATAGGTTGTTGCTTTGTCGGTGATTTCTGTTTTCCAAATTGTTTTCTGATTTCTGATTTTGGAACAGGATCACATTGTGTTACCACAACTCCGGGAATGCTCTTTCCCAAAAATTTATTCGTGTTGTCTTCAAACACTTTATCAATCAAAGATGGATTGACATTTTTAATTGGAAAATCATTGTCCGAATAAATTTTAGCATCACCGACCAAAGTATACAACACGTTATTGCTCTTAACAGCAGACACACATTCTTTGTCATCCTTGACATTCTTGACAGGATCTATCACTTGCTTGGCAACAGGTTGCACGACAGGAGTAGGAGGATCACAAAGAATATGATTCTCAATTGGAATTTCTACTCCTTTCGTCTCATCAAGTGATTCATCCTGGTCATTCACATCTGATTCTGATTCATCATCTGACGACTCATAGTCCTCAATGGTTGGAGGACTTTGATTTGAAGCACATGATGACTTTTCTTTCCGATCAGATGAGCCCTCCGATGAATTGTCCGTTTTGAAACCTAAACCAGTTGTAACATCCTCATAATCGAGAGGTACAGATGGTTCAAAACGAGGCATATCCTCTTCATCGGGCATTTTGGTATAGTTGTGTCTCAAAGGAGGCAGACACGACTTATACCCAACGCCTTTCACATTTCCTTTCAGTTTTTGAACGTCTATGATGTGATCGAGCACAAATCGGGAGTTAGAATAACTCTCCAACTTTTGCTTGATAGCATCATGCTCGCATTTGGCAATGGCTAACTCCTTTTTGGTTTCCTCAACAATGTTAATGTAATCGTTAATACTAACTTGTTTATGATAAACAACTTTGTTCAATTCGGAAACACTTTTCTTTAGGGTTTCAATTACAGATTTAAAATCCTTTTCGTTTCGAGTTAACGCCATGTTTGCCTCTTTGCACTTAGACAATTCAATAACCAAACTTTGATTGTGACTATGAACCGTTTCGGATGCAAGTTTCAATTCAGCACATTTAAGTTTCATATTAGCACAATCACTACATATGCTAGGAGTTTCAGATTTTACTTGACTCGTAGAGGCTGAGACATTTGCCACAAAGGCAGTTTGACAAGAAAAAGATCCATCTTCAGTGAGAATCTTCTCCATTTCTTCTGATGTAACATCAGCTTTCTTGATCAAGTCAGATTTTTGACTTTTTGTCTCCTTGGCACCATTCAACAAACTATCATCTTCAGAATCAGTTCTTTCATTCAAATTCGATTCTTCATCCGAACTGCCACTGTATCCCGAACTATCATCTTTTCCTGAAGATTCACCATCATTGACATTCTTGACAATTTTAGCATTAAACACAGTTCCTCCTTGATCTCCACCTCCACATTGTACAGACCAGTCACACCTTTCATCAGTTTTATTTGAGTTGGACGTGGATGTACTTGTTTGATTTATGAAAGGATTTTGGTTGCCTTGTTGAGGTTGAGCTTGAGGTGTAGGTTGAAAAAGATAGGCACTTTGATTGAACTGTGGTTGAGTAGTGGTAATTTGAGGTCGAGGTATGGATTGTGAAAGATAAGCACCTAGATCGAACTGTGGTTGAGTAGTTGTAACTTGAGGTCGAGGTATGGAATTCATTAACAAATCGGCAAGCGAAGTCTGATTTTGACTTGGTCGTGGGTCCGTACTCCAATCCCAAAGACCAGTACAACTCATGATTGGTGTATGAAATAAAGTGAAAAACCTCAATATTTAGTGATTAAGCCCACTTTAAATTGTTGAGCCCACACGACAATTCAGCCACTAAACAATCTGTCATCCTTATATACATATATATTAAGTAATTAAATGTGATGAAAGCTTGTGATGGAATCTGATATGATTTTTTTTTTTTAATGTGACTAAACTTAAAAAAAGATGAAACTAGGTGAGTTTCATGTAAATTTGTTATTGGACCTTTATCACTAACCACCACTTATAGAAAATCTGATTGGACCAATCCTTTGTCCAATAATCTTCAAATGCACATGGGAGTAACTATTGTCATGTGATTTCAATGGCCAGAATGTAATGTCGACGAAACTGAAACTGAATGGATAAGGTGTGTTGATCGACGAAACTGGTAGGAATTTTTGAATCGACGAAACTGAATATTGAATTAAGGCAACGAAATGGATTCTGTTTCGTCGAAGGGATCTTTGGCGAAACACTTTTCCGTTTCGTCGAAATCTGATTCGTCGATAATTTGATTCGTTGATGTCTGTTACGTCAAAAAGGTTGTCAGAAGGTTGGTAAAGTAGGTGAATTGTTTATACCCAGCCTGTCAACTCACACACGACTTTTCTCTTTAACCCATGCTTTCTCACCAACTTAAGGTATGGTGGATAAAAGATTTAACCTTTACAATTTTCAATGCAACAAGCAACCTTATCTGTTTGTAAAATAGAGATCAAAAAGTGCAATTTGTCAAGAACAGTTTGAATATTGTTTCAAGTTATGAAGAACACAAGAACAAACCGGCAAACTTACAACTTTCTGAACACAACTTTTGGCTAAAATTTTCAACAAAAACCAACTGTTAATGTGTAAACACTTAAACAAGCAAGGTTTTCGGTAAAATTTTTAGCAAACCAACAACATCCACTGATTTTTAAAGTCCTTTTTCCAGAAAGAAAAAGAAAAAAAAAACACTAAGTTTTAAGGACAACTTTCTGAGAAAAACACACAAACACTTGTTAAAACAACCGAACTATGTTTGATTTTAAACAAGGATAAGAGCCACTGCTCTGATACCACTTGTAGGTCCCGAAATCGGAGGATCGATTTTCACTACCAAAGCCTTGTTTATAACAAACAAAGTTAAGTGTGCGGAATCCACTTAACTAAGCCAAATCAAACATAGAACAAAGCAAACACAGTGGTTAACCAAAGAAACACAATCATTTGATTAACTGGATGAGAATGCACAACTGATACAAACACAGTTTACAGACTTGCAGGGTATTCTCTCATCTCTCATCTTATCCTCTCATCCTCGTTTCACACAGAAACTATGAGACCTATTTATACTAAAACATAGACACAGACTTGACGAAACTGAAAAGGAACTCGGCGAATCAAATCAAAGTCGACGAAACAGAAGTGTTTCGTCGATAAACATATTAAATCTAATCTTGTTACGTCGAGTTGTAGAAGCCCAAATATACGGTCAAAGTCCATTCACAAGTCTTAGCCCACTTCATAGATTCACGGCCCAGACATGTTTCTGTTTACATCTTTGCATAATTTCAATATAGGACAAATGTTGTGACATCATCATGACATCACAATGATGATGTCATGGTGATGTGTAAACGGGACCTGGCTTGCGGCGCTCCGTGCTTCGCGTGTCGAACTCTGGGGCGCACGACGGAGGAATGTCGTGACGTTGGGCTTGAGCCGGGCCTAACCGAGTCGACTCGAACCGAATCGAACCGAGTCGAGTCGCGTCCACATAAAGTGTACCAACAGCCATCCATTCGGGGACCAATTTCGGGGATGGGTTTCGGTGGGAAGACAACGAAGAAGAAGGAGAGAGAAGGTGGGGCCAGCCTCATTTTCAACCAATCAAAAGTTTTTTTTTTTTTGAATTAAAAAACAAGTCACCTAATAGGGGAGTGCCGCCATCAAATTGGGGTGTTAGGGGAGTTTAAGAGGGGAGTTGACGTGGCACACGAGGATTGGTTATACGTAAGAGAGGGGACTCCCCTCTTAGGGGAGTGCCCCCCTCACCCTAAGGACATGTATCTTCATCACATCCACTCCTTGACTCTTGATAACACATTTATCATGCTCAAAAAGAAGAGAGTATCCTTTCTTCATTAGTTGGCCTACAGACAGAAGATTATACTCCAATGATGGAGCATAATACACATCATCAAGCAGTCTTGAGCCCATAGACCCTGCATTCACACGAACAGTTCCCTTCCCTTCAATGAACAACTTCTTTTTGTTTCCCAATTGCACCTCTACTTTGAAAGTCTCATCCAAGTGAGTAAAACTTGATCTAGACCCTGTCATATGGTTTGAACACCCAGAATCAATGAACCACAGGTTGTTGTTTTGTACCTGATTGGATTTTGTCAAAAAACAAGGTTTTTCATCTTCTATAAAGGCCATGAATAAGTGTTGGTCTTCATTACTTTCTTCTTTTTCATTTGTTTCAGCCACATTAGCTTGTGGTTCTTGATTATACCAGCAATCAGTTGATATATGGCCATATTTTTTACACACATAACATTGGGGAACCCTACTACGATCCAAGGTGCGTCCCCGTCCACGACCTCTTGCAACACCACGGCCACGGCCACGAGAACCATTCGTATTTTGAGATCGATTGAATTCTTGAATTACTTGAAGTGCATGTTCTTCGGTCTTTTCTGTTTTGTCATTTACCCTGCTCAACATTCTCTGCTCCTGTGACTGCAATGATCCCATAAGTTTAATTGGAGAGAGTTTGGATAGATCAAATGCTACCTCAATAGATGGGACAACAAAATCGAATTTGGCTGTTAAGCTTCTCAGAACCTTCTCCACAATCGCTTGATCCGTCACTTCCTCTCCATAGGACCTCTTTTGGCTAACTATAGCCATAACCCTTGAAAAATATTCACCAACTAACTCTCCTTCTTTCATGGATAAGTTTTCAAAATCCCTGCGGAGCCCCTGTAGCTTTACACCCTTCACTTGCTTATCACCTTGGAACTCAAGCTTCAAGATCTCCCAGCTTTCCTTAGAAGTTGATGCTGATGCAATCCTGGAAAAAAGAGTGTCATGTACGGCCTGTTGGATTAAAGCCATAGCATGAGCATCTCTTTTCTTCAGATTCTTGAGTTTTGCAACATCAGTTTCTTTATCATCCACACCAGTATCAACGAGATCCCACAGATCCCTGGACTTGAGTATAGTTTTCATGCGAATGTTCCAGTGTTCATACCCTTCTCCCTTAAACACCGGGATTGGGGTTGGAGCAGTAGGAAGAGTACTTGTTTGATCGGCCATAAGGAATTGAATGAAAGGGCAAGATGGGTGAGAACGTACCAGTGCTCTGATACCACTGATAAAATCAGAGGCTAATATCACAACACTTTGTATGTGAGAGAATATGAGAGTGATGAGTCTTTTTCTTTATTTCTTTCAAGATTGCAGTTCATAAAACAAAGGGAACACCCCTTTAAATAGTAAAGGGAAACACAAACGGCTATGCTTATAACTCGCATACCCTAAACAACTTATTCAAACTTAAACGTAAACTACTGACTCAATCAACCAGAAAAGACTCAACAACTCTAGAAAAGACTCAACAACTCTGGACCATTTCCCAACACGTGCAGAAAGCTATTTGTGCATGCTTTTCTCATTTTCAACTTTGCATGGGAGTGTTGTGTCACCTTTAACAGTTTCAGTAAGTTGGTCAACAATCATTCGTTCGACATGGCTAGGGTGCCGTTTGCTCCACAAGGGAATATAGTAACGGATCATCACCAGAATGGTTGCACATGCTAATCAGTGGCAGCTTTGAACGATCAACATGATTTCATCAATGGCAATAAATGCTCACTAAAAAGAGGCCATGAAATAGGTAGACTTTGATATCTAAATTGAGCTTATGATTTAGAGACTACCTAAAGAAAAGGTTATATATGTTTAAACTATGTATATCTCCATCTTTTAGCTTTACAAGATGAACGTGTGTGTATATGTATGTATTGAAACGATTTCCGGATTCAAAGGTTTAAAGTTTCCAAGCACATGTGTCCAAACTATCAATATATCATGTGTTTTTCAGTTCAAGTGATGTAATGTGTCTATATTATGGAAATAGTTATGTATTTTTATAAACAACTGTTGTATCAAGAGTTAGGGTGTTAGACGAAAATGATAAAAAAAATGCAAACGCCAGGAATACTGATAAAGAAAAAACTATTTGTACTAAAATGGCATTTCACCACAGGAACTAAAATGACAATCTACTCTAAATAGAATGACTAACGAGCTTGTGAATATTTCGAGAGCAAGTTCTTTCTATTGGACAGGGGTTGATCGAAAGTATGTTGTGACCACCCCAAACATGTTTTATAAGATAATCCACTACATTTTGTTATACTTCAGAATTATACATTACAACCATTCATCTTTGAACAGGATCTGTCCACCCCGTTGGACTATGGACAACCTATACAATCGGTCCAATCAAGTACATTTGAACCATTTTTATTTAAGTTGGTTAATTATAATGCCAAAACTAGTTTAACTGACAAACAGTTAGACCGGATATTCAAACATTGTATATTTTTCTTTCAAAATCTCATTTACTAATTCATGTATCATATTTTCTTTACTTCATGTGCCATATTATATACTAGTAGTAAGACCCGTGTGAACACTGTTGATACATATTGTGTGGATACGGCTCGGCTCGGTTCGACTCGGCTACGAAGTGAAGGCCGTAGTCAAGACAACCTCCTGTCTTGACTCGGTATGCGATTTACTTTGTATCGTTTAATGAACATGTAAATGCGTGTGTGCACTATACATGATTAGTTTGTGTTTAGATTAAGTTAGTATGTTGTCTGTTTGTTTGTTTGGCCCATCTTTGAAGAAGCCCAAGTGAAAAGTCCCTGAGGCCCAACATGAAGACATGAGCCCATGTGCATGTGGGACAAAATCCCCTGATTTCGTCCAAGTCCACATGTTGAAATCACTATTTTGGTGAAAACCAAATAGGATGAAAACCAAATAGGACGAAATCACCTGATTTCGTCCATATATCTTGGATTTCGTCCTATGTGATTTCGGCTGGGACTTGATTTCGTCAGTCTTATACTATATAAACACAGACAACCGACATAACAAAGTTAAGAAGTCTGAATAGATTTCGGAGAGAACACACACACAACAGAGAGTTTATAGGTTTATCTTGTAAATATTGCATTGTAACCGTTTCATACGTATTAATACATTGAGTGTTAATAATTGAATCTTTGTGTCTTGCGTGTTCGTAACTTGGTTTAACTTACCCGTTTGGATTCCGCACTTTCGGGTTTGTCGGAAGACAGGGAATAGAGGTTACTCGATCCTCCGGGTGGACCTACAATTGGTATCAGAGCATTGGCTCGATTCCTTGTTAAAACCAAGTTTGTTTATCTTGTGTTTTGAAAGATTTTCATGCATTTTCAAAAATTGTTCTTTAAGATTTGAGCTTTAAATTTCAATTTTTCTGGAAAATCTAGTGTTAAAGTCTTGAAAATCTTATATTTTGCCGTTAGTTCATTCAAAACCTTGTTAAAATCTTTGTTATACATGTTGTATTAAGGTTTTTTATTGAAGTTTCTTGCAAAATTGGTGTTCGAAAATTTATCGGTGACCTGAAAACTCATCAAGTTCATAATATATTCAAGTTCTTGTTTATGTTCTTGATAATATCTGATTTTGATTCTATATTGTTGAATTGTTAAAGTGTTTGTGTGATTATTATATATTAAGTTGATAAATTGTGCACATGTAATGATTTGTTGTTTGAAAAAGAAGGTACGAAAAGCAAAAGCATGGTTTGTTGAAAAATTGTTCACCAACTTGTCAGGATAAGATTTGAAAGGATAAACTATTATATTGTTTGATAAATATCTTGTTGTGTGATCTTATCTAGTCAACGAAATCAAACATCTTGGACGAAATCACCTGGATGAAAGCCCCCTGAACTTGGACGAAAACAACCTGGTGAAATCAGTTGATCTTCTGGACGAAATCCTTTTTGTCAACTTCTGGACCAAATCAGCTCTTCACTTCTGGACGAAATCCTTTTTGTCAACATCCAGACGAAATCAGTCCACCTTTCACGAAATCAGTTCCATTTCAACGAAATCACTTGGATCCACTTTTATCCAGACGAAATCAGTCACTCTCCACGAAATCACTTCAAGAAACTCCAACCGGCATAATCAGAGTAAACAATTCTGATTGGGCCAAATAATCCACTTTCAATAGATTTACAATTGGGCCGACATTATTGCAATTAAAAGGGCTGCTACCTCAAACCTTTATTTGATGTTTATTTTTAATTGACACACACAAAGTTTCGTTTTTATTCATTAGAAGTTTCGTCGAATAGTTTCATCAAAGAAGAGATTCGTCAAAACTTGTATTTCTCTCAGATGCTTTGCAAAACTAAATTAACAGTTTGTTATTAAGTGTGTGACCAGGTTTTTAATCTTATACACCAATCATGAGTTGTACGAGTCCTTGGGATTGGAGTACGGATCCACAACCAGCTCTAAAACAGATATCGATGGCCGAATATATGAGGAGTACCATACCTCAACAACAACAAACTATTAGTGCCAGTCAATGGGCTTTGGTGTCGAATCAAAATCAAAACATACAGAATCTTTTGGTAGCGAGAGGAGAAGGAAATGCAGCTACTAGAAAAACACGTCACGATCTGTTGAAGAAGAAATTCGAATCATTTCATTTCTTAGAGAATGAAACCCTAAATGATATAATTACTCGTTATTATCATTTGATGAGTGAAATGTATTATTTTGGTGTTCTTGCATCTCAACAGGAAATTGTAGCACGGTTTCCTGATGCTCTACCTCCAAAGTGGAGCCCATTTATTGAGCTTTTAAAGCATACGGGCGTTCTAGATGCTGTCAATGTTAATATCTATCAATTCATTCAGAAGTTGGAGCACAAGAACGAAGAGGAAATTCGGAAAGCTAACAGGATTGCACCTACTCAAAATACCGAAGTGTATTATGGAGGAGGTTTTAACCCGTTAGCTAGTTCCAGTTCAGCTCAGCAACCAAAGTTACAAACGGCGTTTGTATACAAATTCTTTTCCGTTTCCACAATCAGCTCCACCTCCGGTCTTCGATCCAAGTGCCTATCTTCCGCCAGCGCATTTGAGTGCTCAATCTCAGGCTTATTCTAGACCTCAATTTGGAAGTCCTTTTCTTCCTTTTACACCTCCAGTTGCCACTACTCAACCTCAGTTCGATCCGAGTGCATATATTCCTAAACCATCTCAAGCTCAACCTCAACAAGGCAACCAAAATCCTTTCATAAATCAAACAAGTACATCCACGTCCAACTCAAATAAAGCCGATGACTCCTGGTCTGTACAATTTAGAGGAAAATATGATAGTTCGGGATACAGTGGCAGTTCGGATGAAGAATCGAATTTGAATGAAAGAACTGATTCTGAAGCTGATAGTTTGTCGAATGGTGCCAAGGAGATGAAATGTCAAAAATCTGTCTTGGTCAAGAAAGCTGATGCTACATCAGAAGAAATGGAGAAGATTCTCACTGAAGATGGATCTTTCTCTTCTCAGACTGCCTTTATGGCTAATGTCACAGCTTCTACAAGTCAGGTAAAATCTGAAACTCCTAGCATATGTAGTGATTGTGCTGAATTGAAACATGAATCTGAAACGGTTCATAGTCACAATCAGAGTTTGGTTATTGAACTGTCAAAGTGCAAAGAGGCAAATATGGCTCTAGTTAGAAACGAAAAGGATTTTAAATCTGTAATTGAAACCTTAAAGAAAAGTGTTTCCGAAGTGACCAAAACTGTTTATCATAAACAAGTTAGCATTAATGATTACATTAACATTGTTGAGGAAACAAAAAAGGAACTTGCCATTGCCAAATGCGAGCATGATGCTATCAAGCAAAAATTGGAGAGTTATTATAACTCCCGATTTATGCTCGATCACATCATCGACGTTCAACAACTAAAGGGAAACATGAAAGGCGTTGGGTATAAGAAGTGTCCTCCCCTGTAACACCTCGTAAAAATCACGTCCAATGAAGTATTGACACGTGTAATAAACCCTAATGAAGTCAAACGTTGAATTTAAGGGACTAATTTTTCGAAAAATCGAAAAACTTTGATTATGAAAGAACTGGAAGTATTATCATACCTAAAATAAGTTTCTAAATAACCTCTTACGATGTTTATATTCACAAATGAGCCACTTGATGATTAAGTGTAGCCGTTTGTGTAATTAATTGAAGTTTGCGCAATAAAGGGTTAAAAGCGTCAACATGTAAATTCTTACCTCTGAGTGACCTTTTAACAAACCGGGAGCTTCATGATATTCTATCATACTCTCGGGAGTGCCAATTATTGGCCGACTAAGGTTTTTATGCCTATAAGTAAAGTTACGCGCAACTTTGCAAGTTAGAGGGACTAAAAGTGTCAATATGTTTAATTATACCTCTGAATGACCTTTTAGCAGACCCGAAGCATCGTAATGTTTAATAATACTTTCAATAATGCCTAATATGGATTAGATGAGGCTTCAATGCTATTAAATGATGAGATGCGCAAGTTTGCGCAATAGAGGGACCTAAAGCGTCAACTTTTGAATCTACGCCTTTCGGTGACCATCTAAGCGAACGTGAGCGTAGTAATATTTAAGTATATGCTTAGGAATGATCAATATGGGCCATGGAAGGCTTGGATATCATTAAACGGAATTTCGCGCTACTTTGCGTAATTAAAGGACTATTTGCGTCAAACTGCAAAAGTATGTCGATTCGTAGGGTAACGGACCTTCCGGAAGATGACCCTAAGTTAAACATGCCCTAAATATCCTTTGTATAGCTTAGATATAGGCTTAGAGGTGTTCGGTGCGCAAAAATAAACTTTTATGTCACGCAGGGACTAAAAGTGTCAAAAAGTGCACAAGTTTGCATTTTCGCGCATATCTCACATTCTGAATATATCCGGACACCCAAAAATTTATGTAAGCATTAAAATATTTTATTTTAGTGAACGCCATGATAAAATTTCATTCGTCGCGTAATTTGGGCCGTTTTTCGCGTCCATACGTGTTTCGTCGTAATTAGACGAACAACGTGACCGTACGGCCAAACGGACCGACATCCGACATGTTTTTGAGCATGTTTCATGTCCCCTATGTTTAAACATCATAGTGGAGCCTTAAAATGAGGTTAACGAGCCTTAAACGTGCCTAAAATGACTTTTAAAGCTCACAGGGACCATTTCTGTCATTATTTGAAAGCTGAAAAGATGCAGAACAGCTGTTAACAGCCTGTTCCAGCTTGATCCAGCTCTTGTTGATGGTATTTTTCAATCCTTGGGCAGCCCATAGTATATCAAAACAATGGGTAATAAGTGTACGGTCCAGATTCGATCACGTTTATCAAGAAACGATCCTAACGGTCCTTGTTTTCCTATATAAACCCACTTGATTCTTGCTCTCATTTCACCCATAATCTGAATTGTTCTAAGTTGGGGCCTTTGTGCTTCATAACTGAACATCCTAGATCAAAAACCTCCTTGCTTGGACCCTTTGTAAGTGTCCTTTCGTTCTTAGTTTAATTATTTAGCGGATTATAGCCGAAAAGTCAAGTGTTTCGATAAACGCTTTGACTTTTAAACGGTTGAGCCATTGTTCGTAACGAACATGGCTACGTAACCGTAATTAGGTAGGTGTTAAACCCTCAAAAGGGCACCTCCTAATTACCACGTTTACCTAGTTAAATTGTCGGGTCAAATAAAAGTCAATCGGGTTAGTTTTAAATAAAATTAATAACTATTAATATAAAAACCATAAAATCAGTTTTCTCTCTTTAATAAATTGGTAAATATTAGTTGAACATGTCTAAGCATGATTCAACCCGACAATTCTAAGTATAGGCTCGGTTCAGAACCGAAAGTCGCAAAAGTTGACTTTTGCTTTGACTTTCAGTTCTGACCCGATTTAGCTTAGTTTAGATATACCTTAGGATTCCTTTAGGACCAGGTTATAGGTTAGTATAACCCTCCAACTTGGTTCCATAGAAATCCTAGTTCATGCTTGTTTCCGATAAATGCCTAAATGTTGACCGTTATGCCCTTTTGACCCTAAAACGAGAATTTTGAAAATGTGAGAGGACAATAATCTTTATTACTGATTTATAAACTTGTCCCTAAAATTTGACATCAGTTTGAGGTCTAGATTAGGAGTTATGCTCAATAGCGTAATTAGAAAGCCTTTTATTAATTAAACGGCTTAATTAGCGTATATCCTATCTAAACCCAATTTTTTGATACCAAACTTTTTACCTACTGATATAAAATAATATTTTTGGATTTTTAAAGATTTTTATTTATTTTTAGGCTGAGCATAACATAGGGTTCTAGGCTTGATTCGGTAATTGCCGGTTTTGCCCTTTTGGGCTATAAAATGAATTTTACAAATCCTTTTGACCCCAAACCTTTTTCTACTGATTTTATTTGATAAATAAAATATTTTGATCCTTCTGGAATTATAAAAATATCAGCTTTCCTTTGAAAACCCGGAAATGGCTCCAAATCGCCTTTTTAAGCGTTTTTAACGCATAGTATGTACTAAAACTATATTAAACATATAAGGTTGATACTTACTGATATATTTAGTATATTTTTATATATTAACAGTAAGTAAAAGTTTTTAGACTCAGGTTTCCAGTTTTGACCTTTTAAGCCTAAGTGAAATTACCAAAATACCCCTAAGATGCATAGTTTGGTTTTAAATGATAAATTTCACATATAGGTCATACCCTACTGTTATAACTTATTAAATTAAGTGTATTTACTGAATAAATCAGACCTGTAACTCAGATTACTAATTAAACTCTTTTATAACCTTTTAAATGACCAAAATGCCCTTACAAGGCTTAATTTGAGTTTAAATCCGTTTTGGGCATAATAAAAGATATCTTACTGATATCACAACATATTTAAGGCATATTAACTTAGGAAACTTGCATATGACTCATTTGGTTACCCGTTACGCACTTTTCGCGTTCGGAACGGTTTATGTAACTAGTTTACATATATTAGCCGAAACGGGTCTAACCTTATCATTTTTGACTCAAAATCCAGAATGTGTTTAGTATACCCATATTATTCAAGGCTTCAAACTTGTCGGGTCTAAATCACATTCTGTCCGGTCTTCGCTTAATCGTGCGTTTGAACCGTATCTTCCTTTAAAACTAACCGGTCTAAGCTTAAGCTTAAATAAAGACCCGTTAGAAATCCAATAGGTTATTATAAACCTTCGTTCCAGATTGAGAGCCCAGTAGAAGTACTTGTGCTTGCTGATTAGAATATACGGCTGAGTATAAATTGCTTTGCTAGCTCAGGTAAATACTTTTAACTTATTTCCCCTTATACGGGCTTGGGATACGGTATTATAAAAATACCGCTTGGTCGGGTGTAGAAACCTTTTAATCGGAGATGATTAAATTGCATAATCCCGTTTTAATCTGTATTGATTGATAACAAATAACATTAGGGGTTAATGACCGTGTCCTGGATATCCTTGGCTCATTTAAAAAGTGAATGGCCATAACTTAAGCACAAGGTGTAGGCATAACACCTCCTGTTGCGTATGTAAAAGATATACTTACTTGTAAGGCTGTCTTCTTGTGAGTTATATTTATGGTGTGTCGATTAATCTTGACCGGCTTGTATTGTATAATCACCGGCCCTAAATGTTGGACAAGCATGTAAATCGGATACAAGATTTTTATTAATAAGATTGTCCCAAGTTATAAAAGATATTTTTGTGCCTCGTGCATTCAAATCAATTTTCAAACTCTTTTCCAAAATGAGTCAGTTAATTGTATTTACGAGTGTAAACTGACGTATTTTCCAAAAAGGTTAAGTGACAGGTACTGAACGTAATTGGCTGGAAGCTCAGGGCGTTAATAAGGAATCTTGCAAGTTCTAGATGCCTGAAGTCTGTTGAATAGTTTTTCTTTTATTTGATCCGCCTGTGGATCCTTTACTTTCCGTTGTAATACTTTGATATTACTTTATATTCGGATTGTAATATATTTATCTTTTGCTTCCGCTGTGCATTTATATATTGTGTTGTTTGACTATGACGATATCAACTACGTCACGATACTCCCCACCGGGCCCACCGGTAATACGTGGAAATATCGGGGTGTGACATCCCCCTTTGAGACAAAATTATACTCGAATGCCCGATGAGGAAGAAATGCCACGTTTTGAGCCAACTTTACCTCTTGATTATGAGGAAGTTACAACTGGCTTAGGGTTCAAAACGGACAATTCATCGGAGGGCTCATCTGATAGGAAAGAAAAGCCATCTGTTACGGAACAAAGTCCTCCAACAATTGAGGACTATGATTCGTCAGATGATGAATCAGATGTGAATGATGAGGATAAATCTCTTGATGATAGGAAAGGAGTAGAAGTGCCTATTGAGAATCATATTCTGTGTGATCCTCTTACTCCTGCTGTGCACTCAACTGTTAAACAAGAGATAGATCCTATCACTAAAACAGTGTCTACTGTTAAAAGTAATAACGTGTTGTACACTTTAGTCGGTGATGACAAAATTTATTCAAACATAGTTTTTCCAATTAAAAATGTCAATCAATCTTTGATTGACAAAGTGTTTGAAGATACTACCAATAAGTTTTTGGAAAAGGGGATCACGAGAGTTTCAGTAACTCAGTGTGATCCGATTCCAAAAGCTGAAGTTAGAAGAAAATTTGGAAATCAAAAATCACCAACGAAGCAACAACCTATCGCTTTTAAGGGTAAACAGCAACAGCAGCGAGCTCAAAATTCTAAAGGTTCACAACCAAAGGCTGAAACAAAAGGAGCTCGTTTCAAGAAGAAAAACAAAGACGTAAAGTTTGTGGCCTCCAAAGGTACTGATAAAGTGGAGACTTTTGAAAATAAGTCAAATACCGATTTTGTTCAAAAAGTCAATATTTTGAAACGTAATAGTGATAACAATTACACCCAACACACAAATGGGTGTGAAGCTAGTACCTCAGGGTCTACAAATTCAACATCAGGTCATCGAACAGAATCTCCTAAGTTTGTTGAAAGGAGAACTTGTTTCAAATGTGGGAAGTTTGGGCACATCATTAAAGATTGCACAAACTCGCCCAAACCAAATTTTGTAGAAAGAGCCCCTTCTGAACAAGGTCACTCACAAAGTCGTCCCGTTTCTCCAAAACATGATAAACACACTATTAAAGAACAGGAAACAAAACAACGACATAAGAATGTGAAGGTGATCGAAAAGGCTTTAAAACCAGAAAATGTTAAAAGGAAACCAAGTTCACAACAACCGTTAAAACCAGAAATTGTAATTAATACACAATCTGGTAAATGGAAACAAGCTTGGAAACCGAAAACAGGTGAAGGTTCAGGGGGAGGCGTGAAATTTGAAAATCATCAAGAGATTGAGATTACATTTCTTTATTCTCAGGGGCAACCTAAGTCTATGAAGGCTTGGGTCCCCCTCTCCAACTAATCTCTGAGTGAGTGTGTAGGATGTTCCAGGAGGAACTTTCGATAGTCATAGGATTATTGATAGTGGAATGTTCATGCACAAGATCGGCGACAAAAGAAATTGTTGCCTTTGGTGGAGAGAAAAAGAAAAGAAGACAGAATTGTCTGTCGAAAGAAATTGAAAACCTTCGACAAATTGAAAATCATTCAAAAGTTTGATTGTTCAAGGCTTTGATCGGGTCCCCAGGGTAGATTCAAATCAAAATGTACGCACCTGCAGCACGTCTGAAGTTCAAAATCAACAAGATGAACGTGCAGTGTACATTTCTTCGTGGTGTGATTGAAGAAAATGTGTTTGTTGAACAAACCAACCGGGTATGCGGATGCCTTGGCGTTGATTGAACAATCGCACACTACTTCTGAAAGAGAAAGACAAAGACCTTCGCTGGTGCAATGTGGAAGACCAGCCGGACCCAAAGGTTTCTGATCTTGTTGCTGTGAAGAGATTTCTCAGTAGCTACAAAATCGACTTTGAAATCCACACCGGGTGGATATCCAGTTTGGGAGAGCACTCAGATTCATTGCAATGCACGAAGCAGTTGCAGGATACGGTTCTAAATTTCTAATCTCTCCTATACTTGTCGATATTTAAGCTGCTTTATGAATTGTTATCCTCTCGTAGCACTCTTTGGCCAGACACGTTGAACTCGAATATCACCTCACACGTGATTGTTTTTAATATGAAACTCGTCAATGTTGTCATGGTCCGCACCGCTTACCGACATGCCAACTGTTTTTTTTTTCCAAAATTCGATAAATCATTTCTGATTAACTTATTTTTGGTAAATGGCATTGAGGTAAAACATGAGTTAACCAACATCGGAAAATCGTTTTTGTAAATACCTTTGTGTTTTTAAAATTTATCTTAGTTTGTTGATTTTAGGGGAGTAAATCCAAATTTGAAAATTCAAAAACATCGAAAAATTTCAAAACCCAAAAACATTGGAAAAACAAAAATGAGTTTCCTGGCGAGAAAAAGAGAAAATGATAGTACATCAGTGGTCTGTCTAAACCTCTTTAAACTGAAATGCAAAATGAAAAACGATAAGTAGCTCTATATAAGATGTATCGGTAGGCTCACAATCATTTTAAAGTGTGCAGGGTGATATAAACCGTAATCGACTGAAGACCAGGTGGGAACTGCACATTGGCATATGGTCTTAGTACCGAAATTTCGTTTGAGAGATTGCCGAGGTTCTGAGATATTCGGTCTTTATGCTGTCTTATCATCTGGGTATCATGGTTGTTTCTTTTACCGAAACAAAACGGAGACGAAGTTTAGATCTTCCATGATACTATACATACGTGTACATACTGCATACGACCTCAATAAGTGATCAACAATCACATGTCCCTCAAATAAGTGATAATATATCACAGATTCTTTCCGGGAGTCAAGTTCGTCTCTCTGCTGTACGAAAGTACTGACCTGTTCACGGACTTGCTCCTGTGCCCTCATGCATCTGAAAATCAAGTTCCTCATCAATAAGTGATTTTATCACATAGGGCTTGTTTTCAATCAAAATAAGTGAGTTTCTCACATTCTTTTATGCGGTCAAACAGATGATAATCGGTATACTCACCGGTAAGATGAACTCTCGTGCATACCTTGATACGGGAATGTGTCGTGTGTGGATGAACACCGGTCGGTAAGTATAAATCGTACACTAATCGTATCCCCTCGCCATGATTACATATGATAAGTTTGAGCTTATGTGGACAACAATACCGATAATTGTTATAGGATGCTTATCTACATGTTAACTAATTGAACAAAAACAGCGTTTTGGCGTGACCGTACACTGATATGATTCTCTTACCCTCGAAACTCGCAAAAAGAATGTCTGTAAATATTTGTTTACTGCTTTCAGTTTCTGTATCGTTGTATATATTTATTTATTGCTTTCCGTCTTTACTTTTGAAAAATGAAAAATAGCAAAAAGATTTTAGGTGTGTTTTAATATAAACTTTATAAAATCCAAAAAGATTTTGCTTCTAGTTTATTTTTGATTGACTGATGTTGGAACTCGAGTCTATCCTACCCAAAATCCTGATCGTAAGCCTGAAAACAATTGCATCTTCATAAACTGTCGAGGTTAACAAGTTTTGAAAGTTAAAAGGTTAAAATTGATCAATTTTCTAAACTTTCAAACTGTTGTCGGTCGGTGTTTAAATGAGATTTGATCTCATATGTGTCTTTTGTTTAATTTGTCTAAATTCCAAGCGGTTGTTCTCATTACGTGTTTAGCTTTCTTGTATGTGCAGATGCGACATTAGAATCAGCTAAAGGCGAAGAGAACGTGTCAGATGACAAGCCGTAAAGTGAAGACACGACGTTGATGCAATCAGAAGATCAAGATGATCGGGTTGCAGTTGACCACTTTTCAACACCACAAGGATCTAAAGTATTGAAGTTTAAAAGAATCACGAGCATCATTCAAGGGGGAGTTTGTTGATACACTCCCAGATTGTGTCACGTGAAGACTTTGAAGATCCTTTCCGAGAATGAATGCACCATCAAGAGATGGAGAACAAGATTACGAACCTCGCGAGCAGCATCCAAGGGGGAGTTTGTTGATACATATTGTGTGGATACGGCTCGGCTCGGTTCGACTCGGCTACGAAGTGAAGGCCGTAGTCAAGACAACCTCCTGTCTTGACTCGGTATGCGATTTACTTTGTATCGTTTAATGAACATGTAACTGCGTGTGTGCAGTATACATGATTAGTTTGTGTTTAGATTAAGTTAGTATGTTGTCTGTTTGTTTGTTTGGCCCATCTTTGAAGAAGCCCAAGTGAAAAGTCCCTGAGGCCCAACATGAAGACATGAGCCCATGTGCATGTGGGACGAAATCCCCTGATTTCGTCCAAGTCCACATGTTGAAATCACTATTTTGGTGAAAACCAAATAGGATGAAAACCAAATAGGACGAAATCACCTGATTTCGTCCATATCTTGGATTTCGTCCTATGTGATTTCGGCTGGGACTTGATTTCGTCAGTCTTATACTATATAAACACAGACAACAGACATAACAAAGTTAAGAAGTCTGAATAGATTTCGGAGAGAACACACACACAACAGAGAGTTTATAGGTTTATCTTGTAAACATTGCATTGTAATCGTTTCATACGTATTAATACATTGAGTGTTAATCATTGAATCTTTGTGTCTTGCGTGTTCGTAACTTGGTTTAACTTACCCGTTTGGATTCCGCACTTTCGGGTTTGTCGGAAGACAGGGAATAGAGGTTACTCGATCCTCCGGGTGGACCTACAAACACACGGGTAGGTTTAATAACGATCGAAATCAAATAGTAAAAAAGAAATTATACTATATCATTTAAATTGTTTGCGTTTAATTACATATCTTTATAAAACAATGTTAATTAGTAATTAATTAACAAAATAAGCTACAATGGAAAGTTAATAATAAGTCTAATCTTTATAGTAGTCCAAAAATCAAACACTGTTTTAACCCAACAGTGGTTTCAAACACTGTTTTAACCCTCGTGTTTCTATGTAGCTTGTCTTTTCAAGGGGTATGTTCGCACTTTGCACATGATCAACCGCACTTGACACCTGTATATGTTGGTCACAATTCATAAACTACATTAAAACAAAAACCAAAATACAGTTTGCTTTGATAACACTCATCATAATCTCGTACACCAATCAGGACACGAAGAATCACAAGACCATTTAAAGCATACCTATAAGAAATGGTTGACAACTTTCTTGACTATAGAAGGTTCATGAGGTGTTTTAGTGAAAAGGTTTAAGAGGTTTTTATGTGTTTGAATACACCTTGGATGAATTTCAGCCTGTTTGACATGCTAAACCCGTTTTTAATTTAACTAAAATTAGTTAGCTTACCTGTTTGACCCATCATATTATAACATAATCCAAATTGACCCGTTTATACATCAACAGGTAAAAAATACTTCCCCTAAATATAACAATCATACAAAAGAATTTATTGTGTTATTACCTTAGTTAATCGTTGTACCCGGGAGGCTGCAGCATCTGCACAACAACTATATCAAATCCAACTTCCAAGACATCCTCCACCAGCAATGCATGTGTGTTTAACTGTAATAAATCACATTCCCATTTAAAAGAAAATGGTAGATGTGGAAAAATGGACGGGTCAAATGGGATGGGTAATGGGTCAAAAGGTTCGTGTTAGATTGGGCCAAAACGCTTCTTAATCTAAATTTAATTGGGCAACTATCACAGGATAGCTAGCTGGTCTATTTTGTAATTATGTTCAAATGTCCTAAACTGGTCATTTTTTGCAATAGCTGGTCTATTTGGCAATTTAGTGAAGGGCTACCTTAGTAATATTCTATAATATTATTCATCATATCGGAAATTAATTTTACAAAAATTGTCACAGTACTATTATCATCAGTTAAAAAAAGTAGTTCGTTCATTAAAAGAGGCTATTTTTAAATGTATATCTCCCAGTTCCCTTTTTTATATACATACATGTTTTGAAATGCATAGTACTTTTGAAATGTATAAAGCTTATAAAGCAACCTATTTGTGGAATATATTAATGCCTTCCAAATTTGAAGTCCATAATGGATTGCTACAATTTATTCAAAATATGGATGCTTACATTTATTCAAATATGGATGGTTGTACAAGAGTCAAGGATGGATGGTTGCATAAAAGCATCCATCACAACTCAAATAACCACAAAACCACAATATACAAGTTGTATATTTTTCTCTTTTCTCCAAACTCTGTAAACACTGCAAGTTATAGTGAATTGTTTCTCGGCTTCCGCCACCCGTGGTTTTTCCACGTAAATCCCCGTGTCTCTTTTTATTTTATTTTCTTGCCTATCATATTACCTGGTGGTTGATTACGCTTGATACATTAATTCCGTTCCGCATCGAACTAATATTATTAATTACTGCTCGGATCCTTGGGCGAGTTTTCACACTCTTTTACCACACTATTGAATGATTTATTGAACTGAATAACAAATATTTTCCCAAGGAAATACAAACACTTGGCTGTAATGTTTGATGTGTAAGAGCAATATTGCACTTGAGAGTTATCTTACAGATCTATATTTTGGTTGGTTAGTACTTTTGCTCGTCTGGATAAGAATACACCATACCCAACAATTGCATGAAAAATAATTCCATAAATTTGACATTATTTTGCCCTGTATAACATACGGGTCATTTTGACCCGTGCGAAAACAACTTATTTCCCAAGAATCAAATCAGTTTTCAACAATGAAAAAAACAATATTGTCTTTGAAACAAAAGAACCGCTTCTCCTCATCAAGTAGTTTTCAAAAGCACCCCTCCTTTTAATTGCAAATCAACCTAAGACCTTAAGCACCCATCACCATATTCTAATTCCCACATCCCATATTCAATATCAAAACTTACTAATTGACTTAAAAAACTTACCACTAAAGAGACAAAATCTACTTCCTGCAAGCATTGAAGGAAGCAAACTCAAAGCTTCCTGTTCCCTCTCGTCTTCCTTCTTAAAATATCTCATCCCGCCAGCCCTCATTTTCTATACAAAACTTTGTAAAAATACACTTATAGTTAAGCAAAATGACTCTTAACAGGGCAAAAAAAAAAAAAAAAAAAAAACTGAGAGCTTTGATATGATGTGATCTGATCATGATTCTTTACGTAAAGAAAGTATGTGGCCATGTGACCTTTTGCATAGTATCTTAGCAATCACCAAACACAGTCTGATGGCTATACATTTTCATGTCGGACCCGAATGCTGTAATATGAGATGACGCCTCTGGCTACTCTATATTGAAGTCAAAAGCATGGGCCCAATTTTCCACTTACGTTCAATATATTTAATGCAACACGTGACATAAAACACTTTGGAAAGATAGATACAGCTTTTTAGCTGTAAATAGATAAAAAAAAATATAAAGAGGTAGAAGTTGACCCATTTATGAATGGGTCCATTTGGGTTGTAATTTATCTTTAAACTACCAAATATGTGAACAATAAAATGGGTTGTATGGGCTGTGAGTTGCCAAGATCTTTTTTTTTTTTTTATAAAACTGTTAACAGACCAACCCATGGCCCATTCTTGTTCGATTTAGATCACATAAATAAAAGTTTCAACCCATTACCCAACCCGTTTATAAACAAAATTAATAAATCAATCTTAAATTTTTACGCATGAACACATACAATTATATAAATAATAAATGTAAAAGAGGGTATAGTAAAATGCAAGAAATTTACTGGAGAATGACTCCCTTATTACAAGTTGCAATAAAAGTGCAGCTTACTTAAAAAATGATCGCCCGATCTACTCATTTTAGAAATCATATGTTATATCGTCAACACCAATATGAGACCATCGTTGCCATCCTAAAAATCACCAGCAACCCATAATTTCACATTGGCCCCTGCAACATAGTACCCTTATTTTAGAAATCATCTGTGTTGTTGCCAACCTTTATTCTTTCTTACCCCCCCCCCCCCAAATACTACAACAAACAGATCAAGGTCTTTTTTATTTGTATTCTATTTTTGTTGGAAATTATATACATAAGATTAAATCACAATCTCTAAGCAAGTAGGTAACAATTGGACATTAGATTAAATGGTTAGCTAACCTCGATGCACAAAATAGCGACTTCTCTCACACCTGGATTAGGGTCAAATAACATCTTTAATATCTGGAAAATTGATGATGAGGGGTGTAAGAATTAGTATTTATGTTTGCATGATGAAACTATGCAACTGAAAGACTCATGAAACGCTAGCAGAAAACATACAGAAGGAAGAATCGCGTTGCAAGGGTAGCTCTGTAGATGCAAATAAACCAGTGGCAGATGTGACAGTTTAAACCTTTTGGATCCAGATTTGGAAAAACAAACCTTTGGACGAAACTGGCCAAAAAATAAACACTCGAAAATGACATTTTACTCAAAAAATTAAGTTTAATAGATCTCCGTTGTTCTGCCTTAAAAACAACAAATTTTGATGGATAATTTTAAAATCTTAAAAAGGGTGTAATGAACAACAATAATTTTCACAGCTAACTGCATTAATAGTTAACCAACTTTGACCAGAAAAAATCATAATTCATTTTTATTTGTGGCCAACTTAGCCCCTATTTTTTTCCATCTTAGGTAAGCAACTGTTGAAAGCAGAAAAAAAAACCATAATTTTGATATATAGTAACCAACTTTGACAATTAAAGTTGATATTTACCATCTTAACTCATGAAAAACACAAATATTGATGCATAATTTTGAAATCTTGAAGTGTTCGCTATCAAGAAGTAAATATCTAAAAAACAGAGAGATCAAACTTACTTCATCCCATTCAAGTAAGCTCGAGTAGTCCCGTTGAATGCACCAGACAAAGGCGTTACACTTAATACCCAGTTTTCAGAAGTGTTTTCATATCCCCTAAATGCCTGAAAATTTACACCATATCCATGTTTCAAAGGGGACCTCAGACATATGCATTTTCAACACCTAAAAAGCCCAAAAAATGTAAACGCTGTCAATCCGAAACAAAACAAAAAAAAAAGCGAACCTTGTCAGCCAACATCTGCTGCAGAACCCGAATCACCCGAGCACCGGCCGAATGCCCAACAAAGTGAATTGGATGATCTTCATCCCATTGTGGGTAATGATCTAATAAACATCAAATAGAAATTCCACATTCAATTCTTGATCCTATAGCACAATATTCCGTTTCAATTGTTTCATTAGAATTATTTAAAAACAAATGCTACCAGATCCCTATTTTAGCTAACCTTGTTCATATACCCTTCCAAATTGGGCATGTCCAGAAGCCTTGCTATGTTCTTCTCCATAATCAACCCTTCCAAATTGGGCATGCCCAGAAGCCTTGCTATGTTCTTCTCCAAAATCAACCTGCCCACCTTTCAAATAATAAAACAATTCTCTAGCCCTAATAACAAACACAAAAACCCGTCATCAAAACCCATAATTTATTCATCAAGATTGAAGCCCAACACAACCACGTGAGAAAACATCAAATTAGGGATAGATTAAAAACAAACCT
The DNA here is from genome assembly GCA_030545235.1 of Helianthus tuberosus. NCBI lineage: Eukaryota > Viridiplantae > Streptophyta > Magnoliopsida > Asterales > Asteraceae > Helianthus > Helianthus tuberosus. The sequence goes on from CM060395.1 coordinate 18,876,318, forward strand.
GTCATAAATACCGGTTAAAGAACCCAGATCAGGCACCAGAACCTTCTCATCTAGATCTAAATGCCATCCACCATCGCCGCCGCCAGTGGCCACTCCATTCTCCACCTAATCGATCTCTTAGAGAGAAGCACACACTTCTCCGTGTATCCTTCGTCTTCAATTCTTAACCCTAGATCTTCGGAGAGAGTTACTGACTGGAGAGTAACCATAAGTTGGGAAAAACCATTGACGTTGGAAGCTCAACATCGCTTAACAACCTACAACAAAATATCAATCTCTGATGTATCTATATATAATCATAATCGGCTGCAGATATAACTAAGCAGATGGAAGTATATACCTCGAGGAACTTTGGATCCAAGTTTCGATTTCTATAAAATCTGATTTGGAATGGGAAGCGTTGAGCAGGGGATTGTGAGGTTGATATCAAAGAATGATTATACCTGAATCAATCGAGATCTGAAATCTTTTATGGATTAAATCAACTTGATTCTTCGTTTTTCACCTTGTGGTTCTGACTTCGAAACCCTAGATTCTTTTAAGCATCTACCCATCAACTTGAATCTTCGTTTTTCACCTTGTGCTAGGGTTATGTTAGCCCCTGTTCTCCTCAATCTCCTCAATCTTTCGATTCCCAATGGCAGTTTCGTCTTCCCCACTATCTGCGAAATTTAAAATGCGATGAGATAAAATTGAAGCTCTGAGTTTTAGAGAGAGAGTTGATAGTTAATAAGCTCAGAGAAATCAAATTTTGAAATGTGGAGAAGGGTTTGAATTTTGAAATTCAAATTTTCCTCCCTCTTTTTTCTACTGACTTTTTTTTTGACCAACTTATTATTCATTATTTATTAATTAAAACTGATTTAATTAATAAAGTTTATGACATCAGCATATCCTACGTAGCATGCCTAGATGGTTGACACGTAAGCAAATCGACATCAGCTTCTAAGCTCCTTTAATAGATAGTATAGATTATATATATATATATATATATATAGTGTGAGGTTTATTGGGGAACACTAAAAAAGTGAGGAACAGTGGGGAACCGACTCAAACGAACTCCGATTGGACTCATTCCAGCGGCGTTGGAACTGGCTCGTCGAACCCTAACTAGGATCTCTTAACCCTAAACCCTAAATCATAACCCCTAAACCCTAAATATATTAGGGTTTGGCTTTTAGGGTTTAGCTTTAGGGTTTAGCTTTAAGGTTTAGCTTTAGGGTTTAGGGTTTAGCTTTAGGTTTAGCCTTTAGGGTTTAGCTTTTAGGGTTCATAGTTTAGATTTTACGGTTTAGCTTAGATTTTAGCCTTAATTTTTAGCTTTAGAGTTTAGGAGTTAGGATTTAGGGTTTAGGGTTAAGAGATCCTAGTTAGGGTTCGACGAGCCGGTTCCAACGCCGCTGGAATGAGTCCAATCGGAGTTCGTTTGAGTCAGTTCCCCGCTGTTCCTCACTTTTTTAGTGAAAACTCATTTTATTGCGAAAACTCGAAAACTAACCAAAAAGCCTAAAAAAACACACCAAATTTCTTTTTTTACAATTTTTTTATTAAAAATCGCTATTTAAACTATATAAAAAATTAAAAAAAAATTGTAGTACACATGTGTACACATGTGCACTACAAATTTTTTTTTTCTTGAAAAAAAGTTTCTTAATAGAAGCCAATGAATAATGTTTTGAATATTATAATATATATATATATATATATATAGTTTCTTAATACTTTTGTTATTTTTTTTACTTTTTACGTTGGATAAGCTTAATCAATCAAATATATTATAGAGTATACTTCAATTTTCATGTCACACCCCAACCGATGGCGGAAACATCGGGGCGCGGCACTGAGCGAAACAGATTGTCAAGAGAAATTCCATAACAACTAGATTATCAGATAGTTAATATTATGTCCCATACCATAACCTACCAAGCAATCAAATTATTACAGACATATATATCCTCAAAACAAAACATGTTCCGACAACTCAGATTTAAATAAAAATAATTTGTCTTTGTTGGTTTCTAGACTCTCCTAAGCTCGATTCCATCAAGTAGCAAGCAAGCATCCTAAACACCTGTCACATACGTTAAAATAGAGGTCAATACACATAGTGTAAAGGTGAGCATACAAGTTTAATAATAGTAGTAGAGTTCGAAAGCGTTTACGCATAACCATCATGTACAACGTATAATGTGAAGCATGTAAGTTATCGACAAAGATCCTATCAATACCAATAACTGCGGGTTGATTGCGTGATGCGAGTTCGCAACACATGTTCACCACCGTGAATATGTGAAGTAGTTGTCCTTAACAACCCCTGAATGAACAGGTGCTGAGTCCAAACTATAGTACTATCGTTGCTAAGGCAGGTAGACAGTAATCAATGTGTAAACATAAAAAACAGGCATTCATCATGTCACGTATAACATGCAGTAACGGTTAGCGTTAAATGTGTTTGCGTTGTGTGTTCGATGTGATTTAGAATAAGTAACGTATGTATCACCCAAAAGTGCATAAACAAAAAGGGTTCGAGTATACTCACAGCGATGACTGTTAATGGATTGAAAGGAGCGCTAGAGTGAGATTAGCCTGAATGGTTAACGATAGCATAAGCGAAGAACGCTGCGTAAAACGGTGCGAGTGGAACAAGTGTCGAATGGTAACCCGGTCGGATGGCAATCCGGCCGGATGGTCATTCGATCGGATGTCAATCCGTTCGGATGGTCATCCGGTCGGATGGTCATCCGGTCGGATGGCCATTCGGTCGGATTGACATTCGTTGGTGATGATGTGTTTGTGTACGATGGCTTGTCCTTTGAAGTTTTCGTTGTAGCATTTTCTAAAACAAGAAAGGTTTCTACCATCCAAGTCATCCGTGCGGATTGCCGTTCGATCGGATGGTGATCTGATCGGATGGCAGTTCGCATGGTGACTTGTTCGTGTTGAAAATTGTTAAGTTTGAAAGTTTACGGTTTGATCGAGACGGTATGACATCAGGTTAAACAATAGGAACTCCATCAAGCCCGAGTCATCCGATCGGACGGGAATCACCCCTGTCTGATCTGTTGACTGATTCTGACGGTTGTTCGTGTTTAATCCGAAATCGGTTGTCTCTTTGATAGAAATCAGATCTTGAACCGACACATCACTAAGAATGAGTAGAAGATCAGAACGAGGCCCGATTCTATCGGTATTGAGTGTAAAAGAGTTGAAAGAAATAGAATAAACCATCTTTCAATCCCTTTAACTTAGAAAACATTTAGATCTAGATGAAAACATAGTTTAATCTTGTGGAAATCGTTCAGATCTAAGTTGTTCTTGGTGGAATGGTGTCAACACTCAAAGTTCATAAGAACTCCATGATGACATCACCCTAGAACACCTCAAACCCACTGATTTCACGGTTAAAAGTTGAGATTCAAAGGTGAAAAAGATGAAGAATTGCGTGTAGATCATAGAAGTACAAGGTTTGAGTTGAAAACTTACCGGAATCGTGAGAAATCGGGAGAAAAATGTGCTGGAACGAACTGGTTCGAGTGAGAGTGCTGTCACATCAAATGATGTGACAGGAGGGGTATTTATAGGGTTTCCAAAAAGGGAAAGAGCACATGTGTCGAATGGGTCACCGATCGGATGGCAGTCCGATCGGGTGGCGACCCGATCGGTTGGCCATCCGATCGAGTGGTCACTCGATCGAGTGGCTCCGGTGAGTTGGGTTTCACGTTTTCGTTTCGTGCGTTGAGCGTTGCGATTCGTTTCGAGTGAGCGATGCGATAGTATTAACCATTAATCCTAACTACTATATCTAGCATACAATCACTATAATTAACTTGCGTTTAGCGTTTGCAATTGGGTTGCGATGTGATAGAGTTGCGATTGCGTTTCGATTAATCACCACAAAACATAAATAAACAAGCACAAGTAACACATAAGTAGCACACACACGTAAAACAATATCCAGAACGCATAATTCGGGTTGCGATGCGATAAGTCGATTAGCGATTAAGAATGCAATTAAATTACGATCTATTAAAATGTACTCCACATAATACAACTAAAGCGATTTAAATACAAAACTAGTTATAAGTCAAGGTAGTCAAGTCCGTAGTTGTGCAAGGAGTGACAGATCGCAATTAACAACCTTTTCCTCCTTTGCCTTTAACCTTGACCTTGACTTTGACTTCTGGGAACACGGGGTGTTACATTTCGTCTTTATGATTTGCTGATTTTAACACTATTAGTCCAACAGTTTGAAAATTGCATTTATCATCTAATAGTTTGCATATTCTAACACTTCTAGTCCACCACTCTATTGGATGATAATAACACTTCTATTTCATCAACAACGTAAATTCACACCAAAAAATCAAACACTTCCGTATTACGGTTTGAATTATATTGTAATGTAATATTTATGACGTCATCCGATAATGGCTTTTTAAACCGGCCTAACCAGTGAAGTGAACCGGTAAAACGGAAAGTTTGATTACCCGGTAGAATTGTGAAAACAATTATTACAACTTTCAAATCTTCCAAAAATTACCACCTAGGCACCTATATATCTTGAGGCTAAAATGGTTTAAACTGGGTCAAGTCTTCAAATAGTTATTAGCCCAATAACAATCGGACCTAGTCAAATGGGCTTTTTTCTAGCAAATAGAACTCCTAAAAACTGAAGATTACTTGTAAATGCAAAGCAACCTGAATCTAACCTATTTGATGACTTCATTTAGTCCCTTTGGCTTGCCTAGACTCATTAACAAGAAAAAAAACTAATCGATATAGTAGGAGTAACTGTAGGGTTGTAAACGAACCGAACAAACACAAATAAGGCCTTGTTCATGTTTGTTCGCTAAGGAAATAATGTGTCCGTGAACGGTTCATGAACACTTACCGAACGAGACATCTTGTTTGTGTTCGTTCCTTAAGGAAATGAATGTGTTCATGAATAGTTCACGAACACAAGCAAACACAAATTAAATCAGTGGAGGCTAGAGGTGGATGGTAGAGGGAGAAGTGTTGGAACTTGAAGCCCTGATAATATTTATCAATGTGACTAATGAAAAGAAAAGCGAAACGGAGCATAAACAAGGTGAGAATGGGTTTTCCTATTCTCTGTTTGTTAGGGTAACAAAATATATAAGGATTAAAGAACATGAAAAGTTTATATAAAATAAATAAAAGAGTAAATTGCCAAAATCGTCACTGAGGTTTGGGCATGTTTGTCATTTTCATCTAAAACAACTTTTTGTACCATATAGTCCTTCATTTTTGAGATTTTTTTGCCATTTTCATTCAAACGTCCGACTTTTTTGTCAAAATTATCCCTGAGGTTTGTGATTTTCATCCAAATGTTTGATAGAAAAAATAAAGCAAATTAGATGTTTGGATGAAAATGGCAAAAAAATCCCAAAAGTGAAGGACTATTGTACAAAAAAAAAATATTTTGGATGAAAATGGCAAACATGCCCAAATCTCAGGGACGATTTTGGCAATTTACTCTAAATAAAAATTACAGAAACCTTTAATGAACAACATAAATAAACGAATATGAACAAACGTTCACGAACACATTACCAGACGTTTATTTAATTAATCACACGAAATTTCTTGTTCATGTTTGTTTATATATTAAACGAACGGACGTAAACGAACTTCCCGCAAAACAGTTACGAACTGTTCATTGAATGTTCGGTTCATTTACAGCCTAGGAAGCGAATCATTTAACATCGATGATGACATAGGTAAAAGAGTGTTAAGAGGATACTTTCATGTTTCATTATAAATTAGATAATTAGTCAGCTTATACGTTTTCGACCCCCTGGTTCTATAGAAATTTTTGGGTATATACGTTTTCGACCTCCCCTGGTCGGAAATCTCAAGCTTCGCCACTGCTAACGAAGGAAGAGCTTTCTCATGATCCTCTCCCACATACAATAAACTCTAACTAAGATATGTTGTATAACTAAGAAAAAGATCAGTTCTTTGTCTTTACAATACTTCTTATACCTTTCAATGCACCTAAAAATAATCCATATACATCAACTATACACAAATATAAGAAAAACCCAACTGCAAACAAACCAAAAACTGACCTATCAATCAACTTAACAGCAGCTTCAGCCTCTCTCCCCTCATACAAATCCTTAAGCACCAAATAAAAAGACGCCGTATTCGCCTCAATCCTATAATCCTCCATTTGAGCAACAAGATCCAACAACTCACCAGCAGAAGCTCCCATCATCAAATTCACCCTCAAATAATGATTATACAAACTCACATCAGGCTTATTCAGTCTCCCTTCACCATCCAACGATCTAATCCAATACTCAAACAACTGCTTTATATCACCCCACCTCTGTGACGTCATCCAGTCTGCAAACACGTTCATCATTGCATCACCATCTAGGGTTTGCGACAGCGCCTCGATTCGTGACGAAGGATGATTTGAAAACCCTAGTGGGATTAGAGACGGTGAGGCTGATGATGATGAGATGTTAGGGTTAAGGTTAGGGTTCCGCCAGTTCTCGTTGTAGAGTGGGCTGCCGGTGGCGGGGTTAGGTGGTAGCGGCGTGGTGGTGGTCGGAGATGGTGGTTGATCGGCTAATTGGGGGTTTTGAGAGAGGAAGGTGGAGGTGGTGATGAATTTGGGTGTTAGGGTTTTGGAAAAAGGTCGGATTTTGCGAGTGAAGATCGCCATTGACGCCATTGTTGTGGAGGTTTGAGTGTGATCAGAGAAGTGGGTGTTGTTGTTAGGGTTTTTGTTTTGGGTTTGGGTTTGTGAGTGAGAGGGTGAAGTGGGTAGATTGGGAGAAGGTTAGGGGGGTGTTTGGTGGTTTGTGAAAGTTAAAGGGTTGGTTTAGTCAAAAAGTAAAACAATTATTATATTACATTTAAACACACAAATAAATTAAACATTTAAACACATAAATAAAACAATTTTTTAACGGCAAATTTCTTTTATTCCATGTTGTCCGTAGGACTTGAACCCAAGACACATCTCTCCCAATGTGTTTACCATCACTTCATTGGTACAACTAAAAGGGTTAACTTCCGTTTTGCTCCTCTTGGATTGGTCGTTTTAATGGTTTTGCCCCTAATACTTTAAAAATGAGTTGACAAAGTTAATTCAGGAGGCTCTTCCGTGGTGTCTGCTTTTCGCAGATGATATTGTGTTAGTTGTTGATAGTAAACAAAGCCTGAATGCGAGGTTAGAAAAGTGGCGAGCAGCTTTAGAAGGCAGAGGTTTAAGGATTAGTCGATCTAAGACTGAGTACTTATATTGTGACTTTAGTGGAGTAGACAACGATGATGACACTCAGATCACCATTGACGGTCAAGTGGTTCCGCAGGTGACTAAGTTCAAGTATCTAGGATCGTTTGTTCAGAGGGATGGGGAGATAGATAGTGATGTTGCCCACCGCATCCAGGTTGGATGCTGTAGGTGAAGAGCTGCCACTGGGTATTGTGCGATAGGAGGTTCCCAACAAAATTGAAAGGAAATTTTTATAGCGTTGCAATTAGACCTGTTATGTTATACAGAACCGACTGTTGGGCCATTAAGGAAGTACAAGCACGCAAGATGGATGTGGCAGAGATGAGAATGCTAAGATGGATGTGTGGGCACACAAGGCTAGACCGGATAAGAAATGATGTTTTTAGGGAGAGGTTATAAGTAGCTAGTATATGAGATAAGATAAAGGAGGGAAGATTGAGATGGTTTGGGCATGTTAAGAGGAGGCAGACGATAGAGCCGGTTAGAGTGGTTGAAACTCTCGAGGTGGATGGGAGGAGGAGTAGAGGCAGACCCAAAATTACTTGGGATGAGCGGATTAGGCAGGATTTGCAAAGATATCACCTCTTTGAGAACATGGTCCATGATAGGAGCTCGTGGAGACATAGGATTAAGGTTAAGGATTCCTAGAAGAGGGTACAATTGTGTTTTTAGGTGTAGTGTATGGTTGTAGATATGTATCTATGTGTATAGGTTGTTTGTGTTGTTATATTTGTCTTGTTTACCATGCACTATTTCACCACTCATGTTATATTGGTAGCTTCACACACACACACACACACCTCATGTTCTATTTATTTCTTTCCTAGGTGTTTTGGAGCCGAGGGTCTCACTAGAAGCAGCCTCTCTATCCCTAGGGGTAGAGGTAAGGTGTGCCTACATCCCACCCTCCCCAGGCCCTACCAATAGCTTTGCTATTTGTGAAATTTTACTGTGTATGATTGATTGATTCCCTCTAATCTATGAAGCTCATCTCTCTTTCACTCACTACCCCTAACACCATCCAAAATGTTTGTTAAGAAGAAGGGCAATCTAGTAATTTTACATGTAGTGCAAGGGTGTTTTGGTAACTTTACAAATAAGAATTTAGTTGTTTATAACTAATCATTAAATTCATTTTTAACTCTCTTTCATCCCTTTCTCTCCTACTTATTATCTATAATACATTCTACCACCATTCCACCAACCACCATCAGCCACCACCATCTAAACCTAGTCGCCGTTGTCAAACCTAGATCAGCCCATTCTGCCGCAACCTAAACTCTTTCTCTCTCTCTCTCCTCTCCGCCAATTACAACCCCTACCACCACAAGTTGGGCAAATCACCGCCCCAATATCATAAACCCTAGATCAGCCCACCCCCTTCTCTAATTGCAGATCTGAACAATAAAACCCCCACCAAAAACCACCCCACCCCACTCCACCGTCCCCCATTCTCTCTCTCACACACATAACCACAACCTCCACCACTAAAGTTTCCAGTAAACCATCATAACCATCACCGCCGGACCTAACTATCACCACCAATCTTGTTTTTGGTTTCAAATGGTGTTTACAATCTCGTTTGTGGTTTTAAATATTGCGTGTAGAACTGCTCTAGGGTTATTAAATCTTCCCCATGGATTCAAATAACGAGAGTTAACTTCAGCATGTGGTGGTGGTAGCATATGGTGGCCGGTTGAGGGATGGGTTTAGGAATGTGATTTATATGTGTTTAATGTCTAATCTTATGCATATTTGATCGTTTATACGTGTGGAATTGGATAACTATAAGAAAATGATATTTTGCAGGTTAACCACGAAGATTGGATGTGTTTTGGGGGATGCTAATGGATTGACAATGAAGATACTGGAAGATGGCATGATAGAGGGCTGAATTACGAAGACGTGGGCGAGAACGATGAATAAAACGGAGCTAAAACGAAGAAGTTATGAAGAAAACAGTTTTGGAAGGAATTTGTCAGGAGTAGGCTACGATAGGAGACCGTAACCTACGGTCCGTCAAGACAAAATGAGCAAAAACATTTTACCGTAACCTACGGTGCTAGGCCGTAGGCTACGGTATGATTTTCGGAAAAGTGCGTGAATTTCAGTTTTAAAGGTATAAAAGGATGCTTGTAAACCCTAGTCGAAGGAGGACTTCCTGGAACGATTTTGGAGCACAAGATACACTTTGGGAGCTTAGTTTTCATTAATAATCATCATTCCTTTCATCAAATCCAAGAGAATGAAGATGAATTCATCCGTATATCAAGCTTTTGACGATAACCCGAGCGAGATGAGTGGCTAATCTCTTAGTGGTTTCCTCCTGGTGGAGGATTCTTGTAAGTGAACCGATGTTTTGTGTTTGAACTTTGTTGGAATCTGGTAATCTAAGCATTCGATGCTTTTTACCAGTTGATTTGATTTGATTGATTGTAAACGATTGTTTTTGCTTTAATTCTTAATTCGAACTCATTCAATTCCTGAGATTTCTAGTAATTGGGATACATTTGATAAGGGTTAGGGTTGGTAATTGCAATTGGTAACTCATATGATAACCTTCCATTGTATGCAATCGAAGTAAGTAGTCTTTGGGTAATCACAATCAGTTAATCAAATTATACAATTATGTCTTTGTAATTGTAAACAATCAAACACAAACACGTAACTGAAGTTTATTTTAAATCTAAAATCCAGAGGAACCATTGTTTTCTCCAACTATTTACAACTCAATTTAGTAACTCGCTAGTTAAATCAAACAAACAACCGAGTTTACAATTTTTGCAATTAGTTTCTGATACTTAGTTCATAACACTTTCCACCATACTCCTCTGGTTCGATACCCTATTTACTCTATCTACAAAGTTTATTTAGGTTTTTGCATAACACTCACGACAGTCATTAAATTGGTGCCGTTGTCGGGGAGTCGTGCGCAAAGTGTTTTGTGTTAAGTGTTTTCAGAAAATAATTAAAAAAAAATCCAAAAAGAGTGTTTACTTAGTTTAGAATTACGCGAGGTTTTCTTGTTTGTGCTTGTGCAGGTGAGCTTGGACGTGTATGCATCATACTCGGAAATTCGGGAAGTCTTCACCGCTAGTGTTCGATCCAGAAATTGAGAGGACAGTTCGGCAGACCCGAGTGTTGCATCGAGAAAACAAAGTTCTACAATCTACAACACTGATACTCAAGTCAATGGAAAACTCAAGCAACCAAGAGAAGCAAACTGAAACCTCACTTCCACAAACCCAATTCACACCAAGCCTACACAACCTTCCCCGAACACCTCTATACCATCTCAACCACCACCACAATCAACTCAACCGGCTACTACTCAACTACCACTAATGCCTCCACCACCGTTTCCCAATCTAGACAACCTACCACCATTCTCAAACCAGCCAACACCTTCCCAATACCCAGTCTTCACCCCAACCTTTAATATCCAACATTCTTCACCGTATGTGAGGATTGTTGCTGATGAGAACCCGGTTCCACCAAACCAAACGCAACCCGTTAACTCATCCACCTCAATTCCCTTACCAACCCAACCTTCACGTTACCACCTAGCTCAGCAACAACAATTTCCCATGTTCGATCAAGGGAATAGCTCAGGGGAGTTTGTTGAAGGTTACGACAAATACGAGATATATGGGGGTACTCAAGTAATAGGCAGGTGGTGAATGCAGGAAGTTATGAAAGATACAACACCGGATATGGTTTTTTAGAAAGAGGGAATCCGGGTACGTCTGGGTACCAACAACATGTTCATCAACCTGCGCCAATCAACCAACAACCGATTCATACAAGGCCAACAGACATTCCGTTACCATCACCAGTGCCTCAAATGCTAAATGCTGGGTCAACAAAAGCCACTCCCAAGAAATCTAATTCCACCGATCAACAACTTCGAGGGTATCCCGAGACGATATGATCAAGGACCGGTACGGGGGATTGAGAGCCATTTTAAACCCGCAATTGCTAACAACCCATCACCGGTTGTAATACCTCTGTTACACGATCGTTCGTTTGAGGTTAGAGCGCAGTCCATCCAAAGTCTACCCAAATACCATGGATTGGCAACCGAGGAACTGTACCTACATATACTCGCTTATGATGCCCGTTGTCTCATTAAGAGGTAAACAAACAGTCCCTTAGCCTTTAAACCTTTTGTGTGACACTTAGTAGTTATTTAGTATATTTAGCCTTCTATCCAGTGATAGATCTAAGAATATTTTTTTGTACTTTGGTGGTAGTTGGTGGGATGGCAACGTATATGTTACTATCAATGTTTTAAAAACCGGTTTAAACCGGATGCCGGATGCTTGGCCGACACGAATCATACCGGTAAATTAAGGAAACGGCAAGGAAGTTGTACCGCCGGTAAGTTGGTTATACCGGTACAGGTTCATACCGGGCCAAAGGTCAAAAATTTGAACTTTTAATTTTTAGGTGTCTAGAAAAGGTGATTATATACCTTCTTAGTTAAAGTGTAAAACTTAGCGTCCACAATTGACTATCCACATCGATCAAACTTTTTCATCACTCAAAGATAGAAAATCATTGGGTTTTTCAAATTAAGTTCTTCAACCGATCATCCAGGTTTACCTTCTTTTGACTTATGTTCAATCATTCATGTTTTTATTTGTTATAGTGTTTGCTAATTGCTATATAATGGTATGTAATCATGAACTTTTGGATAATCTTTTGGTTATGGATTAACTTTTAGAATATTTTTTTTTATTACGGAATGATGTAGTTTTGGATTATTTTTTGAGTTGAAATTATATTTTATGGATTTATAGAGTTAATTAGTTTTCACGGTTGAACCGCCCGGTACAACCCGGTTCAACCGGTTGAACCATTTCCAAGTCTAACCCGGTATGATTAAAATATTGTTTTTTAAAACATTGGTTACTATGGTGATAGTTGGTATGAGCAGGGGCGAGTATAGCTTGTAAATAAGGGTAGCCCCTACCCCTTAACGCTCGGACGGTAGTGTAAATTTTGAAAAAAATGACGTTTTATTGATTTGGTTACCTCTTTTTTTTAAACGTCGCCCTTATATTATATATAGGATGCAGCGAACACGGGTAACCCGAAAACATAACAAACCCATAGAATGGGCCTTCACTGCCTTCACTTGTCAGCTACTCTCATAAGTGCTCCAAGCCTACATTACTGTAACACCCATTCTTATAATTCAAGGTCTAAGTATCATTTACGAAAAACAATCATGTAATTAAGATTACATATGCATTGGAAATTACGGGTTTATTAAAACTTTTTACAATTTAAAAGTATACAACATATCATGTGTACGTTCGTCGTTTAACATAATAACGATGCATAGTGCGGAAGCTTATTTCTTGATCGTGTTCGGTTCTTCGTTGTGCTTGATCGTCCTCCGGTGCTAAAATTTTACCTGAAACTCATAAAACATGAGTTGGATTAGTCATATGTAACTTAGAACGTATTTAAACGGGTTCGCAATGCATTAACGGTTAAAATAAGCGATTTTCGCGAAACTGACACCCGCTCGCGTAGCGCCACTGCCAGTAGCGCTACGCCACTGCTTGTTTTCGACAGAATGTTGTTTACAGGTGCTGCAGATTCCCAGCACGACCTGATTTCATGGAAACGGCCATAACTTCTTCGTTATTGATCCGTTTTACCCGATTATTTTTCCTACGCGTCCGTAATTTAATTCTCCATCTAATGGAGTTAAAATCCAACATCCAACATAAGAAATTTTGAGACTTCTAAGCCTTCGACTCGTTACCTTTTTACCGAATTTTAACCCGTTTATGCATTTTATCAAACAAACGTATTTATTTGATTCCTATATCTCATTCACTTCTTCAAATTAATGTTACCTACTATATTAGGTTCTAACCATAGGTTTATTACACAATTTGAACCCGTTTTCGCTCGTATGCTTATTTTGACCCGTTAAGGGTATTTAAGCACTTAAAAGCTTCGAATCGCTTTCATTCTTTTCTAGCATCTTATTCCAACATTTCTTATCAAGTAATCTTCCACTACAACTATATGTGTGTTGGATTTAATGTGTATATCAATATGCTCCGAGTTTTACCCCTCGGATTATTATTTTACGGCAAAGACTCAATTAGAGCCATTTGACTAACTTATTACATCTTTCACTTCTATACTTATTTTAAGTATTCATCTAATCATGAAATTCGTTTCCAAACAACCTTTAAGGGTTGTTTGTTCAATTTAGCCTACAAGGGCGTTTTGGTCAATTTTGGTCCTTTTACGACGAAGGACTCTCCCTTCAATTATTCAACCAAAATAGCACTTTTATCTACAATATAATTATGCGTACCTGGCCCGGATCAACAAGTAGACCCGATTTATATCTCGTTTTCATTATCACACCATCAATGGTGACGCAATTATCCGATTTGCTAATCGGTCCTGTTAACATAAGACTTGACAACCACATTAGTCGATATTGTCAAATGGTGTTATCACCACCATTCGACCCGTTTGGACTATATGCCCTACATTATTTATTTAATCAAAAACATCATTTTTGATTTCTAATTCATACATCCATCCCATCCCGGATTTTATAACCATACCCTTTTTCGTTTACACTCTTTTCTTACAAATTCAACCCATTTCGGCTTACGCCATGGGTATCCTTTTAACCTTGATTTACATTAGTCGATACTTGACAAATTTCCATATTTCCAATATTATCGTTATCACGTTTACAACGTATCGAATAAACGGGTATTCTACATAAGTGTGTAAATTACACTTACCTCGCATCCACGCCACGCTTTTCTTTCCGTACTTGCTCCGTTTGACCCGCTTCCTTTCCAAGCCTCCACCTAGCTTGTCAAGCGTCAAACTATCATCATAATTCGTAAGACGGTTAGTTTAGTCATTATCACATACGACTATTCCATCTTACGAACTCTATGTCGGAACTACTATTCGACTTCAATGTTGGTTTATTTGACTTTCGATAGTCAACTAACTTCAATCATATTATACGCACAATAAGTTCAATCAACATCACGTTTAGAACCCATATTATTCCGTATTACACGTAGTTAGTCGAGTTAGCCAATTACGCATTTCTTTCATAATTTCATTATGTCAACATTCATTCGGGCATTTTAACAAACACCTAATGTGCATAATATTACTTATTTACTAGCTAGTTCATAACTAGTTATCTTTACCAAGATTTACATCAACACATTCAAACCTCTAAGTCTAGTGTTCATGAACTACATCAAGAACTTATATCATAACCTCAATATTCATCAATCTTACATTCTAATATGAGTGTTCATCATATTAACTTAAAACCCACTTAGCACATAATAGGGTAATTACCAAATCTCTAGTTTTGACAACAATTCATCAAATTTTCTACTAGGGTTTGTTTCTAAACCAAGATATAATCACAATAACACTCATAGACTCAACATTCATTCCAGAATTTCGATTATGATTGTTCATCAAAATCTCAAGGTATCACTAAATCATAAATTTCAACATACCTTATGATCCCCACGACTAGGTGATCATTAATACGTGTTCATGCATCCGATTCGGGCTAGATTTGACCTTCAATTTTGTTGATTTGTTGAAGTTAGGGTTTGAGCTCCCATGGAGCTTCTCCTGGTCGATCAGAACACGCACACAATGCGGGTGTGTGTGTTTTATATTTTTTTTGTTTTAATAAAACAAGTTTCCCACTTGTCCATATTAGTCCCTCATGTTTAGAGATTCATAAATAAAACTATAACTCATAGTTTATTATTTGATTACCCATTACTAACTAGGTTAATTTTACCTAGTTAACTTAGTGGGTTCCGGGAGATAAAAACCCGTTTTATTTTAAGTCCCGTTGACTCGGGCTCTTATAAACTTAATTCCTTAATTCTTCGATTCGCTTGTATTTAAATTATTAGGATTTCTTATTTAAATCCAAATATTTACCGGGTTATTTTCACTGCTAACGGTATTTTACCCGTCTATTAGTATTAACGGAGTTTGATTACCAAATCCGTTTTCGGGGTGTTACAAGTCTACACCCCTTAAAGAGGTTTCGTCCTCGAAACCTTTTCTTACATAATTCATTGAGTTTAAACCCAATGTATTCGATCCGAGAAATATTTTAAACATTACTTATACTTTTTAACCAATCGTTAGTATTACCCGAAAAGTATGGTAACATCTTTTTGGTTACTAATTGTCTACATATCTCATACGACATAGTGTAACTTCGAAATAACGTAATCTCGTTATTTCCACTAGTTTAGTTAACTTAGCGATATCCATCGCTTTCCTATACTATCGAATTTCCTTATAAATCCGTTACTTTGACCCGTTTAAAGGTCTTTAGTGAAATCTTTCACTTTTAGCAACCATTTCTTTTGTTTTCAAATTCATTTATTCGGTTCAGTTATACTGAATCCACCGCTTACAAGCAACCAAATTACTTAAATGACCTTAACCGGTCTCATTAACTAGACTTATTAGTCCAGTTGCTTTTTACCGCTCGCTTGGTTATAATGTGATTCCACTTCACGTTGCATTTCTTGACCGTGATCGTGTCACGTCATACTTAATTTATATCAACCTTTCATTTTCGAAAAGATCACTTTTCGAATATATCGTCTTGCGCCTATCAGCGTCAAGACTTGAATCTTTCATGCTTACTATTCAATTTCCTATCAGAATTTATATTTGTAAAAATGTTATTTCTTACTAAAACTGAATTTTAGTCTAACGTTTTTCTCTTTAACTATGTCAATTACTCATATCAAGGAAATTGGCAACCCCAAATTTATTGTTTTCCGTTCTCGTTTTACGCGGGGAATCGTAACAAGTTCCCTCACCTTACACTATTGACCCGTAGGTTCCTTCACTTAATCTCGTAGGCTATTTCCTTAAGCTTTCATCTCTTTAAGACGAGGCCCTTATGATCCATTTGCTTCAATTCATGACCCGTGGGTCATTTTGGCCACGTAGACCTTTACACTATTTAATATCCCGTAGGTTATGATGATCCCGTAGATCATCTTTTATTCTAGTCTTTATTCCATTGTCTATTTATACATATATAGCTTTAAAGCATCCTTTGTTATGTTTGGAATCGTTTATTTTTGCTTTTGAACTTTAGTTGGCCTTGACCGTAGTCTAAAGCTTCGTTCGTTTACTCTTGGACTAATCTTCCGACTTTATGACTCTTTACGTCATTTACGCGTCGGTTTGTTCTACACTCACCGTTTCTCCGGTTCTTAATTATACTTCTTTAAGACCCATTACCCGGGTTCTTTATCTTAGTGTTTTTAACATTTTTGTTTTGCTAGTTTGCATTTTTCCTATATATATTCCTTTATGACCCATCACGTAGGTTCATTAATGTTTCGCGCTTCCATTATTCAGTTTGTGCTTACTTGCACTACCAAGTTTTTATACCTTATTTATCTCGTTTGACTTGTTCGTGTGAAATTTCATCACTTGTGAACATCAAATTCCATTCCTTATTCGACTCGTTCAACTTTAAAATAGTTGAGCGTAGTTATTAACATTCTGTTTGCAAATTCTCATTGTCTTTTAGTCATGACTCATATTCCGAGTCTTTTGACTTTCTATTTCGCGTTCCCGTCTCTTGGTTTACGCATTCTTTCCAAATCCTACCCATTCATCGGGTATCTTTACCGTAATCATTTTCAAGTAACCATTCTTATATGGTTTTGGACGTTATTTTAATTTATTTGGTCGTCTTAGCGAGATCCATCGCTTTTATTCAATCAAGTCCTTTATTCTTTATTCAATTCGTTTGACTTGTCCATGTGAATTTCATCACTTGTGACAGTCAAACTTTTATCCCTATGCCTTAGCATTCCTATTGGTCGGTCTGTATTTTCTTTTTACTTGATCCTTGTCCCTTCTCTCGGGCTCGTTATTCTTACGTAATACGCTTTCGTCATCCGACTTACGTTTACGTTTACTATCAAACATCTTACTTATTTGATTCATTTGGGTACCATTTAAGTTAGTCCCATTCACCTCACCCTTACTACATCGAACATAAATGTGTCCATCATAAGAAGTTCATGGTACCACGTGTTCACTACTTACTTGGCCAGAGTAAGCGATCAACACTTGGTATACATGACCTTTTTATAATTTTCACATTACACCCCATGTAAGCAATGCCTCTATTTGTTTTTCTTGGAAACAATATCCCGGATAGGTTTTCTATTCAGGTTTTTCCAAGTTTTCAATCTACATATGCAACTTTCAATATCTACATATTTGTTGCATATTACTATTTATGTAATAATTTAAAATGTGCACATGATAATGTTTGCCCCGACGGGCGTTCCTTGCCATTAGCCTTGTTCGCGGTCGTTACGCGGTTTAGTCCTTGGTGAGCATGCTCCTCTTGTCATACTTCAGACTGTTCTTCTATCATATCCGTCGCTTTGTTAAACTCTCGCTATCCTCATATGCGAGTGTCTTTCAACTAAAACATATACAACAGTTAGTAATTTCAACATTAAGGATGCCCGTATTATACTACAAGGCTTTTCTACTATACGCATCAACGCGTGTAATTTCGTTGACTATATCTATTCTATATCATTTTTATTGGTGTAACGTGTATTACACGATAACCATATGTGTTGTTCTCAACACTTTAATCATACTAAACCTTTGATATACATGTACTTACCGGATTTGCGATCAAGCCTCGAACTGAACACCAATCTTTATCTAGAGCGTAAGGTTTAAGTCCAAGCATAGCTTTCCCGCCATACTTGAATCTCTTAAACCAAGGCTCTGATACCAACTTGTAACACCCATTCTTATAATTCAAGGTCTAAGTATCATTTACGAAAAACAATCATGTAATTAAGATTACATATGCATTGGAAATTACGGGTTTATTAAAACTTTTTACAATTTAAAAGTATACAACATATCATGTGTACGTTCGTCGTTTAACATAATAACGATGCATAGTGCGGAAGCTTATTTCTTGATCGTGTTCGGTTCTTCGTTGTGCTTGATCGTCCTCCGGTGCTAAAATTTTACCTGAAACTCATAAAACATGAGTTGGATTAGTCATATGTAACTTAGAACGTATTTAAACGGGTTCGCAATGCATTAACGGTTAAAATAAGCGATTTTCGCGAAACTGACACCCGCTCGCGTAGCGCCACTGCCAATCGTGCTACGCCACTGCTTGTTTTCGACAGAATGTTGTTTACAGGTGCTGCAGATTCCCAGCACGACCTGATTTCACGGAAACGGCCATAACTTCTTCGTTATTGATCCGTTTTACCCGATTCTTTTTCCTACGCGTCCGTAATTTAATTCTCCATCTAATGGAGTTAAAATCCAACATCCAACATAAGAAATTTTGAGACTTCTAAGCCTTCGACTTGTTACCTTTTTACCGAATTTTAACCCGTTTATGCATTTTATCAAACAAACGTATTTATTTGATTCCTATATCTCATTCACTTCTTCAAATTAATGTTACCTACTATATTAGGTTCTAACCATAGGTTTATTACACAATTTGAACCCGTTTTCGCTCGTATGCTTATTTTGACCCGTTAAGGGTATTTAAGCACTTAAAAGCTTGGAATCGCTTTCATTCTTTTCTAGCATCTTATTCCTACATTTCTTATCAAGTAATCTTCCACTACAACTATATGTGTGTTGGATTTAATGTGTATATCAATATGCTCCGAGTTTTACCCCTCGGATTATTATTTTACGGCAAAGACTCAATTAGAGCCATTTGACTAACTTATTACATCTTTCACTTCTATACTTATTTTAAGTATTCATCTAATCATGAAATTCGTTTCCAAACAACCTTTAAGGGTTGTTTGTTCAATTTAGCCTACAAGGGCGTTTTGGTCAATTTTGGTCCTTTTACGACGAAGGACTCTCCCTTCGATTATTCAACCAAAATAGCACTTTTATCTACAATATAATTATGCGTACCTGGCCCGGATCAACAAGTAGACCCGATTTATATCTCGTTTTCATTATCACACCATCAATGGTGACGCAATTATCCGATTTGCTAATCGGTCCTGTTAACATAAGACTTGACAACCACATTAGTCGATATTGTCAAATGGTGTTATCACCACCATTCGACCCGTTTGGACTATATGCCCTACATTATCTATTTAATCAAAAACATCGTTTTTGATTTCTAATTCATACATCCATCCCATCCCGGATTTTATAACCATACCCTTTTTCGTTTACACTCTTTTCTTACAAATTCAACCCATTTCGGCTTACGCCATGGGTATCCTTTTAACCTTGATTTACATTAGTCAATACTTGACAAATTTCCATATTTCCAATATTATCGTTATCACGTTTACAACGTATCGAATAAACGGGTATTCTACATAAGTGTGTAAATTACACTTACCTCGCATCCACGCCACGCTTTTCTTTCCGTACTTGCTCCGTTTGACCCGCTTCCTTTCCAAGCCTCCACCTAGCTTGTCAAGCGTCAAACTATCATCATAATTCGTAAGACGGTTAGTTTAGTCATTATCACATACGACTATTCCATCTTACGAACTCTATGTCGGAACTACTATTCGACTTCAATGTTGGTTTATTTGACTTTCGATAGTCAACTAACTTCAATCATATTATACGCACAATAAGTTCAATCAACATCACGTTTAGAACCCATATTATTCCGTATTACACGTAGTTAGTCGAGTTAGCCAATTACGCGTTTCTTTCATAATTTCATTATGTCAACATTCATTCGGGCATTTTAACAAACACCTAATGTGCATAATATTACTTATTTACTAACTAGTTCATAACTAGTTATCTTTACCAAGATTTACATCAACACATTCAAACCTCTAAGTCTAGTGTTCATGAACTACATCAAGAACTTATATCATAACCTCAATATTCATCAATCTTACATTCTAATATGAGTGTTCATCATATTAACTTAAAACCCACTTAGCACATAATAGGGTAATTACCAAATCCCTAGTTTTGACAACAATTCATCAAATTTTCTACTAGGGTTTGTTTCTAAACCAAGATATAATCACAATAACACTCAAAGACTCAACATTCATTCCAGAATTTCGATTATGATTGTTCATCAAAATCTCAAGGTATCACTAAATCATAAATTTCAACATACCTTATGATCCCCACGACTAGGTGATCATTAATACGTGTTCATGCATCCGATTCGGGCTAGATTTGACCTTCAATTTTGTTGATTTGTTGAAGTTAGGGTTTGAGCTCCCATGGAGCTTCTCCTGGTCGATCAGAACACACACACAATGCGGGTGTGTGTGTTTTATATATTTTTTTTTTGTTTTAATAAAACAAGTTTCCCACTTGTCCATATTAGTCCCTCATGTTTAGAGATTCATAAATAAAACTATAACTCATAGTTTATTATTTGATTACCCATTACTAACTAGGTTAATTTTACCTAGTTAACTTAGTGGGTTCCGGGAGATAAAAACCCGTTTTATTTTAAGTCCCGTTGACTCGGGCTCTTATAAACTTAATTCCTTAATTCTTCGATTCGCTTGTATTTAAATTATTAGGATTTCTTATTTAAATCCAAATATTTACCGGGTTATTTTCACTGCTAACGGTATTTTACCCGTCTATTAGTATTAACGGGGTTTGATTACCAAATCCGTTTTCGGGGTGTTACAATTACATCAAGCCCAACTCTGCATCAGTCCAGATTTAGCCTAATCCACTGCCCTGTACATTAAAAAAAGAGTTAACTTTCGTTTTGCTCCCTATGATTTGGTCACTTTAACGGTTTTGCCCCAATCATTTATAAACGGCCATTTTCCTCCTTAATGTTTTGATCTTGTCGCCTGTTTGCTCCCCGGCTCTAACTCCATCCATATTGTATGTTAACTGAAAGGGTATTTTTGTAATTTCAAGTTAACATACAAGATCCAAGTACCCTTACGTCATACTTGAAATTACCAAAATACCCTTCAAGTTAACATACAACATGGATGGAGTTAGAGCCGAGGAGCAAACGAACGTCAAGATCGAAACATCAAGGAGGAAAATGGCCGTTTTTAAATGATTTGGGCAAAACCGTTAAAGTGACCAAACCATAGGGAGTAAAACGTAAGTTAACTCTTAAAAAAAATATAACAAGTAAACATACAACAAACAAATAAACTATGATGTATTTAGTTAAATTGGAGGATTTCTTAGATCCGCCACTAGGTATGAGCATGTTGAGCCACTTAGGAGTTGGGACGACGGTCAAGACATACGAGGTTGTAGATGCGAACGTTGAGGGTTGAAGTAATAATTCTATGACACTATGGTTATCCCTTGTTTTGGGTACATGCAGTTTGGGTACTCACTAGTGTCGAGTGAAAAATTGTGTAGGACAATAGTTATTTCATAAGTTAAACGAGCTCGAGCTTTTCATAAGTTAAACGAGCTCGAGCCTAATCGAGCCCAAGCTCGGCTTGTTTGCACTTTCGAGAACCCAAATCGGTTTTGCATTATTTGAACTCGAATCCGTTCTAATTTGAATTCAGTTTTTAAAATGTCAAACTCAAAACACCCAAAACCCTATTCCACAAACACTCCTAGTTATTTTTTTTATTTTGTTTGAAGATAAGTGTCGGATGTTGGAATTTCTGGAAAAAAAAACTGTGATTTCTGTAAGAATCAGGGCCGGCCCAAAGGGCTTCAGACCCTAGGCCCAGGCCTAGGGCCACCCAAATTAAAAGGCCTCCAAAATTGGGTGTGTTTTCTTTATACTAGACTCAGTTATTACAAGATAATACACTAAACAGCCCACTAAAAAGGCTTGCAATTGAAACAACCCATTAGTCCATTACCCAAATTGAAAGGCCTACAATCATTAGCTATTATATTAATCGAAAAAGTGTTTTTAGAATAACTTGATTACTTTAATTTCATCAAACAATTTGCCTCAATTAAAGCTAGAAAAATAATTTTTTTTTGAACATATACTATATCTATAAAAACATGTAACTTAAATTTTTTTTAACTACGCCAATTATATATATAGGGTAAGGATATATAGAAAACCACTTTTAGCTAGAAAACCCGGGAAACTCTAAGCTCCCGACATTTTTTTTTTGAAAAAAATAACACATGTAATATACATGTTTTTAAGACTTTTGGGCCAAAAAAAACAAAAAAGCGCCGAAGGGATTTTAAAAAAAAAATAAACAAATTTCAGCATTTTTTGTGTAACACGTGTTACATAGCAAAGTTGCTGAAATTTGTTTATTTTTTTTAAAAAAATCCCTTCGGCGCTTTTTTGTTTTTTTTGGCCCAAAAGTCTTAAAAACATGTATATTACATATGTTATTTTTTTCAAAAAAAAATGTCGGGAGCTTAGAGTTTCCCGGGTTTTCTAGCTAAAAGTGGTTTTCTATTTATCTTTAGCCTATATATATATATATATATATATATATATATAGGTAAAGAGTATGGTACAAATATGGTTATCCTACATTATGTACGCTATATTGTGAGCCGTACACGTGTCCTGATTCAGTTGGGTTTAAGAAGGTTAAATCAGACAATTAACATAACCATCAGAGGGCAAATTCGTCTCTTCGTTCATTCAGCGAGAAGTTCGTTACACTGATATCCCGGTAATTATTATTCAAATCAGTTTCAAATTTTCCATAATTCACAATTTGCAGTTTTCGGTCGTACGTGTTAGGGTTTAATTGAATTTGTCTATTTTCAATGGATCCACAGAGTAGCACTGGACGAACAGAAGATGTTTTTGAAGAAAATCGACCGATCGGTGATCATGCTCAATTATCTGCTTATCAGAGAGTTTCGATTGAGGATGTTTTAAATCCGCGACCTGCAAATCCAATTCCAATTCCAGGTTCAAGTTCAAGTGCTGCAAACGAGATTTCTATTGGTAATTATGTTAATTCAGATATCTAAATTGTTCGTATAATTGTTTTTTGTTTAATCGTAGCATTGTTGTAGATGTTTTTGTAGTTTGAATGTTTGATTTCACTTTTGTATTTTTTCTGAGAACAACATGTTAACTTCGCATGTTATTACTCTCTACAATTCGCATTTGGTTTGTTTTTTTGTAATTTCGCATTTGATTATGTAATAAATCGCACATGTAATTCAATTAATCAATATCATCATTTCGCATGTATTGATCAGATAATTCGCATGTGGTTTATATGACTTTTTTATGTTTTTTATTTTGATTTATGTAGATGAAAGGGTTTACACTCCGGAGGTTCAGGCATCAGCTACACCTGTTGTTGGAATGCAATTTACCTCCATTGAACAAGCATATGCGTTTTATCAATCATATGCTAAGTTAGCTGGTTTTTCTATTCGGAAAAGTGGCGAAGTATACAGCGGTGGTATAATCAAAACTAAGTATTTGGTTTGTTCTAAAGAGGGACATAAGCCTGTGTGTATTGATGATAATTCCAAGTCAAAAAAGCAATTCAAAACAAGGAAAAGGGGGACTATTAGGACCGGATGCAAAGCTCAACTTATGATTTGCACTGTGGACGGTAGATTATATACAGTCAAGAGATTTGTTGATGGTCATAACGATAAGTTTGTTTGTGAAAATGACATTCACATGCTCCCAGCTTACAGACAATTGTCAGATGTCCAGGAGGAGATGGTATGGGAACTAGGCACTTTAAACCTTGGTCCTGTCAAAGCTTTCCATATAATGAGGAAACGTTATGGTGGTTTCGAGAACGTTGGTGCCACAGTTGATGATTGCAAAAATTTTAGGAAGCGAATAAACAGCTATATAGGAGAGTATGACGCTGACATGGTTATAAATAGGATGACTGACAAAAAAGAATATTTAGCTGATTATTCGTTTGAATACTCTGTTGATGATGGCAAACGTTTAACTGGGTTGTTCTGGGCTGATGGTTTATGCAAGCTTAACTATATGGAATTTGGCGATGTGATATCGTTCGATGCAACCTTCAAGACAAACAGGTAACTGTTTCAAAAGACAAACAAGTTTTGTTACTGATTTTTCGCATGTTTTGTCTGCTAATGAGGGTTCAATATCGCAAGTGTAGACAACAGAGTTGTGTTGAATATATCGCATGCCCTTTTTCCCCTGGTTTCGCATTTGATTTTCATTATTTCGCATATAATAAATGTGATTTCGCATTTGTTGTTCAGGTACAAGATGGTGTTTGTTCCGTTCACAGGCATTGACAACCATTATCGGAATGTAACACTCTCAGCTGGGTTGTTGGCATCAGAGAGTATTGAATCATATAAATGGCTTCTAAATTCATTTTTAAAGTCATTTGGTCGGCAGCCTAATGTTGTAGTGACGGATCAAGACCCTGCTATGAAACAGGCTATTGAGGAGGTTTTCCCTAGTAGCAGACACAGATTGTGTATGTGGCACATAATGAAAAAAGTGGCAGATAAGGTAGAGCATGCAACATTTTTGTGTTTTTGTTGGTGTTATTTTTTATTATTATAGTTTTTTGTAATAGACTGATATAAAATGCATTTATTGTTAAAGGTTGGGCACGAGTTGTGCAATAATGACGAGTTTAAAAGGAGAATGTGCGACATTGTTTGGACCGATTCGATTGAGCCCGAAGAATTTGAGAGACAGTGGAAGTTGGTGATGATTGAGTTTGGTCTTACTGAAAACAAATGGATTGATGATATGTTTGGGATGAGATCCATGTGGATTCCGGCTTTTTACCGGCATGAGCCAATGTCAGGTCTTATGAGAACAACTTCAAGATCAGAGAGTGAGAACCATTTTTTTTGTCAGGTTGCTAATTCACAACTCACACTTGTAGAGTTTATGAATCATTTTGATGGGGCAATGGATGTTCAAAGGTTCAATCATAGAAAAAATGATCATATTTCAAGATATACTGAGCCAGCTGATTGGAGTCGAACTACATTGGAAAAAGATGCTGCTAAGATCTACACCAGGTCTATATTTTTTGATCAGCAATCAGAGATTCATGGAACAATTTCCGAATGTTTGCCGATGGACACCAAAGTTGAAAGTCCACGTATCAGAATATTATTATTGAAGGACTTTACAGCACATGGTGATGGTTTATTGGAGGTATTTTTCATTTTTTTTAGATATGCGAATTCTTTACATTACATATGCGATTTTAGTTTATTTACTTTACATTAACTTTTTAGAATTGCGAAATTGTTATGTTCCACATGCGATATTAATTTTACTTAATTACATGATTATTTAAACATGCGAAATTGTTATCTTTATACATGCGATTTTAAATCTTATTTTATTTTATTTTTTTTGGTTATTTTTTGCTAGGTGTGGTTCAAGAATCTTGAAAATGATGTAACTGCACAGTGTAGCTGTTTGCGTTTTGAGCAGTATGGGCTGCTATGCAAACACATCTATTTTCTTTTCAAGATGTTTGGTGTTAAAGAAATACCAAACAAATATGTTATGAAGAGATGGACGAAGGATGTGGTGCCGAATGAGTTGAATGTGAAGTACAATTTAAATGTGGGTGGCAAGGATGTGCAACACAAGGCTAAACGGATTGCTCGTGAAATCATTCATACAGGGGAGTATTTGGTTAGTAATTTGATTTCCGACCTTGATCAACTTGTTTTAGTGAGGGATCAAATGATGCAGCTTAAAGAGAGAGTTGATCAGAGTCGCATAACCAAGCAACTTGATCCAAAATTTGACCGATTTTCAAAGTTGATTGGTTATCAACAACCAGTAACTAATGCCCCCCTACTGTTCGTGTGCCGGCTGGTATAAGAAACAAAGGCCGCGGCTCGCATAGAAGGATTTTATCTAAGAAGGAACAAATGATCAGCCGCAAAGGGAAAAGGTCAAGGACATGTAGTGTATGCAATGTAAAAGGTCATGACATTCGGACTTGCGAGGAGCTGAAAGGCAAACAACAAGGTAAACAGCAAAAAAAGAAGAAGAAGGGTGTCCAGATTGAAGATGGTTTGAGAGACAAAGACAATGAGGGTGAAGACGACGAAGAGGAAGATGACTTTGAAGATTACATTAGTGATGATGGATCCGATGAAGATCAGTGGGAAGAGGTGTCTGGAGATGAAGATGACGAGGATGAGTAATGGTTTTTTAAATGTAAATGCGAATTTACACGGAACACATGCGATTTTAAATTCATTTATGTATATCATTTTTCACATGCGATTTTAGTAGTATAAACATGCGATTTTATATGCATCAGTTTATATTTATTTATATGATTTTTTACATGCGATTTCTCCTCTAATACATGCGATTTTGAGTTATTATGGCAAAGATCCCTAATTCATTCATGCGATTTTAAATTATATTAAAGCATAAGATTTGTTCAAAACATATATCCAAAATAATAGTTATTGTCTAACACAGCCACAACCACAAAAGGATTAAAAATATAAATTAGTTACTTGAAGAGAATGATTTTGTCACGTGCAGAAGAGCTGAACTTCATCTTCTCCTTCACAGTGTTCAGAGCATCTGTTAGGAAAGAGAAGGCCAAGTCATCAGATCGAGATTGCTCCTTTAGGTGATCCAAAGCTCTGTCTCTGAATGTTGATGGTGGTTGTTGAAGTAGCTTTTCCCATACTTCTTGATTGTTAATGATTTGTTCAAGGATTTTGCCCTGCACATCAAGAATCAGATGAGAAGAAGTGACATCAGTGCTTGAAAATAGCTCTTTGATTGCAATGGTTTTGATTTTTTCTATATCTTCAGATGCCATTTTTGTTGTCTGTGTTTTTGTGTGTGTTTTTTTTGGTCTTCTATGTCTTAATATGGAAGGTAGTTATCAAGGTTTTTTATATTAATATAGTAAATTTATTATATAGGTAGGGTGGTAAGTTCAGTAGTATTCATTGTAAAACTCATCATTACATGTCAAATTATAGTCACATCGTTAATAAATTAAGTTTTTGTATATAAAATAATATCATTTTTAGTTTTTAAGATTGGTAGTTTTTTTTTTGTATTTTTTATTACAAAGTATTTTTTTTTAAGTTTTTTTTTTGCACTCTTCCTTATTCGAAATCGCACTTGATTGGAAAGTAATTCGCAAACCGTAAGAAACATACATTTAAATATCATTTTCTATGATATCGCATGTGTAATATATCTAAAATCGCAAACTATATGAAGAGATTTTGTAAGTGTTTGAAAACGCATGTGCATTATCCTGAAATTCGCAAACTATATGAAATCTCAAAGAATTCTTAACTTTTTACTGATATCGCATATGCATCACATAAAATTCGCAAACTATATGAAATGTCAAAGAATTCATATCCTGAAATTCGCAAACTATATGAAATCTCAAAGAATTCTTAACTTTTTACTGATATCGCATATGCATCACATAAAATTCGCAAACTATATGAAATGTCAAAGAATTCATTTTTATACCGAATTCGCATTTGTATTGTCGACGTTTTCGCACATGATTTGACAAACTGCATCATCTTCTTCGATAGTCAGTGCATACAGAATTTCTAAATTCATCAGAAGTTCATTTTATCAGAAGAATTTGATGAATAGGAATCGATCGATTTGGTGAATAAGAATCGATCGATTTTTTGTTAATTGTTATAATTTCGTCTTTGGTTTTGATTTAGGATCTTTCGTTATGATTTTTGAGGTTTTTTTTGCCGTTATCAGGTGTTTTGATTTTAAATCTGACGTTTTTAACCTTGGCGGTTTCTTTTTTATGAATCCTAGGTTGATAAATTTAATAGAAAAATGCGCTGTTTAAGGAAGATGATCCGACGGTTGTAGACGACGCGTACATAATGTACGATTAGAGGATTTGTATGATAACCGGCCTCTATATATATATATATATATATATATATATATTTTAATTGCCTGACCCAAGCCCTGGTAAAGAAGGTGGATTTGTTACTAAATATGTTGGAAAGAATAATTTTCCAAAAGGGTCTCCACTTTGTACTTCGCTTTGGGCCTCCGAAAACGTAGGAACGGCCCTGGTAAGAATGAGTAACATCTGAAAATAGAAGTTTGCCAATGAATGAAATAATACAAGACCTTCAATGGAGGTTCAAAGTAAGAATCATTAAATAATTAATAATAAAAGGCGAACCACTTTTTAGCCATTAAATCATGTTGGATCCAATAAATGATTGATTGAGATCTTTAATCAATTCACTCCATGAATTATATAAAATCTTGGTGTTTTTCTGTCTACTAATGATCATGATCAGAGGGCAAAAGTAATTTATTTGGTTGCTAAGTATTAATTTACCCCATACATAATAAGCCAATAATCACACCTTAAATTAACATAATACCATTTGTACTCGGTACATAATGGACGACATTACCGATGATTGATTTTCTGGTGCATTGACAGCCCTATGATCTTTTAATGTGGAGGTCATGTGTTCGAGTCAACAGCTTCTACAATATATTAAACATTTGTTTCCATATCATATTCCCACAATCAAGGTAGCAATTATTATTTCACAAAAGTAAAAGCAAAACCAAAAGAAAACGAAATTGGAGTGGACGGCAAGAAAAAGAAAAGCTGAAGACGACTTTGGTCAACCACACCTTTTTCTGTTCACTTAATTTCACAAACATTTCAAAGTAAGTGAAAGTTGGAGTATAAATTTTCTCAGAATTTGGTTATAAGTCTTAGTCAACTAATTTAATAGGAGAAATAAATAAAGTAAAATGATTTTAGATCTTATGTATACATACACAGTAGTTCCACTGGGTTTTGCTTTAGAAAGCATGAGGAGATAAGTGGTATTTTGTGTCCATTTATGTATGCAAACTTAAGCAATCAATTTGGTTACACATTCTTGTTTTTTTTTATTAGTTCCAAAAGGATGTAATAGATTGATGACATCCTCATTTAGGTTGCTATCCGGAGTATCGGGTGCAGTCAACCTGACACGAACCTGAAAATAGTGTCAGCCATATAAGCCCAAACATGAAAAGTGTAGCCACGTGTTAACATACACACGACATGTTCAGCCCGATTATTTTCATTTTTTTTGTCTTTTTACTCTAAAACTGCACATTTAAAAAAAAATTACAAATGTGTATAAACTTACATTTTAACCTAGAGAGCCAACATTTTATTACCCCAGAAAAACAAAGACCCCACCTCCAACAAGGTGATAGAGAGGTATCAAAGTACAGGCCCCAAAATTAAAACCATATGTTCTTTTCTCTTTGTAACTTTTATATATTGTTTTACACTTTCGGTTATAAAAGTGCCATCTATCTTCATATTCAAAACCATGATCAACAGCTCCTTCTAAGCTTTTAACTTCTATAGCTCTTTTTTTTTCCTGTTCAGATTTACACCATTTTATATAAAATATCATGTCTTCCATTGAAGATGTGAAGCACTTGCAGATTCCTCTCCAAGAATTATCAGATGCGACTAACGCATTTTCTGAAGCGAATTTTCTTGCAAGGGGTGGATTTGGGATGGTCTACAAAGGCGTATCTGCTAAACATGGCAACATCGCCATAAAGATATTGGATCCTGGGCTAGGCCAAGGAGACAATGAATTCCGAACAGAGATCGCTTTACTATCGGTTTATAAACATGAAAATATCGTCTCACTTCTTGGATTTTGTGACGAAGATGGGCAGAAGATACTTGTTTACAAGTATGAAAGCAATGGGAGTCTCGACAAACATTTGAGCCGCGCGGATCTAACCTGGATCCAACGACTTCAGATATGTCTAGATGCTGCTCGTGGATTGCAGTATCTTCATGATGATGTTGAACCTCATCGTCGGATTCTCCATCGTGACGTCAAAAGCTCCAACATTCTTTTGGATGAGAACTGGAAAGCTAAAGTCTCTGATTTTGGGTTGTCCAAAATGGGTCCAGCGAATACGCAGTCTACCTTTCTAGTCACTAGAGTGTGTGGCACAATTGGATATATTGATCCAGACTACCTGAATACTGGTTTTCTCACACAAAAATCTGATGTTTACTCTTTTGGGGTAGTGTTGTTTGAGGTTCTATGTGGAAGGCTATCACGTGTTACAAAGTACAACGACAAGCGTGAATATTTGATTAATTTGGTCAAAATACATCGCGGAAGGAAAACATTAGATGAGATCATTGATTCCAATATGCGGAAACAGATAAAGAAGGCTTCGTTAGTTACGTTTTCACGCATTGCCTACAAATGTTTGAAGAGCGGAAATGAACGTCCAACAATGAAGAAGGTCGTGGAACAACTACAGAAAGCTCTTGATGAACAGCTAGTAAGTTCTTTCTTTTCCATCAACTTTTTATACATTTTTTTAGTAAATATAACATTATGTTTATACTATTTATATGAATGTATAGCTATATTTTGTATACTATTTATATGAACGTATAGTTATATATAAAAGGTACTGTAAATAAAAAGAAATCAATAATTAACAAATGTAAAACAAGTCAAGCTCCATCGTTAATGAGACATGCTCAAGTTCTTTTAACTTAAATAAGCCAGTTTGAAATTCAATCTCACTAACCTTAATTGTGTTTTTATTTGCGAATTAATTTTTTTGTTTCATGAAGTTTGGTATAGATGCAAAACTACTGTTATTGTGATCTATTGATTATAACTTGTAAAATATGATAAGAGTTCTTAGTTTTACGAAACTTTGTGATTTTTTAATCAGCTTGACGGTGATGGTAAACGCTTGAAGACTTTGGCGCTTGAAAATGAGAACCCAGTATCTAAACCAAAAGTTGAAAGAAGTACAAGCAAGAAAGCAAAAAACGGTGTAAAATTGCCTGAACCACCCAAACAAGATTACATTCATGTTAGAGCAAGAAGAGATCAAGCCACTGGTAGCCACAGTCAAGCAGAAAGGGTAACATTTTGAACTTTATAAAGTAATTTTAATATATTTATAAACATCAAGATTCTTGTGTAGCTATCCTTTATTTGGCTGAATTTTGACAGATTATAAACCCCGAATCTAAACCAAAAGTTGAAAGAAGTACAAGCAAGAAAGCAAAAAACAGTGTAAAACTGCCTGAACCACCGAAACAAGATTACATTCATGTTAGAGCAAGAAGAGGTCAAGCCACTAGTAGCCAAGGTCAAGCAGAAAGGGTAACATTTTGAACTTTATAAAATAATTTTAATATATTTATAAAGATCAAGATTCTTGTGTAGCTATCCTTTTTTTGGCCGGATTTTGACAGATTATATGAATATATCGTCAGGTTAGAAGAGAGAAGATAGAAGAAAGAATGAAAATTCTTCAAGATCTTGTCCCCGGTGGTAATAAGGTGTGATTTATTGTTCTTGTACCATTGACTCTATTTTATTTAAAGGAATAATGGATTTTAATAATCCTAACTATTAGCCGTTGGTCGGCAACGATCCCAACTTAAAAAAGAACCAGTGGGGGTCCCACCATTTCATATATTGTAAACCAATGGACTCATTGATGTTCAGGTTACTGGGAAAGCACCATTGCTTGATGAGATAATTAACTACATTCAATCGCTACAGCAACAGGTCGAGGTAAGCATATAATGTTTGTGTCAAATTGGATTTGGATTAAATACTTGTGGAAATTTCGATCCATTTATTTATGAACAGGTACATTTGGGTTGCGTTTTATTTCTTACGGGTCAACTGAGTAAAATATACTGAAATGGGATTTGGATTAAATAAAGATCACAACTTTGACCCATTTACTTATAAATGGGTACGTTTAGGTTATGTTTGATTTCTAACGGGTCAAATAAGTAAAATGAAGATCATCAGCTTAAAAGGGAATGTGTCTACGTCTCAAAACCGTATTTAGATTACATAAATATGTTAGCTTTGACCCATTTACTCATGAACAAGTTTATTTGGGTTATGATTTATTTCTAAAGGTTCAAATGAATAAAATAAATAATATTAGCTTAAAAGGGAACATGTAAAACTGGATTTGGTTTAAATAAAGATAGGAAACTTTGACCCATTTACTTATGAATAAATTATTTGGGTTTTCTTGATTTCTAACTTGTTAAGTGCATAAAATAAAGAATTTGCCCAAAAAGGAACATGTCAAATGGGATTAGGGTTTAAATAAAGACCGAAAGGTTTTGCTTATAAACAGGTGCATTTGGGTTATGTTTTAAGTTTAATGATCAGCCAAATCAGTAAAAATAAATTATCAAAGGCAACATGTCTAGGATTAGGTTGACTAATTCTTCGCTTGCTTTACCTAACAAGTCAATGTTGGTGTTTCAGTTTGGTCAACAATTGTTCGACATGGTTGAGGTGTCGTTTGCTTCACAACCCACAAGGGAATATAGTAACGGATCATCACCAGAATGGTTGCACATGCAAATCGGTGGCAGCGCTGAAAGAACAACAATATTTCATCAATGGCAATAAATACTCACTAAAAGAGGCCATGAAATAGGTTGACTTTGATATCTAAATTGAGCTAATGATTTGGAGATTACCGAAAAGAAAAGAGCTATATGTGTTTAAACTATATATAAATCTCCATATTTTCGTTTTACAAGATGAACATGTGTATGTATGCATGTATTTTTTTGCTAATATGTCTGTTTACTCGCAAACAACTTGATGAAATTGTTTGTCCAATTGCATTAAAAACTAGAAACGTAATGTGTATATATTGCAATCTATTTCTAGAGTCAAATAAATTTCAATCCATTTTACACTTGAAGGTTTGAAGTTTCCAAGCATATTGGACGTAATTCAATTTTAAAGTGACCGTTATCCTATTAGCCGTTTGAAGTTGTTATCGGATGAGAATAATGTGCATGGTCAAGCTAGTTCCTGGTTTTATGGCTTGATCCAGTTTTTACGTATTGATTGTTATGTTTTCTTTTGTTGAAGTTTTTAGCCGTTGCATGTATTTCCTATATAAGTGTTGAAGTATTATCAATAAAATCATCCGAGTTTGTGCAATATTTGTGATTAGACTTTCTGTTTTGCTCTATCATTTGGTATCAGAGCAAACCAGGTTCTGATCAATCTCTCAATTATCTTTCTCACTTTCAATCCGTTTTTCATCCAATGGCCTGGAATAACACGAACCCTAGTACCGTGAATGCAACGCTTCCGATCTTCAAAGGTGAAGGTTATGAATTTTGGAAGATCCGAATGAAGACCATTCTCATGTCACAAGATCTTTGGGATTTTGTGGAAAACGGTTTCAATGCAGCAGACGTTGATCGAATGAGACTCCGAGATAATAAGAGAAAAGATGCTCGTACACTTTCTCTTATTCATTCTGGTGTCCATGATGAATTATTTTCCCGTATTGCAGGTGCAACAACATCCAAACAGGCTTGGACTCTCTTGCAAAACGAGTATGAAGGAGACACAAAGGTCCAGATGGTGAAGTTACAAGGTCTGCAGAGAGATTTTGAAACCATACATATGAAAGAAGGGGAACCAGTGGGAGATTTTCTGTCAAAAGTAATGAAGATTGTTAATCAACAAAGGGCTTATGGTGAAGATGTATCTGATCAGAAAGTTATGGAGAAAGTATTGAGGAGTTTGCCTGTCAAGTGGGATCACATTGTGGCTGCCATTGAAGAATCAAAAGATCTAAGTGTGTTAACCTTTGATCAATTGATGGGGTCATTGCAGTCACATGAAGCAAGAATTAATAGAGGAAATGAAAATGTTGCTGAAGAGCAGGTGTTACAAGCCAAAGAAGAAGATGCTGGCCTGTTTATGAGAAGCAGAGGAAGAGGACCTCCGAGAGGAAGAGGACCTCCGAGAGGAAGAGGTCGTGGTCGAGGAAGAACAAATGAACGAGGAAAAGCAGGTATTCAATGTTATAACTGCAACAAATTCGGTCATCTCAGTAGAGATTGCTGGAATGAACCACAAGCATCCCCTGCCATAGGAGATGATAATGATGAAGAAGAAGGGCAATTGTTCATGGTTGTGGAAGATGATGAAGAAGTAGCATTGGTGACAACAAAAGATGAGGTTAATCCTTCTCACATCTGGTTTCTTGATAGTGGTTGCTCAAACCATATGATAGGTCAGTTATCATTATTTAAGAAACTAGATAAAACTAAAACTATAGCTGTGAGAATGGGAAATGGTAAGAAAATTATTGTTGAAGGGAAAGGGTCTATAAGGCTTGAAGTAGCAGGTGGCCAGTTTAAGACATTAGATGATGTCTATTATGCACCTGATCTAGGTTATAATCTGCTAAGTGTTAGGCAACTGATGAAAACGAGACATAGGTTGGTATTTGATGAAGGTGCATGCACAATTATTAAGAAGCAAACTGGTGAGACGGTGTGTATGATTCCTGTTGCTAGTAATAACACGTTTCCTCTTGATGTTTCAAATGCAAATAATGTAGCCTTCGCCACTATTGTTGATGAGTCGTATATGTGGCATCTAAGATTTGGGCATCTTAATGAACGAAGCTTGCAAAGCTTGAGTAGCAACCAGCTGGTTTATGGATTGCCAAAAATCAGAAATTGGAATGTTTGTGAAAGTTGTGTCAGTGGAAAGATGACAAGGGCTCCTTTTCTGTCCCAAGGAACTAGAACATCTGAAGTTCTTGACTTAATTCATGCTGATGTATGTGGACCTATGTCAACAAAATCCTTGGGCGGAAGCAGGTACTTCTTATTATTCATTGATGATGTAAGCAGGATGACTTGGGTTTATTTTCTACATAGAAAAGATGAAGTATTTGATAAGTTTAAAGTCTTTAAAGCCAAAGATGAAAATGAAACAAGTAGGAAGATTAAGGCCTTTCGAAGTGACAGAGGTGGAGAATTCTGTTCAAATGAGTTTATGGCATTTTGTGAGCAAGAAGGAATAAGGAGGGATTTGACACCTCCCTATACACCGGAACACAATGGAGTTTCTGAGAGGAAGAACAGAACCATAGGAGAAATGGCCCTGAGCATGTTGCATGAAAAGAATCTCAGTAATGTATTCTGGAGTGAAGCCGTTGCCACAGCCGTTTATCTCAGAAACTTGTCACCAACAAAGGCTCTTGATGAAGCTACACCTTTTCAGGTATGGTATAATCGCATTCCTTCAGTTCATCATTTAAAAGTTTTTGGGTGTGTTGCATATAGTCACATTCCCAAGCAGCAAAGAAGGAAGATGGAAGAAAAAGCCTGCAAATGTATTTTCATTGGTTATTCACCAAACTCTAAAGCCTACAGACTATATGATCCAGTGAAAAGAAGAGTTGTGACCAGTAGAAATGTAGTGTTTGATGAACATGCAAAGTGGACCGATAATCAAGAAGATAAGCATGGATTGCCTGCTGAATTGGTTACTATTTGGGAGCCTGAAGATAGTGGAGATAATAATGAAAGTGGCAGCAATAATTCAGTCAATGAAGAAGATGAAACCAATGATCAAAGTGAGCCCAACTCTGGAAGTAGCAACAACAATCCCAGAACCAAGTCGTTGAATCAGGTTTATCAAGAAACTGTCCCTCTTAATAATGATCAAGTGCAACAACTGTATGAATGCCAACTGGTTTTGTCATCAATGGAGCCAAAATCGTATGTGGAAGCTGCGAAGAATCAACAGTGGAGAATGGCTATGATTCAAGAATTGAAGTCTCTAGAAGAACACAAGACCTGGTCCCTGGTTGAACTGCCTAGTGATCAACAGGCTATTGGTCTCAAGTGGGTGTTTAGAGTGAAAATGGATGCAAGTGGTGAAATCAAGAAGTATAAAGCCAAGATTGTGGCAAAGGGATATGCTCAGGAATATGGCATCAACTATGAAGAGACTTTTGCTCCTGTAGCACGATTCGAAACAATTAGAGTGATTCTCTCATTAGCGGCTCAACAAAAGTGGGCTATTTTTCAACTTGATGTCAAGTCTGCCTTTTTGAACGGGCCTTTACAAGAGGAAGTTTATGTGACACAACCACCAGGATTTGAAGTTAAAGGTGAAGAGCATAAGGTTTACAGGCTGCACAAGGCTCTCTATGGTCTCAAGCAATCGCCAAGGGCATGGTATGAATGTATCAACTCCTATTTAAATGATAATTCATATCTGAGACTCACAAGTGAGCCTACTGTTTATATAAAGAGGACTGATGAAGGTGATATTATTATCATTTGCATTTATGTTGATGATATAATATATACCAGCTCCTCTCCACATTTGATAGAAGAATTCAAAATGAAAATGATTCAAGAGTTTGATATGACTGATTTAGGGAAGTTAGCTTACTTCCTTGGATTGGATATTAATCAAACAATGGATGGTGTTTTTGTGTCACAAAAGAAATATGCCACAGATCTTCTTAAGAAATTCGGTATGTGGGGATGCAAGGGTGTAGTAACACCTATGAATAAAGGTGAAAAGTTACAAGGAGATGATGCAGGCAAGGTTGATGGAACTGAGTTCAGAAGTTTAGTGGGAGGATTGTTATACTTGACTCATACAAGGCCTGAATTAGCATTTGCAGTTGGATTCATTGCAAGATATATGCAATGTCCAACTTCAAAACATCATGGAGCAGCAAGAAGAATTCTGAGGTATGTGGCAGCAACACTTGATTATGGTATATGGTGTTGATGCACTTATGTCTGCACTTTGTCTGTATTCGGTCACAATGTAAAACGATGTCTTGTTAGTCTTGTAAGTTTGACCAAGTCAACCATCCTCCTGGTTTGACTTGGCCAAACAGTCAACATTATGTTAGTAAGCTGCTGGGTCGAAGGATGTACCATCGAAGGATTGCATTGATCCTTCGATGATAAGCTCGATAGATGTCATTCGATAGATGGACCACGAAAGATCCCATCTTTCGTGGTACTTATGGATCGTTCGAGCTGTTCCTGGTCGAAAGATGATCTTTCAACCGGTCTGCATGATCCTTCGACCAGACCTGCAGTGTTCGGGTATAAATACCCGTGTGTTGTGTTCACTTCGATAGCTAGACACTTAGACAGAACAGGAACACACACACACTAGAGAGAGTTTGCAGAACTGATTTGTAAACCTTGTGCTTGTAACGGACCTTTCATACGTTTAATACAAGTGGTGTTAATCGTTGAGTCTTGTGTGTTGATTATTTGCGTGTTCTATCTCGGTTTGCTATCTCGGTTGGATTCCGCACAACCGGGTTGGTTTGTACACAAGGATTAGGCGACTAGATCCTCCCCTAGCCGGACCTACAAGTGGTATCAGAGCCTTGGCTCTTATCCTTGTTAAAACCGAGGTGTTCTTGGTGTTTTTCGGGATTTTATAGTTCATATTTTCTGGAAATATTGCTGTTTTTGCTGTTTGTTCTTATAAAAACCTTGTCACTTTTCATTGTCACATGTTAAAAATGGGTTTTTAGTGAAGTTGCTAGCATAAACGGGTTTTGGATAGTTGTCGGTTTGCTGGAAATTCTTGTATTTCTGGGTTTGTTCTTCATAATATTACACATTTGATCTTGAAAAATTTGAATCACAAAGTGTTTGTGTGTTGGAAGTTGTATTTTGTTTTTAAAATATTGATCATTACCCGGTTGGTGAAAAACCTGCATGTTCAGACCTGAAAGATATGGTCTGAACATACTTTCTGCCGAAAGTTCTCACCAACCCGTCAACTTTTTCACCAACTTGTCACCGATTGTCAACTGTGTCAGAACCATTCGAAAGATATCCTTCGAACTCGAAAGACCATCTTTCGATCAGTGGAGGTTCGATAGATCATCATCCTTCGAACCAAGGAATCATTTCGAAACATTCATCTTTAGGACTACTGTTCATTTTCGAAAGACAAGGATCCTTCGATTGGGGAGTCTTTCGAAGTCATCTTTCGATTTCATCTTTCGGTCTACAGTACTTTTTCGAAGGATAAGGATCCTTCGGTTGGAGAATCTTTCGAAAAACATTGTTCGAAATTCAACAGAGATCTTTCGAACCCTGTTGATCCTTCGAACAGGTGTGGATCTTTCGATCATCAGTCTGTTTGTGCTTAACAGTTTGTGTTTTTCAAGTGTCTTTCGAACAGGTATCCTTCGGCTGATCAAAAATGAATCCAAGGTGGAATACTTTGGTAAATACAGATATGTATTTTGGTACTCCGTCATCTTCCGCACCGGTATCTTCACAGGCTAATGCAATTTCTACCGGCCAATGGGCATTTGTATCCAATCAAGTTCCAAGTGTTCAAAGCATTCTTTTAAGCGAAAGCGAAACGGGAAGTTTGAATAGACCTCCAAAGTTGATGCATTTATATGAATATCCAGGATGGATTGATAGATTTCATACATACGTTCTTGGCCAAAATACAGAATTGTGGTTGCGGTTTATTACTGATTTCGATCAAACAATAGAGGTTGCCGCATCATCTGCTGCTACGTTTGCCGATCTCACGGAAGATCAGAAGAAAGTCTATGATCTAGAAAAGAAGGCATACGCCATTCTCACTCAGGCCTTAAGTAAAGATATCTATCATCAGTTCGTCAGTTATAAGACTACAAAAAGGTTGTGGGACGCGTTGAAAACAAGGGGCGTAGGAAATGAAGCAACACGTCAGTTGAGAAAAGAGTTGCTGAAGAAAGAGTTTGATGGTTTTACGTGTATGGAGAATGAGTCGTTGGGTGATTTGACAAGTCGATTTAATCACTTGTTGACTGAATTGACAAATTTTGGGGTTGTTACAACTCCTGTAGAGATTGTGAAGAGGTTTGCAGATGCATTGCCACCTCAGTGGAATACGTTCTTGGAAATCATGAAGTACAATGGTACTTTAGCTACAACGAGCTTCAACGACTTTGTTCAAATTCTAGAAAACAAGAATCAGGAAGAAACTCTGAAGGCAAAAAGAATTCCCGTGCCTCAAAATCCTGAAATGTATTTTGGAACCTCTAGCACCTCTACAAAACCTTCTTCGCATGCTCCAATTCAAACAGCTTTTGTGACTAGCACAGATATGTATGGCAATACTATCCAAGTGCCGGTTCCTCCAAAGACAGACATGTATGGAAATCTGCTAGAACCAGTCCCTCAATCAGCACCACAACAGCAACGGCCTTTCAGACCAACTGATATGTTCGGAAATCCTTTACCAACAACAGATATGTATGGGAATCCGCTTCCTCCTCAACAGCAAGCTTGTTATGGAAGCACATCATCTGCTGGTCAGCAATCAAAGCCAGATACAGTACGGCTCGACACCTCAAGCTTTTCTAAAGTCAGTGTGGAAGTAGCAAAGGAACACATGGAGCTGCTAAACACTGTGGTGAGCGCATACTGTGGATTAGTGGAAGGTCAGATTGGTAATATTAATCTGACACAAGAAGACTATCAGCAGATTGATAAAGAGGAGATGGAGATGATGGACATTAAGTGGGCCTTTGCCAGTGCTGTTAGGAGAGCAAAGGATTTCATGGAAAGAACAGGCCGAACCAGCTTGGAAAGCAAGAAAGACACCAAGTATGGGTTTGATAAACAGGCTGTTAAATGCTTCAACTGTGGTGAACGTGGTCATTTCAAGCGTGAATGTACAAGGCCATCTCAGCATGGGAACCAGAATCCTTTCCGAGGTCAAGGCAACAGGGCAAATCAGAACCAAGGAAGGAACAACGAACGAACACTGGTGCCTGTCAATAACCAGAGTCAAGTAGGACCATCTAATGCCAACCAGGCACTAGTGGTTCAGGTAGACGAAGGTTGTGATTGGTCAATCCAATTGGGAAACGATGCACCAGATGGAACCGCTTGTTTTGCTGAAGTGGTTAATGATCTTAAACACGCCAGTGGTGGAGAATCTTCCACCAATGGTGATGTATCTTCTGAGGATGAAGACTCTTCCGGGTACAGTGGAAGTTCAGATGAAGAGTCCTCTGCTTCAGGCAATGATCAGGAAGATGACACATCAACTGCATCAGTTAATGCAGACATTGATGAACTTTTGGAGGAAGCTGCAGCAGGAATTCAAAGAAGATCTATTCTGGTGGATCAAGCTGCTTATTCTTCGTCTTCTCTCCATTCAGCCTTTATGGCGAATGTCGACAGTTCATCAAGTCAGGTATGTGTCGACGAACCCACTTCTGTTAGCTGTAATAACTGTGATAGTTTGCATGATAGATGTGCTGTGTTGGAAGCAAACATGTCTGAGTTGCAAGGCAAACACGATGCTTTACAAGCTAGTTTGTTTGAATTGCAAGACAAACATGTTTCTGTGAATGATAGGTGGTGTGAATTGCAAAGCAAACACAAGGCTTTGCAAGAGAAATATGATGTGACATTTATTCATAATCAGAAATTGACAGTTGATATTTCAAAGTGCACTGAAGCCAATATGTTTTATGAAAACCATGAAAAGGATTATAAATCAATGATTGAAACATTGAAGAAAGATAAAACAGAGTTAACTAAAATGGTTTCCAGAAAACAAACGGACATTAATTTGTATATCACTCGTCTTGAGGTAATGCAAAAAGAAATGGCTTGTGTTAAAACAGAAAGTGAGGCGATCCGACTCAAGTTAGACAGTTATTTGAGTTCTAGCTATGTGTTGGATCACATCATTGATGTTCAAAAAGAGAAAAAGGATGTCACATGCATAGGTTACAAGAAATGTCCACCACCCGTGAGAAACAATTTTGATGCTTTGCCTGATGAGGAGTATAGGACTCACTTTGAGCCATCTGTTCCTTTGGACATTGAGGAATTTGCAGCAGGGCTCGGATACAAGAAAGAAGTATCGTCAGATTCAGATGTGTCAGCAGATACATATGTAACTGCTGAACAGAATCAGGATCCTCCAGTGGTGGTTGAGGATGTTGATTCTTCTGATGATGAGTCTGATGATACTGATTCGGAAAAGTCTGATGCAGTAGTCAAAGAAGAGGACATACCTCTTGAGAATCATATCCTATGTGATCCTCCCACAAAACCTGCTAAGACTGTTCCAACCGAGTCCACATCTGCAAAAGAGTCGGAGAGTGTGGATTTGCTGTACACTCTTGTTGGTGATGATAAAATCTATTCAGACAAAGATTTTCCTATTAAAAATGTTAATCAATCTTTAATCAGTAAAGTCTTTGAAAATTCTACACGTAAGTTTTTGGGAAAGACAGGACCACATGTTACAGTTACACAGTGTCCTCCTATCCCAAAGGCTGAAGTTAGAAAACAGTTTGGGAACAAGAAATTACCAACAGTGCCAAAACAGCAAAACCATACCAAAACAAATGGTAAGACACCGGCTCAAGATCAAAAGAAGCCGAATCAGAAGAAGAAGAAGAATGTAAACTTTGTGAAATCGAAGGGAACGGACAAAATTGAAAAGTTTGCAAATCAATCTAACCTAGATTTTGTCCAAAAGGCAACAGTGATGAAAAGGAATGAACCAAGTAGTTCAAAACCTAGTACCTCGGGTTCACAAAGTTCATCATCGGCAAGACGACCACATGATACTTCGGGGTTTGTTGAACGAAGATCATGTTTTGAATGTGGTACAATTGGGCATATCATTCGAAATTGCCCGTATCTTCATAAGTTGAAAGCCAAAGAAGATGATCCCCGTGAACGCAATAACCAAAGGCGATCTGTTTCTGTAAAACAAGATCCCCGACTCATAAGAGAAAGGGAAAAGAAACAGAAACGCCAACAGGTCAAGAAAATTGAAAAGGAAATTAAAACCGACGTGGTTCACAAACCATCTGTTTCAGTTAAACCAGTTAATTCAAAGTCTTCAAAAACTTCAAACAATCAAACTGGTAAAACTCAACAGACCTGGAAACCAAAAACGGTTACTGAATCAGGGGGACCATCACAATTTCCGAATCATCAAAAAGTGGAAGTTATTGTTGTTGATAAAAATGGAAGACCCAAGACCACAATGGCTTGGGT
Organism: Helianthus tuberosus; assembly: GCA_030545235.1. Classification (NCBI taxonomy): domain Eukaryota; kingdom Viridiplantae; phylum Streptophyta; class Magnoliopsida; order Asterales; family Asteraceae; genus Helianthus; species Helianthus tuberosus. Next base: position 18,918,513 of record CM060395.1, read on the forward strand.
CCCCATCTCCAACTAATCGATTGAGTTAATGTGCAGGGTGTTCCAGGAGGAACTATCAGTAGTCATTGGATTGTTGATAGTGGGGCATCCAGGCACATGACAGGCGACATGAAGCTTCTCTACGACGTCAAATCTATTAGAGGAGGTTATGTTGCTTTTGCTGGAGACAAGGGCGGATATATAACGGGTGAAGGAATGATTTCCAACGGGGTTGTTAGCTTTGACAAGATCAACTTTGTGCAACAACTTGATCACAATCTTCTTAGTGTTTCTCAAATTTGTGACAAGCAGTTCTCAGTACACTTTGATGCTAATGGATGTTATGTGCTGAAACCCGGCTTCAAAATTCCAAAAGAATGGATTCTCTTGTCGGCTCCAAGGATAAATGATCTGTATGTCCTTGATATGAGCCAAGCTATCACAACGTCTGCACAAGCAACATGTTTCGTTTCTAAAGCCACAGAAAAAGACACAATCTCTTGGCACAGACGAATGGGTCACATTCACTTACGCAAAATGAATTATTTGGTGTCAAATGAATTGGTGAATGGTGTTCCTCTTAAAAATTTCCATCTTCAAGACGTCTGTGTTTCGTGCCAAAAAGGAAAACAAACGAAGAAGCGACACCCTACAAAGAAAGTCAACACGGTGGCTGTTCCTCTTGAACGTTTGCACATGGATTTGTTCGGTCCTGTCAAGCACAAAAGCATTAGGAATGATCAATATTGCCTCGTGATAACTGATGATTATTCAAGATTTTCTTGGGTGGCGTTCATGGCACATAAGAGTGAAACCTTCGGTATTATCAAAAACTTGATCATTCAGATTGAGAATCTCTATAACTTGAAGGTTAGGCGGATACGCAGCGACAATGGTACTGAATTCAAAAATCATTCCATGGCGGAGTTTTGCACTTCAAAAGGTATTCTTCACGAATTTAGTGCAGCTTATACTCCTCAACAGAATGGCGTCGCTGAACGTAAGAACCGCACATTGATCGAGACTGCTAGGACTATGTTGGTAGAGTCGCAGCTACCCATTCCATTCTGGACTGAAGCTGTGTCTTCTGCATGCTATACGTTGAACCGAGTCCTTACAGTCAAAAGGCACAACAAGACCTGCTTTGAGCTTATCAACAAACGGAAGCCAGACTTGTCTTATCTTGAACCGTTTGGAGCTCCTTGCACTATTATCGATCCTAATGGAAAGTTTGGGGCAAGAGCAATTGAAGGATACTTTCTTGGGTATTCCACCCCAAACTTAAGAGTCTGGAATCTAGAGACTAAAAGGGTCGAGGAATGGTCTGAAGTCAGAGTACAAAGGCACACTTTACCAGTTAGAAATCCTGGTCAGCCTTGGATGTTTGAGTACGATGACTTTTTCAATTCGATCAATGTTGAAGCCGTTGAAGAAAGTGCTGCGGCAAGGATGTTTTTCGAGAGCGACAATGCAACAGATTCACCGTTGGTTCGTCCCATTATAGTCAATCAAGAACCATCTTCAGTGAACAATAATGCTCTCGACAATGAGGATTTTCAAGATGCTACCGAATTGAACGAATCTTCAGAGGATGATGAATTTCTCGATGCAGATCAAGAAGCTCCAACAGCAGTTCATGGTATTTCAGAGGGTACACCTCCAGTGGATGTCACTCGAACAGCTGAAACTTCTGCATCATCCTCTTCGTCAATTCCGGGCCTTGAATTGATTGTTGATCTGAATCTCAACAATCTGGGTACAAATATTCCAGTTCAAGATAATCCAGAAACAAGGATTCATAATACCCATCCTCAACAAAACATCATCGGGAATGTACAAAGTGGCGTTCAAACCAGAAACATGTTGCGAAACAACAACAATGCAGGCTTGTATGCAACTATCCGAGAATCTGGTCAACAGAATGATTGGTCTTTCGCGTGTTATGTCTCACAGGAAGAACCAAGAACTTGGAAAGATGCTTTGAAAGATAGCTCATGGGTTGAAGCGATGCAGGAAGAACTGCAACAATTCCAGAAGCTTGGTGTCTGGAAACTCGTAGAGAAACCTGCTGGATACAAGAAGATTGGTACCCGTTGGGTGTTTAAATGCAAAAAGGATGACCGTGGGATTGTTATTCGAAACAAAGCAAGGCTAGTCGTTCAAGGTTTTCGTCAGATTGAAGGAATTGACTACAACGAAGTATATGCACCTGTTGCACGTCTAGAAGCCATTCGGATCTTTCTGGCCTATGCCTCATTCAAAGGTTTCAAGGTATACCAGATGGACGTGAAGAGTGCTTTCTTACATGGTGTGGTGGAAGAAGAGGTGTACGTCGAACAGCCTCCAGGTTTTGAAGATCCTATCCATCCCGATCGGGTTTGGTTGCTCAACAAAGCTCTATATGGTCTACATCAAGCACCGCGAGCTTGGTACGCAACCTTATCTAATTATCTGCTGGAGAACGGTTTTCGCAGAGGTCTTATCGACTGCACTCTTTTCATCAAAGAACAAGATGGAGATCTTCTACTGGTACAGGTATACGTTGATGATATTATATTTGGTTCTACTAACGATGTTTTGTGTAGGGATTTCGAGCGTGTTATGCAGGATAAATTCGAGATGAGTGCTATGGGGGAAATGACTTTCTTTTTGGGCCTACAAGTACAACAAACAGAGTCTGGGATATTCATCCATCAGACTAAATATGTTGGTGACATCTTGAGCCGGTTCCAGATGTCTGATGCAACGCCCATTGGTACCCCATTGCCACAAAATCACGGAATTACTCCAGACTTGAAGGGTCAAGATGTTAGCCCCTCATACTACCGCGCGATGATTGGATCTCTTATGTACCTCACAGCATCAAGACCAGATATAATGTACCCAACGTGCCTGCTTGCCAGATATCAAGTGAACCCGAAGGCCTCACATCTTGCAGCTGTAAAAAGGATTTTTCGTTATTTGAAGGGTTACCCTGACACCGGTCTGTGGTACCCTAGGGATAATAACTTTGACTTGATCGCTTTCAGTGATTCTGATTTTGGCGGATGCAAAATCGACGGCAAATCCACAACGGCTGGATGTCAGTTTTTGGGAAATCGCCTAGTCACATGGCAGTGCAAGAAGCAGACGTGCGTCGCTACATCAACATGCGAAGCTGAATACATTGCTGCCTCAAGTTGTTGCTCCCAAGTCCTGTGGATACAACAACAAATGCGTGATTACGGTTTTGAATTCCTAACTACTCCTATTTACGTCGATAATTCTGCTGCCTTACAGATCACTAAAAATCCTGTGCAGCATTCAAAGACTAAGCACATCGACATTAAGTATCACTTCATACGTGATTGCTTTGAGAAAAGGCTAATCGATGTTGCTTACGTCCACACCGATGACCAACGTGCCGACCTTTTTACCAAAGCTTTTGACAAATCAAGATTTGACTATTTATTATTGGTAAACGGCATTAAGGTCAAGCAAGAGTAAATCCAACATCGGAAAATCATTTTTGTAAATACCTTTGTGTTTTAAATTTGTCTTAGTTTATTGATTTTAGGGGGAGTAAATCCAAAATTTAAAAATCCAAAAACATTGAAAAATTTCAAAAACACAAAAACAATAGAAAAACAAAAATGAGTTTCCTGGCGAGCAAAAGAGAAAATGATAGTACATCAGTGGTCTGTCTAAACCTCTTTAAACCTTAAAATGAAAAACGATAAGCAGCTCTATATAAGATGTATCGGTAGGCTCACAATTATTTTAAAGTGTGCAGGGTGATATAAACTTAAATCGACTGAAGACTGGGTGGGAACCATTCATTGGCATATGGTCTTAGTACCGAAATTTCGTTTGAGAGATTGCCGAGGTTCTGAGATATTCGGTCTTTATGCTGCTTATCATCTGGGTATCATGGTTGTATCTTTTACCGAAAAATAAACGGGGACGCAAGTCTAGATCTTCCATGATACTATACATACGTGTACATATTGCATTCGACCTCAATAAGTGATAAACAATCACATGTCCAAACAAAATAAGTGATAAATTATCACAAATTCTTTCCGGGAGTCAAGTTCGTCTCTCTGCTGTACGAAAGTACTGACCTGTTCACGGACTTGCTCCTGTGCCCTCATGCATATGAAAATCAAGTTCCTCATCAATAAGTGATTCTATCACATAGGGCTTGTTTTCAAACAAAATAAGTGAGAATCTCACATCATATACGGTCAAACAGATGATAATCGGTATACTCACCGGTAAGATGAACCCTCGTGCATACCTTGATACGGGAATGTGTCGTGATGTGGATGAACACCGGTCGGTAAGTATAAATCATAGATTAACGTATCCCTTCGCCATGATTACAAATGATAAGTTGAGCTTATGTGGACAACAATACCGATAATTGTTATAGGATGCTTATCTTAATGTTAACTAAAAGAACAACAAGAGCGTTTTGGCATGACCGTACACTGATATGATTCTCTTACCCTCGAAACTCACAAAAAGAATGTCTGTATATATTTATTTACTGCTTTCAGTCTTTACTTTTGAAATATTCAAAAATACCAAAAAGATTTTAAGTGTGTTTTAATATAAAATTTATAAAAGCCAAAAAGATTTTATCTTTATTTTATTTTCGATCGTACGATGTTGGAGCTCGAGTCTTCGTTACCTGAAACCTGAACGAAAACCGAAAACGACTAAATCTTCATAAACGGTCGAAATTTGCAAAGTGTTGAAAGTTAAAATTGAAATTGATAAAATACTTTAAACTTTCAAACTGTCGGACGGTGTTTGTTTAAACAATGGTCACATGTGTGTCGTTTACTTATGATATTCCAAGCAGTTGTTCTCATTACGCATTTAGATTTCTTGCATGTGCAGATTCTAAAGGCAAGGAGAACATGGTCGATGACAAGCTTCGGAATGAAGACACGACGTGAAGGCACTCAAATGACGAAGATGATCGAGTGGCCGCTGACCATCATCAACACCACAAGGATCTCACTTCATAAAGATCAAGTATTTCACGAGCATAACTCAAGGGGGAGCTTATGTTAAGGGGGAGTTTGTCAACACACTTCCTACCTGAACCAGGGGAGTTTGTTGGTACACTTTCTGCTTTCAAAACGTGAAGACTTTGAAGATCCTCCGACATTGAAGACTTGAATAGAAGTCAAAGACTTGAAGACACGAGAACTTACAAGATCGAAGATCGAGACAAAACAACAGCTGATTGTTGATAAGCCAGACAAAGCTACAGCCAAGGGGGAGTTTGTTGATGCACTTATGTCTGCACTTTGTCTGTATTCGGTCACAATGTAAAACGATGTCTTGTTAGTCTTGTAAGTTTGACCAAGTCAACCATCCTCCTGGTTTGACTTGGCCAAACAGTCAACATTATGTTAGTAAGCTGCTGGGTCGAAGGATGTACCATCGAAGGATTGCATTGATCCTTCGATGATAAGCTCGATAGATGTCATTCGATAGATGGACCACGAAAGATCCCATCTTTCGTGGTACTTATGGATCGTTCGAGCTGTTCCTGGTCGAAAGATGATCTTTCGACCGGTCTGCATGATCCTTCGACCAGACCTGCAGTGTTCGGGTATAAATACCCGTGTGTTGTGTTCACTTCGATAGCTAGACACTTAGACAGAACAGGAACACACACACACTAGAGAGAGTTTGCAGAACTGATTTGTAAACCTTGTGCTTGTAACGGACCTTTCATACGTTTAATACAAGTGGTGTTAATCGTTGAGTCTTGTGTGTTGATTATTTGCGTGTTCTATCTCGGTTTGCTATCTCGGTTGGATTCCGCACAACCGGGTTGGTTTGTACACAAGGATTAGGCGACTAGATCCTCCCCTAGCCGGACCTACATATGGTATGAAGGAGATGTAGCTGTCAAGTTAATCGGTTACTCGGATAGTGATTGGGCTAGATCAAATGAAGATAGAAAGAGTATATCAGCCTATGTGTTCTCAATCGGTAGTAGTGTAGTGTCTTGGAGCTCAAAGAAGCAGCAAGTTGTGGCTCTTTCATCAACTGGAGCAGCATGTCAAGCAATCTAGATGAGGCAACTATTAAATGAATTGGGCTATAAACAAGAAGAGGCAACTGAGATCTATTGTGACAATGAATCAGCCATCTTCATGACAAAGAATGCAGCATTTCATAGCAGAAGCAAACACATTGATTTCAAGTTTCATTACATTAAAAGCATGGTAGACTCAAAGCAGATAGAACTAAAGCCTTGCAAGACTGAAGATCAGATTGCTGATTTACTGACAAAGTGTAGGATCGTGTTTCGACCTGAATGAGTCGTTCAGAGGAGTTTTCTCTGTTTCAGGTGCGGAATAACAAGAAACGGAGTAGAAATAGCTGATTCTTCACTAATATCACTGATTCTATTGATTTAACAAACGATTACATCCAAATCTCGATCCGGCAGCACTTCGGTACGAGTTACAAGATCTTATCTTATGAGGTTCGCTTATGTCCTATATATAGGGCATGGAGATCCGCTTCAATGGACATGTCCGAATAAGCGGACCTGACACATAAGCGGACCTCCTATGATAGGTCCCCACATACGGACATGTACACATGAGCGGACCTCATATGTACACAAAAGCGGACCTACTAGGTGACATATAAGCGGACCTACTAGTTAACACCTAAATACAATCCTATTTTCATCTAACACGTGCCCTGATCTAACACTTTAAAACCAAGACTCGAAACAAGACGAAGACAACAGATGTAGTGCACCAACAAACTCCCCCTCAGATGTTGACGAGTCGCAGTGTCGAGTCTTTGACAATGTCGTATCTTTAAGTCTTCAGTCTTGATCAGTCTTCTAGCTGCCTTCACTCTAACCGGCTCTATCCTATCTCCAATTCTCTTTCAGGATCTCTGGCTCCTAGCTCTAGCATCTTCAGACTCTCTTTCTCTAACAGACTCCCTCTCAACTTGTGCTGGGATCGTAGTCTGGCTTTCACAGGTTCAGGTATCGTAACCTGACTCACCTGCATATTCTCTACCCAAAACATAAGTTTCATAAAAGATAATATATAACAAATTTAGAAACTTCACTAATCACTTGAAGATACAACCCTGAATAGAAAGATTTATCATGTCAATTTCTGATGAACCACTAGAATGATTATCATTATCATTTCACACATTTTCAAACAAACTTTCCCAAACCTGTTCGTCATGTTCAGCACTCGGAATTTTGAAAATCAGCTTTTCAACATCAGTTGTCGAAAATCTTTTTGACTTTTTCAAAATTTATGCTAAAACGCACCGAAAACCTTTTTTTGGATTTTTTAAAAGAATGAAATGCAGTAAAAAAAATATTTACAAACAATATTTTTGTGAGTTTGCGTTAGAGGATCATATCAGTTTTTGAGACAAATCACCAACACCGTTAAGCTTCATTTCATTTTAAGCTCTAAACGATTCACCTAGATTGTCAGTATATTGATCCACTTAAATTTTCACACAAAGTTCAATTGATCCGAGATACGAGGTTAATGTTTTAAACTCTTGAACTTATTCGTGTGTCCCACTACTTGAATATACTCCCGTATCCAGATCCCAATATTCAGTCTTACAGGTGAGTATACCACAGATGATATCTGTAAGGGAATAAATTATAGTGCGAGGGCCGTGAGAGCTCAGGTCGATCTTTCGATACGCAGAGAGATGACGGCTTCGACTTTTGGTGGGTCCCCTTTAGAGGATCTTTTGCATTACAACAGCAGCGACTATCAATTTTATTGTTTCATCAGCTTGCTGAGGGCAATGCTATGTTTCAAGCATTTGCAGAAAGCATTATCCGGGGACTAGGTCAGAAATTTCTTTCAGCAGAAGTCCCGGGATAATACCCCAGATATTACTGAACATAAAGACCTAGTATCTCAGAATAAGGGACCTTTCAAACAAGATTTCAGGGGTTACCTATATATCCAAGTTTGTGTTAACCCACAGAACAAGCAAGTTTGAAATTTATGTTTATATCTCGTCACAATTTACTAAATGTGTAAAAACCTACTGACACATCCACAGTGAGATCGTTTATCACTATTTAACTTTTCATTTCTTTAGCATGCCGTGATCGTCCACTGATGTACTATCATTTCCTCTTTTGTACAACAAAACTCTTTTTCATTTTATCATGTTTTTGGCTTTTTCAATTTTTCAAATGTTTTTGGATTTTCTGAAAATTTTTACTCCCCCTAAAATGCAAACACATTTTAGGAAATTTGAAAACAAACTGTACAAGAAACATGACAACTGATATCGAATCACTTCAATTCGCCATCCACTTGGCATAAACAATCAGAACTCCCCCTTACAACAAACTATTTTCCCATTGTGATTTCAAAACACTTAAGTTTGTTTTAATCAAATGGTTTTTCCGGAAAATAAATTTGATTTTACCAATTGTAGGTTAGGGGTGTGGCTCATCACATTGTCTTTCAAAATATCACTTGTAAGAATGATCCAATCAAGTTCAACTTAATGACCTTGATTAACCACTTGTAAATGAAAACTTCTTTCAACCACTTACACGTTCACTCACCAACCATAACCACTTCTAAATCAAAATATAACAATTTGAATATACCACATGTACTTTACCAACTGTACCACTTGTAGGATCATTTGCTAAGAAAGATGCCGATTCCTGCTCCACTCTTACCAACCTGGGAGCTCCGGCAAGTCAGGAATTTTATGGTGAAAATGCTGTTACCCAAGCCTGACCAGCCTTGGGTGATTTTGGTGGTAAACATCTGTCCCACCAACATTTTGACTTGTAAAATTCTTGAGCATTTTTCACTTTCCTGTCAACCATCTTATCAAAAATATGTTTGACTTTCCCGTTGAAAGCCTTCTCAACATCAAATTCTCCCTCATCAGCGAAGAATTGATTTGAGATCTCTACCTTTCCCACTTTCTTCATCAAATTTTCCTTTGACAATGACGGAAAGTTTTCCTCGTTCATCTCAGGAACGAAATTATCAACCTTTTTCTCAACACATGACTCCTCTGATTTTATGGAAGCAGATTCATTGTCAGAATTTCCCTCAGATTTAACCACCCACTTTTGTTTACTCAAATCACCTTTTCTTTTGTAAAACCGTTTTGAACTTTCTCCTTCCTCAGAAGTAGAATTTTCAAACTTTTTAACAATTTTTACAGGTTGTTCTTTCTTATCAACACAAGTCTTTCTCAAACCAAAGTTAGAAGAAACTTCCTGTTTTTTATAGTTGGTCTTGGGGCAATTCCAAGCTATATGTCCAACTTCTTGACATTTGAAACAGGTTCTTCTGTCAACTCTTTCAGCAAACCTTCTCACATTCTTTTTTACTTCAGCAAGAAACTCTTGATTCGACTGCTTCCAGAACGGTTTCTTCTGTTCATCCTCTGAACTTCCTCCTGAAACAAATTTTGTTTTTGGTTTATAAGTTTTCTGATTTTTATAATTTTCTGAAGAATTGAAACCTAATCCATTCTTTTTGTAATTACGGTTATGGTTCGGTTTCTTTCGATAACCTGAACCAGAACTGTAACCCTTTTTCTTGTTCAATCTCTGTTGAACTCTTGAAGTGTACTTTTTAGGTTTTTCAGCAAGATTTAAATCTTTTATTTCAGAAATATTAATTTCTGTTAATTTGAAAACCTGTTTGATCATTTCAGTTTTGACACTTCTTATTGGAAATTCCTCATCAGAATATAATTTGTCTGAATCATACAAAGTATAAGCTACTTTGATTGACCCGTCATTCAAATTAGATTTTGATAACAGGAATTCTCTATTGTAAACCCTGTTAACCGGTGAACTCGAACTCTTTTCAGACGAACTCTGACTTTCAGACTTAGACTCCGACTTTGACTCTTCATCCGTATCTAACACCTGATCGACAACTTTCTTTACTAACTCAGACTCATGATCAGTGTCAGACGCTGTGAATGTAACATCAATATTGTCTGGTAATTCATCAATGATTTCAGACTTTAACTTGATGTTGACTGCCTTTTTTAGACGCTCCTCGTTAGGATTCCTTGGAGAATAAGTTTCATGGATCGGGGGCGGACATCTGTTATACTTGACACTTGGTTTCTTACCAGTATCAGTATCTTCAGTCTTTTTATCCATGAAAGCTTCTAGACCTGCAACAGTAGGATAAACACGATCAATCAAGTAATCACATGTAGTGTAACTCAACAGTAATCGTTTAATCCTTTCACTCTCAATCTTCTCAAGTTCCACTTCTTTCTTTAACTGTGCACAATCTTCAATATACTCATTGATGACGCTTTGTTTTGTCATTAACGTTCCACTCATTTTCTCCATTGCTTTTTCAATCTCAGAATTTGTTTTCTTCAAACTGTCAACTGTTCTGTTTAGCACATCATATGATTCTTTAATATACTTCACATCAGACAGTAAGTCTTCTTTAATCTTTTCTAATTCAGCAATCTTCTTATCTTTCTCCTCACAAACTTGACAAGGCTCTTCACATTTCAAACACGGTTTAACTATCTCAACTATCTTTTCTACCTCTACAATTTTCTCAACTTCGACTAGTTTTTCAACTTCAACTAGTTTTTCAACTTCAACAATCTTTTCGACAATCTTTTCTACTTCGACATTTTTTTCAATTTCAACAATCTTTTCGACAATCTTTTCTACTTCGACAATTTTTTCAATTTCAACAATCTTTTCAACCTCAACAATCTTATCAACAACTTTCTCTACTTCGACAATTTCTTCTCCTGCTTCTGTCTTTTCAGCAGCTTGCATTTTTGATGCTTCCAGCTCTTTCCTCAATCTTGCCATCTTCTTTTGGTACAACATCTCCATTTTATCTGCAAAAAACAAATTAAAACTAGTTAGATCAATGCCTTTTCTAGCTTTGTTGAGATGTTCTTCCTCATCATCGGTATCCACATCGCTTCCAAGATCAGGAAATATCGGGATTCTTTTCTCACTAGCTTCTTCACCTAGTATTCTTGCAACACAAGCTGAACCAGGTATGTATTTATCCCAACTAAACCCTTCAGCAACAAATTCATCATCTTGATTGATAAGTAAAGCTTTCTTCTTTCCATCTTCAATAACATGACCATGTGCAGTTTGTGGTTGTTGAGCAATCTGATGGAAAATTGCTTTCTGATAATAGTTGTTCTTTTCTTGATTTCCGGTTACTTCTTTACTTTTGCACTCTCTTTTAAAATGTCCTTTTCCTTTGCAACGGAAACAGGTAACTTTTGATTTGTCAAAACCCAGTTGAGAAGTAGCCATTCCTCGAAATTCATCCCTACCAGTAATCTCTTGAAACTTTTCAGCTCTCCTCCAAGCACTTGCTAAGCACCATTTGATATCCATCAATTCAAGTTCTTCAGCATCAATTTGGTCGTAATCTTCTTTGGTAAGCATCGGATTCCCAATCTTCCCACCGATCAAACTTTCATAAGATTCTAACATAGTAACCAGTGATGCCATGTGCTGCTTTGCAACTTCTGGAGACAGATTCTGACCATTTTGAATGTTTAAGGTAACATTGCACTGAAGATGTGTTGAATTTTGTAGTTGAGAAGTTGATGTTGCGCTATTTGGATCAAAACTTGAAAATGATGAAGAAAATCCACCACTTTGAGTCACATTGCTACTCTTTGTTCCAGATGAACTGTCAGCACTATAACCAGTTTGAATCTTCGGGCTAGGGCTAGAAGTGGCCTCAAACTTGTTCCCTCTGTAATACAAACTGACATCTTGTTTGGCATTTGGATTCGTCATTATAGCAGTCTTTTGAATATCCAGCTCATGTTCCTCAATCTTCTGGATAAACTGTGCCAAGTTCATACTCTCAGTCTTTCTCAAGAGTTTCACAATCATCAGATAAGTTCCCCACTTCTGTTGGGGTAATGCCTCTGCTAACTTATCAACCCACTCATCATCATCTTTCTGAATACTCAATCTTTTCATTTCTAGAACCAGATGACAGTATCTATCTATTGTTTCCTTTGTTGTTTCATGATCAAATGCAGTAAATATGTCAAACAACTTCTTCAATAAGGCCTTTTTGTTTTTGATCATATCAGCACTCCCTCGGAATTTCTGAAGTAAAGCTTCCCAGATTGATCTAGCAGTTCCATTATGTTGAAGAAGGACAAAGATGTCTTCTTTAACTGCTTGCTGTAAAATGCTGATCATCATCTTCTCACTAGTGTATTTCAACTTATCAGCTTCAGTAAAATCATTGAAACCTTTTTCCAACCCTCGTTCATTCTTTGGATTCTCATAATCTTTCAGTAAAGAACACCAAGCATCGAATCTGTAAGCCTGAATCCAATTCTCAAAACGGTTTTTCCAACCCTGAAAATCTTCAATATACATGAGCTTTGGCGGCTTTTGATGAGTCCCCGTTTCATTTTCACTGTATAAATTCTCAGCAGCAGTGATAGGTGCAACCGGTGTTGCAAAGGCATTGTAGAATTCCTCGTCCATGTCTTCGGTAAACTTGATCATATAAGTGGATCTCCTCAAGCGGACCTAACGAATAAGCGGACCTGACGAATAAGCGGACCTGACGAATAAGCGGACCTGACGAATAAGCGGATCTGACGAATAAGCGGACCTGATTACAATTTGGAGCGGACCTACTGATAAAGTGACATTGAAGCGGACCTGATTGCAATTTGGAGCGGACCTACTGATAAAGTGACATTGAAGCGGACCTGATTGCAATTTGGAGCGGACCTACTGATAAAGTGACATTGAAGCGGACCTGATTGCAATTTGGAGCGGACCTGATTGCAAAATATGTCCGAATAAGCGGACCTGAACCTGTCTTTGGAGCGGACCTACCAAATGTCCGAATAAGCGGACCCTAGTTCGAGTTCAATTTTGTCCATTTTTACTTTGATTTTAAGTATCAACTTCTCAGGGATTTGTCTATGTTCAATTGCACATAATCTGTTAAATTTTGAGCGGATTCCGACCGTTAAATCTCGTTCTGATGAAGAAAGAAGGTGTAGAAGTAAGAAATGATGATGAAATCCAGCTATTCTCTGCAGAACTCCTCCTCCTGAAGCTCTGATACCAATTGTAGGATCGTGTTTCGACCTGAACGAGTCGTTCAGAGGAGTTTTCTCTGTTTCAGGTGCGGAATAACAAGAAACGGAGTAGAAATAGCTGATTCTTCACTAATATCACTGATTCTATTGATTTAACAAACGATTACATCCAAATCTCGATCCGGCAGCACTTCGGTACGAGTTACAAGATCTTATCTTATGAGGTTCGCTTATGTCCTATATATAGGGCATGGAGATCCGCTTCAATGGACATGTCCGAATAAGCGGACCTGACACATAAGCGGACCTCCTATGATAGGTCCCCACATACGGACATGTACACATAAGCGGACCTCATATGTACACAAAAGCGGACCTACTAGGTGACATATAAGCGGACCTACTAGTTAACACCTAAATACAATCCTATTTTCATCTAACACGTGCCCTGATCTAACACTTTAAAACCAAGACTCGAAACAAGACGAAGACAACAGATGTAGTGCACCAACACAAAGCCACTTGGACCGGACCAGTTCAGTTATTTTAGGGAAGCTCTCGGAGTCAGAAAGATTGAATTAAAGGAGGGTATTGGACGTAATTCAATCTTAAAGTGACCGTTATCCTATTAGCCGTTTGAAGTTGTTATCGGATGAGAATAATGTGCATGGTCAAGCTAGTTCCTGGTTTTATGGCTTGATCCAGTTTTTACGTATTGATTGTTATGTTTTCTTTTGTTGAAGTTTTTAGCCGTTGCATGTATTTCCTATATAAGTGTTGAAGTATTATCAATAAAATCATCCGAGTTTGTGCAATATTTGTGATTAGACTTTCTGTTTTGCTCTATCAAAGCATATGTGTCCAAAACTATCAATATATCATGTGTTTTTCTGTTCAAGTGCTGTAATGTGTCCATATTATGTATATTAATTTCATCATTAAATAAAGTAGCCAAACATAATGATTTCGATATTTATAACATAACAGAAGATGTTAACATACTATATGTAGATTGTTTCTTTGATATGTACATTGGAGTGTCATTACAGACTTACAGTTACTTAAACTATTTCTATAATGTGCTAAAAATTATTGAGTTTTTGCCATGTTGGCATTTAATACATTTGCTTCCACTACGTAGACTTTGGTTGTTTGTTTTTACAACTGTTAAAACCCTATCGCTGTTCATACTATTCATGTTGAATGCGGTATTTGGGCTTTTTCTTTTATTATAAATGTTCAACATGATTAGTGGCTGGATCCTGGTTTGCCACACGTCTCGTGCTAAAACCCCACTAGTGGAATTTGATGGTGTGACTGAGTTAGCCTTTAAACCTTTCGTGTGACACTTTGTAGTTAGAAAGTTTGGCCTTCTACCCCAATTATGGTAGCGGTTTGAGGGACTATATCTTTGTTGTACTTTGGTGGTAGTTGATAGTAAGGCAACGTATATGTTACTATGGTGATAGTTGGTATGAGCATGCAGAGCCACTTAGGAGTTGGGAGGACGATCAAGACATAAAAGGTTGTAGATGTGAACGTTGAGGGTTTCAGTAATAACTCTGTGACGCTATGGTTATCCCTTGTTTTCGGTACATTCAGTTTGGGTACTCACTAGTGTCGAGTGAAGAATCATGTGTTGGACAGGAGGAAGAACATGTTCAAAAGAAACAAGCTCTTAAGCCTAGTCGAGCTTAGGCTCGGCTCGTTTGCACCCCTACTTTCGAACCCGAATCAGATTTGTACTATTTGAAGTCGAATCTATTCTAATTTGAATTCAGTTTATAAATGTCAAACCCGAATGAACCAAAACCCAATTCCATAAACACTCCTAGTTTTTTTTTAGATAAGTGTTGGATGTTGGAATTTCTGAAATTAAAACTGTGATGTCTGTAAGAATGCGTAACATCTGAAGATAAAAGTATGCTAATGAATTAAATACAGGATATTCAATGGAGGTTCAAAGTGAGAATCATTAAATAATTATCAATAAAAGACGAACCACTTTTTTGCCATTACTGTTGGTTCAGGTCCCTTTGATCACACACTCAAACTCACTCTCGACTGTGTTATGTATGTAATATTGAAGTAGGAGAAAAGTTGTAGTGAACAAGCAACTGTTGTATTCGATAATCAAAGAAGGGTTAACTACAATACAACTATTCTATCCTATTTATACTAAAAAAACTAAATAGCACATGCTAAAATAGATAAGAAAATATCAGCAACAAACTTCACAATTCCCTCCATGATCTCCAACGTAAACATGCATGAAACTCGGTCAAACTCCTGACCAAATCTTTTCACGTGCAAATTATTGATGAAACGTGACCCCTTAAACTTCGACCCGTAATCCGTTAAACCGCGACCCGATAACGCACCGACCCATGACCCGTAAACAAACCCGAATAATCCAACAATCACCCCCTTAACCGGTGTTTGTTTACGCCTTCACCGCAGCACCGAATCACCTCGGTTTCAAACCATCACGACTTTTACCGGACACCCCGACCACCACCGGTCACGTCCAAAGTCAACACGGTTCAACCCGAATAAAAAACTCTCTAAACTTGTAACATGTAACATGGCATCACGTTGGAAACCGTTCACTAACATCACGACTTATCATGGATCAATGACCTCTCCCCGGCCACATCCAAAGCCACCCGATTGAACTCCAACGCCATAATGTCACCGTGTTTTCTCCATTCTTTACCTTTTTCCGATCACTTTTGTTCAAGAGGCTCTCCACCGACAAAGAAAACAAGCCACCCGCTTCTTCCGTTTTCTCCTTGCCAAACGAGACGAATCCAAAGCCACCTGCTTTGACGGATCCATTCTGCCCGCTTTTCACGCACTACGCCGGTCTCCTCTTATCACGAACAACCGATCAAGGCAACCGTTCTCACCATCTACTGTTATCACCGGTTGTATACCAACTGCGCAAACCCGCAACTAACAACCGAACAGCCCTTTCAACGCCTTTAATCATGACTAACAGCTACGAGACACACCGGTGTTCACCCGTCACCCCCGTCCTCCTAACCGGTACTCTCCGCATGACAACGACTGACACGAACCACCTCCCGGTCTCTGTCTTCTGCTGTATAACAGTCCCGAACCCTTTTTTTACGCCTGCCCTCCACCAACCGACACATCCGCCGGCGGCGGAGGCTTCCTCCGATCTTCTCGAGCCCTAGGCTCTGATACCAAATGTTGGTTCAGGTCCCTTTGATCACACACTCAAACTCACTCTCGACTGTGTTATGTATGTAATATTGAAGTAGGAGAAAAGTTGTAGTGAACAAGCAACTGTTGTATTCGATAATCAAAGAAGGGTTAACTACAATACAACTATTCTATCCTATTTATACTAAAAAAACTAAATAGCACATGCTAAAATAGATAAGAAAATATCAGCAACAAACTTCACAATTCCCTCCATGATCTCCAACGTAAACATGCATGAAACTCGGTCAAACTCCTGACCAAATCTTTTCACGTGCAAATTATTGATGAAACGTGACCCCTTAAACTTCGACCCGTAATCCGTTAAACCGCGACCCGATAACGCACCGACCCATGACCCGTAAACAAACCCGAATAATCCAACAATTACATCATGTTCGATCTAATAAATGATTGATTGAGATCTTTAATCAATTCACCACATGAATTATATAAAACCTTGGTGTTTTTCTGTCTACTAATGATCATGATCAGAGGGTAAAAGTAATTTATTTGGTTGCTAAGTGTTTATTAACCCCATATATAATAAGCCAATAATTAACGGACAACACCCGCCGATGATCTTCTCATGCATTGGCAACCCCATGACCTTTCAATGTGGAAGTCATGGATTCGAGTAGACAAATTATACGATATGTTAAACACCTTGTTTCCATATCATATTCCTACAATTATCAAAGTAGCAATTATTTCACAAAAGCAAAAGCCTACAATTATCGAAGTAGCAATTATTTCACAAAAGCAAAACCAAAACCAAAAAAAACCCAAAATAAAATGAAAGTGGAATGGACGGCAAGAAAATGCAAAACTGAAGACGACTTGGTCAACCATACTTTTTTCTCCACTTAATTTCACAAACATTTCAAAGTAAGTGAAAGTTGGACTATAAATTTTCTCAAAATTTGGTTAAAAGTCTTAGTCAAACTAATTTAATATGAGAAATAAATAAAGTAAAATGATTTTAGATCTTATGTATACATACACAGTAGTTCCACTGGGTTTTGCTTTAGAAAGCGTATGAGGGGATAAGAGTATTTGTAGGTCCCTTATCGCTGAGGATTATGAACCTAAACCTTGTTATACTAACCCACTAGCAAGTGCGGAATCCAAGCTAGTAGGCAAACCGAGATGAAGCAAGTAGAGAAACAAACACACAAGATTTCACCGATTAACACCACTGTATTAATACGTATGAAGGTTCCGGCTACAAGCACAATGTTTACAATCAGTTTGCAAACTCTCAAGTGTGTGTGTGAGTTTCGGACAGAAGCTCTCTACTCTCTTTCTGTCTGTGTGTGTGTATCTCTCTCTCTCTCTCTCTCTCTCTCTCTCTACCGAAACTCAACACTGCATGGGTATATATATACCCAGCCCTTGATGTCTGGTCGAAGGATCCGATGGATGATCCGAAGGATCATCTATCGAGGACAAGGTAATCGAAGGATCAGCATTGACCTCGAAAGATCACCTTTCGAGGTCTATCATTCGAAGCCTATCTTTCGAGCACCTCGAAGGATCAACAATATCCTTCGAGGCTATCCTTCGATGCAGACAAACATATCAAACATGTGTTAACTGTTGGCCAAGTCAATCCGGAGGATGGTTGACTTGGTCAACTTACAGACTACCAAGGACATCGTTTACATACAGACCGAATACAGACAAAGTACAGACATAAGTGCACCAACAAACTCCCCCTTGGCTGTAGCTTTGTCTTTATCTTCTATAGTTGCAGACTCGTCTTGAACTTCGACGGTCTTTGGTCTTCGAGTTACCAAAACTCTGATGTCCTTTCACGTCTTCACAGTCGGAGGATCTTCAAAGTTTTCACGTCTTGAAAGCAAAGAGTGTATCAACAAACTACCCGTATCATGTAGGAAGTGTGTTGACAAACTCCCCCTTGACATAAGCTCCCCCTTGGGCTATGCTCGTGAAATACTTTAACTTTATGAAGTGAGATCTTTGTGGTGTTGATGATGGCCAGCGGCAACTCGATCATCTTCATCAGTTGAGCGCCTTCTCATCGTGTCTTCATTCCAAAGCTTGTCATCGACCATGTTCTCCTAGCCTTTAGAATCTGCACATGCAAGAAATCTAAACGCGTAATGAGAACAACTGCTTGGAATATAGTATACACAAATGACACACGAATGACCATGTCACAATCAAACACCGTCCGACAGTTTGAAAGTTTAAATATAAATTTGTCAAATTTTAGCCTTTAACTTTCAAAACTTGCAAATTTCGACTGTTTATGAAGATTTAGTCAATTCGGTTTTCGTTCAGGTTTCAGGTAACGAAGACTCGAGCTCCAACATCGTACGATCTAAAATAAAGTAGAAAGAAAATCTTTTTGGCTTTTATAAAGTTTATATTAAAACACACCTAAAATCTTTTTGGTATTTTTGAAAGTAAAAGACAACAATTTAAAATCCTTTGAGTGTTATCAAACGACATCACCGCTAATGTCGTGCTGATATGCACCAAACGACGAAACTGTTTAAAAGAAAAACAATAAAAGTTAAACAGTAAATAAATATATACAAACATTCTTTTTGCGAGTTTCGAGGGTAAGAGAATCATATCAGTGTACGGTCATGCCAAAACACTCTTGTTGTTCAGTTAGTTAACATTAAGATAAGCATCCTATAACAATTATCGGTATTGTTGTCCACTTAAGCTCAACTTATCAGATGTAATCATGGCGAGGGGATACGTTAAGGTATGATTTATACTTACCGACCGGTGTTCATCCACATCACGACACATTCCCGTATCAAGGTATGCATGAGAGTTCATCTTACCGGTGAGTATACCGATTATCATCTGTTTGACCGTATAAAATGTGAGATACTCACTTATTTTGAATTGAAAACAAGCCCTTTGTGATATAATCACTTATTGGTGAGGAACTTGATTTTCATATGCATGAGGGCACAGGTGCAAGTCCGTGAACAGGTCAGTACTTCCGTACAGCAGAGAGACGAACTTGACACCCGGATAAATGTGATATTTTTATCACTTATTTGATTTGGACATGTGATTGTTGATCACTTATTGAGGTCGAATGCAGTATGTATTATGTACACGTATGTATAGTATCATGGAAGATCTTAGACTTAGTCTATTTATAGAAGCAACCATGATACCCAGATGATAAGCAGCATAAAGACCGAATATCTCAGAACCTCGGCAATCTCTCAAACGAAATTTCGGTACCAAGACCATATGCCAATGAATGGTTCCCACCCAATCTTCAGTCGATTTAAGTTTATATCACCCTGCACACTTTAAAATGATTGTGAGCCTACCGATACATCTTATATAGAGCTGCTTATCGTTTTTCATTTAGGGTTTAAAGAGGTTGGATAGACCACTGATGTACTATCATTTTCTCTTTTGCTCGCCAGGAAACTCATTTTTGTTTTTCTATTGTTTTTGTGTTTTTGAAATTTTTCAATGTTTTTGGATTTTCAAATTTTGGATTTACTCCCCCTAAAATCAATAAACTAAGATAAATTTAAAACACACAAAGGTATTTACAAAAATGATTTTCCGATGTTGGTTTTACTCTGGCTTGACCTTAATGCCATTTACCAATAATAAGAAGTCAAATCTTGATTTGTCAAAAGCTTTGGTAAATAAGTCGGCACGTTGGTCATCGGTGTGGACCTTAACAACATCGATTAACCTTTTCTCAAAGCAATCACGTATGAAGTGATATTTGATTTCGATGTGTTTGGTCTTTGAATGCTGCACAGGATTTTTAGTGATATCTAAAGCAGCAGAATTATCAACGTATATAGGAGTAGTTAGGAATTCAAAACCGTAGTCCCGCAATTGTTGTTGGATCCAAAGAACTTGGGAGCAACAACTTGAGGCAGCAATGTATTCAGCTTCGCATGTTGATGTAGCTACACACGTCTGCTTCTTGCACTGCCATGTGACTAGGCGATTTCCTAAAAACTGACATCCAGCCGTTGTGGATTTGCCGTCGATTTTACATCCGCCAAAATCAGAATCACTGAATGCGACCAAATCAAAGTTATTATCCCTAGGATACCACAGACCGGTGTCGGGGTAAGCCTTCAAATAACGAAAAATCCTTTTGACAGCTGCAAGATGTGAGGCCTTCGGGTTAACTTGATATCTGGCAAGCAGGCACGTTGGGTACATTATATCTGGCCTTGATGCTGTGAGGTACATAAGGGATCCGACCATCGCGCGATAGTATGAAGGGCTAACAGGTTCACCCTTCAAGTCAGGAGTAATACTGTGATTAGTTGGCAATGGGGTACCAATGGGCGTTGCATCGGACATCTGGAACCGGCTCAAGATGTCTCCAACATATTTAGTCTGATGGATGAATATCCCAGACTCTGTTTGTTGCACTTGTAGGCCTAAAAAGAAATTCATTTCCCCCATAGCACTCATCTCGAACTTATCCTGCATGATGCGCTCGAAATTCCTACACAAAACATCATTAGTAGAACCAAAAATAATATCATCAACATATACCTGAACCAGAAGAAGATCTCCATCTTGTTCTTTGATGAAGAGAGTACAATCGATAAGACCTCTTCGAAAACCGTTCTCCAGCAGATATGTAGATAAGGTTGCATACCAAGCTCGTGGCGCTTGGTGAAGACCATAAAGAGCTTTGTTGAGCAACCAAACCCGATCGGGATGAACAGGATCTTCAAAACCTGGAGGCTGTTCGACATATACCTCTTCTTCAACCACACCATGTAGAAATGCACTTTTGACGTCCATCTGGTAAACCTTGAACCCTTTGAATGAGGCATAAGCCAGAAAGATCCGAATAGCTTCCAGACGTGCAACTGGTGCATAGACTTCGTTGTAGTCGATCCCTTCTATCTGACGAAAACCTTGAACGACTAAACGAGCTTTGTTACGAATAACCACTTCACGGTCGTCTTTCTTGCATTTGAAGACCCATCGAGTGCCAATCTTCTTGTAGTTCTCAGGCTTTTCAACAAGCTTCCATACACCAAGCTTGTGAAATTGCTGTAATT
Organism: Helianthus tuberosus; assembly: GCA_030545235.1. Lineage (NCBI taxonomy): Eukaryota > Viridiplantae > Streptophyta > Magnoliopsida > Asterales > Asteraceae > Helianthus > Helianthus tuberosus. Next base: position 18,939,878 of record CM060395.1, read on the forward strand.
CTTCCTGCATGGCTTCAACCCAAGCACTGTCTTTCAAAGCTTCCTTCCACGAATTTGGTTCTTCTTGTGACACGTAACACGCGAAGGACCAGTCATTTTGTTGGCCAGATTCTCTTATAGCTGAGTACAAACCAGCATTCCGGTTGTTTCTCAGCTGATTACGCGTCTGCACACCGCGATGGACATCTCCTATGATATTCTGCTGGGGATGGGTATCGTGAATCCTCATTTCAGGATTATCTGGCACACGAGCATTGATACCCAAATTATTCAGATTAAGATCAACAACCAGCTCCACACCTGGAATGTGGGTAGAAGTGGATGCATTCCCTTCAGCAGTATCTATATTCTGCATATGAGGTGTATCACCAGAGGCACCTTGAACAGGAGCAGCTGGAGCTGAAGATCCTTCTGCTGCATCATGATATTCATCATCTTCAGAAGAGTCATTATAATCAGCAGCATCTTCATAAACCTCATTTTGAACCATATTGTTGACAGACGTAGAAGCTTGAGGGTCAACAACAATAGGTCTAACCAATGGCGAGACAGCAGCGTTGTCACTTTCCAACAACATTCGAGCCGCTGCTGATTCTTCGTCAAAGGTTGGCAGATTGAAGGAGTCAAATAGCCCATCATAATCGAACATCCACGGATCACCCGGAGCCCTAACAGGACTCGTGTACCTTTGAACCCTAACTTCGCTCCATAGCTCAATCTTTTTGGTAGCTAGATTCCAAACACGAAAATTCGGAGTAGCATATCCAAGGAAGAAACCCTCGATAGCTTTTGCACCAAACTTTCCATCCGGCTCAATCATAGTACAAGGAGCACCAAACGGTTCAAGGTAAGAAAGATCCGGTTTCCTTCTCTGAAGGAGTTCGAAGCAAGTCTTGCCATGTCTCTTAACTGTAAGAACTCTGTTCAACGTGTAGCAAGCAGCCGATACAGCCTCCCCCCAGAATTGAATAGGGAGTTCCGACTCTACTAACATTGTTCTTGCAGTTTCAATAATAGTTCGATTCTTCCTCTCAGCGACACCATTTTGTTGTGGAGTATAACGAGAACTGTACTCATGAAGAATGCCTTTAGAAGTACAAAACTCATCCATAACTTGATTCTTGAATTCGGTTCCATTGTCGCTTCGGATCCTTTTCACTTTCAACGTATAGAGATTCTCCAACATTGTAAGAAGATCCTTGAGGATGCCAGGAGTTTCACTCTTGTGTGCCATAAAAGATACCCAAGAAAATCTAGAGTAGTCATCAGTAACTACTAAACAGTAAGCATCACCAAACGTTGTCTTGTGCTTCATAGGTCCAAAAAGGTCCATATGAAGACGTTCGAGAGGCATGCTGACAGTGTTGATTTTCTTCAAAGGGTGAGACTTCTTTGTTTGCTTCCCCTTTTGGCACGAGACACAGATATCTTGTAGATGAAAACTTCTTACAGGCACACCATTCACAAGATTATTTTTCACCAAATGGTTCATCTTTCTCAAGTGAATGTGTCCCATTCTTCTGTGCCAAGATATAGACTCCTTTTCTGTGGCTTTTGAGACAAAACAAGTAACTTGTGCAGATGTTGTAATCGCCTGGCTCATGTCGAGAATATAAAGATCATTAACTCTCGGAGCCGATAAGAGAATCCATTCTTGTGGAATTTTGAATCCAGGTTTCAGCACATAGCAGCCAGCGTCATCAAAAATCACTGAGAACTTTTTATCGCAGATTTGCGACACACTCAGAAGATTGTGATCAATCTGCTTCACATAATTGATCTTGTCAAAGCACACGATACCATTTGAGATACTTCCTTCTCCAGTGATGTACCCGCCTTTATCACCCGCAAAAGCAACATACCCTCCTCTGATATTTCTCACGTCATACAGGAGTCGTAAGTCGCCAGTCATGTGCCTGGATGCTCCACTATCAACAATCCAATGACTATTAATAGTTCCTCCTAGAACATCCTGCACATGTCAATTAAACACATCAGTTGAGAATGGGGACCCAAGCCTTAGTGGTCTTGGGTCGTCCCTTGGCATCACGATACGTAAGCTCTATCTCTTGATAGTTTTCAAGAACAACTGCTCCCCCTGAATTGTCACCCGACTTAGGTAACCAAGTTTGTCTGTGCCTACCAGTTTTTGAAGATTCTGGTTTTACAGGTTGTGACACACTTGGTTCCTTTTGCACTGTTTTAACTTCAGATTTTAAAGCTTTTTCAACAGTTTTTATGTTCTTACGCCGTTGTTTAGTTTCTTGTTCTTTTACAGTTTGTTTGTCTTGTTTAGGTGAAACTGACCGACGTTGAGGGTGAACTGTTTCAGGTGGAGTTTTGTCAACAAATTTCTTCTTTGGAGCATTTGGGCAATTTCTGATAATGTGCCCAATTTCTCCACATTTGAAACAAGTTCTCCTTTCAACAGACTTAGGAGAACTTGATCGACTACCAGATGTTGAACTTGTAGAGCCTGAGGTACTTGCTCTTTCATCACACCCGTTTGTGTGTTGGGTGTAATTGTTATCACTGTTACGTTTTAAAATCTTGACTTCTTGTACAAAATCAGTGTTTGATTTGTTTTCAAAAGTCTCAATTTTATCCGTACCTTTTGATGCTACAAATTTAACATCTTTTCCTTTCTTCATGTAACGAGCTCCTTTTGATTCAACTTTAGCCTTTGGCTTTGGAGCTCGTTGTGGTTGTTTACCCTTAGAAGCAGTAGGTTGTCGAGTGGTTGGAGATTTTTGATTACCAGATTGTTTCCTAATCTCAGCCTTAGGAATTGGATCACATTGTGTTACCACAATTCCCGGAAGTGTTTTTCCCAAAAATTTGTTTGTATTGTCTTCAAAGACTTTATCAATCAAGGATTTATTTACATTTTTAATTGGAAAAACATGATCTGAGTAGATTTTATTATCTCCAACCAAAGTGTACAACACATTACTGCTTTTAACCGTAGATACATCTTTCTTATCGACTTTGACAGGATCAATCACTTGCTTTTTGACAGATGGAACCTCAGGAGCATCAGGATCACAAAGGATGTGATTCTCTCGTGGAATATCTACTCCTTTCATCTTGCTAAGTGATTTATCCTGATCACTTACAGCCACATCTGATTCATCATCCGATGTCTCATTGTAGGACCGGGTTTGGGGACCGAAACCGTGATTCGTGTGATTATGTTCAAAGACGGAAGAGATAAGAGAGGATAAACAAACAAACTTTGTATTAATCCGGTAGAAAACATTACAAGTCGGCCCGATTACATGGAAACCGAACTAATACCAAAGAAGTATACATCCAGGGAGAAATCAAGTGGTGATTTCTCCCGGTGAGGTCTCAAACCTCCACTCACTCTCTTGCACACACTTGTGCTCTCACTCTTGTGTTGCAAATGACAAAGTGTTGGTATTTATACCAAACACAGGTTGCACGGTCGAAGGATAACACTGACTGGTCGATAGATCATCTGTCGACCATCCAGCTTTCGAAAGACACATACATACCTCGAAGGATAACATATCCTTCGAGGTCCATCTTCATCCTTCGATGGGTATCTTTCGAGCTCATCGAAGGATATTCATAATCCTTCGATGCCTTATCCTTCGACACCAAACATAACACAACCATAATTTGTCTAGCAACACACACACGGTCAACCGAATAACCCTCTCGTTTGACCACTTCAAACGAGCGGGTCTATACACGTTCGATAGACCGTTTCACTAACTATTACAAATTCAGCGTAAAATAAAACTAATCTATTCGACAAGCATCGGACACACAAACTGCATCAACAAATTCCCCCTTGTCCGTTGCTGTCGAATGCTGAAAATGCAACTGCAATCGATCTTCAGTCAAGTATTCATCTTCTCTGTGTTAACAAATTCCCCCTTGACCGATGATCCAGGTAAGTAGTATCTTGATGCTCCTTGTATAATATTTCCCCCTTAAAGTACGCGTATCCGTGTTGAGTGTTGTGCAATTTCCTCAATTGACCGATCTTCCGCTGATCTTCCAATACTCCAACCGGCATTTGATAAGGGTTCCTATCTTTAAGAACTGCATCAAGTCTTGATCTTGTCATAAGAACTCTCTTTCATACAAGCATACTACATTGATAGAGATTTCTGGTGAACTGTCTTCTGTAAACCGTCTTTGTGGAATCGACCAAGTAATGCACTTTAATCTTCAGCATCAACACTCAGGAAAGTCAGCTAGACCAAGTGTATCCCTTGCAAGCTCAACCAGCATGCTTAGTTGAACTACATCCAGATCTCATTGTCTCGCCTTTGTGAAGTTGACCACGTAATGCACTACGGATCTTCAGCATCAGTACTCAGGAAGTCAGCTTGACCAAGTACATCGTTTGCAAACTCAACGAATTGAGTTACCCCCAGATCCCTGTAAAATCCCAAAGAAACATCAAACCCAAAACCGAATCCTGCAGGTCTTCAGCCTTGAACTATCAGCTTCCATAAAGATTCCCCAGGTCTTCAGTGAACAGCGCTTTTGTAACTACTGTAGACTTTAGATACCTGTATGTTTCCGTGCAAAACCCTTCACGCTGGCTGGAGAATTAATTAAAATCCTCAAATATGTGTATGTGCAAAACATTCCACGCCGAACCGTTTGTATCACCAGAAAATCACAAACTCTACCACCTGTGATTGCGTTTAGAAATTTACCGAAGAAATTCAATTTTTATCCCCCCATTTCTTTGGTAAAATCTCTAAACCTTAACAGATTCTTTCCACTTCAAAGAAACTGTCGTCAAATGTTCACCAATTCCCTCCACTAAGCGGAACTGTCGTCAATCTTTATTGAATGTTCTCGGTTCCGAAAAATCACGAAAACGACTTTCTTCTTTGCATATTCTAGTTGAATAAGAACGTCCCCTAGTACCCCGTAGGATCCGACTTGTATCCCTCCAAAGACTTTGTGAACTCGTTAGGACCGGTATTGACATTCTAGGTTCATGCATTAGTTACCAAATGCGAGAATATGACAATAAACAAAAAGATTTCTTCGTTGCATATTCTAGTTGATAAAGAAATTTCGCCTAGTACCCCGTAGGATCCGACTTGTATCCCTCCAAAGACTTTGTGAACTCGTTAGGACCGGTATTGACATTCTAGGTTCATACGTTCGTCTTCAAATGCGAGAATATGACAATAAACAAAATGCTTTCGAACATTTACGAATAACCGGTAACAATCATAAACATTGACGTGCGGAAGTGAACATACCATTCCGTTTTTGGTTTTTGGCCCATAATAGTCGCGTCACCATTTTTGACATTTGCATCGGTAACCGTGACTACCCCACAATTTTTAAATAATCAAGTTTTCATCATCCATCCCCTTTTTTTTTTTTTTTTTTTTTTTTTTTTTTTTTTTTTTTTTTTTTTTTTAACATGAACCTCATCTTCTTCTTCGATACATCTGGTATCTCTCGAGGATCATCTTTCGAAGGATCGAAGGATCATCTTTCGAAGGATCATCTTTCGAAACACACATCCATACTTTCGAAGGATCATCTTTCGAAACACACATCCATACTTTCGAAGGATCATCTACGAAGGATTATCTTTCGAAGTTGTTGAGGGTTCCCACAAAATATCTGGTATCTTTCGATCCAGATCTGGATCCTTCGACCCAGAGAACATCCTTCGACCCAGATCTGGATTAAGCAGCCGCCAAGAACATCAAGAACACAGCCACTGTTTATACCGCAGATTTGACGAAAATCCAAAAAAAAGATATTTGATGATGAAAACTTGTTGATTTCGGTGTGAAACATAAAACCCAACACTCGTTTTAGCACAGATCTGAATATTCGGGTCCAGATCTGAGTTTTTCTCATTTTCACCTTTTTTTTTACATCTTGAACAAAAACGCACAAAAATCACAGATCTAGAGCACATGTGACTTAGTAAACGGTTAGATTTACTAAATCGGGCACCATGGCTCTGATACCAATTGTAGGACCGGGTTTGGGGACCGAAACCGTGATTCGTGTGATTATGTTCAAAGACGGAAGAGATAAGAGAGGATAAACAAACAAACTTTGTATTAATCCGGTAGAAAACATTACAAGTCGGCCCGATTACATGGAAACCGAACTAATACCAAAGAAGTATACATCCAGGGAGAAATCAAGTGGTGATTTCTCCCGGTGAGGTCTCAAACCTCCACTCACTCTCTTGCACACACTTGTGCTCTCACTCTTGTGTTGCAAATGACAAAGTGTTGGTATTTATACCAAACACAGGTTGCACGGTCGAAGGATAACACTGACTGGTCGATAGATCATCTGTCGACCATCCAGCTTTCGAAAGACACATACATACCTCGAAGGATAACATATCCTTCGAGGTCCATCTTCATCCTTCGATGGGTATCTTTCGAGCTCATCGAAGGATATTCATAATCCTTCGATGCCTTATCCTTCGACACCAAACATAACACAACCATAATTTGTCTAGCAACACACACACGGTCAACCGAATAACCCTCTCGTTTGACCACTTCAAACGAGCGGGTCTATACACGTTCGATAGACCGTTTCACTAACTATTACAAATTCAGCGTAAAATAAAACTAATCTATTCGACAAGCATCGGACACACAAACTGCATCAACAGTATTTTGTGTCCATTTATGTATGCAAACTTAAGCAATCAATTTGGTTACATATTCTTGTTTTTTTATTAATTCCAAAAGGATGTAATAGATTGATGACATCCTCATCACAGTTGCTATCAGGTGGCATTTGCGGTCAACCTGATATGAACCTGAAGATAGCGTTAGCCAAACACGAAAAGTGTAGCCGCATGTTGACATACACACGACATGTTCAGCCGGATTACTTTTATTTTATTAATTGTCTTTTTACTCTAAAATTACACATTTAGAAAAGATACAAATGTGTATAAACTTACATTTAAAACATATATACATTTTTTTGAACAGCCTAGAGAGCCAACATTTTATGACCATAAATAAACAAAGACCCCACCTCCAGCAAGTTGCTAGACAGGTATCAAAGTAGTGTCTAAATACCCCCCCCCCCCCCAAAACGCGTTCATCTCTTATACCCCACCCCCTATTATAAACTGCCTATCTCTCTTCAGATTTAAAACCATCATCATCATCATCATCAGCTATTTCTAAGCTTTTCACTTCTACAACTCTTTTTTTTTTCTGTTCAGATTTACATCATTTTAAATAAAATATCATGTCTTCCATTGAAGAAGTGAACCACTTGCATATTCCTATCCAAGAGTTATCAGATGCAACTAACGCATTTTCCGACGCAAATCTCATAGCAAGGGGTGGATTCGGGACGGTCTATAAAGGCGTATCCGTTAAACATGGCAGCATCGCCATAAAGATGTTGGATCCTTGGCAAGGGCCAGGGAAAGGTCAAGGAGACCATGAATTCAAAACCGAGATCGCTTTACTATCGGTTTATAAACATGAGAACATCGTCTCACTTCTTGGATTTTGTGACGAGGATGGGAAGAAGATACTTGTTTACAAGTATGAAAGCAATGGGAGTCTAGACAAACATTTGAAGCGCAAAGATCTAACCTGGATCCAAAGGCTTCAGATTTGTCTAGATGCTGCGCGTGGATTACAGTATCTTCATGATGATGTTGAACCTCGTATTTTCCACCGTGACATTAAAAGTTCAAACATTCTTTTGGATGAGAACTTGAAAGCTAAAATTTCAGATTTTGGTTTGTCCAGGATAGACTCTGTTAATGAGCATTCCTTTCTTATATCCAATCCTTGTGGCACATATGGATACATTGATCCAGAATACACGAGCACTGGTTGTCTCACGCAAAAATCTGACGTTTATTCTTTTGGGGTTGTCTTGTTTGAAGTTTTGTGTGGAAGGCTCGCATGTGTTACAGCGTACCGCGACGAGCGTCAATTTTTAACTAATTTGATCAAAATACATTGGAGAAGGAAAAAACTAAGTGAGATCATTTATTCTGATCTTAAAAGCCAGATAAATAGTGCTTCCTTAGATACGTTTTCACGCATTGCCTACCAATGTTTGAAGAGCGGAAATGAACGTCCAACAATGAAGAAGGTCGTGGAACAACTACAGAAAGCTCTTGATGAACAGCTAGTAAGTTGTTGCGGTAGCATAAAGGGTTTTACATTTTTCTTTCTTTTCCATCAATTTTTCATACATTTTTTTTCGTAATTTATCTAGACGTAACTTGCAGATACAAATCCTTTAATTTTTGTAAGTACAAAAACATCCTTACAGTTCATATCTTAGTTAAATTTTTCGTTCTTTTTCACTAACTATATGTTAACTTTTTCTGATAATTTTTTTGGTCTTTTTCACTAACTTATGTTAACTTTTTCTGATAATTTTTTTTTTAAATGACTAATTTGCTCTTAAAACTATATAATGAAATATTTTATTTTCACACTTTTTTGTAACTTTATAATATAGAACTATTTAGAATTTTATTAATTGATTAATTAGCATACATATTTTAATTTTAATAAGTACAAAAAATCCTTATTAATTATTATTATTATTATTATTATTATTATTATTATTATTTTGTGCTTGTTTGTTTAAAATTATTACTTTTTCTATGGCTAAATGGATTCAAGTTTATATTGAACATGTTATGTTCTTTCAAAGTAAAAAAAATACTTAAAAAAATAATTTTAACAAGATTAAACTTATATGCAAACAAAGAAAATAATAGAAAGAGTAAATTACGATTTTGGCCCCTGTGGCTAAATCACTTTTACCATTTTAGCCCAAAAAGAAATCGTTTAATATCTGAGCCCCCAACGTCTTTTTTTCTAACTCTTTTGGCCCCTAACACTACCCCATCCATTTACTTTTAGGGGCCAAAAGGGCTAGAAAAAGACGTTGGGGGCCAAAAGGGCTAGAAAAAGACGTTGGGGGCCAAAAGGGTTAGAAAAAAAGATGTTAGGGGCTTAGATTTTAAAAGTTTCCTTTTTGGGCTAAAAGGGTAAAAGTGAGATAATCACAGGGGCTAAAATCGTAATTTACTCTAATAGAAAAGAAAAGAATTCTGAAAGTTACACATTTCGTCGTCCATTGTAGTAAGAAAAAATTCAGTAAAACTAAATGAAAATGTTAAACTCGTCAGTGAAAATGTGTAACATATGAACTTCAGAGACTTTTTTTGTACTTAATAAAATTAAAGAACATGATATAGAAGTTACTACATCAGTTCTTTTCTTATAGTACCTCATCATTTTATTTTTTCACACTATTAGTTCAAGCTAAAAAATATCCATGTGCCTCATCTCTGGAATCCATTTGTTTTGGAGGTAAAGGTTGAAATGAGTCCGGTCACCATCTATAGTAGTTCTCGAAAAGCTAAATCGAGTTTATTATTAGTATAAACATAATATTTGTACAAATAATTAATAAATAAGTGTTATATCCTAACCTATATCTATTATCTAATAAATGGAAATCTTTAGAGATACATGTCATTTCCTGATGTACTTTCTTATTTGTGTTTTTATTTGCGGATTAATTGTCTTGTTTCATGAAGTTTGGTATAGATGCAAAACTACTGTCATTGTGATCTGTTGATTATAGCTTGTAAAATATGACAAGAGTTCTTAGTTTTACAAAACTTTGTGAAATTTTAATCAGCTTGACGGTGATGGTAAACGCTTGAAGACTTTGGCGCTTGAAAATGAGAACCCAGAATCTAAACCAGAAGTTGAAAGAAGTACAAGCAAGAAAGCAGAAAACAATGTAAAATTGCCTGAACCACCCAAACAAGATTACATTCATGTTAGAGCAAAAAGAGGTCAAGCCATTGATAGCCATAGTCTAGCAGAAAGGGTAATATTTTGAACTTTAGAAAATAATTGTAATACATTTAGGCTAGTGTAACACCCTCACCCGTAACCCGGGTGATTATGTACAATTGATACACTTACAACGGAAGCAAACTAAACTTTTATTAAAACTTATAATAGTCTGAGTACAACACTTTATTTATTTAAAAACTTTTAGCAACTAAAAACTCCTTGATCTTCTATACTCCACAACGTTCAAGTAGTTCCTATAGTTTTCCTCACGGCTCACCTGAGATAAGTATACTCAAAACGACGTCAGCTATATACTATATACTGGTGAGCTCATACTATACAATAGACAAGTCGGGTCATCAATAGACAATAGTAGTTCGCGTAAGAGCTAAATCGAGTTTATTATTGGTATAAACATAATACTTTTATATAATAATTAACAAATAAGTGTTATATACTAATCTATATTTATACTATCTAATTATTTATATTTATACTATCAAATTAATGAAAATCTTTAAGGACATGTCACCTTTTGGCCAATTACTATCTTTATTTCCTGCATCTATCTACATTAAATATAAATACTAAATCATAATTTTCCCGCTTCTTCCTCCTATTAAATCATATTCCTCCTGTTAAATCATAGTTTTTCTGCTTATCTTTTATTTATTTAATATTTCTTTTCTCAACAATTTCCTTTATTATTCCGTTTATTAATAACTATTTAGTATTTTATTGATCCAACCTCGTCTATATTACACGAGTTTCTAACATAGTTGTATTGTATATGTAAGATAAAAATAAACAAATAGTATTTTGTATACTATTTATATAAATGTATAGTTATATATAAAAGGTATTGTAAATAAAAAAATCAATAATTAACAAATGAAAAAGAAGTCAAGCTCCATCGTTAATGAGACAAGCTCGAGTTCTTTTAACTTAAAGAAAGCCAATTTTGTAGGTCCGGCTAGGGGAGGATCTAGTCGCCTAATCCTTGTGTACAAACCAACCCGGTTGTGCGGAATCCAACCGAGATAGCAAACCGAGATAGAACACGCAAATAATCAACACACAAGACTCAACGATTAACACCACTTGTATTAAACGTATGAAAGGTCCGTTACAAGCACAAGGTTTACAAATCAGTTCTGCAAACTCTCTCTAGTGTGTGTGTGTTCCTGTTCTGTCTAAGTGTCTAGCTATCTGTCCAACTATAAAATGAACACAACACACGGGTATTTATACCCAACACAGCAGGTCTGGTCGAAGGATCATGCAGACTGGTCGAAAGATCATCTTTCGACCAGGAACAGCTCGAACGATCCATAAGTACTACGAAAGATGGGATCTTTCGTGGTCCATCTATCGAATGACATCTTTCGAGCAGGTCATCGAAGGATATAGGCAATCCTTCGATGGCACATCCTTCGACCCAACATCTTACAAACATAATGTTGACTGTTTGGCCAAGTCAAACCAGGAGGATGGTTGACTTGGTCAAACTTACAGGACTAACAAGACATCGTTTTACATCGTGACCGAATACAAACAAAGTGCAGACATAAGTGCACCAACAAACTCCCCCTTGGCTGTAGCTTTGTCTGGCTTATCAACAATCAGCTGTTGCTTTGTCTCGATCTTCGATCTTGTAAGTTCTCGTGTCTTCAAGTCTTTGACTTCTATTCTAGTCCTCAATGTCGGAGGATCTTCAAAGTCTTCACGTCTTGAAAGCAGAAAGTGTACCAACAAACTCCCCTGGTTCAGGTAGGAAGTGTGTTGACAAACTCCCCCTTAACATAAGCTCCCCCTTGAGTTATGCTCGTGAAAGTCTTGTTCTTTATGAAGTGAGATCCTTGTGGTGTTGAAGATGGTCAGCGGCAACTCGATCATCTTCATCATTTGAGTGCCTTCACGTCGTGTCTTCATTCCGAAGCTTGTCATCGACCATGTTCTCCTAGCCTTTAGAATCTGCACATGCAAGAAATCTAAACGCGTAATGAGAACAACCGCTTGGAATATCATAAGCAAACAACACACATGTGACCATTGTTTTAAAACAAACACCGTCCGACAGTTTGAAAGTTTAACAAATTTTATCAATTTCAATTTTAACTTTCAACGCTTGCAAATTTCGACCGTTTATGAAGATTCAGTCTTTTTCGGTTTTCGTTCAGGTTTCAGGTAACGAAGACTCGAGCTCCAACATCGTACGATCGAAAATAAAATAAAGATAAAATCTTTTTGGCTTTTATAAAGTTTATATTAAAACACGCCTAAAATCTTTTTGGTAATTTTTTTTTTTTTTTTTTTTTTTTTTTTTTGAATATCTCAAATGTAAAGACTGAAAGCAGTAAATAAATATATACAGACATTCTTTTTGTGAGTTTCGAGGGTAAGAGAATCATATCAGTGTACGGTCATGCCAAAACGCTCTTGTTGTTCTTTTAGTTAACATTAAGATAAGCATCCTATAACAATTATCGGTATTGTTGTCCACATAAGCTCAACTTATCATTTGTAATCATGGCGAAGGGATACGTTAAGGTATGATTTATACTTACCGACCGGTGTTCATCCACATCACGACACATTCCCGTATCAAGGTATGCACGAGGGTTCATCTTACCGGTGAGTATACCGATTATCATATGTTTGACCGTATATGATGTGAGATTCTCACTTATTTTGTTTGAAAAACAAGCCCTATGTGATAGAATCACTTATTGATGAGGAACTTGATTTTCATATGCATGAGGGCACAGGAGCAAGTCCGTGAACAGGTCAGTACTTTCGTACAGCAGAGAGACGAACTTGACTCCCGGAAAGAATTTGTGATAATTTATCACTTATTTTGTTTGGACATGTGATTGTTTATCACTTATTGAGGTCGAATGCAATATGTACACGTATGTATAGTATCATGGAAGATCTAGACTTGCGTCCCCGTTTATTTTTCGGTAAAAGATACAACCATGATACCCAGATGATAAGCAGCATAAAGACCGAATATCTCAGAACCTCGGCAATCTCTCAAACGAAATTTCGGTACTAAGACCATATGCCAATGAATGGTTCCCACCCAGTCTTCAGTCGATTTAAGTTTATATCACCCTGCACACTTTAAAATAATTGTGAGCCTACCGATACATCTTATATAGAGCTGCTTATCGTTTTTCATTTTAAGGTTTAAAGAGGTTTAGACAGACCACTGATGTACTATCATTTTCTCTTTTGCTCGCCAGGAAACTCATTTTTGTTTTTCTATTGTTTTTGTGTTTTTGAAATTTTTCAATGTTTTTGGATTTTTAAATTTTGGATTTACTCCCCCTAAAATCAATAAACTAAGACAAATTTAAAACACAAAGGTATTTACAAAAATGATTTTCCGATGTTGGATTTACTCTTGCTTGACCTTAATGCCGTTTACCAGTAATAAAAAATCAAATCTTGATTTGTCAAATGCTTTGGTAAAAAGGTCGGCACGTTGGTCATCGGTGTGGACCATGACAACATTGATGGGTTTCATAGTGAAACAATCACGTGTGAGGTGATATTCGAGATCAACGTGTCAGGTCAAGGAGTGCTGTACGAGATGATAATTCACAAAGCAGCTTAAATATCGACAAGTATAGGAGAGATTAGAAATTTAAAACCGTATCCTGCAACTGCCTCGTGCATTGCAAGGAATCTGAGCGCTCTCCCAAACTGGATATCCACCCGGTGTGGATTTCAAAGACGATTTTTGTAGCTACTGAGAAATCTCTTGACAGCAACAAGATCATAAACCTTTGGGTCCGGCTGGTCTTCCACATTTCACCAGCGAAGGTTTTTGTCTTTCTCTTAAGAAGTAGTGTGCGGTTGTTCAATCCACGCCAAGGCATCCGCACACCCGGTGTAGTTTGATCAACCAACATATTTTCTTCAATCACACCGTAGAGAAATGTACACTGCACGTTCATCTTGTTGATTTTGAACTTCAAACGTGCTGCAGGTGCGTACATTTTGATTGAATCTATCCTGGGGACCCGATCAAAAACCATAACAACCAATTTTGGCACATATTTCATCTGGTCGAATTTTTCAACTTCATTCAACAACATTCTTTCATCAGACATTTTTGTCTTCTTTTCTCCTCTCTCCATCAAAGGGCAACAACATTCTCCTAAATGTAACAATATTTCGGAGCCGCATGTCGCCGATCTTGTGCATGGACGCTCCACTATCAACAATCCTAAGACTATTAATAGTTCCTCCTGGAACATCCTGCACACTCATTCAGAGATTAGTTGGAGAGGGGGACCCAAGCCTTCACAGACTTGGGTCGTCCGTCATCATCGAGGATTGTGACATCCATTTCCCGATGATTCGGAATTGATGTAGCTCCCCCTGAAACAATTTCCAATTTTGGTTTCCAAATCTGTTTTTGGTTTTCAAGTTTAACATTTGATTCAACAGATTTTGTTTGGACAACGTCCGGTTTTAAAACCTTTTCAACATTTTTCCGTTGTTTCTTTCTCTGTTTCACTTCTTGTTGTTTAACAAGACGAGGGTCCTGTTTTGGTGAAACAAATCTCTTTCGGTAATTTCGTTCACGGGGATCATCTTCTTTGGCTTTTAATTTATGAAGATACGGACAATTTCGAATTATATGACCAATTGTCCCACATTCAAAACATGATCTTCGTTCAACAAACCCCGAAGTATCATGTGATCGTCTTGCCGATGATGATGAACTTTGTGATCTCGAGGTACTAGGTTTCAAACAGTTTGGTTCATTTCTTTTCAACACTGTTGCTTGTTTAACAAAATCTAAGTTAGATTTGTTTTCAAACGTTTCAATTTTGTCTGTTCCCTTTGATTTCACAAAGTTTACCTTCTTGTCCTTTTTCTTGTTTTGGCTCTGTTTGCCTTTTCCATTTCCTTGGGCAGCGTGATTTTGCTTTCGTTGATTGTTTTGTTTTTGCAATTTTTGATTCCCATATTTCTTTCTAACTTCGGATTTTGGGATAGGAGCACACTGAGTTACTACAACTCCTGGGCTCGACTTTCCCAAAAACTTACTGGTAGAATCTTCGAAAACTTTATCAATCAAAGATTGATTGACATTTTTGATAGGGAAGTCCTTGTCTTAATATATTTTATCAGATCCAATCAATGTGTAAAGCAAGTTCACGCTTTCACAGCTTCCAGACGAGGATTCAACAGACTTGGCTGTAGCAATCACAGACGGTTTTGCAGGTGGATCACAAAGAATGTGATTCTCAAGAGGTATGTCCTCTTCTTTGATCACCGCATCAGACTTTGCTGAATCAGTATCATCAGATTCATCATCAGAAGAATCAGCATCCTCAATCACAACTGGAGGATCCTGATTCGGTTCAGCAGAAGACACACTTGTATCTGCTGACCCATCCGATTCTGATGATACTTCCTTCTTGTATCCGAGCCCTGTTGCAAATTCCTCAACGTCTAAAGGAACAGATGGTTCAAAGTGAGTTCTATACTCCTCATCAGGCAGTGCATCGTAATTGTGTCTAACAGGTGGTGGACATTGCTTATATCCAATGCATGTGACATCCTTTTTCTCTTTCTGAACATCAATGATGTGATCTAACACATAGCTAGAGCTTAAATAGCTGTCTAACTTAAGTCGGATCGCCTCACTTTCAGTTTTAACACAAGCCATCTCTTTTTGCATTATCTCAAGACGAGTTATATACAAATTGATGTCAGTTTGTTTTCTTGAAACCATTTTTGTTAACTCAGTTTTATCTTTCCTTAAAGTTTCAATCATCGTTTTAAATTCCTTTTCATGGTTTTCATAAAACATGTTGGCTTCTGTGCACTTAGAAAGATCCACGGTTAATTTCTGATTGTGGATGAATGTCACATCATATTTCTCTTGCAAAGCCTCGTGTTTGCTCTGCAACTCACACCACTTATCATTCAATGAAACATGTTTGTCTTGCAAGTCAAACAAACTAGCTTGTAAAGCATCATGTTTGCCTTGCAACTCAGACATGTTTGCCTCTAAATCAGCACATTTAACACTCAATCTATCACAATTATCACAAATAACAGCAGTGGGTTCATCGGCACATACCTGACTTGATGAACTGTCGACATTAGCCATAACGGCTGACTGGAGAGAAGAAGAAGAATAAGCAGCTTGATCCACCAATATAGATCTCCTATGATTTTCTGCTGCAGTGTCTCCCAATACCTCATCAACCTCTGCTTCAACTGACACACTTGACGTGTCATCCAAATGATCATTGCCTGAAGTTGAGGTTTCTTCATCTGAGCTTCCACTGTAACCAGAACTGTCTTCATCCTCAGAAGATTCTTCACCATTGGCGGAAGATTCTCCACCACTGGCGTGATTTAAATCCTTTACAACCTCAGCAAAACAAGCTGTTCCAACTGGAGCATCACTACTCAACTTGATTGACCAATCACCACCTTCATATACTTGAACCACAAGTGCCTGGTTAGCATTTGATGGTCCTGCTTGGCTTTGGTTGTTGACAGGTATCAACGTACGCTCATTGTTCCTGTTCTGATTCTGCTGGTCTCCTTGATTTCTGAAAGGGTTCTAGTTCCCATGCTGAGCTAGCTTAACAGGAACTTGAATGGGATTGCCATGTAAATTTGTTGTCACAGGAGGCCTTTGGGTTTGCTGTTGAGTCACCGGTTGAGGAACTGGTTGAAGCGGATTTCCGTACATGTCTGTTTTTGGAGGAACCGGAACTTGGATAGGATTGCCATACATGTCTGTTGGTCCGGTAGATCGAACAGGTAATGGATTTCCGAACATATCAGTTGCTCTGATAGGTTGTTTCGGTGCGGGAGACGGAGTACCATAGTACATTTCTGTAAATAAATCCCCACTGCTTCTATACTTGTTTTCTGTATTTGACGGAGTACCCCAGGCCGGATTCTTTTTTTTTTTTTTTTTTGATCAAGAAAAAGAATACCTCCAAATTTAATATCGACGAAACGGCCCAAATAGAAGCCCAATTTTGTTGTGCGAGCCCAGTATTCCACCCTGTTAATTCGCTGGTTATTTTTATTATTATTATATTTTTTTTTTTTAATTTTGACAATGTTTAACAAAGTCCCACGAAACAAAGGTGATCGTTGAAGTCGACGAAACAATTTGAATGTCGAAGAAATCAGAGCCCAAACATAAGCCCAAATTTATGTTGTGCGAGCCCAAACTCCTTGTGCGACTAATAACTTGTGAGATCCACTTTCTTGTGCGATCCAAATACAAAGTCAAGTCTTGTGTGACTGAAAAGGTTATACAATTAATGGATCTTGGGCCTTATCTTGTGCGAGCCCAACTATGTTGTACGATCACTGAATCTTGTGTGATTGTTAGACTTGTACGATTGTTAATCAAATCTTGTGCGAGTAGAGTAGACAAACAGCCCAAATAAAATTCCACCAGAAGCCCACTTAGAAACCCATTTACTTGTGCGATTCTGTAATAGCTGAATCTTGTGCGACCCAATTTGTTGTGTGTCTAACCAGCTTGTGCGATTACATATGTTGACTTACTATCAACTGACACAAAGTAAGTCCCTTTTCAACTCAACTTTCGGCACACACTGTTCAATGTACCAACCAAATGATGGGCAAACAATATTATAATCAACTCACAATTTCCAAAACACTAACAACTTTAAAATTCAAATTTTTAAAGATCAAAAAGTAAACCAATAAGGAACACTTTGAAGATAATATGAACTGGATGAGTTTCCGGCAAACTATATGAGTTTTCCGGTCAAGACAAATTTTCCGAAAACGCGAGTTTGCTAGAAACTTCACTAAAAACCTCAATACATCATGCTAAAAAGAGTTCTAAACAAGGTTTTCTATGAACTAACAACAAACACACCAGAAATTTCGAAGTAATGAGCTGATTTTTTTCAGAAAAATATGAACTTCACAAACCCGAAAAACAACCCGAAAACGCTCGGTTTTAACAAGGAGAAGAGCCTCGGCTCTGATACCACTTGTAGGTCCGGCTAGGGGAGGATCTAGTCGCCTAATCCTTGTGTACAAACCAACCCGGTTGTGCGGAATCCAACCGAGATAGCAAACCGAGATAGAACACACAAATAATCAACACACAAGACTCAACGATTAACACCACTTGTATTAAACGTATGAAAGGTCCGTTACAAGCACAAGGTTTACAAATCAGTTCTGCAAACTCTCTCTAGTGTGTGTGTGTTCCTGTTCTGTCTAAGTGTCTAGCTATCTGTCCAACTATAAAATGAACACAACACACGGGTATTTATACCCAACACAGCAGGTCTGGTCGAAGTCTTTCGACCAGGAACAGCTCGAACGATCCATAAGTACTACGAAAGATGGGATCTTTCGTGGTCCATCTATCGAATGACATCTTTCGAGCAGGTCATCGAAGGATATAGGCAATCCTTCGATGGCACATCCTTCGACCCAACATCTTACAAACATAATGTTGACTGTTTGGCCAAGTCAAACCAGGAGGATGGTTGACTTGGTCAAACTTACAGGACTAACAAGACATCGTTTTACATCGTGACCGAATACAGACAAAGTGCAGACATAAGTGCACCAACAAATTTGAATCAATCTCACTAACCTTCTATTTATTATATTAAATCCACACACTGTACCAGAAAAACACAGTTGCAGGTTCATTTCCTGATGTACTTTCTTAATTGTGTTTTTATTTGCGGATTAATTGTTTTGTTTCATGAAGTTTGGTATAGATGCAAAACTACTGTTATTGTGATCTGTTGATTATAGCTTGTAAAATATGATAAGAGTTCTTAGTTTTACGAAACTTTGTGAAATTTTATTCAGCTTGACAGTGATGGTAAACGCTTGAAGACTTTGGCGCTTGAAAATGAGAACCCAGAATCTAAACCAGAAGTTGAAAGAAGTACAAGCAAGAAAACAGAAAACAGTGTAAATTCGCCTGAACCACCCAAACAAGATTACATTCATGTTAGAGCAAGAAGAGGTCAAGCCACTGCTAGCCTCAGTCTAGCAGAAAGGGTAACATTTTAAACTTTATAAAATAACTGTAATACATTTATAAAGATCAAGATTCTTGTGTAGCTTTCCTTTTTTTCTTCTTTTTTTTTTTTTTTTTTTTTTTTTGCTGAATTTTGACCAATTATATGAATATATTGTCAGGTGAGAAGAGAGAAGATAAATCAAAGAATGAAAATTATTCAAGATCTTGTCCCTGGCGGTAATAAGGTGTGATTTGTTGTTCTTGTTTTATTGTCTCTATTTTAATTTAAATAAGTAAACTGATAAGATTTCCATCATGACATGTGAATCTTTCTAACGAATCTGAAAATAGAACAGACACGAGTATGCATAAACCCTTCAGGCAGTTGTCCCATAACACACTTCTATTTAGAATAAATCCACAGGCAATTAGGTTAAAAATTTAATGGTGGAGATGATGAATCCTTGTTGAGAGTTTATAAAAAATGAGTAAATAACAAGTTTTGTCCTTTTTGTTTGTACCAAATTGCAGGCGGTGTCCTTTTCCTTTAAATTTGACGAGTGTTGTCCTTAACGTTTCAAAATCATGCACGTTATGTCCTTTAGCCCTAATCAAGTTAGATTTTTTTGGTTAAGTATGGTCATGTGCCTTGCACATAAGGGTATCCTTTTCTTTTCACCTTTTCAGGGGTTATTGTGTAAATAAGTTATATACAAGGACTATTTTGTAAAAATAAAATGATATTTATTAAACAAACCTCGCACTCTTCTCTCTCTCTAAAAAACCTCTGTAGTCTTCTCTCTCTTTAAAAACCTGTGCACGGTGGTGGATGGTGGATTGTGGTGGGTGTGATGGTGATGGGGGGTTTAGCGGTCGTGGGAGGTATACGGTGGTGGGTGCGACGGTGATGATTGGTTTAGCGGTGGTGGAGGTGTGCGGTGGTGGGTGGTGAATTGAGGTGGGTGTGAAAGTGTTGGTGGGTTTGGCGGTAGTGAGAGGTGTATGATGGTAGGTGAAGGGTGGTTCTGATGGTGGTGAGTGAAGGGTAGGGGCAGCGGTGGGTTAGGGGCGGCACAGTTACCATATCCGGCCATGACCATCTCCGACAGTGACGGCGAATCCGACGTTGACGGTGAATCCAAATGTGAGGAGTGACAGTTTTGTGGTGTTATCGACGTGTGAGGAAGGTTGTGGTAAAGGTGAATCTGACGGTGATGGTGGAGGTGTTTGAGAATGAATATTTGGGGGCGGATAAGGTGATTGGTATGGACATCTGGGTGGATGCGAAGATGAATAAGCAACTGGATTTGTTTTCGTAGATCTGGATTTCTGTTGGTTGGGAGGCTGAAGAGAGTGGCGGTGATGAAGATTTGTGTGGTTGGCAACAGGATGGTGACAGGATTGGTGGTGGATTAAATTGAAGGTAGGTGGATTCGGATACTGTTCCTGGGATAATAATATGATTATTGTAAGCTCAAAACATCGAGATGTAGCCATATCAGTAAATTTTCTTAGTTCTATTGAGTTCTATTGGTATTAGCCTAATTTAGTTTGAAGTTGCTAAGGTAGTTTGAATTTACAAGTGGCTTTTGGGGATTCTGGTTGTTGATTTAGAGATGGTGGTGGAAACGGCAGGAGTTGTTATGGTGGTTATAGATGATGAAGGGCGGTGGCAGGTGGTGGCAGTGGTGGTGGAGAGAAGTAGAGATAGAGTGGGTCGGTGGCAGATAAGAGAGAGAGTGAAAGAGAAGAGAGGGAATTTATATAAATCATTTTATTTTTTGGTTTTGTACAAAACAGTCCCTCATTAAAAGTTTTTTACACAATACCCCTTAAGAAGGTGAAATGACAAGAATGCCGTCATGTGATATTTAACCAAAAAAACTGACTGAGTTAGGGTTAAAGGACATAACGTGCAGGATTTTGAAATGTTAAGGACAAAACAAGTCAATTTTGAAGTTAAAGGACACCGCCTGCAATTTGGTATATACATAAAGCACAAAACTTTTAATTTACTCTAAAAATATGTTTTAAAAGATTCTAAAACTATCAATCATGTGATGTTCAGGTTACTAAGAAAACACTATTGCTTGATGAGATAATTAACTACATTAAATCGCTACAGCAACAGGTCGAGGTAAGCATATAATGCATGTGTCAAATGGGATCTGGATTAAACCTTACTGCCTTTGACCCATTCCATTTTCCATGTCTAGTTGTAACTTGACTGATTCTTCATCTCTTTTTACCTAACAAATCAATGCTGGTGTTTCAGTAAGTTGGTCAACAATCATTTGACATGGCTAGGATGCCGTTTGCTTCACAACCCACAAGGGAATATAGTAACGGATCATCACCATAATGGTTGCACATGCAAATCAGCGGCAGCTTTGAACGATCAACATGATTTCATCAATGGCAATAAATTCTCACTAAAAAGAGGCCATGAAATAGGTAGACTTTGATATCTAAATTGAGCTGATGATTTAGAGACTACCTAAAGAAAAGGTTATATATGTTTAAACTATGTAAATCTCCATCTTTTAGCTTTACAAGATGAACGTGTGTGTATATGTATGTATTGAAACGATTTCCGGATTCAAATAAATTTCGTTCCATTTTACACTTGAAGAGTTGAAGGTTTAAAGTTTCCAAGCATATGTGTCCAAATTATCAATATATCATGTGTTTTTTCAGTTCAAGTGGTGTAATGCGTCTATATTATGTATATTACAACATTAAATAGTTATGTATTTTTATAAACTGTTGTTGTATCAAGAGGTCGAACATAATGATTTCGATCTTCCGAACATGACAGAAGATGTTAACATACAATATGTAGGTTATCGGGAGGTACAAGAGGAGTACATGATAGTTGTGGAAGTTGAACACTTACGTGCAATAGATTTACTTAATTTTAACAAAAAAAATCATGTTTGATCAGATGATGACGGATATGAATAACAATTTGCCAGGTGTGTGTGTGTTCTTTACGAACGGTCCAGGTGGAACAAAAAAAAAAACATTTTTGTATAAAGGTTTATTACTACATTTGATCTCCTCATAATGCAAGTAGTTGACATCTGGATTTTTAATTTTAAATATTATGTTTATGACTAATACTTTCTTATTGTATGTTGGTTTTTTGCTCTGTAACAATAGTTGCTGGAAGTAACTGATGGTTATAATGTTAAATGAATATTTAATTTACCAGGTGTAAGGCTTGTGACACACCGATGCTGCTAACTCGAAAGCTTTACATAAATAAAACCATAATCGTAATAAACTTTTGTATAATATTATATGTGTGGTAAAAGACTGTGAAAACTCGACCCAAAGATCTGAGCAGTAATTAATAATATTAGTTCGACGCGGAATAGAATTAATGTATCAAGCGTAATCAAGCACCGGATAATTTTAAAGGTAGAAAATAAAATAAAAGAGACACGGGGATTTACGTGGAAAACCCAAATCGGGAAAAACCACGGGTGGCGGAAGCCGAGAAACAATCCACTATAATTTTGCAGTGTTTACAGAGTTTGGAGAAAGAAAAATATACAAAGAGTATTGTGTATCTCTATTGTATATATGGCTAGCTAGGTGTGTGTACTGGTTATTGTTTGTGATGGTGCATTTTGTGAAGAAGGTTTCATGCCTATTTATACTAAAATGGTTACCATCCATATTAGAATTTTTACCATCCATCTTTGAAAAACTTGAAACCATCCATTTTTGATTCTTTGAACAACCATCCATTGTTGAATAAATGTAACCATCCAATCTTGACTAAAGCATTTTGGAAGGCACATGTTTCTACAATCTCCACCTTGACTTCAAAATGCAACGACTGACTATGCACTTCATCAAACTTCAAAAGAACCTGCAATTATCATATAGAGAAAAATTGTTTCCGAAAAATAAATTACTTCCTCCACCACGAGCCAAACAGGCTCAGTTACGATTAGAAATACCCATCAAGTCCAAACATAGTTTGAACTTGGCAATTGGAAGACTCTTGGTGAACACATCAGCAGGATTATAATCTGTATCAATTTTGTCTATGACACAATCACCTTTCTCAATGATATCACGCACAAAATGATAACGAATATCAATGTGCTTTGTTCGGTCATGAAACATCTGATCTTTACTCAAGAAGATAGCACTTTGATTATCACAGAAAATTGCGGTAACCTTTATTTCATCATCGAGTTCTCCAAATAATCCTTTCAACCATATATCTTCCTTAACTGCTTCTGTAATCGCCATATACTCTGCCTCTGTAGAAGACAGTGCCACTGTAGACTGTAACTGGGCTTTCCAACTAATAGCACAACCATGCAAAGTAAACACATACCCTGTAATCGATCTTCGCTTATCCAAATCTTTGCCATAATCTGAATCAACATATCCAAGCACCCCTGTGTTAGATTTACCATAACATAGACACATAGAAAACGTACCACGCAAATAACGAAAGATCCACTGTACTGCTTTCCAATGTTCTTTCCCCGATCTACTGACCATGCTAACAGCATAAGCCAAATCAGGGCGCGTGCAAATCATAGCATACATCAAAGATCCAACAGCACTAGAGTATGGCACACGTGCCATATAAGCCATATCAGTCTCAGTAGTAGGACTCAAAGCGGATGATAGCTTGAAATGAGCTGCAAAAGGTGTGTTGACAGGTTTTGCTTCATGCATATTGAAGCGTCTTAGGACTTTCTCAATATAACTTTTCTGAGAAAGATGCAAGACCCTAGACTTCCTGTCACGAACAATTTCCATACCTAAAATCTTTTTGGCAGCTCCCAAGTCCTTTATTTCAAAGTCAGCTTTCAACTGGTCTTTTAATCTCTGAATCTCCTTCATATCTTTCGCTGCGATTAACATGTCATCCACGTATAAAAGTAAGTAGATCATTGAACCATTGTCACAATTCTTGTAATAAACGAAGCTATGACGGGTGCACCTTTTGAATTCGTGACTGGTCATAAATGAATCAAACCTTTTATACCATTGTAACACCCCGTGTTTTCGAGAAGTCAAAGTCAAAGTCAACGACCGATAGAATTTAACTCCAATCATAACCTTCATCGTCGTGAAAGCAGCAAGTGCTCTAGATATTCTGTCAGTAGTTACTTTTGGTGTATTTATTTTAGTTGTATTTTGTGGAGTAAGTGCCTATAATTTCAATAATCGACGCATGCTAATCGCTATTCGACTCACGACTGTGAACTATAGGCAGTAACAATGCGATAAAGTTAACTAAACGATAATCAATCTATGTTAAATCTACATCAAATCGAATCGCAACTCGAACTACGCAATTGGAAAATTGTTATACGTGTGTGTGTGCCCTATGTGTTACTTGTGCATGTTTAATTATGTTATGTTGTGGTAATCAAGCGAATCATAAATCAAAACTCGAAACACAATCGAACTCAATCGCAGATCAAATCGCAATCTACTCGCAACACAAGAAACGAAGGTGTTATAGGATGTTGTATGTTAGATAGAGTAGTTCGGACTAAAAGTAATTTGACTAAGAAACCCTATCGTGTCGAACCGCTCGCAATCGGAAACGAAACGCCAAAAATCGTCGTGTCTAACATTCGAACCGAGTGCCATCCGGCCGGATAGCCATCCGACCGGATAGCCACCATGTCAGGGAGTCAGGTGCCATCCGACCGAGATGTCATCCGACCAGATAGTCATCCGGGCGGTATGCCATCCGACCGGATAGCACTTTCCTCTTTTGGAATCCTATAAATACCCCTGTCATTGTCATTCTTTCCACTTTTGGAAACCCTCTGTCCGAACAACTCGTGCTCCTCACCTTTTCTCCGATTTCTCTCGATTCCGGTAAGTTTTTGTCCTAAACCTTGTACTTTCGTAATCTACACGCACTTCTACACCTTTCTATCTTTTGAATCTTAACTTTTAACCGTGAAACCACTAGATTTCGGGTATTCTAGGATGACGTCATCATGAGTTCTTGAAGAACTTCATGTTTTAGCTTCAACCCACCAAGAGCAACCTAGATCTAACCGATTTCCACACAAATACACAAAGATCTTGTAAAGATCTCAACACAAGAATGGTGAAAAAGGATTGAAAGATGTTTTTTTAACTTCTTTCAACTCTTTTACACTCAAAACACTCAAAACCGGTAGAATCGGGTTCTGATCTAGTCTCCTACTCATTCTTAGTGTTGTACTGGTTCGGATCTGGATTCTACTCACGAGACCAACGATCTCGGGTTGAACAGGGACAACCGTTTTGAGCCGATAACCGGCTGAACTAGGGTGATTCCTGGTCAGTATAGTCGTCTGGGTCAAAATGGGAGTTCTATTGGATAACACGTTGTCGAAACGTCTCGAAATAACGAAAAACCATCCAAACAACCAAGTGTAAGACGAACGGAACAATCGGAACGGATTGCTGTCCGACCGGATTGCTGTCCGATCGGATAGGTCATCCGAACGGATTGCCATCCGAACGGATCACACTTGGGTCCCACCTTTAAGCAACCTTATTCGAGGTCTGAGTATTGAACGAATTGCTATCCGATCGGACGACCATCTGATTGGATTACTCTTCGGATCACGAGATACTAAGACTTTGAAGACTTAAACAATTTTCAACATGTTCATTAACAGGGCTGCCACCCGACCGGATGGACATCCGATCGAGTGACACTTCTGCTGTGAACTTGCCTTCACTAAGTAATATCACCACTAAGTTGCCGTCCGACCAGACTACCGTCCGACCGGATGACCATCCGAACGGATTGTCATCCGCACGACCCACCATCCGATCGACCGACTTGATGGATAGGGATACTTCAATACTTTCAAAATGCTACAACGAAAACTTCAAAAGTCAAGCCATCATACACAAACACATTCATCCTAAAGGAAGAAACAATCCACTCGAATAGTCATCCGACCGGATTACCATCCGACCGGATGACCATCCGAACGGATTGTCCTCCGCACGGATTGCTGTCCGTTCGGATTATCATCCGAACGAATTACCATCCGACCCACTCTCACCCTATATCATTTTACGCGTTATTTTCCGTTATGCTATCGAATCTATTCAGGCTAACCTTACTCGCTAAGCGCTCCCTTCAATCCATCAACCGCTGTGAGTATACTCGATCCCTTTTTGCTTTATGCACTTTTGGGTGTTACATACGTTACAACTATTCAAATCACATCAAACACACTACTCAATACTATTTGAACGCTTACCGTTAATGCATGCTATACGTGGCTTATGAATGCTTATTTGTTATGTTTACACATGGAATGCTGTCTACCTGCCTTAGCAACGATAGTACTATAGTTTGGACTCAGCACCCGTTCGCGGGGGTTGTTAAGGATCATTACTTGCATGGATTACGGTGGTAATCATGTATTGCGAACTGCATTTGGCAGTCAACCCGCAGTCATTGGTATCGATGGATTTGTGTCGATAACTAACGTGCTTCATTTCACTATGTGTACGTGCTGGTTATGCGTAAACGAATTCGAACTCTATATGCTATTACTAAACTTGTATGCTCACCTTTACATTTTATGTATTGACTTTATTTTAACGTATGTGACAGGTGCTTAGGACGCACACTTGGTAGGAATTTGAAGTTAGAATAAAGCTTTAGAGCCCAACAAATAGTTGTCTGTAGCGGTCAAACTAAGGGTCTCTAGAAGCAGATAAACAATTGCTGCCTATTTAAATCTGAGTTGTCGGAACAGAATATTTGCCTGAATTTTGTCTGTAATAATTAAATTGCTGTTTGAGATACGGTATGGGACGTGTTATTTAAATTGAATAGTAATGATAATTGTTATGGAAACTTCTGGACAATCTGTTTCGCTCAGTGCCATGCCCCGATGATTCCGCCATCGGTTGGGGTGTGACAGATTGGTATCAGAGCCATAACTATAGGGAATTAGGCTGTAACACCCTAGTTTCTATTTAACGGTTTTACATGTAAATACCAACAATTAGATGTGTAGTTAAGACTACACATATTATAAAAATACGGGTTTATTAAAACTTTTACAATTCATAAGTTATTCTAGGTAACGTGATCGAATTCGTTGTTTAAATTTTACAACGTGGCAAAGTGCAGAAGCGTGTATCTTTATCGTGTTCGGTTCTTCGCTGAGCTTGATCGTCTTCCGGCATCTAAAAGTACCTACATTTCAATAACATGAAATGCTTTAGTCATACGGGGTTTAAATCATGTCCGGGAAACAACTGATTTTTCAAATGAAAAACAAAATATATAAAAAAAATTCTCCACCGTAAATTACGGTGGGACCGTAATTTACGGTGGCCCCTGGGTTCATGCTTTTCTACCGTAAAACAGTGGGCCACCACCGTAAATAAATCATCTCCACCGTAAATTACAGTGGGACCGTAAATTACGGTGGACCCTGGGTTCAGCCTTTCCATTTTGCCGTAATTTGACACGAAATCTTTCGTATCTTTCAAACCGCTTATCCGTTTGACCTACCGTTTCTTCCTACATGTTTGTAATTTGATTCTCCATCATATGGAGTTAAAATCCGACATCCGGCTTAATAAAATTCAAGACTTTTAAGTCTTCGGCTTATTACTCTTTTACCAAAATTTGACCCGTTCGTGATTTTATCAAACATACAAGTTTGTTTGACCCTTATTTCTCATAAACCTATTAAATTCAAGGATGTCTAACATATTGGGTTCCAATTATAGAATTATATACATTCTTTAACCCATTTTCACCCATATGCTTATTTTGACCCGTTTGAGGTATTCAAGCATATTTTAAGCACCAATTGCTTTCATTCATTTCTAAATACATATATCCACATTTCTTAACAAAGGATCTTCCACCACAACTATATTTGTGGTGGATTCGATGTGGTGATTTATATATACCAGAATTTACCCTTCAAATAGTTATTTTACGGCAAAGACTCAAATAGAGCCATTTGACTAACGTTTTACATCTTTTAACTTCTATACTCCTCCTAAGTAATTATTTAATTGTAAAACTCATTTCCAAACAATCTTTAAGGGTTGTTTGTTCAATTTAGCCTACAAGGGCGTTTTGGTCAATATTAGTCCTTCATTTACGACGAATGACTTTTTAGTTACTTGTTTAACCCAACTCCGATCTTTTAACTATGATTTTATTTGAAAGGGCACTAGGCCTTTCAAATATAATGACCATCGTCCGTAACATTTGGTTTACCTATTAAGGTAACCAAAAACTTAATTTAGACTTCGTTTAACTCTCATTAGCCTTACATTTAAATGAGAGTTTACTTATTATGCGTACCTGGCTCGGATCATTACATTGACCCATTTAAGTACCTTGCCTCAATATTTACTCAGTAATAGCGAGGTAAATATCCACTCGATATTTATTTCTGAAATCAAACAACTCATCAAACCATTAGTCGATATCGTCAAAAAGTGGTATTTCCACCTTTTGACCCGTTGGTCTAAATGACCGATGATATTGGCGAGATAAAACTTATTGCCATCTCGTCTACACGACTCGTTCCGATTTACACCGCACGGTCGTTTTAACTATAAACCACCTCTTAACGCTTTTTGGCCTATTAAGGCTTACGTAATATGTATCTTTCAAAACCAATAATTATTGTCAACAAGTGTCCAAATTTCAATTTTACCCTTATTGGTTATCTTGTTCCATACGACTACACACCGGGAACACCATATCTCAATTTCCCATTTGTCTTGTTCGAAATCAAACAACAAAAAGGTCATTCTAAACTATATGACTAGTGTAAGCTATACTTACCTTGCATCCATGCCACGTTTTTCTCTTTCCGTACGCGCTCCGTTTGACCCGCTTCATCCACAAGCTTCCACCTAGCTTATTAGGCGTCAAACTATCATCATATTTCATAAGATGGGTAATTTAGTCATTGTTAATCATAACTATTCCATCTTACGCATTTTTCTATCAATTTATCATTCGATCTTACTAAGGGTCGGTTTGACTACTAAAAGTCAAACGCCCCTTAGCATATAAATGCACATTCAAATTCTATCTATCAATTAGTAGCTAACATGATCTTATACACTTAGTTACATGAACATGGCTACCAAATTTCATCATAACATTCAAAACCCATTTCAATCATGTATGAACAAGTTCCCAAATCATTTAATTTGTTTGAGTGCCTTGTTTCTATTATCAAATATGATGATTTTAAACATAACTTATCATCATCTTTACTATTATATCAAAACCCACTTCCTAGTTTACTTGTTAATCATATACAAGTGATATTACTTCAAGTTCTTCATAATTTCACCATATCTAACAAAACCCACTTAAACCATATATGAACAAGTACCCAAATTCATGGTTAAATCGAACACCTTCTATTTGTTTTCATGCATGTTGATTCTAAGCATACTTATATCATTCAAAATCATCATAACATTAAAACCCACTTGTCTAAGTGTGTTAATTCATCAAATCCTTCAATTAATAGCATGTTGTGTATGATTTTCACTTAGGGTTTCGTTCCTAAGCAAGTATACATCACTAATCTAGTCATAGCTTCTCTAATCCATGCCTAATTCGCGATTAGGATGATTATCAACTTTTTACAACTTCATGAATGTTAGAAATTTGACATACCTTAGGATCCCCTTGACTTGGTGATCACGAATATGTGCCTGAATTTCGATTTGGGTTTGATTTGCCCTTCCAATTTCATTGATTTGTGCTTGTTAGGGTTTGGCTCCATGGGGAGCTCCCTGATGTCGATCCAGAACACACACTTGAAGTGTGTGTGTTTTGTTTTGATTTTTCTTTTATTTAATAACTTTGTTAAGTTATCCCATTTTAACCCCTCGTGTTTGGTTCGTTAATAAGTAGACCACAACCTACTTATTTCTAACAATATTCCCATTTATTAACTAGGTTAAACATTCCTAGTTAAATTTGTGGGTTCGGGGAATCTATAACTCAGTTTCTTTTAAGCCCCGTTAATTCAGACTTCATATAAACTCTATTTACTTAAAACATTTATTCACGTTTTATTAAATATTAGGTTTATTTATTTAAACCCTAATATTTACCGGGTTACTTCCACCACTAACAGTATTTTACCCGCTCTTTTGTATTAACGGGGTTTAATTACCAAACCCGTTTTTGGGATGTTACATAGGCAAGACTCGACCTAGTCCGGGTCGAAGTCTTAGAAACCTAGACTATAGTTATGAACCAATAGACCGACTCGAGTACATCCCTACTGGACTACGTACGAGCTTATTACTCGATGTTTTCGCCTATACTACACTATCACTACACTCGAATTTTCAACTATAAAAAGGGCGATAAAGTCGAGATTAGGTGTGAAAACCACAAACTCCCGACTGAATTGCTTACTCGATGCTGTTTTGTCAACTTATCAATAATCTCTTCATTCTTTTTCAATAACGAACGCTTGTTCAACGGGGGGGGGGGGGGATTATACCATTTTTTGATGAATAATCTCCTCTATTGTATTAAAACAGGGACGAAGTTGTTAAGATAGGCGTGAAACCCTAACCTTGACGACTTGTTCCGCTCATTTTACCAAAACTCTCACCAAGGTCTCGACGGACTCCAATGACCTGAAGTCGTGATATGACTAACGGATGTGTGCCAAACGCCCAAGAATCGAGGCAAAAAGCACAGTTCTGAAGGTCAGGCATGAACGACAAGTCCTTGCGAATAGTTGAACCACCTTGGTTAGTCTAAGTCTACTAGCCGCAGACAATCTACCTCTCGATTTTTAACTAAGCCTGCTACTGCTGACTCTGATGATTCGTCGATTTTATGTGATTTATGTGGTTTATGTTTATTTGTTAGCGTTTTGAGGTACTACTAGTTTCGATCTAACGCCTTTTTGCTTCCGATAGTCACACAACACACTACAGCACGCTAACAAATCGTTAAAAGTATGGGCGACTCTATACTACGATATACGCTCATGATAGGTCCCGATTTTCGCTCCGAAACGATTGCGAACCAAACATCTGACGTGTAGAATCCGTGCACGAACATGACCGAACACACGAGAACGTAATATAATCAGTGATCCTATTGACAAACCTGAAATCGTACAAAGTACCTGAATCACGATGCCACTTTATCTCTCTAGTTTCTCTATCTAGGTCTAGAGCTCTTCAATTCTCCAAGGTACCCAAGGGTGTCAAAGTTCTAAACCTAACACCTTAGGTTCCTATTTATAGGCCAAGGGATCTAGAGTTCTGTTTTCTGACTGCCTCTAGTGAATAAATGCGTATGTGTTTCCTTGCTTCTTTGCTTAGGTGTTATGTGATTACGTGCTCTACATGCTTATGTGATTTGGTGCTTTATGTGTTAATGTGTTTACATGTATCTGCGTGTTCCTGAGTTTTAGTAAGTAGTAGACGTGTGAGGTGAGATTCGAATCCACTGTGTTGAGTCCTGTGACGATGTCTGTTGCAGACAATGTCGTCTGGATCCCGTCACGCACTTTCCCGTCAAGAAAAGAGAGACAAACGCCTTGCTGCCATCATCGCAAAAAGTGTGGCAAAGGCCGTGAGTGATGTTTACGAGAATGCCAGCAAATCGTCTGAGGAATCGAGGACCGAAGCTCCTAAAGCTACCGCCAAGTCTTTCAATTTCAAGCAGTTCAAGTCGTGTGGGCCAAAGGAATTCACTGGCGAGGGAGTTCCTACTGCACTATTCCAATGGTTTGATTCCATTGAGGTTACTCTGCGACAGAGTGGTTGCCCTGATGACCTTCGAACTCTGAATGCTACCGGCGTTTTCCAGTCCCGTGCTCTAGACTGGTGGACGGCCGAGAGAAACAAGCGAGGGAACGATGCAGCCTACGGTCTGTCGTGGGACGAGCTCAAAGAAGTCATGCTAGAGGAATTCTGCCCTCCTCACGAACATCAAAAGCTAGAAGATGAATTTTGGCACATACATCAACATGAGGGTGACAACGCTGCTCTCCGGAGGTCGCGATCAAGAAGTACATCCGAGCTTTGCCCGACTGCGTCGCAGATTTCGTGCAAGCGGCTAAGACTAAGACGATCGAAGAAACTTACCTACTGGCCGCTGAACTCAACGACAAAAGGGTCAAGGCTGGTGTCTGGGATAAAACTCTAAAGCATCTGCATCAAGCTACTACCACCGCACCAATTGCTGAAACCACCACCCCATCAAGCAACAAGAGGAAGAACAAAAGGAAGAACAGCTCCAGCAACAAAAACTGTGCGATCACTGCTGCACCAGTTCAGTCTGTACCAGCCCAACAGCGTCAAGTAGCGGCGCCTGTGGCTAATGCACCTCCAGCAAAGCGTGCATACACTGGGCCACATCCGCTCTGCCCTACTTGCACCTACCACCACCCAACTGCCATTGCTTGTCGTTTTTGTACTCATTGCAATGTATACGGCCATTTTACTGCCAACTGCCGTATTCGACAAGCTCCTGCTCATCAAGCTCTGCTCACTGCCCCTCAGGGTCAACAAGCTCCTCCGGCACCCGCGGTCAAAGCCAGAGCCTGCTTCGCATGTGGCGACCCGAACCATTTCGCCAACATGTGCCCAAACAGGGTTGTGAAACAAGAGCCCCAGCAACAGCAGCCTCAGCAGCAGCAACAACAGCAGCAGCAGCAGCAACAGGCCGCACGCGCCAGAACTTTCAACCTCAATGTGCGTCAAGCCCAGGCCGAAAACAACGTGGTCAATGGTACGTTCCTTGTGAATGGTATTTATGCTTCATGTTTGTTTGATACTGGAGCCGATAATTGCTTTGTTTCGTTCGAATTCGAGAAACTCCTTAGTCGTAAGCGCTCTCATCTCTCCTCTACGTTCGATGTTGAAGTCGCTACCGGAAGAACTGTCACCGTTAATTCTGTTCTTCGTGATTGTACCCTCGAGCTAAACAATCACATCTTCCCAATCGACCTTATTCCGATGCAACTCGGAAGTTTTGATGTCATAATAGGCATGGACTTTCTTCATGAAAACCATGCTGAAGTGGTATGCTTCGACAAGATGATTCGATTCTCGCTCGCGAATGGTGATGTATTGTGTGTCTACGGTGATACTACTTCAAAGGGGCTCAAGCTCATGTCGTGTGTCCAAGCTAGCAAGTATCTCCGCAAGGAATACAGAGCTTTCTTGGCTAACATTGTAGTAGCGGAGAAGGAAAAGAAAGTAAAGAAGGAAGTGAAAGACGTTTCCGTGGTTCGAGAATTTCCTAATGTTTTTCCAGAGGATCTTCCCGGACTACCGCCAAGTCGTGACATCGACTTTCATATCGACCTCATTCCTGAAGCCAACCTTATCGCCAAAGCTCCTTATCGACTCGCACCGTCTGAAATGCGCGAACTTTCAAACCAACTCCAGGAATTACATGAAAAAGGCTTCATTCGCCCGAGTACCTCTCCTTGGGGCGCGCCAGTCCTTTTTGTCAAAAAGAAGGATGGGTCGTTCAGGATGTGCATCGATTATCGGGAATTGAATAAGTTAACTATCAAGAACCGCTATCCCCTACCTCGCATCGACGATTTGTTTGATCAACTACAAGGCGCTACGTGGTTCTCAAAGATCGATCTACGTTCAGGGTATCACCAGTTACGTATACAAGAGGAGGATATACCCAAAACCGCGTTTCGCACTCGTTACGGCCACTACGAATTCATTGTCATGCCTTTCGGTTTAAACAATGCACCAGCGGTTTTCATGGATCTAATGAATCGCGTGTGTAAACCATATCTCGACCTTTTCGTCATCGTATTCATCGACGATGTCTTGATCTATTCCAAATCAAAGGCCGAACACGCGCAACATTTACATTTGGTTCTCGAGTTACTCCAGGGGAACCAACTCTATGCCAAGTTCTCCAAGTGTGAATTCTGGTTGGAGCAAGTTCAGTTACTGGGTCACATTGTTAATAGTCAAGGTATTCACGTTGACCCTGCGAATATTGAAGCTGTCAAGAGCTGGGTTACGCCTAAGAACCCGTCTGAGGTCCGTTCTTTTCTCGGACTAGCGGGCTATTACCTACGATTCATCGAAGGATTCTCGAAGATTGCTGTGCCGCTTACCGCACTCACGCATAAAGACCAGCCTTTTGTTTGGGGAACTAAGCAAGAGACTGCCTTCCAAACCCTCAAGCACGTGCTTTGCAACGCTCCTATTCTCACATTACCCGACGAAAACGACTTCATTGTCTATTGTGATGCTTCCAACCTTGGTCTCGGTTGTGTCCTTATGCAACGGGACAAGGTCATAGCTTACGCATCTCGTCAGCTCAAAATCCACGAGAAGAACTATACAACCCATGATCTCGAGCTAGGCGCAGTTGTTTTTGCGTTAAAGATTTGGCGACACTACCTATATGGTACCAAGTGTACGATCTTCACCGATCATAGGAGCCTACAAGATATCTTTAATCAGAAGGAACTTAATATGCGTCAACGCCGATGGGTAGAACTTCTCAACGATTACGACTGTGAGATCCGATATCACCCATGCAAGGCGAATGTTGTTTCCGATGCACTTAGCAGACGGAGCTATCTGCTTAGCACTCGTAATGTTCAAGCCCAACACGATCTCGAAACCCTCATCCGTGACGCTCAACATGCGTGTTTTAATGAACGCACTCTGAAGAAAGAAAGAATCTACCACGATGGAGCCCAGCTTGTGAGCAAATCGAATGGGATATTCCACTTTCTGGACCGAATTTGGATTCCCAAACGAACCAATTTGCGACAAATCTTGATGGACGAAGCCCATAAATCCCGGTATTTTATTCATCCTAGTGCCGACAAAATGTACCAGGATCTTCGTTATAAGTACTGGTGGCCAGGTATGAAAAGGGATATCGCTCTTTACGTCGGAAAATGACTAACTTGTGCAAGAGTCAAGGCTGAACATCAAAGACCCTCTGGCTTACTCGAACAACCCCCAATCCCTATGTGGAAATGGGAGAGTATAGCTATGGACTTCGTAACAAAGCTACCACACACGTCATCAGGTCACGACAACATTTGGGTTGTGGTCGACCGTCTGACTAAATCAGCACACTTTTTGCCAATACGGGAAGACTACAAGGTAGAACGATTAGCCCGAATCTACACCGACGAGATCATTTGTAATCATGGAACACCTCATGACATCATCTCTGATCGTGACACTCGGTTTACTTCGCGACTGTGGGAAACGTTTCAAACGGCACTCGGTACATCGCTTAATCTAAGTACCGCTTTCCACCCTCAAACCGACGGTCAGACTGAAAGAACAATCCGTACTCTTGAGGACATGCTCCGTTCGTGTGTCATAGACTTCGGTGGTAATTGGGATAAATACCTACCGTTAGTCGAATTCTCGTATAACAACAGCTATCATTCTAGCATCCAAATGGCACCATTCGAGGCATTATACGGAAGAAGATGTCGATCGCCTATTGTGTGGCACGAGATCGGTCATTCACAATTAACCGGTCCTGAGCTATTGCAAGAAACGACAGAAAAAATTTTCCAAATCCGAGACAACCTAGTGAAAGCTCGGAATCGACAGAAAAGTTACGCCGATAGAAAATGCAAGCCCCGTGAATTTGACGTTGGTGACTACATACTCCTAAAGGTATCACCTTGGAAGGGTGTAGTCCGATTAGGCAAGAAAGGGAAGCTCGCGCCTCGATACGTTGGACCTTTTAAGATTCTGGAAAGGATCGGAAAAGTCGCCTACAGACTCGAACTACCGGAGGAACTTAATAACGTCCACTCGACTTTCCACGTGTCAAACCTCCGAAAGTGCCTAGCTGATCACGACTTACATGTTTCTCTCGATGACTTGCAAGTGAACGAAACATTACACTTCATGGAAAAGCCTGTCGAAATCATGGATCGCCAAACCAAGCAACTCAGACGCTCTCGCATTCCTATCGTGAAAGTCCGATGGGAAGGTAAACGAGGTGCCGAGTTCACTTGGGAACTCGAAAGCGACATGAAGGCAAAGTACCCGCAGTTGTTTGCTACGGCTTCATCCTGATTTCGGGACGAAATTCCCTAAACAAGGGGAGGCTGTAACACCCCGTGTTTTCGAGAAGTCAAAGTCAAAGTCAACGACCGATAGAATTTGACTCCAATCATAACCTTCATCGTCGTGAAAGCAGCAAGTGCTCTAGATATTCTGTCAGTAGTTACTTTTGGTGTATTTATTTTAGTTGTATTTTGTGGAGTAAGTGCCTATAATTTCAAAAATCGATGCATGTTAATCGCTATTCCACTGACGACTGTGAACTATAGGCAGTAACAATGCGATAAAGTTAACTAAATGATAAACAAACTATGTTAAATCTGCATCAAATCGAATCGCAACTCGAACTACGCAATTGGAAAATTGTTATACGTGTGTGTGTGCCCTATGTGTTACTTGTGCATGTTTAATTATGTTATGTTGTGGTAATCAAGCGAATCGCAAATCGAAACTCGAAACACAATCGAACTCAATCGCAAATCAAATCGCAATCTACTCGCAACACGAGAAACGAAGGTGTTATAGGATGTTGTATGCTAGATATAGTAGTTGGGACTAAAAGTAATTTGACTAAGAAACCCTATCGTGTCGAACCGCTCGCAATCGGAAATGAAACACCAAAAATCGTCGCGTCTAACATTCGAACCGAGTGCCATCCGGCCGGATAGCCATCCGACCGGATAGCCACTATGTCAGGGAGTCAGGTGCCATCCGATCGAGATGTCATCCGACCGGATAGCACTTTCCTCTTTTGGAATCCTATAAATACCCCTGTCATTGTCATTCTTTCCACTTTTGGAAACCCTCTGTCCGAACAACTCGTGCTCCACACCTTTTCTCCGATTTCTCTCGATTCCGGTAAGTTTTCGTCCTAAACCTTGTACTTTCGTAATCTACACCTTTCTATCTTTTGAATCTTAACTTTTAACCGTGAAACCACTAGATTTCAGGTGTTCTTGGATGACGTCATCATAAGTTCTTGAAGAACTTCATGTTTTGGCTTCAACCCACCAAAAGCAACCTAGATCTAACCGATTTCCACACAAATACACAAAGATCTTGTAAAGATCTCAACACAAGAATGGTGAAAAGGGATTGAAAGATGTTTTTTAAACTTCTTTCAACTCTTTTACACTCAAAACACTAAAAACCGGTAGAATCGGGTTCTGATCTAGTCTCCTACTCATTCTTAGTGTTGTACTGGTTCGGATCTGGATTCTACTCACGAGACCAACAATCTCGGGTTGAACAGGGATAACCGTTTTGAGCCGATAACCGGCTGAACTAGGGTAATTCCTGGTCAGTATAGTCGTCTGGGTCAAAATGGGAGTTCTATTGGATAACATGTTGTCAAGACGTCTCGAAATAACGACAAACCATCCAAACGACCAAGTGTAAGACGAATGGAACAATCGGAACGGATTGCTGTCCGACCGGATTGCTGTCCGATCGGATAGGTCATCCGAATGGATTGCCATCTGAACGGATCACACTTGGGTCCCACCTTTAAGCAACCTTATTCGAGGTCTGCGTATTGAACGAATTGCTATCCGATCGGACGACCATCTGATTGGATTACTCTTCGGATCATGAGATACTAAGACTTTGAAGACTTAAACAATTTTCAACATGTTCATTAACAGGGCTGCCACCCGACCGGATGGACATCCGATCGAGTGACACTTGTGCTGTGAACTTGCCTTCACTAAGTAATCTCACCACTAAGTTGCCGACCGACCGGACTACCGTCCGACCGGATGACCATCCGAACGGATTGTCATCCGCATGACCCACCATCCGATCGACCGACTTGATGGATAGGGATACTTCAATGCTTTCAAAATGCTACAATGAAAACTTCAAAAGTCAAGTCATCATACACAAACACATTCATCCTAATGGAAGAAACAATCCACTCGAATAGTCATCCGACCGGATGACCATCCGAACGGATTGTCCTCCGCACGGATTGCTGTGCGCTCGGATTATCATCCGAACGAATTACCATCCGACCCACTCTCACCCTGTATCATTTTACGCGTTATTTACCATTATGCTATCGAATCTATTCAGGCTAACCTTACTCGCTAAGCGCTCCCTTCAATCCATCAACCGCTGTGAGTATACTCGATCCCTTTTTGCTTTATGCACTTTTGGGTGTTACATACGTTACAACTATTCAAATCACATCAAACACACTACTCAATACTATTTGAACGCTAACCGTTAATGCATGTTATACGTGGCTTATGAATGCTTGTTTGTTATGTTTACACATGGAATGTTGTCTACCTGCCTTAGCAACGATAGTACTATAGTTTGGACTCAGCACCCGTTCGCGGGGGTTGTTAAGGATCATTACTTGCATGGATTACGGTGGTAATCATGTATTGCGAACTTCATTTGGCAGTCAACCCGCAGTCATTGGTATCGATGGTTCTGTGTCGATAACTAACGTGCTTTATTTCACTATGTGTACGTGCTAGTTATGCGTAAACGAATTCGAACTCTATATGCTATTATCAAACTTGCATGCTCACCTTTACATTTTATGTATTGAATTTATTTTAACGTATGTGACAGGTGCTTAGGACGCACACTTGGTAGGAATTTGAAGTTAGAATAAAGCTTTAGAGCCCAACAAATAGTTGTCTGTAGCGGTCAAACTAAGGGTCTCCAGAAGCAGATAAACAATTGCTGCCTATTTAAATCTGAGTTGTCGGAACATAATATTTGCCTGGATTTTGTCTGTAATAATTAAATTGTTGTTTGAGATACGGTATGGGACGTGTTATATAAATTGAATAGTAATGATAATTGTTATGGAAACTTCTGGACAATCTGTTTCGCTCAGTGCCATGCCCCGATGATTCCGCCATCGGTTGGGGTGTGACAACCATTGTCTAGGAGACAGCTTGAGGCCATAAAGAGATTTATTCAATTTACATACGTAGTTCTCCTTGCCAGGAACTACAAAGCCTTCGGGCTGTTGCATAAAAATCTCTTCCTCAAGCTCACCATTTAAGAAAGCTGTAGTAACATCAAGTTGCTCTAACTCATAATCATTAGAAGCAACCAACCCCAACAATACACGAATGGAAGTATGTTTGACAACTGGGGAATAAATGTCAGTATAATCAATGCCAGGAATCTGACTGTAGCGTTTAGCTACTAACCGAGCTTTGTACCTTGGTTTCTCGGTTGGGTTGATAGGTTCTTTGAGCTTGTAGACCCACTTGCATTTAACTGGCCTTTTCCCTTTCGGAATAGGAACTAAGTCCTAAGTACCATTTCTTTACAAGGATTCCATCTCATTATGCATAGCAATCATCCAATCACTTGAGTCTTTAGACTTGATAGCCTCATCATAATTAACAGGCTCCATTCCTGACTCAATATCGGCAGCAACAGTAAGAGCATAAGCAACAAGATCAGATTCAGCATACCTCTTCGAAGGAACAATTTGTCTTCTCGGCCTATCTCTCGCAATGCTTGGAGTAGTAGCTTGTGGTTGTGAAGGTGTTGAATCCTCAACAACAACATGCTCATCTGGCGAGGAAGACTCTTGATGCTCAAATGTACTCTGATCGGTAGTAGATGGAGTAGGAAGCTCCACCTCCACTTGAGATTGCTCTTTTCTTGCTTTGGATGATGCATCAGATGTATCTGTAGCTTTTGAAGAGTCTACAACTGGTTGAATCATACTAGACTCGTCAAAAGTAACATCTCTTGAGATAATAACTTTCTTCAGTTTAAAGCTCCATAACTTGTAACCTTTTACCCCCGGATTGTACCCAAGAAAAACGCATTTGATTGCTCTCGGTTCTAACTTCCCATTGTCAACACGTGCATACGCTGGACATCCAAAAGGTTTTAAAACTGTATAATTGGCAGGTTTTCCGGACCATAGATCAAACGGAGTTTTCTTCTCAATTGCTCGTGATGGTGATCGGTTGATAAGATAGCAAGCATTCGAAGCAGCCTCCGCCCAAAAAGACTTTGGCAGTTTGGAATTAGAAAGCATACACCGGACCTTCTCCATAATGGTGCGATTCATCCTTTTGGCTACACCATTTTGTTGAGGTGTATGGACCACCGTGCGGTGTCGAGTGATGCCTTCCTTTCGACAATAGGCATTAAACTCTTCTGAGCAAAACTCAAGTCCATTATCCGTGCGAAGATACTTTACCAC
Organism: Helianthus tuberosus; assembly: GCA_030545235.1. Lineage (NCBI taxonomy): Eukaryota > Viridiplantae > Streptophyta > Magnoliopsida > Asterales > Asteraceae > Helianthus > Helianthus tuberosus. Next base: position 18,980,025 of record CM060395.1, read on the forward strand.
CAATCCTGACTGCTTTTCAACCTGAACTTTCCAGTTTCTGAAGGTAGAAAAAACGTCTCCCTTGTGTTTTAAGAAGAAAGACCACACCTTCCTGGAGAAATCATCAATGATAGTGAGCATATAATTAGCTCCACCTTTCGAAGCAACTCGAGCCGGTCCCCATAAATCCGAGTGGACATAGTCAAGTGGTCCTTTCGTTGTATGAATACCACTTAGAAAACTCACTCGTTTTGCCTTGCCAAACACACAGTCTTCACATAACTCTAAATCAACAATCTTTTGTTCACCAAGTAATCCCCTTCGACTCAATTCGGACATGCCTTGAAAACTCATTTGGCCGAGTCGAAGATGCCAAAGACGGGACTGATCTGGTTCAGAAAGAGACTTTGAAACAACAGCAGCATCACTCGAAATTGTTTGCCCGTCAAGAAAGTAGAGGTCTGAGGTTTTTCGCTTGGCCCTCAGTTTGTCGGAACCATCTTTGAATACCCTGAGAACTCCACCTTTACCGGCAAACTCGTATCCTTTTTTATCAAAGGAGCTGAGAGATAACAAGTTTCTTCTGAGGTCAGGAACGTATCTAACATTCCCAATGGTTCGGATAACTCCGTCAAACCTACGGATTCTGACTGAGCCATGTCCAACAACTGGACATGTAGAATTATTGCCCATTAAGACATAACCCTGGTTAACCTTTTCAAATGTATAAAACCAACTTTTGTTGTGACATATATGAAAAGTACAACCAGAATCAAGTATCCATTCATCAGTGGAATCCAGTTTATCTGAATAAATTGTCAGGAGTTCTCCAATACAACCGACCTCCACTACATCAGCTTCACCCGAAGTGCTAGCTTGTCTACCATTTACTGCTGCTTTCTCTTTATTCTTCAACTTGAAACATTCATCAATTGTATGTCCCTTCTTATGACAGTAATTGCAAAACTTTCATTTGCCTTTAGACTTGGATCTCATTCTGTTGGAAGATTGAGGGTTTTTACCCCTATCTGTTGTTCTTCCTCAAGCATTTAAACCTTCAGCTTTCTCGTCACTGGTACCACCACCAGTAATATGCTTCATCTTTTCTTTTGAATCCAAAGCTGTATAAACTTCATCTAAGACAAGAGTGTCACGGCTATAGATGATAGTATCACGAGAATGGCTGTATGATTCGGGCAACGATGACAGCAAAAATAAAGCCAAGTCTTCATCTTCGTACTGAACATCCATATTCTCTAAGTTATTGACTAACTCTTTGAATGTGGAAATATGTTCAGCTAAAGAACCTCCTTCAATCATTTTGAGATTGAACAACCGTTGCTTAAAATGCAACTTGTTTGGTAAGCTCTTAGTCATCAACAATTGCTCCAACTTTAACCATAAAGAAGCCGCTGAAGTTTCTTTTAAAACATCTTGCAAAACATCGTTTGACAAGTGCAAACGAATCTGGGATAGAGCTTTTAGATCTTTCATCTCCTTGTCTTCATCGGTCCATGACATGGGCATCTTTTCGAAACCCAAAAGCGCCTTATGTAAATCCATCTGAATTAGAACATCTCTCATCTTTACTTACCATAAAGGAAACCTGGTGGTTCGATCTAACAACGGAATATCAAGCGTAATCAAGCAGTAATTAATTGTGGTAAAAGAGTGTGAAAACTCGCCCCAAAGATCCGAGCAGTAATTAATAATATTAGTTCAACGCGGAATAGAATTAATGTATCAAGCGTAATCAAGCACCGGATAATTTTAAAGGTAGAAATTAAAATAAAAGAGACACGGGGATTTACGTGGAAAACCCAAATCGGGAAAAACCATGGGTTGCAGAAGCCGAGAAACAATCCACTATAATTTTGCAGTGTTTACAGAGTAGAAAATTTATCAACAAAAATAGTTGATGAGAACTCATTAATTGATATCTAGGCATCCTACATGATCTTGCCTCGGATCCCTAAGCATGGTTACCTGAAACGTGTAGAAAATTTATCAACAAAAATAGTTGATGAGAACATAGGTTTATAATAACAAACCATGTGTAAAATACATTTATACAATCCAACAAGTATATATGTATCATAAGTACACATTAGATAACAAACACATGACGCACACAATCAAACCTAATGGCAAAATGACATAATAGATGATTATGGTTTCAATCACCCAGTAGCGATTAATGGGTTTGTCAATTCCATAGCGCTATAATGCACTACCGTTGGCCTGCATAAGTTAATGATTGTGCATAGGTTAACGATTATCATGGATGGTTGCTCTAAATAACATGTGTGATTATGAAATACTTGTTTAGCGATTTGAATTGTATTCAAAGAATGATCTTAATGATTACATGTTTCATCCCAAAATAAGAAAGCGGTAAAAAGGAACTATGATTCTCACCTTGTGATTAGGTGGCTTAACTTGACTTGATTATGATCGCGAGAACCATTTTATGGATACCCTAAAGAATCAAGGCTTATAAGTGATTAGTTCATAATGTTGGAGGGTGCCATCTTAAGCAACTTCAACAATGCCTAAACTAATGCCCTAACTAAAACAGAATCTTGTTCCATTATACTTACCAAAATATCGCATTTTACATGATCATATAAGGAACACACTATGTCAAACACTCTAAGTATTCCAATCTTCGTTGTTAGCAATAGTTGTTACACCCCAGCCGATGGCGGAAACATCGGGGCGTGGCACTGAGCAAAACAGATTGTTCATGAGTATTCATAACAACTATTCATTACCAGATAGTCAAATGTTATGTCCCATACCACAACATATCCAAATAAAAACAGTTATTACAAATAATTGTCTCAAAAAACAAATACTATTCCGACGACTCAGATTTAAGCGTGATAAGCTTGATTCACCAAGGCACAGCATTCCTAGCATCTTAAACACCTGTCACATACGTTAAAATAAAAGTCAATACACATAGTGTAAAGGTGAGCATACAAGTTTGATAGTATAATATAGGGTTCGAAATTGTTTACACATAACCAGCATGTGCAACGTATATTGTGAAGCACGTAAGTTATCGACAAAGATCCTATCAATACCAGTGACTGATGGTTGAATGCATAAGGAGTTCGCAACACATATTCACCACTGCGAACATGTGATTAATGGTCCTTAACAACCCCTGAGTGAACAGGTGCTGAGTCCAAACTATAGTACTATCGTTGCTAAGGCAGGTAGAGAGCAATCCATGTGTAAACATAACAAACAGGCATTCATCGAGTCACGTATAACATGCGGTAACGGTTAGCGTTAAAATGTGTTTGCGTTGTGTGTTCGATGTGATTTAGAATAAGTAACGTATGTAACACCCAAAAATGCATAAGCAAAAGGGGATCGAGTATACTCACATCGATGATGGATTGAAGGGAGCGCTTTAAGAGCGAGATTAGCCTGAACAGTTAATGATAGCATAAGTGAAGAGCGGTGCGTAAAACGAGAAAAGTGCCAAGGGTAGAATGGTGACCCGGATGGCAATCCGTTCGGTCAGCCATTCGATCGGATGTTGATCCGTTCGGGTGGTCATCCGTTCGGATGGCCACTCGGTCGGACAGACATTCGTTGGCTTGGATGTGTTTGTTTATGATGGATTGTCTTTTGAAGTTTTCGTTGTAGCATTTCAAGATCAGGGAAGTATCTCTATCCTTCAGGTCGTTCGATCGGACGGTCTTCCGATCGGATGGCAACCCGTTAGTTAAGAACTGGTGATCCTTGAATAGTGTGAAAACTTGTTAGGTGTTGGAAGCCATTAGTCATCCGATCGGATCGTCGTTCAATCGGATAGCAATCCGATCAGACGGTAATCCATTCGGGTGACTGTTTTGTTTTGGAATTTGTTAAGTTTGAAAGTTTACCGTTTGATTGAGACGGTACGACATCAGTTTGAACAACTAGAATTTTCACCAAGTTCCAGCGGTCCGATCGGATGGGAATCACCCCAACTCGATCAGCCAACTGTTTCTTGACGGTTTGTTAATGTTCACCCGACATCGATGGTCTCATGGACAGAACTCAGATCTCGAGCCGATACAACACTAAGAACGAGTAGAAGATCAGAACAAGGTCCGGTTCTATCGGGTTGAGTGCATTGAGTGTAGAAGAGTTGAAAGAAATAGAATAAATCATCTTTCAATCCTTTTTATCTCAAAACACTTAGATTTATGTAAAAACATTGCTAACTCATATGGAAATCATTCAGATCCAAGTTTTTCTTGGTGGAATGAAGCCAAACATTGAAGTTCATGAGAACTTCATGATGACATCACCCTAGAACACCTCAAATCCACTGATTTCACCATTAAAAGTGAAGATTGTTTGGTGAAAAAGATGTAGAATCAAGTGTAGATCATAGAAGTCCAAGGATCTAGGAAGAAACTTACAAGAATTGAGAGAAATCGAGAGAAAAGAGTGCTTGAGCGTCTGGTTCGGATGAGAGTGCTGTCACATCAAATGATGTGACAGGAGGGGTATTTATAGGTTTCTTAAAATGGCAAAAAGCATAAAGGATTGAGTGGGCCACCGATCGGATGGCAGTCCGATCGGGTGGCGACCCGGTCGACTGACCATCCGATCGAGCGGTCGCTTGATCGAGTGGGTTTGGCGGGTTGGACTTCGCGTTTCGTTTCGCGTGTTGAGCGTTGCGATTCGATTCGAGTGAGCGATGCGATAGTATTACCATTAATCCTAACCACTATATCTAACATACAATCACTATCAGTAACTTGCGTTTAGCGTGTTCGATTAGATTGCGATTCGATTGAGTTGCGATATCGATAGAGTTGCGATTGCGTCTCGATTAATCACCACAAAACATAAATAAATATGCACAGTTAACACATAAATAGCACACGCATGTAAAACAATATCCAGAACATGTAATTCACTACGATTCGTATTATGATTCGATGTCGATGTCGATTCGATTAGAGTTAGGTTGATTAGCGTTTAGTTAGCTTTATCGCATTGTTACTTCCTATTGTTCACAGTCGTAGTCGATTAATAGCGATAAACACACATCGATTACTGCGATTATTGATAAGTACTCCACATAATACAACTTAATAAGTCACATAAAAGAAATTCATTACAAGTCAAGTCGTGCGATCGGTCGTTGACTTTGACCTTGACTTTGACTTTGACTTCTGGGAACACGGGGTGTTACAGCCTCCCCTAGTTGAGGAAATTTTGTCCCGAAATTTAAGAAGTAGACGTATCGAACAGATGCGGGTACTTCGCCTTCATGTCACTTTCAAGTTCCCAAGTGAACTCTGCGCCGCATTTGCCTTCCCAGCGAACCTTCACAATGGGAAGACGTGAGCGTCTGAGTACCTTAGTCTCTCGTCCCGTGATCTCGACAGGCTTTTCCATGAAGTGTAATGTTTCGCCCACTTGCAGATCCTCTAGAGGGACATGTAACTCCTCGTTGGCCAAACACTTTCTGAGGTTCGAAACGTGGAAAGTCGGGTGAACATTACTCAGTTCCTCCGGTAGTTCGAGTCTATAGGCCACTTTGCCAATTCTTTCCAGAATCTCAAAGGGTCCTACATATCGAGGCGCGAGCTTTCCTTTCTTGCCGAATTTGATCACCGCCTTCCAAGGTGCAACCTTTAGGAGTACGTGATCGCCAACGTCAAATTCAAGGGGCTTGCGGCGTCTATCGGCGTAACTTTTCTGACGACTCCGAGCTTTCAGTAGATTGTCTCAAATCTGGAGGACTTTGTCAGTCGTTTCTTGCAGTAGCTCAGGACCGGTAAGTTGTGCGTCTCTGATCTCGTGCCACACAATAGGCAATCGACATTTTCTTCCGTATAATGCCTCAAAAGGTGCCATTTGTATACTAGAATGGTATCTGTTATTATACGAGAATTCGACTAAAGGTAAGTGCGCGTCCCAATTACCACCAAAATTTATGACACACGAACGAAGCATGTCTTCAAGGGTACGAATCGTTCTCTCAGTCTGACCGTCAGTTTGGGGATGAAAAGCGGTACTTATATTAAGAGTAGTACCGAGAGTAGATTGAAACGTTTCACAAAGACGCGAGGTAAACCGACCGTCGCGGTCAGAGATGATGTCTCGAGGTGTCCCATGTCGACAGATAATTTCATCGGTGTAGATTCGGGCTAATCGTTCCACCTTATAGTCTTCTCATATTGGCAAAAAGTGGGCGGATTTAGTCAGACGATCAATGACAACCCAAATGCTGTCGTGACCTGATGGCGTGCGCGGTAGTTTCGTTATGAAGTCCATGGCTATACTTTCCCACTTCCACATAGGGATCTTGGGTTGGACAAGTAAGCCAGAGGGTTTTTGTTGCTCAGCCTTGACTTTTGAACAACTCAGGCATTCCGAAACGTAGATGGCAATATCCCTCTTCATGCCCGGCCACCAGTACTTATAGCGCATGTCCTGGTACATCTTGTCTGCACCGGGATGAATGGAGTATCGCGATTGGTGAGCTTCGTCTAACAAGATTCGTCGCAATTTGGTACGCTTAGGAATCCAAATTCGGTCCAAATAGTAGAATATACCATTTGCTTTATTCACGAGTTGAGCACCATCATGAGTGATCCGTTCCTTTTTCAAGGTACGCTCGGTAAAACAAGCATGTTGGGCGTCGCGAATAAGAGTCTCGGGATGGTACTGGGCTTGAGTATTGGGTACGCTATGTAAATAGCTCCGTCGACTGAGAGCGTCGGTAATGACGTTTGCTTTGCCTGGATGGTAACGAATCTCACAGTCGTAATCGTTGAGTAGTTCTACCCACCGGCGTTGACGCATGTTCAGATCTTTCTGGTCAAAGATGTGTTGTAGGCTCCTATGATCGGTAAAGATCATACACTTAGTACCATAAAGGCAGTGTCGCCAAATCTTTTAACGCAAAAAAAACTGCGCCAAGCTCGAGGTCGTATGTGGTGTAGTTCTTCTCGTGGATCTTGAGCTGACGAGATGCGTATGCGATAACCTTTCCTCGTTGCATGAGGACACAACCAAGACCAAGGTTAGAGGCATCGCAATAAACTATGAAGTCGACGTCTCCTTCGGGTAACGAGAGAATAGGAGCGTTGCAAAGCATAGACTTCAGCATTTGAAAGCCTTTCTCTTGTACAGTTCCCCAAACAAAAGGTTTATCCTTGTGAGTGAGAGCGGTGAGCGGTACGGTGATTTTCGAAAAGTCAGAGATGAATCGGCGATAGTAACCCGCCAATCCGAGAAATGAACGAACTTCGGACGGGTTCTTAGGTGTAACCCAACTCTTAACGGCTTCGATCTTCGCGGGATCAACATGAATTCCTTTACTATTAATGACGTGACCCAGGAATTGGACCTCCTCCAACCAGAATTTGCAGTTGGAGAACTTAGCATAGAGACGGTTTCCCTGGAGTAACTCAAGAACCAAACTGAGATGTTGCGCGTGTTCGGCTTTGGTTTTGGAATAGATCAGGATATCATCGATAAACACGATGACGAAACGGTCAAGATAGGGTTTGCACACACGATTCATTAGGTCCATGAAAACAGCGGGGGCATTAGTAAGACCAAAAGGCATAACAACAAATTCAAAATGACCATAACGGGTTCAAAATGCGGTTTTGGGTATATCCACCTCTTGGATTCGTAGTTGATGATAACCTGAACGTAGATCGATCTTGGAAAAACACGTAGCGCCTTGTAGTTGATCAAATAAATCGTCGATTCGGGGTAGGGGATAGCGATTCTTGATAGTAAGCTTATTCAACTCCCTATAGTCGATGCACATCCTGAACGATCCATCCTTCTTTTTGACGAAGAGGACAGGTGCGCCCCAAAGAGAGGTGCTTGGGCGAATAAAGCCTTTTTCAAGTAGTTCCTGGAGCTGACTCGAAAGTTCTCGCATTTCCGATGGCGCGAGTCGATTTGGAGCTTTAGCGACAGGGTTGGCTCCAGGAACGAGGTCGATGTGAAAGTCGATATCATGACTCGGAGGTAATCCGGGTAGATCTTACGGAAATACATTAGGAAAATCGCGAACAACGGGGACTTCTTCCAACGTCTTCCCTTTCTTTTTCTCCTCCGCTACTACGATATGTGCCAAGAAAGCTTGGTATTCCTTGCGGAGATACTTGCTAGCCTGGACACACGACACGAGTTAGAGTTTCTTCGAAGCAACTTCTCCATAAACACACAATGGATCACCATTTGCGAGTGAGAAATGAATCATCTTATCGAAACAAATGACTTCAGCATGATTTTCCCGAAGGAAATCCATGCCAACTATGATGTCGAAGCTACCGAGTTGCATCGGTATTAGGTTGATCGGAAAAATATGACCGTTGAGATCGAGGGTACAACCACGTAAAACAGAATTGACGGTGACGGTCTTTCCGGTGGCTACTTCTACATCGAAGGTCGTTGGGAGGTTAGCGCACTTACGATTTAGGAGCTTTTCGAATTCAAACGACACAAAACAGTTATCGGCTCCAGTATCAAATAAACACGAAGCATAAATACCATTCACTAGAAACGTACCATTGACAACGTTGTTGTCTGCCTGAGCCTGGCGGGCGTTGATGTTGAAGACCCGCCCGTGGGCTGCTTATGGTGCTGGTTGTTGTTGTTGTGCTGGTTGCTGCTGTGCTGGCTGCTGCTGCTGCTGATGTTGCTGTTGCGGCTCTTGCTTGACCACCCTGTTTGGGCAGACGTTTGCGAAATGGTTAGGATCACCACACGCAAAGTAGGCTCGTGCCTAAGCAGCGGGTGCATGAGCTGCTTGCTGTCCTTGAGGAGCGACTAGAGCAGGAGCTTGTGCTTGATTTGGAGCTTGAGTCTGGCGAGCACGGCAGTTGGTGGTGAAATGACCATACATGTTGCAATTTGCACAAAATCGGCAAGCGATAGCAGTCGGGTGATGATAGGTGCAAGTAGGGCAAAGCGGGTGTGGTCCGGTGTATGCACGCTTAGCAAGGGGTGCATTGGCCACGGGCGCCGCTACTTGACGTTGTTGCGGTTGCTGTTGAGCTGGTACCGCTTGAATTGGTGCAGCAGTGATTGCACAGTTCTTGTTGCTGGAACTGCTGTTCTTTCTCTTGCGTCTTGACAGCTTTGACGATTGCGGTGCGGTGGTGGTAGTCTCAGTGGTGGGAGTAGCTGTAGCTTGATGCAGACTCTTGGAGGCTTTGTCGAAATAGCCTGACCTAACCCGCTTGTCGTTGATTTCAACAGCGAGTAGGTAGGTCTCCTCGATTGTTGTTGTTTTTGCAGCCTGAACAAAATCAGCGACACAGTATGGAAGAGCACAGATATACTTCTTGATTGTCATCTCAGGAGTTGTCACTTGGCCTGGACAGATAAGACTGAGTTGCTTGAAGCGAGCAGTTAAACCCGCGTTATCACCTCCTTCTTGTTTGATATGCCAGAATTCATCTTCTATCTTCTAGAGTTCATGGGGAGGACAGAACTCTTGAATCATTATGTTCTTCAACTCTTCCCAAGACAATCCATAAGCTGCGTCGTTTCCTCGCTTATTTCTTTCAGCCATCCACTAATCTAATGCGCGGGATTGGAAGACGCCAGTAGCATTGGTTGTGCAAAGATGATCTGGGCATCCACTTTGACGTAAGGTGACTTCGATTGAATCGAACCATTGGAACATAGCAGTCGGCCCTTCTGTTCCAGTAAATTCTTTTGGTCCGCAAGCTTTAAATTGTTTGAAGCTGAAAGCAGCTTTGGGAGATTCAGTCCTGGATTCTTCGGACGACTTGCTAGCATTCTCATTTATCTCGCTGAAAATCTGCGGGATCACTTTGACAACTTGACTTGAAACAAGTTAGTTTTCGCTTAGCAGTGCGAGAGAGATGTGATCCAGATAACGACATTGTCTGCAGTAGACATCGTCACAGGACTCAAACACAATTTGATTACCCCCTAGTTTAGTCTATCGTACGAATATAGTAGTATTTAATCACAGAAACACGTTCACATGTCATCCCATAATAACATGTAGCCCGTGTAAGCACATAAGCAATTAGGCACATAGTTCACATAAGCACAGAAACAGACAGGCGCGTAAGCACGTAGAGCACAGAAACACACTATATTTTGCACGTATTCACCTACAGATATAACACGTATTCACCTATCCTTCCAGTTGCGAGTTCAATCTAAAGTAGCGGGTGCGAGTGACGATTAGCGATAGCAGCGATTTGTGTTTTAGCGGAGTGAGAAACGTAGAATCAAAACCATCAGTATCGCTTACCTCAAAACGCTAACAAATAAACGCATAAAATTGGTAAATCACAGAGTTGGCGGTAGCGATTTCCAAAAATCGTAACACATAAAATCGAATAGATTGTCTCGGGTGCGTTAGACTTTGACTACCCAAGGTGATTCGACTATTCACAAGGACTTTAAGAGCACACTTTAGCTTTCTAGACTGTGCTCTTGCCTCCATTCTGGGCAATTGGCACGCATCCTTCCAGTTAACAGCGCGTCTCAAGTCGTTGGAGTCCGTCGAGACCTTGGTGAGAGTTTCGTAAAACCAATTAGAGAACGGAACAACTCATCAAGATTCGGGTCTCACCCCTAGCTTAACGACCACGTTCCTGTTCGTATTGGGAGGGATTTGCGTTGAAGTGTGGATTTCACTCCTGATTCAACGCAAATTCTTGTATTTAATAGTAAAATTCGTGCGTCGTGCAAGCGATTCAGTCAAGAGTTTACGGTTTTCACACCTAATCTCGACCAAATCATGTGATTGTGCTGTACTGGCCTTAGGAAAGGCTAAAACGACTCAAACAATCCTAGGAAAGATTGTCGAGCGTTTGGAGATTGAGCTGGGATACTTTGTACGAAGTGCACAACTCGGGCAACGTGACCTACTTCATCCGAGGTGTTTCACTCAAGCGAAGTAACTCACCTTGTGCGAGTTGTCCCGTTTCATACTGGTATTCCCTAATGTTGCATAAGTGATAGAATTTACTCAAATAGAGGTCGCGTTGGGTACTTAGTCTATAGTCTAGGTCGATTCTAAGACGACAACCCGGACTAGGTTGTGTCTTTCCTAGTTCCCTATAGTTATGGCTCTGATACCAATCTGTCGCACCCCAGCCGATGGTGGAAACATCGGGGCGTGGCACTGAGCAAAACAGATTGTTCATGAGTATTCATAACAACTATTCATTACCAGATAGTCAAACGTTATGTCCTATACCACAACATATCCAAATAAAAACACTTATTACAAATAATTGTCTCAAAAAACAAATAATGTTCCGACGACTTAGATTTAAGCGTGAAATAACTAGACCCCTAGCTTGATTCACCAAGGCACAGCATTCCTAGCATCTTAAACACCTGTCACATACGTTAAAATAAAAGTCAATACACATAGTGTAAAGGTGAGCATACAAGTTTGATAGTATAATATAGGGTTCGAAATTTTTTACGCATAACCAGCATGTGCAACTTATATTGTGAAGCACGTAAGTTATCGACAAAGATCCTATCAATACCAGTGACTGCGGGTTGACTGCATAAGCAGTTTGCAACACATATTCACCACTGAGAACATGTGAGTAATGGTCCTTAACAACCCCTGAGTGAATACGTGCTGAGTCCAAACTATAGTACTATCGTTGCTAAGGCAGGTAGACAGCAATCCATGTGTAAACATAACAAACAGGCATTCATCGAGTCTCGTATAACATGCGGTAACAGTTAGCGTTAAAATGTGTTTGCGTTGTGTGTTCGATGTGATTTAGAATAAGTAACGTATGTAACACCCAAAAGTGCATAAGCAAAAAGGGATCGAGTATACTCACAGCGATGATGGATTGAAGGGAGCGCTTTCAGAGCGAGATTAGCCTGAACAGTTAACGATAGCATAAGCGAAGAGCGGTGCGTAAAACGAGAAAAGTGCCAAGGGTAGAATGGTGACCCGGATGGCAATCTATTCGGTCAGCCATTCGATCGGATGTTGATCCGTTCGGGTGGTCATCCGTTCGGATGGCCACTCGGTCGGACTGACATTCGTTGGCTTGGATGTGTTTATGTATAATGGCTTGTCTTTTGAAGTTTTCGTTGTAGCATTTCAAGATTAGGGAAGTATCTCTATCCTTCAGGTCATTCAATCGGACGGTCTGTAACGCCCTGCTTATTTGTACTTTCCATTTATAGCAAGTCTTGTTCGTGTTTCTATTTTTGGAAACCTTGTGTTCTTGTAATCGTTCTCTCTTTCTAACCGTTGTAAAATCCGAGACTTGGATCATAAATAAAACTTGCATTTTGTTAATTACATGTCATACATACTTTATACATGCTCATACATTCAATTTCGTGAAACCATTGATGCTTATTCGTAATTCTTTGAAACTATGTGCTAAACTTGTAAATACGTGAAACTTATGCGTAAAACGTGCTTTGATCGTAAACGATACTTGTATACGACCTTCATACGCTTAATTATACTTGGTTTATGTTCCTCATACTTGATTTTCCCTTAAACTATGCTTTTATGGCGAAACAAGTCCCTAAAAACACCCTAAAGCCCTAAATAGCAAACTAGAGGGGCCTAAATGCAATAAACTCAAACTTCAGGCCACCCCCTCCACAAGGGCCGCGTAGACTAACCCCCTGGGTTACGCGGGCCGCCTAGCAACCACCAGAACCAGCAAAATGTTTTCCTTCGTGATTTTGAGCGGGATTTGCTTGATTTTGAGTTTCTAAACGGGTTTTTGGCATTAATAACACACCTAACTCAATCCCTATATAAACACACTCTTGTCCAAGCCATTTGCACTTTAGATACACTCTCAACACTCTCTTAAACTCTCAAATTCGTAGCTGAAAGTGCAGGTTCGAGCAAAATCATCAAGCTCCACTAAAGTGAGCATAACTTCTTCATTTCTTATCCTTTTTAGATCATTCTTTTTCCAGAACACTTGGATCGTCCATAGCTTCGATTCCATGGGTATTTCACAGAGAATAAGTCTCTGGAACTCCGGAAATATGGCTCCAAAGTTCACTGATTTCATTTAATTTTGTCTACACTTGTTCAAACTTGAGTTTAACTCACTCAAACCCACGTCCTTATGCTTATAACCACTTCTATGGTTAGTTAAGCTTAAAAACGGGGCTGAGACATACAACATCAGAGGATAAACCTCAAATACTTTCTGTTTTAATTAGGGTTTTTAACCCACAAGTCATGTTCAAGCTTCAAGCTTGATGAAGGTGTGATTATGGACCAACCTGGGTTGTCCAACAAAGAATCCCCACATTTCTTGATGATTTCTCTTGGTATAGTTGTTGTTATTCTTGTATTAACATTAGTTTATGAGCCTCCTTGTATGTTTTTACATCAAGTGTAGTGGTGAACCATAAGAGGTACCTAAATGGAAGCTTGTTCTTCCTACCTCCTACATGATTTCTATGACACAATAGAGGTACCTAAATGAAGATTAATCTTCTACCTCATGCTTGACTATTGGACTTAATAATACCTATATTACTTATACATATATATACTATTCGAACTCTTGATGTTGGACTTGTATGTTACTCATGAAAACATTAACCCTTGTGGTTTCATAGTGTCAAGAACAAGTACTTGGTGTTAAAGGATGATTACTTTCGAATACCTATATTCTTATGTTTTAATTCCGAATCCTTAATCTTCCGATTTCCCCAAACTCATACACTTCGTTTCTTCGTGTAGAAGGACTTGGTGTTCCAACTTCCTAATCAACCAACTCACTCGCGGGATTATCAAGTAGAATACTTGCAAAACCGTGAGTATACTTGAATCCCCCTCTTTACTTTTACCACTTTTGGGGTGTAACATGTTTCCTTATAAACATACACATGAATATTTTACTTTAATGCACAAACATTCCTATAACATGCTTGTATACGTGATTGCTTGATACTTTAAACTTGGGTTGAGGACATCTTGTGTCAGACTTATCATTAACTTCGTACGAGCCTATCCGTGACATATGTAGCGCTATAGGATTAACGCCCCGCCCGTAGACTTGTGGTTATGTCATGAGCATATTGTGTTTCATCATTGGTTTGATATGTTAGACACATGCCGAATTTAAGGTTTATCTTGTATCACATGCTTGCTATGAGGAATTGTTTAATCATCTTTTTATGCTATGTACGTATCAAACTTGTATACTCGCCTTTGCTTTTGCATTGAACTTTATTTTAAACATGTTACAGGTTGAGGATGACGAATGCTATGAAATGAAGTAGCGTTGATGCCTAGATACACATATAGACGTTTAGGTTTAATATGTTGTATCAATTTTGCTTATGTTGTATTGTACTTCCTTTGAACTTGTCGTATTTGAATTTCTTGTAATGTTGACAATTTACTTTATGGAATGAAATCGGTTTATTTAAATATTGTCACCATTGGTGTTATGAAGTCTCTTGCAATCTCGGTTTCGTCTCACTCCGATGTTTCTGCCATCGGTTGGGGTGTGACAGATTGGTATCAGAGCCATAACTATAGGGAATTAGGTAGAATTGCCATGTTCGACCTAGTCTATAGTAGGAACCATATTTTTTACCATTCTTGTTATATGCTTAAAATGTTATTCTTCCTACTTCGCTTCTTTCTCTTCTTTTGGTCTTAATATTTACATAATGTCTTTCCTAAGACATTTTACACAATACACTTGAAGACTTGAAGACACTCTTTATACAAAAGAGACGAGTTTACCAAAATAGGCGTGAAACCCACAATTTGGTAACGACTCTCGTTCCGCTTATTCTTATTTTGTACGAAATTTCGCCATTAAGCTAGGAGTGAAATCCACATCTTAATGGTAAATTTCCAATTCAAACTCTAGTGGACCCTCGTCAAAGTGTCGAAATTATATTTTGACCCGACGAGCACCAACCACATTAGGGTACGAAATTGTCAAGTTAGGGGTGAAACCCGCACCTTGTCGATTAAGTCCCATTCCTTGATTTTCGATCTCGCCAAAGTTTCGATGGTTTCAATCGATTAGAGACGTGTAGTAACTGGAAGGGTAAGATACCGTTAATCGCTTCTCGATGAGAGTATCTTACCTATAGGCCAAAGCACGTTTCTTTAATTTGAAAGGACTTTCGATTCACTTTGGAATAGTCGACATTTTTAAACCCGAAACATTCCCTTGTTTTATGAGCCTCTCTTTTATGTGATTCAATTTATATGTGATTTTATACTTGTTACCTCGTTCGTTTGAAAAGCGTTACACATTTCGCACGTCTCGCGCAATCAAAAACAATAATAATCCTTGTGAACAAACTAAATTTATACTCCTTTTACGCATTCATACGTGCTATACTTGTTGAATACATGTTGAAAACTTATGCTTTGTGTGAATTATACATGATACGTGAACACTTACATGCTTTTACATGCAAAAACCGTGCTTTCAAATTTATGATCAAGTCTCATCCTTTCCTTTTCTTTCGAACTTCTAGATGGCATCTCCATGCTCATCAAAGAAGACCAAATCCAAGAGGGGTTCCAACCACGACTCTATCTCCAAGGAAGAATTGGTCGGGCTTGATGCTGAGCAAATGGCTGACCAAATGGCTCGAGTTATACCAGATATCGTTAGCCGCATCCAAACCAACACCGATACGCCTCATGACTCTGTGGACTCCAAGGTGGAGAAGCCAAAGCCACCTTTTCTCTTCAAACAATTCATGGCTTGCAGACCACAGGAATTCACTGGAAAAGAGGGTGCTACTGAACTACTCCCGTGGTTTGATGCCATGGAAATCACCTTTCGTCAGAGTGGTTGTCCTGACGACCTACGCACCCAAAATGCCGCAGGGGTGTTCCGATCAAGAGCCCTTGATTGGTGGACCTCTGAGCAAGGCACACGAGATGAGGACGCCGCCCACGCGTTGCCATGGGCTGAGTTGAAAAGGATTATGAAAGAGAAATTATGTCTGCCGCATGAGATAAGGAAGTTAGAGAGTGAGTTTTGGCACCTCAAGCCGGTGGATGATAACAACGATGGTTTAACCCTTCGTTTCAAGCAACTTAGTATCCTTTGCCCAGGACAGGTGGACACCCTTGAAAAGGCCATCAATAAATACATCCACTGCAGCCCTGATTCTTTCATGAACCTTATGGAAGCTGCTTGCCCAGCCACCATGGAGGATACCTTTCGTTTAACTGCCCGTTTGAACAGTAACCATGTCATGCGTAGAAATGCTACCTCGAAAACCCCACTGAAAACCTCCCATCAAGCCACCGTTGAACCCGCTGATGAACCCTCCTCCACCAAGAAAAACCGAGGCAAGAAGCGGAAGGCTTCAAGCCAAAATTGCGCGGTTGTCACTCCGCCAAACCCACAACCCTTACAAGCCATGCCTGCTATAGCCAACGAGGAAACTCCACGCAAAGGTTACACTGGGACACAACCTAAGTGTGGCCAATGTCAGTACCATCACCCTCCCAACGTTCCATGCCGCAAGTGCGCCAAGTGTGGCCGATATGGGCATTTTTCTCAAAACTGCCGCGTATCCCCTCTGGCTAATCAAAATCAAGCCTTGGTAGCTCAGAACCCTGTCCCCAATCAAGTTCGGAACCAAGGAGCTTCTGTGCAAGCATGTCACACCCCAACCGATGCCGGAAACATCGGGGCGTGGCACTGAGTGAAACAGATTGTCCAGAAGTTTCCATAACAATTATAATTACTAATTACTTAAAACATCACGTCCCATACCATGATATAAGAAGCATTACAATTATTACAGACAAAATCTAGTCAAGTAGTTCTGTTCTGACAACTCAGATTTATAAGTACAGCAATTGTTTATCTGCTTCTAGAGACCCTTAATTTCATTTGTACAGACAACTATTTGTTGGCCTCTAAAGCCCTATCCTAGCCTCGATTTCAGGGCAGATAAGCATCCTAATTACCTGTCACATATGTTAAAATAAAGTCAATACACATAGTGTAAAGGTGAGCATACAAGTTTGGTAATAGCATATAGAGTTTGAAATAGTTTACGCATAACCAACACGTACACATAGTGAAATGAGGCACGTTAGTTATCGACATAGATCTATCGACACCAATGACTGCGGGTTGACTGCCTGAGGCAGTTCGCAATACATGATTACCACTGTAATCCCTGCAAGTAATTATCCTTAACAACCCCTGCGAACAGGTGCTGAGTCCAAACTATAGTACTATCGTTGCTAAGGCAGGTAGACAGCATTCCATGTGTAAACATAACAAACAAGCATTCATTTAGCCACGTAATACATGCAGTAATGGTTAGCGTTCAAATAGTATTGAGTAGTGTGATTGATGTGATTTGAATATTTGTAACGTATGTAACACCCAAAAGTGCGTAAAGCAAAAAGGGTTCGAGTATACTCACAGCGATGATGGATTGAAGGGAGCGCGTAGAGTATGATTAGCCTGAACAGTTAACGATAGCATAAAAGATAAGCGGCGTGTAAAACGAGAAAGTTACCAAGTGTGAAATGGTGATCCGGTCGGATGGCAATCCGGCCGGTCGGCCATTCGTGCGAGTATCAGTCCGTCCGGGTGGTTGTCCGTTCGGACGGCCACTCGGTCGTCTGACTTTGTTGGTATGGATGTGTTTGTGTATGATGGCTTGACTTTTAAAGTTTTCGTTGTAGTATTCTAAAATCAGATAAGTATCTCTACCCTTCAGGTCGGTCGGTCGGTCGAACGGTCGTTCGATCGGACGGCGACTCGAATGGTGAGGCTTCTCAGTGAGAACAAGTTCACAGCAGGATGGTCACTCGGTCGGATGTCCATCCGATCGGGTGGCAATCCTGTTATTGAACATGTAGAAAATTGTTTAAGTTTTGAACCAAGGTACAACCTGATCATTCAGTGGGTCGCTCGAGTGACAACCCGGTCGGACAGCAGTCCAGTCGGACAGCATTTCGTTCCACTGGCCTGATCGTATGGTTACCTGATTCTGTTTGAAGTGTTATAGATTGAACGAGACGTTGTGGTTACTGTTTTGAACAACGGGAACTCCATCTCGTCCCCTATGATCTGACCGAACATGAATCACCCTAATTCGACAGTGCACGGTTCAAGACGGACGTTCATGTTCAAACCCGGAATCACTATCTCTCAGATGGAACTTGGATCTAGCATCGATACATCACTAAGAATGAGTTGACGATCATTGTTAGGTTCGGTTCCATCGGGGTTTGAGTGGATTGAGTGTAAAAGAGTTGAGAGAAAGCTAAAAAGTCATCTTTCAATCCCTTTTATAGTGACTATGTTTAGGTCTATAAAAGATCTTTGTTTATTTATATGGAAATCCTTCATATCTAAGTTGTTCTTGGTGGATTGAAGCCAAAACATGAAGTTCTTCAAGAAAACATGATGACATCATCCTAGAACACCTCAAATCTAGTGATTTCAGGGTTAAAAGTTAAGATTCAAAAGATGGAAAGGTGTAGGAGTGCGTGTAGATTAAGAAAGTACAAGATTTAGGACGAGATCTTACCGGAATCGTGAGAAATCGAAGAAAAGATGAGCAAAGAGAGCTGGTCGGACGTCAGTTGCCAAAAGTGGAAAGTTTGAGAGTGACAAGGGGTATTTATAAGATTCCCAAAGTGGAAAGGTGTTGGCCGGTCGGATGGTAACTCGGCCGGGTGGCAGCTCGGTCGAGTGGCTGCCCGGTCGAGTGGCAGTTCGGCCGGCTGGCACCTGGTTCAGGTGTTCGGCGCGACGAGTTTTGCCGTTTCGATTCGCGTGTAACGCGTTGCGATGCGATTCGAGTGAGCGATGCGATTGAGTTGCTTATCAAATTACTTTTAATCCCAACTACTATATCTAACATACAAACTCTATAATTAACTTGCAATTCGTGTATTCGAGTAGATTTCGATTCGATTTGAGTTGCGATTGCGTTTTAATTTGATTACCACAAAACATAAATAAACATGCACAAGTAACACATAATTGTCACACACACACTTAAACAATATCCAGAACGTATATTTCGAGTTGCGATTCATAGCACGATTCGATTGTCGATTTGTTAAGCATAGTTGATTATTGTTTAGTTAACTTTATCGCATTGTTACTGCCTATAGTTCACAGTCGTAGGTCGAATAAAAAGCGAATAACACATGTCGATTACTTCGATTATTGGCAATTACTCCACATAATACAACTAAAATAAACACATCAAAAGTAACTACTACCAGTCAAGTCCCGCGATCGGCCGTTGACTTTGACTTTGACTCCTTGAGAACACGGAGTGTTACAGCCTCCCCTTGTTGAGGGAATTTTGTCCCGAAATTAGGATTAATCCGTAACAAACAACTGCGGGTACTTCGCCTTCATGTCACTTTCGAGTTCCCAAGAAAACTCTGCACCGCGTTTGCCTTCCCAGCGAACCTTCACAATGGGAATGCGTGAGCACCTGAGCTGCTTGGTTTGTCGATCCATGATTTCGACAGGCTTTTCCACGAAGTGTAATGTCTCGTTCACTTGGAGGTCCTCAAGAGGTACGTGTAAATCACATCAGCTAGGCATTTTCTGAGGTTCGAAAAGTGGAAAGTCGGGTGGACGTTGCTAAGTTCCTCCGGTAATTTGAGTCTGTAAGCCACCTTGACGATCCTTTCCAGGATCTTAAAGGGTCCCACATATCGAGGCGCGAGCTTTCCTCTCTTGCCGAATCGGACCACACCCTTCCAAGGTGATACCTTTAGGAGTACATGGTCGCCAACGTCAAATTCAAGGGGTTTGCGTCGTTTATCGGCATAACTTTTCTGACGATCCCGAGCTTTCACTAGATTGTCTCAAATCTAGAAGATTTTGTCTGTCGTTTCTTGCAATAGCTCAGGACCGGTTAATTGCGAATGCCCGGTCTCGTGCCATACAATCGGCGATCGACATCTTCTTCCATATAATACCTCAAATGGTGCCATTTGAATGCTGGAATGATAGCTATTATTGTACGAGAATTCGACTAATGGTAGGTATGCGTCCCAATTACCACCGAAATCTATAACACATGAGTGAAGCATGTCTTCAAGGGTACGGATCGTTCTTTCAGTCTGACCGTCTGTTTGGGGATGGAAAGCGGTACTTAGATTAAGCTTAGTACCGAGAGCAGCTTGAAAAGTTTCCCAAAGACGCGAAGTAAACCGACCATTGCGATCAGAGATGATGTCACGAGGTATCCCATGTCGACAGATAACCTCGTCGGTGTAGATTCGGGCTAATCGTTCCACCTTATAGTCTTCAGGTATTGGCAAAAAGTGAGCTGATTTAGTCAAGCGGTCAACGATGACCCAGATGCTGTCGTGACCTGATGACGTGCGCGGAAGTTTCGTTATGAAGTCCATGGCTATGCTTTCCCACTTCCACATAGGTATCTTGGGTTGTTCAAGCAAGCCAGACGGTATTTGATGTTCAGCATTAACCTTCGAGCAAGTCAGGCATCTTCCGACGTAGAGAGCAATATCCCTTTTCATGCCCGGCCACCAGTACTTGTAGCGAAGGTCCTGGTACATCTTGTCGGCACCGGGATGAATAGAATACCGAGATTTGTGGGCTTCGTCCATCAAAATCTGTCGCAAATTGGTTCGTTTCGGAATCTAAATTCGGTCCAGATAATGGAATATCCCATTCGACTTATTCACTAGCTGGGCTCCATCGTGGTAAATCCTTTCCTTATTCAAAGTTCGTTCGGTGAAACAAGCATGTTGGGTGTCGCGTATAAGGGCTTCGAGATCGAATTGGGCTTGAATATTACGAGCGTTGAGTAAGTAGCTTCGTCTGCTGAGTGCGTCGGCAACAACATTTGCTTTGCCAGGATGATAACGGATTTCACAGTCGTAATCGTTAAGAAGTTCTACCCACCGGCGTTGACGCATATTAAGTTCCTTCTGGTCAAAGATATGTTGTAGGCTCCTATGATCTGTAAAGATCGTACACTTGGTACCATAAAGGTAGTGTCGCCAAATCTTTAACGCAAAAACAACTGCGCCTAGCTCGAGATCGTGGGTTGTGTAGTTCTTCTCGTGGATCTTGAGCTGACGAGATGCGTAAGCAATAACCTTGTCTCGCTGCATGAGAACACAGCTGAGACCAAGGTTCGAGGCATCGCAATAGACTATAAAGTCGTCGTTTCCGTCCGGCAGAGTAAGTACGGGAGCATTGTAAAGCATGTACTTGAGAGTTTGGAAAGCAGTCTCTTGTCCAGTTCCCCAAACAAAAGGCTTGTCTTTCTGAGTGAGAGCGGTAAGCGGTACAGCGATCTTAGAGAATCCTTCGATAAATCGTCGATAATAGCCCGCTAGTCCGAGAAAAGAACGGACTTCAGACGGACTCTTGGGTGTAGCCCAACTCCTGACAGCTTCAATCTTCGCGGGGTCAACGTGTATACCCTTACTATTGACAATGTGACCCAAGAATTGGACCTCCTCAAGCCAAAATTCACACTTGGAGAATTTGGCATAGAGACGGTTTCCCCTGAGTAACTCGAGAACCAAACTGAGATGTTGCGTGTGTTCAGTCTTCGATTTGGAATAGATCAGGATATCGTCGATGAACACGATGACGAAACGGTCGAGAAAAGGTTTACACACGCGATTCATCAGATCCATGAATACCGCGGGTGCGTTAGTTAACCTAAAAGGCATAACAACGAATTCATAATGACCATAACGAGTCCGGAAGGCGGTTTTGGGTATATCTTCCTCCTGAATGCGTAGCTGGTGGTAGCCTGAACGTAGATCGATCTTAGAAAACCACGTAGCACCTTGCAGTTGGTCGAACAAATCGTCAATTCGAGGCAGAGGGTAGCGGTTCTTGATAGTCAGCTTATTCAACTCCCTGTAATCGATGCACATCCTAAACAACCCATCCTTCTTTTTGACGAAAAGGACTGGTGCACCCCAAGGAGAGGTGCTAGGGCGAATGGAGCCTTTGTCGAGCAATTCCTGGAGTTGACTCGCGAGTTCGCGCATTTCTGACGGTGCGAGTCGATAAGGAGCTCTGGCAACGGGGTTTGCTCCAGGAATGAGGTCGATGCGAAAGTCGATATCACGACTAGGAGGTAGTCCGGGAAGATCTTCAGGGAATACGTCAGGAAAATCTCGAACAACTGGAACGTCTTTCACCTCTGTCTTTCCTTTCTTTTCCTCCTTCGCTACTACAATGTTAGCCAAGAAAGCTCTGTATTCCTTGCGGAGATACTTACTAGCTTGGATACATGACATAAGCTGCAGTTTCTTCGAAGCAACTTCTCCGTAGACACATAACTGATCTCCATTGGCGAGCGAAAATCGGATCATCTTGTCAAAGCACACAACTTCAGCATGGTTTTCACGAAGAAAGTCCATGCCTACTATGACATCAAAGCTTCCGAGTTGCATCGGAATG
The DNA here is from genome assembly GCA_030545235.1 of Helianthus tuberosus. Taxonomy (NCBI): domain Eukaryota; kingdom Viridiplantae; phylum Streptophyta; class Magnoliopsida; order Asterales; family Asteraceae; genus Helianthus; species Helianthus tuberosus. The sequence continues at coordinate 19,002,443 of CM060395.1, forward strand.
AGATCGATGGGAAAGATGTGATTGTTGAGCTCAAGGGTACAATCATGAAGAACGGAGTTAATGGCGACGGTTCTTCCAGTAGCGATTTTGACATCAAATGTTGAGGGGAGATGAGCACGCTTACGATTTAGTAACTTTTCGAACTCAAACGACACAAAGCAGCTATCGGCTCCAGTATCAAACAAACACGAAGCATAAATACCATTCACAAGGAACGTACCATTGACGACGTTGTTGTCTGCCTGAGCTTGGCGCACATTGATGTTGAAGGTCCGTCCGCATGCTGCTTGCTGTTGTTGCTGCTGCTGTTGTTGCTGTTGAGGCTGCTGTGTGACAACTGCCACTTTCTGGTAATTTACGTACATTTAAAGCAATGAATTACATTATACAAATATGTGTTTGAATATCCGAATTGCTTGATTACATGATATACATCTTAGAACACTCATTTATGATGCACATTATTCGTTTCTATTGGTTATATTTGAAACACTTATGTAATGGCAATGGAGTATGTTTTATTCATATAGTTTGTTCATGTACATCGATATTTATGCAATGAAAACCATACAGATCACACCTCGCGCTTCCGCTACGAGCGGGTGTGACAGTTTGGTATCAGAGCTTCGATTGTAGTGAACCAGGATTCTTTCTCGAGTCTAGTCTACAATCACTAGGGAACCACTCACGAAAACAATTTATACAAGAACGAGAAGTTTTCATTGCATAAATATTTTTCAAGGTCCACTACAAACAAAAATTCATTTCATAAAAATCAAGCAAGGATATTTCCATGGGTGAAGTCTATGAGAGATAGACACATTACATTAACAGACTATGTACCTACAACACATTACATTATCAGTGCTTATACAAGATAGACACATTACATTATCAGTTTACACATCATAAACAGTTTACAAGTTCAGCATATACAAATTCAACTTATACAAGATAGAAATCCTTGTTAGATAGAATTTCATGTGATTATATATATATATATATATATATATATATATATATATATATATATATATATATATATGATTTATTTATATGTGTGTTGCACAAAATAATTTTCCAAGAACAAAATACCTTCGACTTCAAACTCTATAATTATTCTTAACTCGCACTATGAAAATATCGACCTCACATCTACTGCGGAGCTTTTGGCGAACATGATTCCTAAGTGAAATCTTAAACTTTATTTCGTAAAATATAGTTGCTTTCTCGCGAATGCTAAGATGCCTGACCATGATAGTGACGACGAGGTGGAGGTGGTAACCTTGGACAACAACTCCATTAGTGAGACGAGGTCCCTGCGACTCATACTAACCAATATTGATACACTCCTATCCAGACAAGGGAAATGAAGTACTCATCTTGAAGGTGCCCCTTCAGTTGTTATTGTTACGAATTCTCTCTATTTCTATTCTATCTAACGCTGTGCCACTTCGCGAGTAATGACAACGGGCGTTAGCCGTGGACTATCACAAAGGTCCCTCCTATGTTGAAGGTATGTAGACAATAGTGTCCTTTCTCTAACCGATCGTCTGCTTCAAACGAGAGAATGCTAGGGTGACCATGCAGGGCGGTTTATTATTACGGAGGCCTACGTCATAACAACTTGTAGTGCATGGAAATTCTGGTGGACTCTACGGGCTAAGCTAATGATCACTATTCATTCAAAATTCTTAAGTTATTACTTGAGATTCAATTCTTCCTATCTAGTAGAACACGAACTGGGGTGGTTAGTATAACACCCTACAATACAATACAATACAATACAATACAATACAATACAATACAATACAATACAATACAATACAATACAATACAATACAATACAATACAATACAATACAATACAATACAATACAATACAATACAATACAATACAATACAATACAATACAATACAAGAAGAAGACACGTATTTGTTCACACCTAACATTCGATCTACATCACGATTCAGTTGAGACTAGTCATCTAAACAAACAAAATTTGTTAGCCACTCATGAAGTATTTTCCTCAACATTCTAAAATTTTTGTACATGGGCTATTTCCATGGTGTCTATGACACTTTACCCTACTTTACCTTACCTTACCTTATCATATTCAACCTTATCATATTTATTGGAAATAGATACAATAAATTCCGTCGCTTGACATTTGTCTTTTCCCAAGGGATGGTATGGCATGAGCCATGCTGCAACTCCCTCATTGCATTCTATTCAACATCTTTGGAGATTCTAATGATCTTGTTAGAGCTCGTGAAGCTCAAGCACTATCACCATACTCGTCACATGGGCAAGTATGACAAAGAAATTTCTTTACTCGGGACGACCGAGGTCCATATAGTATGGAATACATATTATAGGGATGGAGGCCACGGGTTGGCTTTCCCTCCTCAACGAATTATTTCTTTGCCACTTAAACATATAACCAACACACGCAAGAGGCACTATGCATTTTGGTTGTGGTTATTCACATTATCATTTATTTATTTTTTTTTCGGTTATCCATATTATCATATATTTAAACATATATGAACAATGCGATCTTAAGGTTTCCAGGACCGATTGCATTCTTCATTCTTGGGCGCCTGATAGACTATATTTATCCAAATATATATCTAGATTCTTTTAATAGTGTGTATTAAAAATATAATGGCACCAAAAGAAACAAATGTTTAAGTCAAGAGTTATGTGTTGAAAATCATTTCTTTACAGAAGACGTGGTTTATACATGACACTGTTACACAAGACATTGTTATACATGACATTTGACGTTGGTATACACAAGACATTTTTGTAAATAACAAGACGTGTGTAATATGATAAAAGCATGGTGGATACGCCGCTGGTACTTCCTATATATAAGTGCTTATATTATATTGCATATCGTGGTGTTATCCAAACCACTTTGACAAAGACAAGACACGACATCTTCTACACAAGACATGATATTCGATTTCAAGGCATGATATATATTATACACTACATATCATTTGGTTATTTATTTAACCATACATCATTCTTTTATATCATCTGATTTTCATATGATTTTATAAAAGAACTCAATCACGACTAGAGCCAATGTTGTTGGTTACATTCGATACTTTCACGGTTTCTCAGGGGTTGTTCCATACTTGGTAACGCCCGAATTCAAACGCATTGAGCGTTACAATTTAAGTTTAGCCCCTGAAATTCAAAGTATGGTCACATCTTCTCACCCTACCTTGAACACTTAAACAATAACTCTCGCAGTTAGTCTCACCAAGGATTCTACGGGAGGCGAAAGTTCTCACATCTTAGGAAAGGTTCAAGAACGAGTAACAAATGGAAGGAAACTCTCGCGACGAGAAAAACAAAGGCATTTGCTGCCATAAATGATTTTGACACCAGGAGGTATGCAGGTAACTTGCTGAAATCCTTAATGCGACAAGTGAGACGTTCATCAGGAGAACACTTGCAAAAGTACCAAGAGAAGCAGTGTGCTAAGATCGGGCGCAAAACAAAGACTAGTAAGATGGTAATACTTAAGAATGAATCAAGCTAGTGTATAAGTGTGTGTATGGTTAGAACTATGAATACTCCACAAAATCCCAATGATATCATGAGTACATTGTACTCTACAATCATTATGTATCAATTCTTTTGATACCAACACCGAGCTTAACTAGTGTCTTTAGGTGTTATACATATACTCGAACTAGATTCATGTTAGTTAGACATTACTATATCAACTTAGCTAATAGGGAATTAGCAGACTCCTGTCAAATCATTAAGAGTCACCGACACGTTTTCTATCAACCAAATTCATGCATGTGAAATGAGTTTCATGGCTAGTGACGGGATTACAAATAGGGATTGGGTTATCCTACATCTAAACATAAGGATTGGGTTGCCCTCTACATTTGTACAGTGAAGTCCTTACTACATAGAATTCAAAATGTACTTGGTCTAGAGTCAAGTAAGCTAGACGTCTCCTCATTCTATAGAATTGGCAAACGGTAAACTAGTCGAGTCTGGAGCTGAAATTCAATATCGATCTCTTACCCGTTCAGTTGGGTAGTTTCGAAGTAGTGGTTGGCATGGATTGGTTATCCGATAACCTAGCCAAAGTCTTCTGTTATGAGAAGATCATTCGCCTACCACTTCCGAACGAAGAGACATTTGTTATTCATGGAGAGAAGCACGACACACCATTGCGGATCATTAATTGCATGAAGGCACAAAAGTGCTTATGGAAAGGTTGTATTGCCTTTCTAGAACTTGTTGTAGACAAGAAGGCCGTTGGGCCACAGCTGACAGATATTCTTGTAATAAAATAATTTCCTGAAGACTTGCCAGGACTACCACCATATCGACAAGTCGAGTTTCACATCGACTTGGTAACAGGAGCTGCACCCGTAGCCAAATCTCCATATCGATTAGCACCTTCTGAACCTTGTAGTTGACCGAATAAGGACGTCGTGAGTTCATAACCCCCACTGTTTACCATTATACATCTTTATAAAGGTTTTGGGGGTGGAAAGACATGCAAGTTTTGCAAAAGTGCACAACATTTCGATGAACGAAAATTCATATTTCTAAACCATGTTACAAATGAATTTCCAACTAACTCAAATGGTTTATGAAAGGTTCGAGCTTCTATTTCAAGTTAGACTTACAATCTGGGTATCACCAATTACGAATTCAAGAGGAAAGCATACCGAAAACGGCTTTTAAAACTCGTTATAGTTATTACGAGATTCTCGTTATGCCTTTTTGGTTTAACAAACGCACTAGAGGTCTTTATGGATTTAATGAATCGCGTGCGTAAGCCATATCTCGACAAATTCGTCATAATATTCATTGACGACATTTTTTTTATACCCACGATCGACAGATGAGCACAAACAACATTTGAGAACCATCTTCCAGCTACTAAAGATGGAGAAACTATACACGAAATTTTCCAAGTGCGAATTTTGGATTTATAAAGTACAATTTCTCGGGCATGTAGTGAACAAGAAAGGCATTCAAGTAGACCCATCGAGGATTGAAGCAATTGAGAATTGGGAAGTGCCCAAGACTCCAACCGAAGTCTGACAATTTGTGGGATTGGCGGGATATTATCAGAAATTTATTGAGAATTTTTTTTCTAAGATTGCTCAACCGCTAACCCCCCTCACACAAAAAAAAAAGACAATAAATTCGCCCCAATCGAAAAACAAATAGTAGCATTACATCTTGTCCATAAGATTGGTACATAGCATTTCAAAATCTTATCACTACTCGACGGTACTGATGACTTTGTTGTATACTGTGATGCTTTGCATCAAGGATTGGGTTGCGCACTCATGCAACGTGAAAAAGTTATCGAGTACACGTCACATCAACTAAAAGTTCACGAGAGGGACTATACCACCCTCGACCTCGAGTTAGGCGCGGTGGTATTCGCCTTGAAAACATGGCGACATTATTTATATGGTACTCAATGCGCTATTTTCACGGATCATACAAGTCTTCAACACATATTCAACCAAATATACGTCAACGACGTTGGGTGGAATTGTTGAACAACCATGATTGTGAAATAAAGTACCATCCGGGCAAGGCAAACGTTGTAGCAGACGCCTTGAGCCGCAAGGAACGAGTTCGAACATTGAGAGTTCGAGCACTAGAGAAGACGATTCACAAGCGTTCAAGGAAGAGCATATTCAAGCAGAAACACTTCGATGCATGAAAAAAAACATTTGGTGCCGAAAGAAGATGGAACTCTATGCCCTATGGGTAGAATTTGGATTCCATTCTTTGGCAGCCATCGAAATATTATTTTTGAGAAAGCACATAGGTCTAACTACTCAATTCATCCTGGATCAGATAAAATGTACCAAGACATGAAAGAGTACTATTGGTGGCCTAACCTCAAAAGTGATATCGCAACTTATGTCGGAAAATGCTTGACTTGCGCGAAAGTCAAAGCCGAATATCAGAAACCCTCGGGCTTGCTAACCCGAGATTCCTGTTTGGAAATAGGAACAAATATCGATGGAATTCATTACGAAGTTACCCAGGACCCCAAGAGGTCACGATATGATTTGGGTAATCATCGATAGATTAACAAAGTCCGCACACTTCTTACCGATTCGGGAGTAGGACGGCATAGAGAAACTAGCAGATTTCTATCTCAAAGAAATAGTGGCTTGTCATGGAGTGCCTATTTCAATCATCTCAGACCGAGATAATCGTTTTGTTTCAAGAATTTGGAATTCATCTCAACAGGCCTTTGGATCTCATTTAAATCTAAGTACAGCCTTTCACCCACAAACTGACGGCCAGAGCGAACGGACAATCCAAACACTCGAAGATATGCTTCGTGCGTGTGTTATGGATTTAGGCGGCAATTGGGATACTCATTTACCTTTGGTTGAGTTTTCCTACAATAACAGCTACCATACTAGTATACAAGCTGCACCGTTTGAATCTTTTTATGGTCGAAAGTGTCGCTCTCCGCTATGTTGGGCGGAAACTGGCGATAAACAGTTAATTGGTCCAGAATTAATCCAAGAAACTACTGATAAAATTTTCCAGATCAGAGACCGGATCAAGGCGGCTCGCGATCGGCAAAAGAGCTACGCAGACAAGAGACAGAAACCATTATCTTTCTAGGTCGGAGACAAAGTCTTGTTGAAAGTCTCGCCTTGGAAGGGTGTAGCGAAGTTCGGCAAACGTGGAAATCTTAAACCATGTTACATTAGATCATTTGAAATTTTAGAGAAAATTGGCACTATGGCCTACAGGCTGAAATTTTCAGACAAACTTAGTAGTGTGCACGACACGTTTTATGTGTCGAATCTTAAAAAGAGTTCAACACAAGAAACAGTTATCATCCCTGTGGATGAGATTCATACCAACGACAAACTCCAATTCATTAAAGAACCTGTTGAGGTCATGGACTGGAAGGTCCAGAAAACACGGAGGAGTCGTATCAAATTAGTAAATGTACGTTGGAACTCTCGACACGGGCCCGGGTATTTACATCAAAGCCAAATACCCTCACCTGTTTGAGTAGTCTCCTACAAAGGATGACTCAGTTTGAATTTCGGGACAAAATTCTCAATAACAGGGGGAGAATGTGACAAATGGCAAATAACCGGAATTTCCGGACAGTCTAATCACTATTCTTAGTATATAATCTCATGTAATTAGCGTAATTTAATTACGTAACTGTATCGTACATTAGACGACAGTGTTAGGACAAGAAAACAATGATATAACATATGTTGGTTTTCGTCGTATTGCGAAACCAATTAAACAATGTCCTAAAAGTGTTGGTAAAAAGTGTTACGCGCACTATTCACGTTACACTATTCATGCCAGCAAAACCGTGAAAACAGAACGAAACAAGGAAAAACGACACACGGATAACATAACTGAGTCCGTTTATATAAGAAAACACTAATACGAAAACATATCTTGCAAAGATACAAGACTTTCCGGTACAACACCCTAATCGCTAAATCGTTCGTTTCACTAAAAAAAAAGACAATTTTAACTCGTCCAAAATAATAATTTAGCATTTTCGGGACTCCAGAAATATGAAAAATGATGACAAACATATGGAAACAATATGAGGATATTAATGGGGTGTCCGAAACATAAGCTTTCGACGTTGCGTTGCAACCCCCACAACTTGTCCGTTTCTGCACCGACAAGCTAATAAACGACATTTCCGACATCGAAAACAACCAAATAAAAGCTTTGGTGAACTAGTTAAGCTTATTTTGAGATTCCAAATCCCTTTATACATCTCTTGGTTGCGGATTTACAACTTACGGAAAAACTTCGTCAATAGGAATTAAAAGTGCTTTTATTGAACCGGCGACCAAACGGAAGTCGTTTAACATATCAAAATACCATTTCTACTAGTTTAGTGAATTTGTTAATGATAATTAACATTCCAAATAACTAATTACCTCCTAATGGTGAAAGATTACCCCTAATCACCATACTTAGCCTAATTACCAAAATATCTACATGTTTAAGACATTTTTATAAAAATGTTACACTTTACCCCCCTCCCCACATGTTGTGAACATTTTTAGGGGTCCCACACCCCTTAATTACATGCTAAAATATCTAGATATTATCCTAATTTACAAGTGGATGAAGTTGGTGGATGATTATAACATTTAGTCTCATTAGTTACTAGCACTTTATCACCATTTTACACCTTCATTACACACACATAAGAACACTCTCTCATCTTCATCTTTTTCACCAAGAACACCATCAAAAACCCATTTTATTTTATTACCTCTTTGATGATCAACATGGAGATTAATGGAACATAAGATGATCTAAAGCACCTATAAGTGAAAGCAAGTATTTCCATCCATTCAAGAGTTTTCTACTAACAAGATCTTCATCTTCTTTGCTTCTAATCATCATATAGAACATCCCTAGCCACTAGTGCTAGAAGTGAGCTTCTAAATCTATTTTTTTCATACTTATTTATGCTTATGATTGTTGAAATAACTAGTTATAACTAAAGAAGCATACAAAATATTATGAAGATACAAAGAAGAAAAATAATAATCATGATATATATGTTTGTTTATGTTGTGATTTATGACTTATTACTTGCATATTTGATCTTGTCATGATGAATATCATAAGAATAAATTGTTAGATGATGTTTAAATACATGATTTAACAAGTATACATGTTTATGTAAAAAGGGTTTTTGTTAAACATAAAGGTTTAATGGATGATCATATTCTTTAATGTTGTTAAGGTATTTAGTGTTTTTCATTAAAAACAACACTTCTACAAAATTATGGAAACAAACATATAAGATGGGATTTTTATAAAAGTGATTAAAAATAGAAGTAAAGCATGGATTTGAACTAGTTAACATATGTTATGATCATATCCAAAACCCTACATGATTTTGATTTCATCTTGATAAGTTTATATTTTAAAATCTCATATGTTTTTGTTAAGAAAATTATGAGTGAATTGATGATGAATTTGAAAAGAAAATGATATGTTTATTTAACATGGCAAAGTGCTTAATACAAAGGTTATATGGCCAATTTTTCTTAAAAATTTATGTTATAAGAACCATCATTTTTGGCTAAATCTTTACAAGATTAAAAAGATTTAAAGAATGGTTTTTATAAAAACAAAGCTAGTTATAAATATATATTTTTGAGAAAATATATATTTAGTGATTTTAGTAACTTATATGCTATGTGGAAAATTGATGGTATTAGTTATATGTATCAATTAGGAACTTGAAATATAATGACACAAATAAACACATGACATATTACAATCAAAGTCTTACAAGCTTACATATAAATATGCCTTAAAGGCATAATACGGACGATCCGAATGATCGGACACAAATTATGGTCAAAACGGACGACGGACGAACCTATAACATAACGCCAATCCGAGGAGTTACTACGACGTTTAGACGATCTTTCGACGCGAAAAATAAATATGTTATCGATAACAAAATTCGGATGTTTTTAAACTTATAAAATTTTTATGTATTCTTATGACTAAAAAGTCTTTACTTAGTGATTTTATAAAAATGATTTTTATAAAAATGATAGAATATAATACAAATAGGCTTATTTTTAATAAATGGGCTTATTTTATACAAATGGGCTTATACTTTCAAATGGGCTTATATCTTTACTAATGGGCTTTCTTTACTAAATGGGCTTAACATAAATACATGGGCTAAGCCCAATATCAAAACTCATAGGCTAAGCCCAATACTAAACATATGGGCCAAGGCCCAATAACATTAAGCCCAATACTATTTGGGCCCAATACTATTTGGGCCCAATACTATTTATGCCCAATAATATTTAGGCCCAATACTATTTAAGCCCAATAACATGAAAACATGGGCTCGGCCCAATGATACAATTAGTGAAAATACAAGTATACAATTGATTCATACAAGACACGAAATCATGAGGACGTAATCCGACTATATAACTTACAAGATACAAGAATTACATATATATATATACGGATTAACAATTCATACATCTAATACAAAGTTCAACGAATAACAAAGACTTGTACACGAGTCATTACAAAGACCGAAGTGTCTAACAAATCTAGAACCTTTGTAGGTCGTGATACAATTCAGGACAACTGCAAGTGAGGTTATAATTACATACAGTTTACGGAATGCAATTCTGTGAGTTCATGTCCCCTTTTCATCTTCAATGTTTTTCAAGCTTTACAACTATCGGGGAAAATACATGTACAATAGTATGATAAAGTTAGGGAATGAAACACCTAGATCATGTGCGAATTAGGGTTATACATCTAAGCACCATTAATCCAGTTTGGACCTAGGTACAAGTGGTTAGATCTAATGGGTTTTGGCGAGCCCCACTCTTGGTCGTGGACCCATTCAGAAGAGTGCTTTTGTGTCCCAGTCGATAGTAGTCGACATAAAAATCGTCTAGGGTTGGATTGCTTCCTTTTTCGTCACACATATTAATGTCCTTGCAAAACATTAATGATCAACGATTTCATTGACGCTTTTCATACTACATTTGATACAAATACAAATACATCTCACATTTTACAGATACATCTTATATCCAGTTTGGATACAATTACAATTGAGACAAATACATCTTACATACTGTTTTGATACAGATACATCTTATACAGCTAAACTGCATGAACTCGCTCAACTTTTGTTGATGTTTTCAAACTTACATGTATTTCAGGGAATTAGTGGACCAATGCAAAGATTTCAGTTCAAGGAAAACAAGTATCAAGACTCCATGCCAACTATTGAAGGTTTTGACTGTTATATACCGCCTCTTTGCGGTGATATAGTGGTCAAAGCCTTGATATTTTAAGACCTACATTTTGATGTATGAAACAATGACAACTTATTTTTCATTTGATGGTTTGTAAACAATGTACATAACTTATGTTGCGATCTTTTGAACAATTATGACAATGGCATTGGAGCATGTTTTATTCATTTAGTATGTTTACTTATATCGTTATGCAATGAGAACCGAACAGATCACACCTCGCGCTTCCGCTACGAGCGGGTGTGACAGTATTTATGTCTTATATGAATAAATTGTATAATTGTATTTTCACCAATTATATGTCATTGGGCCGAGCCCATGTTTTCATGTCATTGGGCCGAAATAGTATTGGGCCTAAATAGTATTGGGCCTGAATAGTATTGGGCCTGAATAGGGGGCCTGAATAGTATTGGGCCTGAATAGTATTGGGCCTGAATAGTATTAGGCCTAGATAGTATTGGGCCTGAATAGTATTGGGCCTAAATAGTATTGGGCTTAATGTTATTGGGCCTTGGCCCATATGTTTGGTATTGGGCTTAGCCCATGAGTTTTGATACTGGGCTTAGCCCATGTATTTATGTTAAGCCCATTTAGGAAGATAAGCCCATTAGTAAGTATAAGCCCATTTGTCATTTGTAATATAAGCCCATTTGTGAAATATACCCATTTGTAAATTAAGCCCATTTGTGAAATATACCCATTTGTAATATATTCTTTCATTTTTATAAAAATCACTAAGTAAAGACTTTTTAGTTAAAAAGAATACATAAGAATTTTATAAGTTTATAAACCTCCGGATTTTGTTATCAGTAGTATATTCATTTTTCGCGTCGAGAGATCGTCTAAACGTCGTAGTAACTCCTCGGATTGGCGATATGTTCATAGGTTCGTCCATCGTCTGATTTGACCGTAAATTGTGTCCGATCATTCGGATCGTCCGTAACTCGTTCTTGAGCCGTATTTATATGTAACCTTGTACATCTTTATTTGTGATATGTCTTGTGTTTATTTGTATCATTATATTCAAGTTCCTAGTTTTGATATATATAACTAATACACCAAGTATCATATATCACATAAGTTGTTAAAGTCACTAAATATATATTTTCTCAAAAATATATATTTATAACTAGCTTTGTTTTTATAAAAACCATTCTTTAAATCTTTTTAATCTTGTAAAGATTTAGCCAAAAATGATGGTTCTTATAACATATGATTTATAAGAAAATTTTGCCATATAACCTTTGTATTAAGCATTTTGCCATGTTTAATAAACATATCATTTTCTTTTCAAACTCACCATCAATTTACTCATATAAGACATAAAATCAAGAGGACAAGATCCGATGATACAACTCACAAGATACAAGATTACATATATATATATATATATATATATATTTGGTGAAATATATATATAACAGTTTAACAATTCATACATCTAATACACAGTTCAACGAATAACAAATACAAACAAGTCTTAATACATATTCAAGATAGAAGACGTGTACATGAGCCAATACAAAGACCGAAGTGTCTAACAAATCTAGGACCTTTGTAGGTCGTGATACAATTCAAGACAACTGCAAGTGAGGTTACAATTACATACAGTTTACGGATGCAATTCTGTGAGTTCATGTCCCCTATTCATTTAAATGTTTTACAACTTTACAACTATCGGGGAAAATACATGTTCAACGTATGTTAAAGTTAGGGAATGAAACACCTTAGATCATGTGCGAATTAGGGTTATACATCTAAGCACCATTAATCCAGTTTGGACCTAGGTACAAGTGGTTAGATCTAATGGGTTTTGGCGAGCCCCACTCATGGCCATTCATTTGCCTAGGAGTGCGTTTGTGTCCCTACGACAGGTGTCGATACAATTAAAATTGTCTAGGGTTGGATTGCTTCCTATTTCGTCACACATATTAATGTCCTTGCAAAACATTAATGATCACGATTTCATTGACGCTTTTCATACTACATTTGATACAAATACAAATACATCTTATATCCAGTTTGGATACAAATACATCTCACATTTTACATATACATCTTATAAACTGCATGAACTCGCTCAACTTTTGTTAATGTTCTCAAACTTACATGTATTTCAGGGAATTAGTGGACCAATGCAAAGATTTCAGTTCAAGGAAAACAAGTATCAATACTCCATGCCAACTATTGAAGGGTTTGCCTGTTATATACCGCCTCTTTGCGGTGGTATAGTGGTCAAAGCCTTGACATTTTTAGACTTACATTTGATGTATGAAACAATGACAACTTATTTTCATTTGATGGTTTGTAAACAATGTACTTAACTTATGTCGCGATCTTTTGAACAATTATAACAATGGCATTGGAGCATGTTTTATTCATTTAGTATGTTTACTTATATCGTTATGCAATGAGAACGGAACAGATCACACCTCGCGCTTCCGCTACGAGCGGGTGACACGAAGAAGACGTATCAAGTTAGTAAAAGTTCGTTGGAACTCTCGTCACGGACCCGAATATACTTGGGAACGTGAAGACCATATTAAAGCCAAATACCCTCATCTGATTAAGAAGACTCCTACAAAGAATAAATAAGCTTGAATTTCGGGACGAAATTCTCAATAACAGGGGGAGAATGTGACAACTGCCACTTTCTGGTAATTTACGTACATTTAAAGCAATGAATTACATTATACAAATATGTGTTTGAATATCCGAATTGCTTGATTACATGATATACATCTTAGAACACTCATTTATGATGCACATTATTCGTTTCTATTAGTTATATTTGAAACACTTATGTAATGGCAATGGAGTATGTTTTATTCATATAGTTTGTTCATGTACATCGATATTTATGCAATGAAAACCATACAGATCACACCTCGCGCTTCCGCTATGAGCGGGTGTGACATGTTGTTGCTGGGGCTCTTGTTTCACAACCCTGTTCGGGCACATGTTGGCGAAATGGTTCGGGTCGCCACATACGAAGCAAACTCTGGCATTGACCGCGGGTGCCGGAGGAGCTTGTTGACCCTGTGGGGTAGGAAGTAGAGCTAGATGAGCAGTGGCTTGAGCTGGAGCTTGACCTAGACGACCACGGCAGTTATTGGTGTAGTGGCCGTACATGTTGCAGTTTGCACAGAAACGGAAAGCAATGGTGGTCGGTTGATGGTAGGTATAAGTAGGGCAAAGCGGGTGTGGCCCAGTGTATGCACGCTTAGCAAAAGGTGCATTCACCACAGGCGCCGCTACTTGACGCTGTTGTTGAGCAGGTACGGTTTGAACTGGTGCAGCAGTGATCGCACAATTCTTGTTGCTGGAGTTGCTCTTTCTCTTGTTCTTCCTCTTGCTGTTCGATGTGGTGGTGGTAGTCTCAGCAGTCGGTGCGACGGTAGTAGCTTGATGCAGGTTCTTTGGAGCTTTGTCCCAGAAACCAGCTTTAACCCGCTTGTCATTGATCTCAGCGGCCAGTAGATAAGTCTCTTCGATTGTTGTAGTCTTGGCAGCTTGGACGAAATCTGCAACACATTCGGGCAAAGCGCGGATGTACTTCTTGATTGCTATCTCGGGAGTCTTGACTTGGTCGGGACAGATAATGCTGAGCTGTTTAAAGCGAGCTGTTTAAAGCGAGCAGTTAAAGCAGCGTTTTCACCATCCTTCTGCTTTATGTGCCAGAATTCATCCTCTAGCTTTTGGCATTCATGAGGAGGACAGAATTCCTCGAGCATAACTTCCTTCAGCTTGTTCCATGATAACCCATAAGCGGCATCGTTCCCACGCTTGTTCCTCTTGGCCGTCAACCAGTCTAAAGCGCATGACTGGAAAACGCCGGTAGCATTCAGAGTTCGAAGTTTCTTGGGATAGCCACTTTGGCGTAATGTGACCTCGATTGAGTCGAACCATTGGAATAAAGCAGTTGGACCTTCCTCACCGGTGAATTCCTTTGGACCGCATGCCTTAAACTGTTTGAAGCTGAAAGCAGCTTTTGGAGTTTCAGTCCGCGACTCCTCAGAAGATTTGCTAGCGTTCTCCTGAATCTCACTGAAAATCTGCGGAACGACGTCCGCGACTGATGGAGCAATGAGTGCCGCGAGGCGTTTGTCCCTCTGTTCTTGGCGAGCATGACGAGCATAACGAGATCCTGACATTGTCTGCAACAGACATTGTCACAGGACTCAACACAACTTCGAGTATTCCTAATATAATCTAGCGATTCACCACAAAAGCACGTATAGGCACATAATCACAGATTCACATAAAGACAGAAACACAGAAGCATGTAGAGCACAGAAGCACGTAAGTCAATCAGAACACAGAAACCTATCATTCCCTTCGAGTATCGAGTACACAGCGAGTAGTATAGCATCGCGTATAACGTATCATGCGACCATCCACGAGTGTCAGCGATTTGTCAGTGTTTTGAGGTAGATATGCAGTGTGGTTCGTACGTGTCGATCAAAACGAAGAGTGAAAAGCGAATAATCACCAAAATCGAAACATGAAACAGATAAAGTCACTCAAGCACATAAAATCTATGTAAAAACGACAAATATCAGAGTCAGCAGTTGCGGGCTCAGAATTGAAACACATAAAAATTGGGAATAGATTGTCTGCGGCTGTTAGACATCGACTACCCAAAGTGATCCGACTCTTCTCAAGGACTCTTGGTACGCACTTTAACCTTCTGAACAGTGCTTTTGCCTCGATTCTGGGCAGTCGGCACGCGTCTTTCCAGCAATAGTGTGACTTCAAGTCGATGGAGTCTCGACGGACTTTGGTGAGAGTTTTGTTAAAACAAAATAAAATACCGATCAAGTTACCAAGTTTCGGGTTTCACCCCTGACTTAGCGACTTTGTTCCTGTTTTTTTTTTATAAAAGCAGAGAGGAAATTTGGCGTCGAAGTACGGGTTTCACCCCTGGTTCAGCGCAGTTTCCCTTGTTTAAATATGAAAATATGGGTTGAACAAGCGATTTAGTCGAGAGTTTGCGGTTTTCACACCTATTCTCGACCCAAATCATTTGTTCCTTCCGAAAATTTCGAATGCTGTGATAGTGTAGTGTAAGCGAGAATAGCGAGAAATAGCAGGTGAGCTCGTACAAAACCCCTACTGGGTATGCACAAGTCGGTCTGTTGGTACTTAACTATAGTCTAGGTCGTTTCTAAGACATCGACCCGGATTAGGTCGAGTCTTGCCTAATCCCCTATAGTTATGGCTCTGATACCAATCTGTCACACCCCAACCGATGGCGGAAACATCGGGGCGTAGCACTGAGCGAAACAGATTGTCCAGAAGTTTCCATAACAATTATAATTACTAATTACTTAAAACATTACGACCCATACCATGATATAAGAAGCATTACAATTATTACAGACAAAATCTAGTCAAGTAGTTCTGTTCCGACAACTCAGATTTATAAGTACAGCAATTGTTTATCTGCTTCTAGAGACCCTTGATTTCATTTGTACAGACAACTATTTGTTGGCCTCTAAAGCCCTATCCTAGCCTCGATTTCAGGGCAGATAAGCATCCTAATTACCTGTCACATATGTTAAAATAAAGTCAATACACATAGTGTAAAGGTGAGCATACAAGTTTGGTAATAGCATATAGAGTTTGAAATAGTTTACGCATAACCAGCACGTACACATAGTGAAATGAGGCACATTAGTTATCGACATAGATCTATCGATACCAATGACTGCGGGTTGACTGCCCGAGGCAGTTCGCAATACATGATTACCACTGTAATCCATGCAAGTAATTGTCCTTAACAACCCTTGCGAACAGGTGCTGAGTCCAAACTATAGTACTATCGTTGCTAAGGCAGGTAGACAGCATTCCATGTGTAAACATAACAAACAAGCATTCATTTAGCCACGTAATACATGAAGTAATGGTTAGCGTTCAAATAGTATTGAGTAGTGTGATTGATGTGATTTGAATATTTGTGACGTATGTAACACCCAAAAGTGCGTAAAGCAAAAAGGGTTCGAGTATACTCACAGCGATGATGGATTGAAGGGAGCGTGTAGAGTATGATTAGCTTGAACAGTTAACGATAGCATAAAAGATAAGCAGCGCGTAAAACGAGAAAGTTACCAAGTGTGAAATGGTGATCCGATCGGATGGCAATCCGGCCGGTCGGCCATTCGTGCGAGTATCAGTCCGTCCGGGTGGTTGTCCGTTCGGACGGCCACTCGGTCGTCTGACTTTGTTTGTATGGATGTGTTTGTGTATGATGGCTTGACTTTTGAAGTTTTCGTTGTAGTATTCTAAAATCAGAGAAGTATCTCTACCCTTCAGGTCGGTCGAACGGTCGTTCGATCGGACGGCGACTCGAATGGTGAGGCTTCTCAGTGAGAACAAGTTCACAGCAGGATGGTCACTCGGTCGGATGTCCATCCGATCTGGTGGCAATCCTGTTATTGAACATGTTGAAAATTGTTTAAGTTTTGAACCAAGGTACAACCTGATCATTCAGTGGGTCGCTCGAGTGACAACCCGGTCGGACAGCATTTCGTTCCACTGGCCTGATCGTATGGTTATCTGATTCTGTTTGAAGTGTTATAGATTGAACGAGATGTTGTGGTTACTGTTTTGAACAACGGGAACTCCATCTCGACCCTATGATCTGACCGAACAGGAATCACCCTAATTCGACAGTGCACGGTTCAAGACGGTCGTTCATGTTCAAACCCGGAATCACTATCTCTCAGATGGAACTTGGATCTAGCACCGATACATCACTAAGAATGAGTTGACAATCAGTGTTAGGTTCGGTTCCATCGGGGTTTGAGTGGATTGAGTGTAAAAGAGTTGAGAGAAAGCTAAAAAGTCATCTTTCAATCCCTTTTATAGTGACTATGTTTAGGTCTATAAAAGATCTTTGTTTATTTATATGGAAATCCTTAAGATCTAAGTTGTTCTTGGTGGATTGAAGCTAAAACATGAAGTTCTTCAAGAACACATGATGACATCATCCTAGAACACCTCAAATCTAGTGATTTCACGGTTAAAAGTTAAGATTCAAAAGATGGAAAGGTGTAGGAGTGCGTGTAGATTAAGAAAGTACAAGATTTAGGACGAGATCTTACCGGAATCGTGATAAATCGAAGAAAAGATGAGCAACGAGAGCTGGTCGGACGTCAGTTGCCAAAAGTGGAAAGTTTGAGAGTGACAAGGGGTATTTATAAGATTCCCAAAGTGAAAAGGTGTTGGCCGGTCGGATGGTAACTCGGCCGGGTGGCAGCTCGGTCGAGTGGCTGCCCGGTCGAGTGGCAGTTCGGCCGGCTGGCACCTGGTTCGGGTGTTCGGCGTGACGTGTTTTGTCGTTTCGATTCACGTGTAACGCGTTGCGATGCGATTCGAGTGAGCGATGCGATGGAGTTGCTTATCAAATTACTTTTAATCCCAACTACTATATCTAACATACAAACTCTATAATTAACTTGCGATTCGCGTATTCGAGTAGATTTCGATTCGATTTGAGTTACGATTGTGTTTCGATTTGATTACCACAAAACATAAATAAGCATGCACAAGTAACACATAATTGTCACACACACACTTAAACAATATCCAGAACGTATATTTCGAGTTGCGATTCATAGCACGATTCGATTTTCGATTTGTTAAGCATAGTCGATTATTGTTTAGTTAACTTTATCGCATTGTTACTGCCTATAGTTCACAGTCGTAGGTCGATTAAATAGCGAATAACACATGTCGATTACTTCGATTGTTGGAAATTACTCCACATAATACAACTAAAATAAACACATCAATAGTAACTGTTAGGGGTCATTTTCTTAACATACGTATCCTGACTAATATCCTGCCTTTGTTTGTTTATTTGTGATCAGAATGCTGGAAGAGGATATTGCTAACATCTTGGGCGATATCCTGAGGCTTATTGAATTAATCACGTGCAGGTTAAAGGTTTGAGGCTTGCTAACAGTCAAGAGGACTTCTTCTCCTCAAGACTCGGACGAATTTGTTGAGAAAGAGACGTTGAGCCCGAAAGACCAGGTCTACAACGTTCCAAGAAGGAATATTTGGTGGATCCCGCAAGTTTAGGGTAGTTAGTTATTTACTTTTACTATAAATAGATGAGGTCGGATCAGCTTAGAACACAACAATTCACACTTACACTCTCGATCACTTTCACTCTTTAGCTAATTGCAAACACCACACTTGTATTTCATTTTCATTGTAACGCTTAGTCGATCCGTACCACATCCCGCACTGTATCCTGATTTTTGAAGCAATTGAAGAACAAGGCAGCTGCGATTGTCAGCTCCCGAGGTTTTATGCCGGCGATCTAGATTGATCAAGGGCTTTCCTCGTACATCTCGTGTCAACCTTTACTTTTTTGCTCATTGTTTGATCATAGATACAGCTCAATATCCTGAGCCGTATCCTGAATACTGTTTTCCCAAATAACTTAACAAGTATATTTTCAACACACTTTCTAGCACACTACCTCACTTAACTAATTTGATCACTTAATTACTTCGGTAATTTTTGACCAAAACAATTTGGCGCCCACCGTGGGGCAAGTGGTGCTCTCTTTACTAAAAAATTTTGTCAAATCGCTAATCGGTTTTCTATTTTCGAAACTTTTTACCACATTGTCCATAATGGCCTCAAGATCAAACATGAGTTCCTCTACTGTGTCTGCTATGACTTCTGCTACTACCGGTTCGGTGCTTCCACCACCTCCTCCAAGGATGCCAGCCTCTACACAATCTCAAGATGTTATCCCAACTCGGAGTGTCCAGGGATCTGCTCCCGTTTTAGCTTCTAATGATGAAATTTTAACCTTATTTGGAAGCGTGCAGGAACAAATGAGGCAGCAACAGGAAACAAACCAAATGCTTTTGAGGGAAATACAACTCCTGAAGGCTGGCTCGAGCAGATCTGCCGAGGACAATGTCACTCCGTTACACCCCAGAGCGTTGAACTTTAGTTCAGCTGTATATACCGAGGATAATAGGGGGAATATCGTACCCAGTCTTCCTCAGAATCATACTCCTGAAATACCCTCCTCGATTAGGATGTCAACCATAAGGAGCTCAGGATATGGGCAGAATCCTCCAACTGGTAACGTGTCTAATAATAATAATACTCATGCTGCTAACAGTGGTGGATCTTTGCAGGATACAGGTGTGACATCAGCACTTACAAGGGAACTTCAGAAGTTAAAGGACATGATATCTAGTGTACCTGGGGTGGTCCAACCGATCCCGGAAGTGTCTCAAGACAGCCACAAGATATCTCGTTTCGCGTATCCTATCTGTGATGCTGAGATCCCAAAGAGATTCCAAACCCCCAACATGAAGCTTTATGATGGGACTACGGATCCTGAGGAGCATATTGCCCAGTATAGGGAAAGAATGAAGATTAACCCTATCCCTCCGGAGCTCAAGGAAGCGTGCTTGTGCAAGGGATTTGGTTCTACTCTAACAGGATCAGCCTTAAAATGGCTGTTAAACGTTCCTCCTCACTCAATTACTTCATTTGCTCATTTGGTTAATTTATTTAACAGTCAATTTTCTTGTAGTCGGAGTTTTGAGAAACTAACCAGTGATCTTTACAGGATAACTCAAGGGCCTCAGGAATCCTTGAGGGATTATGTGAACAAATTTAGTCGAGAATCCTTGGATATCCCACATCTTGATGTTGCAACAGCTGTGCAAGCTTTTAAGAGGGGGTTACAAAAGGATTCTCAGTTTTATCAGGATCTTGTAATGAATCCCTGCAGGAATCTCGATGAAGCTCGTAACAGGGCTTTGAGATATATCCGTCTGGAAGATGACAAGAAGATGCAAGAAAGGATGAACTCATCCAACACTTATGAATCGACTAATAGGAAGTCAGAATCCTCATTTAAGCCATATCGGCCTAAGCCATATGGTAGAAATGAAAACAAGAGAGTGAATGCTGTCGAAGATGAGGATCCTGAAGAGTATCCTAAGTTGTCTGAATATTGCTTTTCTGTTAATATTCCTGAATTAATGTATGCTATGCAGGGTCTAGGAGACAAGGCTAGATGGCCTCGAAAGAATCAACAAAAGGCTGACTGGAAAGATAAGTCGAAATGGTGTGCTTTCCACGAAGATTTCGGACATATGACTGAGGATTGCATTGCTTTGAGGAAAGAAATAAGCTATCTTCTAAGCAAGGGATATCTGAAAGATCTCTTAGGAAAAAAGAAAAATAAGGGTCAGGATACTGACAAGGATCCTGAACGAGCAGCATCACCTCCCTCGGATGCCAAGATAATCAACTTCATTTCGGGAGGATCTGACATTTGTGGGACCTCGTATTCGGCAGCAAAGAGACATGCAAAGGAAGCTAAAGCCGAAAGGGGAGACAGACCTGTCAGGATGACTACCCTCACGACTGACAAAGTGATCACTTTTGATGCAGATGACAGAGATACTGTCCAGGATCCTCACCATGATGCTCTGGTAATAACGTTATATGTGGCTAACCATTTTGTACGCAGGATATTGGTTGATAATGGCAGCTCCGTCAACATAATCCAACTAGAAACTCTGAAGAGAATGAATGTATCTCTAATGGATATCACTTCAAAGTCTACCGTGCTTGTTGGATTCAGTGGAGAGGCTAGAAACACAGTGGGAGAGATAAAGTTGCCAGTATACGTTGAAGGAGTCAATTCGATACAACGTTTCTGTGTGATGGATTCTCTATCCTGCTATAACATCATATTGGGAAGACCGTGGATTCACGATATGAAGGCCGTGCCATCAACATATCACCAATGCATCAAGATACCTACCCCTTGGGGAGTGGTCAAAGTAGATAGTGATCAGCAGGAGGCGAAAGAGTGCTACTCATCCTCGATGAAATCCTCAGCCAAACCTAGTGCAGCATAGCAATTAAAGACGCGGGCCCAGGATATTGTGGAGGATCCGGAGCAGGATGTAAAGAAAGTTATCCTGGACCAGGATAACCCCGATATTTCGGTGCTCGTAGGGACCAATATCCCTCAGGATATTGAAGAGCAGTTAATTAACTTTTTAAAATGCAGGATGTCAACATTTGCATGGAAGCATGAGGATATGACAGGCATATCCAAAGATATTATCACTCACAAGCTTGGAATTGATAAGTCATTCAAGCCTGTGCAACAAAAAAGAAGGAAGTTTGCTCCTGAGCGGAACACGATTATCCAGGAGGAAGTTGAAAGATTATTAAAGTCAAGAATGATCAGAGAGGTTAAGTTCCCAAGGTGGCTAGCAAACGTGGTTGTAGTACAGAAGAAGAATGGGAAATGGAGAGTTTGTGTAGACTACACAGACTTGAACAAAGCTTGTCCTAAAGACCCATTTCCTCTTCCCCATATTGATGCAATGGTAGATGCCACTGCCGGGCATGAAATGCTGACCTTCATGGACGCATCCTCAGGATTTCAACAGATCCAAATGGAGCCTTCTGACCAGGAGGATACCGCCTTCATGACACCAACAGGTATTTATTGTTATACAGCTATGCCTTTTGGTTTGAAAAATGCAGGTGCAACATACCAAAGATTGGTGAACATGATGTTCAAAGAAAAACTGGGGGACACCATGGAGGTATATATCGATGACATGGTGGTGAAATCTAAAAAGTCTGAGGATCACCTTCAGGATATCAAGGGAGCATTTGATATCCTGGATCACTACAACATGAAGCTAAATCCTGCTAAATGCCATTTCGAAGTGGGGGCAGGGAAGTTTCTTGGATATATGGTGACAAAAAGGGGGATAGAAGCAAGCCCAGAGCAGATCAAAGCTATCCTAGACATAAAATCACCCTCAAATATGAAGGACGTACAAAGATTAACAGGCCGAGTAGCAGCTCTAAACAGATTTATCTCAAGATCCTCAGAAAAATGCAAAGACTTCTATGATATCCTAAAGAAGAACAAAAGATTCGAATGGGGGGAAAAGCATGAAGCAGCCCTGCAGGATTTGAAACGGTATCTTTCAACCGCACCTCTATTGATGAAGCCCGAAAATGGTGAACCACTATCCCTGTACCTTGCTGTGTCAGGGAATGCTGTAAGTGCCGTTCTTATAAAAGACCATGAAGGTCGGCAGTATCCTGTTTATTATGTTAGTAAAAGTTTGTTAGATGCTGAAACTAGGTATTCTCATCTAGAAAATTTGATATTAGCTCTAGTCATGGCATCGACGAAACTTAGGCATTATTTCGAGACACATAGGATACATGTTAAAACAAATTATCCTGTCAAAAATGTGCTTAGGAAACCAGAGATGTCAGGCAGGATGGCCAAGTGGTCAGTAAAGTTAAGTGCTTGTGATTTAGTATATGAACCTAGAAATGCCATAAAGTCTCAGGCTTTAGCTGACTTTGTGGCTGATTTCAGTAGTGACATTCAGGACGAGGTAGACCTAGAAGTTCAACAATTAGGAGAATCTTCAGGATCCTGGACGTTATATACTGATGGTGCATCCAATATAAGAGGTGTAGGTTTAGGTATACTACTAAAATCGCCACAGGGGGACATATTACCCCAGGCTATTAGGTGTGAATTTCCTGCTACTAACAATGAGGCAGAATATGAAGCTTTAATTGCAGGATTAGAATTGGCTAAGAATATGAGTATCAAGAATTTGCAAGTATATGTTGACTCCTTGTTAATTACTAACCATTTTAATGGATCCTATGCAGTTAAGGGTGAGAAATTAATCGAATATCTCGATATTCTCAAAAAATTAGCAGGATATTTCGATGTTTTTATACTTGAACAGGTACCAAGGGAAGATAATGCTGAAGCGGATGCCCTAGCAAATTTGGGATCATCGATCAGGATACCTGAAGGGACGCAAATACCAATATTACATGTCTTATATCCTGCAACGAATCCTCAGGATAAAGAAGTAGCTAGTATACAGAATCCTGGAGCAGAACATACTGAAGAGGATCCTAAATCCTGGACGGCTCCAATCATGAGATATCTCAAAGAAGGACACATCCCTGGAAATGAAAATCCTAAGGCATTTAGGATGAAGGTATCACGATTCACTATTATAAATAATATTTTATACAAGAAATCTCTTGCAGGACCGTATTTGAGATGCTTGGAGGATCCTGAAGCCAAAGAAGTACTTCAGGATATACATGAAGGGGATTGTGGTAACCATGCTGGGGGCAGATCGTTATTCTCAAAAGTATTAAGGACAGGATATTATTGGCCAACAATGAGGAAGGATGCAGCAGAACATGCTCGAAGATGTGACGCATGTCAAAGACATAGTAACATACTGCATCAACCGGCTGAACCATTGTATCCTATTGTTTCCCCTTGGTCATTTATGAAGTGGGGTATGGATATAGTGGGAAAGCTACCAAAAGCTCCGGGAGGAAAAGTCTTTATGCTAGCAATGACGGATTATTTCTCTAAATGGGTTGAAGCAGAAGCATTCGTTCAAGTAAGAGACCAAGAAGTAGTATCCTTCATCAAGAGAAATATCCTGACCAGATTCGGAGTGCCAGCCGAGATAATTTGCGACAATGGTTCTCAGTTCATAAGTAAGAGGACTACTGACTTTTGCAAGAGTTGGGGAATCAAAATGATTACGTCTACTCCGGTACATCCTCAAGCAAATGGACAAGCAGAATCCTCAAACAAGATAATTGTCAATAACTTAAAGAAAAGGCTTGGAGCCAAAAAAGGAAGATGGGCAGAAGAATTACCCTTTGTTTTATGGGCTGATAGGACAACGGTAAAGAATGCAACAGGCCAAACCCCGTTTTCCTTGGTGTTTGGAGCAGAAGCAGTGATTCCAACGGAGATGACAATACCTACTGCAAGATCTATCTTAAGTGATCCTGAGCAGAATCCCGAAGCCTTAGGTCAGGATTTAGACACTATAGATGAAAAGAGAGATACGGCAAGGCTAAGGATGGAAGCATATCAACAGAGAATATCCAGGGCATATAACAAGAATATTAGAACCAGAAGATTTAAGGTTGGAGATTGGGTGTTAAGAAAGGCTTTCCAAAATACTACTAATCCTGCCGATGGCAAGTTAGCTCCAAAATGGGAAGGACCATATGAAGTTGAATCAGAAGCAGGGAAAGGAGCATATAGACTCAAGAATATGGAGGGGGATATGCTGCCGAGATCTTGGAATGCTATACACCTTAAGCTCTATTTCAAGTAAGTTAGAATTTAATTTCTAACTCAGGATGGTATGAATTCTACTTCTCTTAAATATGTTTGGTTTAATTTGTTCTTTGTAACCCAATACTGACTTAATCATCGGAGGGGTGTTAGCTAAGCTAACACCCACCTTAGTTTACAATTGTTTTGCAAGATATGTTTCAGGATATAGCTCCAGGATATGTGCTCAGGATAACTCGAAAGACTAGAGGATTGGCCCCCTCTCTCACGTTTAAGGGATACTGATCCCTTCACAGGTTTAAAGGTATTCACCTTTCTTCCGAATTGGGTTTAAACACCCCGCCTGGAGCGCAAGTTATTCAGGGATAGTTCAAGGTGGCGGGACCAGTCCATGTAAAAGTGGCTGACAATTTCGTCACTATTGGCTATATCCTGAATCCTAACGGTATATGAGGATTGATCACCCTCTCTCACGAAAGGGTATTTTCATACTCTCTAAGGTTTAAAGGTTTTCACCTTTCTAAGTCTTGGAGTTTATACACTCCCGCCTGTAGCGCATGAAAAATTGGGATTTTCCCCAGGATACAAAGGATTTATCTCCAGTACGTCCTTGGGTTATACCCTCGGGACGTGAAAAATTGCTTATGCCATGGAAACTAACATTAAGTAGATTTCTAAGATACTTGAAGACATTGTACATGTTGTGGGCTAATTTCTGAGCTCATATCCTGAGAAATATCTTGGCTTATATCTTGATTAAATAATATCTGTTTATATTCGGGGTGCGGATTCAGGGTACTGGTAATATCCTGAATGGTATCCTCGGGATCACTAACGGATTATGTGCAGGTACGTGGGCTGGAAGCTAGCAACGTTCACAAAGACTTGTTCTGCGGAAGACTCGGTCCAAACCGTTCAAAGAAAGACGTTGAAGCCTTATTACTCGGTCTACAACGTTCGTGATGGAATATTCGGAGCATCCCACATTTATAGGGATATTTGTTTGTATTTCGTTACTATAAATAGGAGGAACACCAGATCGAATAGGACACAACAATTTCACTGCAATCACACTCACTACACACCAACACTTGCTCTCTCGCAAATTGTACTCTCACACGAATTCATTGTAACACTTAGAGATCTGGTTGATATCCTGCACTGTATCCTGAAGTTTAAAGCAATAAGAAGAACAAGGCAGCTGCGATTGTCAGCTCCCGAGGTTTTATGCCGGCGATCTAGATTGATCAAGGGCTTTCCTCGTACATCTTGTGTCGTCTCCTTTACTTTTTGTTTATTATTTGCTCACTGTTTGATCGCAGATACAGCTCAATATCCTGAGCCGTATCCTGAATACTGATTTTCTAAATAACTCAACAAGCATATTTTCCTTAAACTTTTTAGCACACTACCTCACATTACTAATTTGATCACTAAATTGCTTCGGTAATTTTTTACCAAAACAATTTGGCGCCCACCGTGGGGCAAGTGGTGCTATCTCTACTAAAATTTTTTGTCAAATCGCTAATCGGTTTTTTATTTTCAAAACTTTTTGCCACATTGTCCACAATGGCCTCACGATCAAACATGAGTTCCTCTACTATGTCTGCTACGACTTCTGCTACTACAGGTTCGGTGCTTCCACCACCTCCTCCAAGAATGCCAGCCTCTACACGACCTCAGGATATTATCCCTACTCGCACTGTTCAAGAATCTGCCCCTGTTTTAGCATCTAACGATGAAATTTTAACCTTGTTTGGAAGTGTGCAGGAACAAATGAGGCAGCAGCAAGAAACAAACCAAATGCTTTTAAGGGAAATACAACTCCTGAAGTCTGGCTCGAGCAGATCCGCTGAGGATATTGTCACTCCATTACAACCCAGAGCTTTGAACTTCAGTTCAGCCGTGTATACAGAGGATAACAGGGGGAATATTGTGCCCAGCCTTCCTCAGAATCATACTCCTGAAATACCCTCCTCGGTCAGGATATCGACCATAAGGAGCTCAGGATATGCCTCAGGATATGGGCAGAATCCTCCAACGGGTAACATATTAAATAATAATAATACTCATGCTACTAACAATAGTGGATCCTTGCAGGATACCGGTGTGATGTCAGCACTTACCAGGGAACTTCAAAAATTGAAGGACATGATATCAAGTGTACCCGGGGTGGTCCAGCCAATCCCGGAAGTGTCTCAAGATAGCCATAAGATATCTCGCTTTGCATATCCTATCTGTGATGCTGAGATTCCAAAGAGATTCCAAACCCCCAACATGAAGCTTTACGACGGAACGACGGATCCTGAAGAGCATATTGCTCAGTATAGGGAGAGGATGGAGATCAACCCTATCCCTCCGGATCTCAAAGAAGCATGCTTGTGCAAGGGTTTTGGTTCAACCTTGACAGGATCAGCTTTGAAGTGGCTCTTGAATGTTCCTCCACATTCAATTACATCTTTTGCTCATTTAGTAAATTTATTTAATAGTCAGTTTTCTTGTAGTAGGAGCTTTGAAAAATTAACAAGTGATCTCTACAGGATAACACAAGGGCCTCAGGAATCCCTTAGGGATTATGTGAACAAGTTTAGCCGAGAATCACTAGACATTCCTCATCTCGATGTTGCAACAGCTGTGCAAGCTTTCAAGATGGGGTTGCAAAAAGATTCTCAATTTTACCAAGACCTTGTAATGAACCCATGCAGGAACCTGGATGAAGCTCGGAACAGGGCCCAAAGATACATTCGGTTGGAAGATGACAGAAAGATGCAAGAAAGGATGAACTCATCCAACACTTATGAGTCAACCAACAGGAAGTCAGAATCCTCATTCAAGTCGTATCGGCCTAAGCCATATGGCAGAAATGAGAATAAGAGAGTGAATGCTGTTGATGATGAGGATCTTGAAGAATATCCTGAATTATCTGAATATTGCTTTTCTGTTAACATTCCTGAATTGATGTATGCCATGCAGGGTCTAGGGGACAAGGCAAGATGGCCTCGGAAAAATCAACAAAAAGCGGATTGGAAAGACAAATCAAAATGGTGTGCTTTCCACGAAGATTTCGGACATATGACCGAGGATTGCATTGCTTTGAGGAAAGAGATAAGCTATCTTCTAAGCAAGGGATATTTGAAAGATCTCTTGGGAAGAAAGAAGAATAAGGGTCAGGATACTGAGAAGGATCCTGAGCGGGCAGCCTCACCTCCCGCGGATGCCAAGATAATCAACTTCATTTCGGGAGGATCCGACATTTGTGGGACTTCGTATTCGGCGGCAAAGAGACATGCAAAAGAAGCTAAGGCCGAAAGGGGAGACAAACCTGTCAGGATGACTACACTCACAACTGACAAAGTGATCACATTTGATGCCGATGACAGGGATACTGTCCAGGATCCTCACCATGATGCTCTGGTAATAACGTTATATGTGGCTAACCATTTTGTACGCAGGATATTGGTTGATAATGGCAGCTCCGTCAACATAATCCAACTAGAGACACTTAAAAGGATGAATGTATCTCCAATGGATATCACTTCGAAGTCCACCGTGCTTGTTGGGTTCAGTGGAGAGGCCAGAAACACAGTGGGAGAGATAAAGTTGCCGGTGTACGTTGAAGGACTCAAATCGATACAACGTTTCTGTGTAATGGACTCTCTATCCTGCTATAACATTATACTGGGAAGACCGTGGATTCATGATATGAAGGCCGTGCCATCAACGTATCACCAATGCATCAAGATACCTACCCCCTGGGGAGTTGTTAAAGTTGATAGCGATCAGCAGGAGGCGAAAGAATGCTACTCATCCTCAATGAAATCCTCAACTAAACCTAGTGCAGCATAGCAATTAAAGACGCGGGCCCAGGATATTGTGGAGGATCCGGAGCAGGATGTGAAGAAAATTATCCTGAACCAGGATAATCCCGATATTTCGGTGCTCGTGGGAACCAATATCCCTCAGGATATTGAAGAACAATTGATTAACTTTTTAAAATGCAGGATGTCGACGTTCGCATGGAAGCATGAGGATATGACAGGCATATCCAAAGATATTATTACTCACAAGCTTGGAATTGATAAATCATTCAAGCCCGTGCAACAAAAAAGAAGAAAGTTTGCTCCTGAACGCAATACAATTATTCAAGAAGAAGTTGAAAGATTGTTGAAGTCCAAAATGATTAGAGAAGTCAAATTCCCAAGGTGGCTAGCAAACGTGGTAGTGGTACAGAAGAAGAATGGAAAATGGAGAGTCTGTGTGGATTACACAGACTTGAATAAAGCTTGTCCTAAAGACCCATTTCCTCTTCCCCATATTGATGCGATGGTAGATGCCACTGCTGGGCATGAAATGCTGACTTTCATGGATGCATCCTCAGGATTTCAACAGATCCAAATGGAGCCTTCTGACCAGGAGGATACTGCCTTCATGACGCCAACAGGTATTTATTGTTACACAGCTATGCCTTTTGGTTTGAAAAATGCAGGTGCAACATACCAAAGATTGGTAAACATGATGTTCAAAGACAAACTGGGGGACACCATGGAAGTGTACATTGACGATATGGTAGTAAAGTCAAAGAAAGCTCAGGATCACCTCCAGGATATTAAAGGAGCGTTTGATATCCTGGACCAGTATAATATGAAGCTGAATCCTGCTAAGTGCCATTTTGGAGTGGGAGCAGGAAAATTTCTAGGATATATGGTGACCAAAAGGGGAATAGAAGCAAGCCCGGAGCAGATCAAAGCCATCTTGGATATTAAATCACCCTCAAATATGAAAGATGTTCAACGCTTAACGGGGCGAGTGGCAGCATTAAACAGATTTATCTCAAGATCCTCAGAGAAATGCAAAGATTTTTATGATATCCTGAAGAAGAACAAAAGATTCGAGTGGGGTGAGAAGCACGAAGCGGCCCTACGGGAGTTAAAGCAATATCTTTCAACCGTACCTCTACTAATGAAGCCTGAGAATGGTGAACCATTATCCCTATACCTCGCAGTATCGGGGAACGCTGTAAGTGCCGTCCTTGTAAAGGACCATGAAGGTCAGCAATATCCTGTTTATTATGTTAGCAAAAGTTTGTTAGATGCTGAAACTAGGTATTCTCACTTAGAGAAATTAATACTAGCATTGGTCATGGCATCAACAAAACTTAGACATTATTTTGAGACTCATAGGATTCATGTTAAAACTAATTATCCTGTCAAGAATGTGCTTAGAAAACCAGAGATGTCAGGCAGGATGGCTAAGTGGTCGGTAAAGTTAAGTGCCTATGATTTAGTATATGAACCTAGGAATGCCATAAAGTCTCAGGCTTTAGCTGACTTTGTGGCTGATTTTAGTAGTGACATCCAGGACGAGGCAGACCTAGAAGTTCAGCAATTAGGAGAATCCTCAGGATCCTGGACATTATATACTGATGGTGCATCTAATATAAGAGGAGTAGGATTGGGAATACTACTAAAATCGCCACAGGGGGACATATTACCCCAGGCTATTAGGTGTGAATTTCCTGCTACCAATAATGAGGCAGAATATGAAGCTTTAATTGCAGGATTAGAACTAGCTAAGAGCATGAGTATTAAAAATTTGCAAGTATATGTTGACTCTTTGTTAATTACTAACCATTTTAATGGGTCCTATGCAGTTAAGGGTGAGAAGTTAATTGAATACCTCGATATTCTCAAAAAATTAGCAGGATATTTCGATGTTTTTACACTTGAACAGGTACCAAGAGAGGATAATGCTGAAGCGGATGCCTTAGCAAATCTGGGATTATCAGTCAGGATACCGGAAGGGACCCAAATACCAATAATACATGTTTTATATCCTGCAACGAATCCTCAGGATAAAGAAGTAGCGGATATTCGGGATCCTGGAGTGGAATATCCTGAACAGGATCCTGAGTCCTGGACAACTCCAATTCTGAAATATCTTAAAGATGGACACATCCCCGAAAATGAAAATCCTAAGGCATTTAGGATGAAGGTATCACGATTCACTATTATAAATAATATCCTATATAAGAAATCTCTTGCAGGACCATATTTAAGGTGCTTGGAGGATCATGAAGCCAAAGAAGTACTTCAGGATATACATGAAGGGGACTGTGGTAATCACACTGGAGGTAGATCATTATTCTCGAAAGTATTGAGGACAGGATACTTTTGGCCAACAATGAGAAAAGATGCTGCAGAATATGCTCGAAGATGTGATGCATGTCAAAGGCATAGTAACATACTACATCAACCAGCTGAACCACTATATCCTGTAGTTTCCCCTTGGCCATTCATGAAGTGGGGGATGGATATAGTAGGGAAGTTACCAAAGGCTCCGGGAGGAAAAGTATTTATGCTAGCAATGACGGATTATTTCTCTAAGTGGGTCGAAGCTGAAGCATTCGTTCAAGTGAGAGACCAAGAAGTAGTATCTTTCATAAAGAGGAATATCCTGACTAGATTTGGAGTACCAGCTGAGATCATTTGTGATAATGGGTCCCAGTTTATAAGCAAAAGGACTACTGACTTTTGTAAAAGTTGGGGAATCAAAATGATCACATCTACTCCGGTACATCCTCAAGCGAATGGACAAGCCGAATCCTCGAACAAGATAATAGTCAATAACTTAAAGAAGAGACTTGGAGCCAAGAAAGGAAGATGGGCGGAAGAGTTACCCTTTGTTTTGTGGGCTGATAGGACAACGGTGAAGAATGCAACTGGCCAAACCCCGTTTTCCTTGGTATTTGGAGCAGAGGCAATGATTCCAACAGAAATGACGATACCTACTGCAAGATCTATGCTACAGGATCCTGAACAGAATCCTGAAGTCTTATGTCAGGATCTGGATACTATAGATGAAAAAAGAGATGCAGCAAGGCTGAGGATAGCAGCATATCAACAAAGAATCTCCAGGGCATACAATAAGAACATAAGGACTAGAAGATTTCGAGTTGGTGATTGGGTGCTGAGAAAGGCTTTTCAAAACACCACTAATCTTGCCGATGGCAAGCTAGCTCCGAAATGGGAAGGACCTTATGAAGTTGAGTCAGAAGCAGGGAAAGGAGCATATCGACTCAGGAATGTGGAAGGGGATATGCTACCAAGATCCTGGAATGCAATACATTTGAAGCTCTATTTCAAGTAAGAGTAGAATTTGTTTTCTATCTCGGAATGGTATGTGTTCTATCTCTTTAAAATATATTTGTTTATTATCTTGAACCCAATACTGACTTAAGCATCGGAGGGGTGTTAGCCAAGCTAGCACCCACCTTAGTTTAGAACTGTTTTGCAGGATATGTTTCAGGATATAGCTCCAGGATATATACTCAGGATAAGTCGAAAGATTAGAGGATTGGCCCCCTCTCTCACGTTTAAGGGATCTTGATCCCTTCACAGGTTTAAAGGTATTCACCTTTCTTTCGAATTGGGTTTAAACACCTCGCCTGGAGCGCAAGTTATCTAGGTGTAGTTCAAGGTAGCGGGACCAGTTCATGTAAAAGTGGCTGACAATTTCGTTACTGTTGGCTATATCCTGGATTCTAAAGGTATATGAGGATTGATCACCCTCTCTCACGAAAGAGTATTTTCATACTCTCAAAGGTTTAAAGGTTTTCACCTTTCTAAGATTTGGAGTTTATACACTCTCGCCTGTAGCGCATGAAACTCAGGGTTTATCCCCAGGATATCAGGGTTTATCCCCAGGATATTGAGGGTTTATCCCCAGTATGCTAATGATTCATTTCAGGATATCAAGATTTTTGCTTCGGAGTGTTTGAAATTTATTCAAACCAAAGTGTGAATACATTTGCATTTCTGTGTCATACACAGGGGACATACATTATTCTAATCCGAAGGATGGATCCAAGTTTATAAGTATGCACTGGGGACAAATTTATGATAAAGGATTGGAACTGATTCTCTAAGAATCTCTGGTATGATCTCTCCTTTTTATTTGGACACTTTATGGGTTATGTTTCAATATCCTTTTCAAGATATCTTTCAGGATACCCCCCAGGATACATTTGTGATATATGTTCAAAACAAACAATTTTCACAAGTAAAATTCGTATGTTAATGACAACAACAATAAAGTCAAAAGAAAGTAGTTATATTATTAACATACCAAAAGATGTGCTCTTAGTTTCACCTCAAAACAAGGCCCATCCACTAAGAGCACTAGTAGTTCATAACCATATTTACCCAACAGTTGAAGGATTCATCTCAAACCGAGACCCATCCACCTTCAACTGTTGTATTGTTCAAAAGGCATGCAGGAAACGTAAATTGTTCAGGTACGGGAAAGTAAAGTGCAGAAAAGTAAAATTGTTTATGGGACTACAAACCAACATTCAAATTCAAAAAGGTGGGCTCTGGCCTTGGCACGTATATCCGTCATCGCCCACCTAAATGCCCTCACACAGCGGCATCACCTCCAACCTTCTCAGGCTTCTCAGCACCAGCATCCTGACCAGCATCCTGCGCAGCATCCTTGCCAACGTCCATCTCAGCATCACCTCCAGCATCCTTCTTCTCTCCAGCCTGGACCACCACCTCTGCTGACTTAGAAGACTCGCCAGCTTCAGCAGGAAGGGGCACAGCTTTGCCTCCGAGCTCCTTCAATTTAGCCACCCAAGATTCAACTGGCCAAGATGGATAGACAAGGCCCGTCTCCTTGGCCTCATAGGCCATCTTGATGCGTGCTTGTAGCAGGGAGACGATAGCAGAAGCTTTGATTCCCTCTCGAAAGCTGATCAAGGCCTGATCATGGTCCATTTGAACGCTGGCAAGTTTGACCTCAGCATCTTGGGTGACCTTCTTTAGCAAGCTTTCATAGTGCCGGCTCTTTGCTTCGGCGATAGCGCCTTGGTCAGCAACGGTGCTCTCGAGCTGCTTGATCCTGGCTTCATGAAGTGCCACAGTACCACAAGCGTCATTGTACAAGTGGAGCAAATGCTGGAGGCCCTGTACATTGATCACAGGTATGGGGTTAGAATATATGCTGACTAAGACGTCCTACCAGGATATCCTGTTAGGATATACGTGCAGGATATATGTGCAGGATATACATGAAGGATATGCGGCAGGATATTACCTTGTTGAGGAAGGATGTCATTGGCTCTAAGGAGTCGGAGAAGCTGAGCTCATCATAGGAGAACCCTTCAGAGCCTGGAGTACTGACCTCAAGGCCCTTTCTCTTTTTCGCTGCGGAAGCACGGGTTCTTGGATTGGTCTTGGGAGCCGGGAGTGGCTTGGAGCTGGTGGTAGCAGGAGTCTCCTTCTTGACTATGGCTGGAGTTGGATAGCTGTCAAGTTCATCCAGGTCTAGATAGACTGGGACTTTGCTGGAGTCTGCACACAGGGAGTAAATTCTAAATCCCTCCTATAAATAACAGATAAGAAGCATATGTGTGCAGGATATCTTGCAGGATCCTTACCAGACATGTTGGCACTTGAAGGAGGACTTGGAGTTGGTGGAGAAGGATTGAAACTTCTTTCTGCCTCTGGGAGAAGTCTAATGGCGTCTATTCTTTCTTGAGAATTGGCAAGAGGAGGAGCAATCTTCCTGAAATCAGCTGCATAATAAAGAAGATAAGTTAGTTCAGGATATGGAACAGGATAAGCGACAGGATCATTCTTAAACCCTAAATCCTACCCTTTCTCAACCACTGTAACGGATATTCCGTCCCACCAGGGATTGAGTCCCTTTTTACAAAGAAAAACTTGGATTGCCAACCATCCTCGTTCTTGGTGGCACGAAGTATCAATGGGTCACCGGAAGTAGAATAAAACAGAAATCTACATGATCCGTGACATCTAAGCTTGTAAGCCAGGGGGAGATCATGGATGGAAAGATCAGGAATGTGGTTTCTCTTGATCTGGTCAAGAACAGTTAAGACACGCCAGAGCATTGGCATTGTTTGGCTAAAAGAGATTTTTGTGATATTAAAGAACTCGGTGATGAAATCCGGAAAGGGGAATCGAAGCCCTAGGGTAAAAGGGAAAGCACTAAAGCAAATCCAATCGTTGGAGACCATATCTGACCGGATTTCACGGTCAAACGGTCTAAATATGGTTCCTTCCGGGAAGATACCGGAGGATTTTAAGGCAGACAGGTGGGCACTATCAAAGGTACAGGCTTCCTTCTCCGGTTCTTGGAGAAGGTTTTGTTGGTAGAACGTAGGGGCCGAGTCACCTGAACTGGATCTTGTTTGGCGCGGCATTTGATCGGTTGGATTTTTCGCCGGAGAGAAAAGATGAAGGAAAGTAAGAAAGATAGAGAGAAAATGTACCTTTTTCCTTGTCGATGATTATTAAAAAAGAAGATGAGGATGAGAAGATATAGGGTATGATGAGTAGATATAGGCTGGGTAGTTGCAAACGGTCACATCACAGGTCTTATCTCTTAATTGCCTCGGTTTGCGTAAAAATGTAACCGTTAGTAATGAGGATACTAAACGGTAACATTTTTGGGGACAATTGTTGTGGGCTAATTTCTGAGCTCATATCCTGAGAAATATCTTGGCTTATATCTTGATTAAATAATATTTGTTTATATCCGGGGTGCGGATTCAGGGTACTGGTAATATCCTGAATGGTATCCTCGGGATCACTAACGGATTATGTGCAGGTACGTGGGCTGGAAGCTAGCAACGTTCACAAAGACTTGTTCTGCGGAAGACTCGGTCCAAACCGTTCAAAGAAAGACGTTGAAGCCTTATTACTCGGTCTACAACGTTCGTGATGGAATATTCGGAGCATCCCACATTTATAGGGATATTTGTTTGTATTTCGTTACTATAAATAGGAGGAACACCAGATCGAATAGGACACAACAATTTCACTGCAATCACACTCACTACACACCAACACTTGCTCTCTCGCAAATTGTACTCTCACACGAATTCATTGTAACACTTAGAGATCTGGTTGATATCCTGCACTGTATCCTGAAGTTTAAAGCAATAAGAAGAACAAGGCAGCTGCGATTGTCAGCTCCCGAGGTTTTATGCCGGCGATCTAGATTGATCAAGGGCTTTCCTCGTACATCTTGTGTCGTCTCCTTTACTTTTTGTTTATTATTTGCTCACTGTTTGATCGCAGATACAGCTCAATATCCTGAGCCGTATCCTGAATACTGATTTTCTAAATAACTCAACAAGCATATTTTCCTTAAACTTTTTAGCACACTACCTCACATTACTAATTTGATCACTAAATTGCTTCGGTAATTTTTGACCAAAACAGTACACAGGGGACATCCCTGCCAAGATGGTGGTGTAAAGCTAAAAGAATGAAGTCTGCGACTAATGCACTAAGTACCTTGCACTGGGGACATCATCATTGGAAGAGTTGCAAAGGGATTGAAGTTCGGTAGTAGGTTTATATCCTATGTCTGGTATGATCTTTCCTTTGTAAGCCTCATTTAAGTTTTTAGTAACATTATGTTAAGTATCCTGACATATATCCTCAAAGTCCTTTTAAGGATATTTGATTAGGATGTTTGAAACTAGTATTGGCTTGGAACTTTGATCGTCATCAAAACTTGGTTTTGAAGAGATAAACTATTTTTTACTTTCTAAAGAAATTTTTATAAAGTTAAAGGAACATCTGGAAGATCTATTTAATAAAAGGCTTCTGCAGTATGTTTCTGAGCATACTGGTCAGGATATTTTGTAAAATAACAGTATGAAATTTTTACAAAGCTAAGACTTACACTAAACAATGCAAGGTAACAGAAAATAGGTCAAAAGATGAAATTATTCTTAAAGCGATCAATACTGGTTGATAACCGAAGGTTTCATCCTGAAACCCAGGACCCATCCGCCTTCGGTTATCAAATTGTTTAGAGACAGAAATGAAAATTGTTCATAAAGACATAAAATTTTTCGAATGAAAATAAGCTCTAGGGGGTAGTGCCTTCTTGCTCCATAGCGGTTTCAGCAACATCCATTTTGGGATCCGCCTCAGCATCCTTGTCAGCATCGATTGCCTTTCCAACTGCTTTAGAAGGTTCATCGACAGTTGATTTGGAAGAGGTACCGCCAAGATTCTTCAGTTTGGTCTCCCAAGCACCAACGTCCCAAGAAGGGCATTCGAAGCCTAATGTTTTGGCTTCGTGAGCCATCTTCAACCTAGCCTGGAGAAGAGAAATGACGACGGAACTTTTGAGGCTTTCTCGGTAACTGACCATATCCCGTTCGTACTGCACATGGGCAGCTTCCAGATCGGCCTGGGCTTGAAGAGTAGCTTTGTTAAGAGCAACTTGGTGTTCCTGGGTCATAGCTTTGTATTTCTCCTCGTAATGACGAGACTTGGCGGCCGCGATCATACCTTGGTCAGAGATTGTGATTTCTGCTTCCTTTAGCTTAGATTCGAGTGTTTTGTTAAGCTTGCAGGATTCTTGATATAAGTGAACCAAACGCTCAAGACCCTACAAAGGTAAGAGGACAGGGATTAATATTATTAAGTCTTTGAAAATAGTCTAAATTGCAGGATATGATATAAAGATGCTAACCTGGTTGAGAAAAGAAGTCATAAAACCACTGGCTTCAATGAACCCGTGCTTTTCATAAGGAAAGGTGTCAGAAATGACAGGGGAATCGGGTTCTTTCCTTTTGCGGGAACTTGAACTCCGGGGCTTGGTAGCCGGTGAAGGTTTAGGAATGATGATGGCTTTGGAGCTGCTGGGTTTGGATGTAGCAGTGGTCTTGGAGCCAGGTTCTTTCTTGACCTGGATCTGGTCAGAATAGCTATCCAGTTCGTCAAGATCAAAGACTTCAGGGATCTTAGCTGGTGCTGCGTAAAGGGAAAAGTTTTACTCTTTATCATTATATTGTTTTGACTAATTATTTTGAAAGGAATTCTTACCAGACATCTCGGATGATGAGTACTGACTTGAACTCGGAACGTGTGTGGTAAAAGTCCTGTCTATTGCAGGTAACCGGTAAACGGTATTGATTCTCTCTTCTGACTCAGCGGTAGGAGGAGCAACTTCCTTAAAGTTCACTGCATAAAGGTCAAAAAGAAGAATATTAATAGAGGATAACAATTGAATCATCTATAAGGATATTTATGATCCTACCGGTGGTTAACCACTCCACCGGAAGGTTGGCACCCTCAGCAATGGAATCTCGTTTGACAAAGAAGAATTTGCGTTGCCATCCGTCTTCGTTTTTGGTGGCTTTGAGAATCAGGGGTTTGCTGGAGGTTGAAAAAAGCAAGAACCGGCTAGAGCCGTGGGATCGGAGGCGATAAGCAATAGGTAGATCCTCGATGCAGAGGTCAGAACAATGGAGGTTTTTGATTTGGTTGAGTACAATTAGTACTCTCCAAACCATGGGCATGGTTTGAGCAAAAGAGATGCCAGTAATACGAAAGAATTGCATCATGAATTCAGGAAAAGGGTATCGAAGACCTAGTGAAAAAGGATATGCTGGAAAACAGATCCATTCGGTAGAAGAAACATCCGATCGGATTGACCGATCAAATGGCCTAAAGACTGTGCTGTCAGGGAAAGCGCCGGAGGCTCTTAAAGCTGCAATATCTGCGTTGTCGAAAGCGCAGATCTCCTTCTCGGGATTTTTGAGAAGATTCTGCTGGGTGAAGGTCTCGGCGGCCATTGCTAGAAAGATGAAGTAAATTGACAGGAAGAAAATCAAAAATGGAGATTTACCTGAAGGGTCTGTTGAAGATATCTGCTTTTCAAACAAGAAAAGAGAAGATATAGGGGCATCGTGGATCTCCATGGAGTAAAAAACGCGTTGGAAGTTATGATGCGATCTTGACCGTCGCTTCATTTTAAATGCCTTGAGTTGTGGGATAAGATTTTTGAAATATATCCGTTGGATTGGTATCCCAACTGATATATTTGGGGACAATTGTTAGGGGTCATTTTCTTAACATACGTATCCTGACTAATATCCTGCCTTTGTTTGTTTATTTGTGATCAGAATGCTGGAAGAGGATATTGCTAACATCTTGGGCGATATCCAGAGGCTTATTGAATTAATCACGTGCAGGTTAAAGGTTTGAGGCTTGCTAACGGTCAAGAGGACTTCTTCTCCTCAAGACTCGGACGAATTTGTTGAGAAAGAGACGTTGAGCCCGAAAGACCAGGTCTACAACGTTCCAAGAAGGAATATTCGGTGGATCCCGCAAGTTTAGGGTAGTTAGTTATTTACTTTTACTATAAATAGATGAGGTCGGATCAGCTTAGAACACAACAATTCACACTTACACTCTCGATCACTTTCACTCTTTAGCTAATTGCAAACACCACACTTGTATTTCATTTTCATTGTAACGCTTAGTCGATCCGTACCACATCCCGCACTGTATCCTGATTTTTGAAGCAATTGAAGAACAAGGCAGATGCGATTGTCAGCTCCCGAGGTTTTATGCCGGCGATCTAGATTGATCAAGGGCTTTCCTCGTACATCTCGTGTCAACCTTTACTTTTTTGCTCATTGTTTGATCATAGATACAGCTCAATATCCTGAGCCGTATCCTGAATACTGTTTTCCCAAATAACTTAACAAGTATATTTTCAACACACTTTCTAGCACACTACCTCACTTAACTAATTTGATCACTTAATTACTTCGGTAATTTTTGACCAAAACAGCAACTACTACCAGTCAAGTCGCGCGATCGGCCGTTGACTTTGACCTTGACTTTGACTTTGACTCCTTGAGAACACGGGGTGTTACAGAGCATGTTTTAACTGTGGTGATGTCAACCATATGGCTAACGTCTATCCTCAACGAAATCAGCCTCAACAACAGCAGCAGCAGCAGCAGCATCAGCCGCCGCCTTAACAACAGCAACAACCAGCGCAACAACCCGCTAGAGGCCGAGCTTTTGTCATTACCGCCGCTCAGGCTTAGAATGCCAACGATGTCATTACTGGTACGTTCCTTGTGAACCATGTTTATGCTTCTTGTCTATTTGATACTGGCGCCGATAGAAGTTTTGTTTCGCTAGAATTTGAACAATTGCTTAAGTGTAAACGCTCTAAGTTGCCAAAATCTTTCGTTGTCGAAGTCGCTGATGGTAAATCCGTCGCTGTGGATTCCATCCTTTCCAATTGTTCCTTGATTCTTAACGATCATGCGTTCTCAATCGACCTCATACCTATGTAAATGGGTAGTTTCGACGTTATAGTAGGTATGGACTGGCTTAGGCGAGTTCGTGCTGAAGTTGTCTGTTCTGAGAAGTTTATTCGTCTTCCTCTTCCAAATGGTGATTCCCTACATGTCTATGGCGAAAAACCTTCTCAAGGTCTTAAGCTTATGTCGTGTATCCAAGCGAACAAATGCTTGCGCAAGGGTACCTTCGCCTTTCTCGCCCACATTGTGGAAAAGAATGACAAGGGCCCAA
The DNA here is from genome assembly GCA_030545235.1 of Helianthus tuberosus. Lineage (NCBI taxonomy): Eukaryota > Viridiplantae > Streptophyta > Magnoliopsida > Asterales > Asteraceae > Helianthus > Helianthus tuberosus. The sequence goes on from CM060395.1 coordinate 19,042,855, forward strand.
GCATAAGCGACGTTCCCGTCGTACGTGATTTCCCCGATGTGTTTCCCGACGATCTTCCTGGTCCGCCTCCTGCTCGTTCTGTCGACTTTCGAATCGATTTAGTGCCTGGCGCAACGCCTGTCGCTAAATCTCCTTACCGTTTAGCACCCTCTGAGATGCAAGAGCTCTCCAGTCGACTCCAAGAGCTTCTTGATAAAGGCTTTATAAGCCCTAGTACTTCTCCTTGGGGCGCTCCCGTTTTATTCGTCAAAAAGAAAGATGGGTCATTCCGAATGTGTATTGACTATCGTGAGCTCAACAAGCATACTGTCAAGAACCGATACCCTCTTCCGCGCATCGATGATCTCTTTGATCAATTGCAAGGCGCGACCTGTTTCTCAAAAATCGACCTTCGTTCTGGGTATCATCAACTTCGAGTTCTCAAAGAAGATGTACCTAAAACCGCCTTTCGTACACAATATGGTCACTATGAGTTCGTGGTCATGCCCATTGGGTTGACCAACGTACCTGCTGTTTTCATGGATTTGATGAACCGCGTGTGTAAAGCGTACCTGGACCGTTTCGTGATTGTTTTCATCGACGATATTCTTATTTATTCCAAGACACAAGAAGAGCATGAGCGACACTTACATCTTATCCTTGAACTTCTTCGTGCTGAACGTCTATACGCCAAATTCTCCAAGTGCGAATTTTGGTTAAAAGAGGTTCAATTCCTTGGTCATACTGTCAACGAACTTGGTATTCACGTTGACCCCACTAAAATCGAAGCAGTGAAGAATTGGATTGCATCAAAATCTTCGTCCGAAATTCGTTCGTTTCTTGGTCTTGCTGGTTATTATCGTCGTTTTATCTCCAACTTCTCGAAGATCGCTGTTCCTTTGACCTCTTTGACTCAAAAAGAGAAACCTTTTGTCTGGGGTCCCGAACAAGAGGAATCTTTTCAAACGCTCAAGGGGATGCTTTGTAATGATCCTATTCTCGCGCTTCCTGATGGTAACGACGACTTTGTTGTATATTGCGATGCTTCACACCTTGGTCTTGGTTGTGTGCTTATGCAACAAGACAAGGTCATCGCTTATGCGTCGAGGCAACTCAAGATACATGAGAAGAACTATACTACCCACGAACTTGAACTTGGCGCAGTTGTTTTTGCGTTGAAGATTTGGCGACACTACCGTTATGGTACTAAGTGTGTGGTCTTCACCGACCATAGTAGCCTTCAATATATTTTCGACCAAAAGGAACTGAACATGCGTCAACGTCGTTGGGTGGAACTGTTAAACGACTACGACTGCGAAATCAAATACCATCCAGGTAAAGCGAATGTAGTAGCCGACTGTCACACCCTGTCTTTTGCGGAAGCGTATGATGTGTGACTAGCTTGTTATCATTGCATTCAATCGTAATAAACAACTACATGATCAAAACGATGTTCATCCATTCATGAAAATTTGAGTATTACAAACACTTGTTATTTAAGTTTTCAAAACACGACCTTTGACAAGGTTACAATTCAACAAAAGTGGATGACATCTAAACTTGTAGTCTACTTCTAGTTATGACACTTGCGCCCAAGATCCATCCTGTCACCTGAAATACATGTAATTTTGGAAAACATCAACATAAAGTTGAGCGAGTTCATGCGTTTTTGTATTTCACATTTTTATACTTTGTATGAAAACATAGTATGTGTCATGTATAATTCAAGTTTTTTCTTGAGTACCCCACGTACTCAAGTATAATTCCCGTTTTCTTGAGTACCCCACGTACTCAAGTATCATTTAGTTTTCTTGTGTACCTCACGTATTAAATGATTGTTTATACAAGGACATTAAGGCATGTGAGGACATATGGAGCATTAGTGTTGGCTCCTTTAAGGCATGTGAGCATACGGAGCATTAGTGTTGGCTCCTTTAACTGTGTCGATTACCCTCGACTGTGTCGATTAACCTCGACTGCGTCAATTTCCCTTGACTGTGTCGATTACCCTCGACTGTGTTGATTAACCTCGACTGTGTCGATTTCCCTCGACTGGGACACCGAAGCACTCATGAGGTCACATAAGGACTCTGAGTGGGGCTCGGCCGTACCCGTTAGATCTAACCCTCGTCCCTAATTAATGAATGTTTTTAATGGCTTGGTACTAGTATTCACCAAGACTTTATGGCATCTTTTGTATTAGTCTATGCTCACATGATCTAGTATTTTCTAGGCTTTTCTTAAAGCTCATCATATTGCACTCACCACGAGTGCTTCTCGTATTCTCAAATCATATTGCACTCGGTTCTCGTTCTCACCAAGAGTGCTTCTTGTATTTTTACCCTTTGTAAAAATTATAATATTTGTAACATGTATTTCACCCCCGAGAGTTATAAAACCAAAAACAGTTAGAGAAAAGGGGGAGCATGAACTCACAACTTTGCGTTCCTGTGCGTCGTAAACTTCACCGGATTTGCTTAATTAACGTCGTAACCTATACGCGTTTTCTTAACGTTAGTTACTAGACTTGCGTCGCACAAGTACAGTCACTCTCTTTTGTATATATTCTTGTGTTAAAAATATTCTATATTTTTAACTAAGTGTTTTACTTATATTATTTTCTCAAAAATTAATATAAGTATCTCATGTTTTGCACTTTGCACCCGAATTATGTATCTTGTATGTTGTGTGTGTATTTTTATGTTTATACTCCTCATGAGTATTTAGTGTATTTTTAAGTCTTAATACACTAGCACGTATAACACATACTATATACACTTAGCACAAAAGTTGGTGATAAAATAATATATATTTTTCTCTCAAAAATATACATACTTATATCCATTTTTATTCTTGAAGAAATCCTCATTTCTTATCACCAAAAATTAGGGAAACCTTGGTAATACTTTAAATACATTTTTAGGGAATAAGTTTCCCAAAAACTTATATTTTTCTAAGTGTCAAAATTTATAAAAATTTTGACAGAGTTTCCCCTAAAAATGGAGGTTTCCCATGTTTTCAAAACATGTGTTTATTTTCTTTTAAATCGTCAACAATCATCAACAACAATTATTAACAATAATCATCAACAACAATCACTAATTTCTCCATTTCATGAACTTGAATATTTACAAAAATGTGTAGTAATTTACTAGCACATTTAGTAAGCCTTGTTATCTTTAAAAATAAGTTTAATTTCTTAAAAACTTTATTTTTAAAGAATATGAAGTTTCACAACTTCTAGTCGGTTTTTACGAAAATTATTTCTTTGTTAAAACCTTTGTTACACAAGTGTCCACACACTTGTTTGTTCATAAAAACACCTCTACTTCATGAAAGATCCGGTTTTAAAACATGGTTTTGTCTTACAGTTGGTCTTTCGAAAATACCACTTGTAGATCTTTAGATCTACTAGTTTAGAACTCCATTTCATAAGATAAATTGTTTTTATACAAGTTCATGTTTAATAGTAGTAGTGTTCATCATCTAGTCCTTTTTATACTTTAACATACACTAGCTCATGTTCTAAGAACATAACCTAGCCGGGTTAGATGACGATCCGAACTACTACTAGCATTAAACAACACAAAATAATCATCACAAAACAAGTTTAACAAGTTTTACACAATTATCCAACTATTAACCATCATATTTATCACTTTAATAGACTTTTAGTTGGTGATTTAGTATGTTCATGATTTTCAACCGACAAATCTCTTATTAACCACTCTAGACAAGATCAAGAAGGTGTTTTAGAACACTTACTACTAGCTCGAGGCTAGGGAAGTTCAAGAGTGCAAATGAGGTGGATAAAAGCAAATGGTGAAGGTCCTTCAAGTTCCGTTGCTTGCAACCTTCCTAATTAAGCTCGAGACACCTTAGAATCACCATAGATTGCTTGGAAAGGAGTTGAAAAGTGAAGGGTGAAAGAGGGGTGTTTGGGCCGTTGCCATGGAGGGAGGAAGGGAGAGAAGAGTGTTGTGATGAAATGGTGGTATTTATAGACCTTCCGTATAGCATATTCCTAGCATATTCCTAGCATATTCCTGGTATATTCCTGGTATATTCCTGGCATATTCCTGGCATATTCCTGGCATATTCCTGGGTTTGCTGCATTGTCTGCGTTTTGCAGTGTAAGCATTGTGTCGCGTAGGAACACACGGTACGCGCTTAAACTTGAAAAATAATGTTTTTAAGCGTTTTAATTTATTTTTCAATACGAACTTGATTAAAATAAAATTTTAATCATAACAGAATATTTGTGGGATTAAATATTATCCGGGCGGCCGCCAACGTTCGTTTCGCAGTTTTGTCGTAATTAGTTCTGCACTTAAAGTGTGTTTCAGGTGCCTTTTAGTGCGTGCTTTAGCTTTCGCAACGACCATAAATTAAACCCTTATATGTACTCTTGGGTTTTAATGCATTTTTGTCGTCGGACCTACACCTAGGCCTCAATTCTAACGTCTGACTGCTTTCTGCAGTTCTGTTGACACAGTGTGTCTTACCGGTGAGTTTACTAATATTTTTGACGCAACGCTAACATAACGTAATTCTTATAGCATATATCATGCATGAATTCACTTGTATGGAATTCAGAAATTTATTTTTCTGGTAAACTAGATCATGTACAGTCATTAAAGCACAAATTACTGTTCATCTAGTGTACGGAATGTACGGAAAAGTGACGGTTGTCACAGTCTCCCCCCGTTAAAAGAATTTCGTCCCGAAATTCAAGCGATGCCTTCGGTCACGGGGGAGTTGTGAAACCAATATGGTTACTTAGATTCATGATTTGTCTTCATGTTCCCATGAAATCTCTGGGTCATGTCATGAATTCTATCATACTCAAGTAAGTCGATCATGACTTTTCTGTATCTTGTGGACTCTTGGTCCATAACCTCAATAGGTTTCTATAGTATCACGGACTCTTGGTCCAAAACCTCAACAGGTTTCTATAGTATCATGGACTCTTGGTCCAAAACCTCAACAGGTTTCTATAGTAATTCTTGTCGTTTGTCATTGACGTGAATCTTATTTGTGGGAACAACGACTGCTCCTTGAGTCAGACTCCTCTAACGATTAGACACATGAATGTGTCGCGATCACTACTGATCTTTTTCTGGGAGTTTTCATCTTGTGAACAATGGTTCTGATCCCTACACCAGGGATTCAACCTTTTCGTTTTCCAACTCACACTACGCCTTTTCTAGGCGAGGCTCTCATCAAGGCCATACTTCTTGTCTCAAATTCTTTCGACTTCTGCCGCTCATCGGCGCTATCTTTCTGTATTCTGCGGGCTGTCCTGATATGATCACATATCTGAACGATCTGGCCTCTAGTTTTCCTGGGCCATCTCGGTCCAGTTGATTGTTTATTTCCGGTCTCCGTTCAACACAACGGGAATTGACTCATTATGTTCCATCTAAAGCTTCACACGAAGTGGTTTAGACGGCGGCGTGATAAATACTGTTGTAGGAAAACTCCACTAAGGGCAAGTGAGTGTTCCGACTTTTCATCAAAGTTTATCACACAAGAACGTATTGTGTTCTTACAGTCTGCATTGTTCAGCAGCTCAGTTCATATTCGAGTTCTTACGATCATCGGTGTGTTGCAACCCTTGTGATCAATAAAGATCGTGCAACGTTTTCTTTCAGGTAATAACGTCCAGTTTACTGCGCGCAATTACTGTATCCATCTCAAGGTCTCTTCTCATGATCCCTTAACCAATGTGCCGCGTATGCAATGTTGTGGTCTCGTTGCATCGGCGTACAATCGAGACTTTGTCGAGAGGCGTCACATAATTGCAACTCTAGCTCCTTAGCTCTTGGTTGCAGGGTTGGCCTGAATTTCGTTCTTTATCCATCATGTATCTTAAAGTTCTAACTTCGCGAATTCGAAGTCCGTTTTTCGTTATCATAGCGCATATTGTTCTTTCTCTAAGAGTTACAAGGTAAATTGCAGCTTTTGCTCACGACCTTCCTTGGTCGTTGGCCATATGAGAATGTAGTCAATAAGTATATGGCTTATCTAGGTATGGCTTACACGTTCGATTCATGAGGTCCATGAATATTGTCGATGCATGTGTTAAGCCTAATGGTACGACAAGGAACTCGTAATGCTCGAAGCGAGTTCTGAGTGTCGTTTTTAGGGATATTTCCTTCTGGTATACACAGTTGAGGACATCCTGTCCACAAATTGGTCCTTGAGTGGCAACTAGGATCATACGATTTGCTCATTTGTGACATCAGTCCTTGGCAAAGGATTCTGATTCTCACTTTTCTGAAGTTCATGTAAAGTGGAGACTACCAACTTTCTCCTTGTCTCCTTAACTAAGGATGCTACGTCCTTAATTTCCTCTGCCTAGCAGCTCTTGCAGTTATATCAGAGGTTCATGCTTCGCTGGTGAAGCTAGTCGGTATGGCGTCATTCGTCACTGGTGCTGCTCCTGGCACACGATTTATCCAAACTCCTCTCGTCGCTACAGAGAGGCGTTCCTGGCAAGTCTTCTGAAAAGGCTACTGGGACTTCTTCCATCACGGGGATGTTCTCAGGCTCTGCAGTCTACTCGGAGGCGTTTCTATGCCTCTTCGACCAATGAGGGATGTCGTAGATCTGCCGCCTTGTGGGGTCTAGCATCCTTGCACCTATCCCAGGGAGTTTGGGTTTCATCATTCGCAATAGGGATGCGACTGATTCTCTCGTATTGACGACTTCAGCTGCATACTTGGATTTCCGATCCCTGCTGACTATCATATTATGACTTCATGAGTCAATGGTAACAGAAGGTTCCGGCCCTCTGAGTGCCTAATTACGATCCTTAATCGCTTCGACTGTTTAAACTTTCCTTCTATATGCCCATTTCTAAAGAATATGGGACGTCTATCTTACTTGAGACTAGGCCAAGCAGTTTCTTAAGTTCTAAGCATGCAAGGTTGAAGTTGATGCCAGTATTAAAAATAGATGCATAAGGGTGGTTAATAGGGAACGTACCCGTAACCGCATCTGGATCCTGGCGTGGTTCACGAGTTTCGATCGTGAAAACCCTTCTTTGCTTGTTTCTTCTTTGGGCAATCTTTCCTAAAGTGCCCTGCCTCACCACATTTGTAGCAACCTGGTATTCTCTTATTTCTTCCATCTGGGTCCTTCGCCCAACAGGCAACCTTGCTGTGCCCTTCTTTTCCACACTTTCCGCACTTAGGTCTCGGACATCGACCTTCATGGTGAAAATTGCATTCTCCGCACTTTGGTTTAGTCCCTGAGTATATTCTACCACCAGCCTTATTAGTGGCTCCATCAATTTTCCTGTCGTGCAGCGGTTTCACCTTCTTTCTTTTGTTTGCTTTAGAGTTTCCATAGTTGACTTGGGTGCTCATCTTTAGATTCGAAGACTTCCTCTTCTTATTGCCTGATGACTCCACATGAGTCTCTTTCTTGTTATCCTCAGATTCCGAAAATTTTCCCGCACGTAGAGCTTCTTCAGTAAGCGTAACGCTTAAATCGATAGCCTCCGCAATAGTTGGAGGCCTTGAGGTAGTAACCAAGCTCCTGATCTGAGGTGCAAGTCCCCAAATGAATCGTTCAACCCCTTTGAATTCCGGTTTGACTAAGTAGGGGACGACCCTAGACAAGTCGTGAAATCGTTGGACGTATTCAGGAATCTTCGGTCCGTCCATTTTTCAAGTTCCAGAACTCCACCTCAAGCTTCTGGATTTCAGCCCTAGAACAGTATTTCTTTCCCATCATTTCCTTGAGCTCGTCCCAGCTCAGTGCATAAGCAGCATCTGCACCAAGGGTTTGAACCTGAAGGTTCCACCAGGAGAGAGCGCCATCTATGAATAACCCGGAGATATAGGTAACACTTTGTTGGGGCGAACAGTTACTCATTCTTAGGATGGAGTCAGTCTTTTCTGCCCAACGAACAAATGCAACGGCACCTCCTGTGCCATCAAAATTTAATGGTTTGCAGTCCAGGAATTGTTTATAGGTGCAGCCAGTTGGAGGGTTATTTTCAGTAGTGCCATCGCTGTGCTTAGAGCGGAGGGCTTCATGTCGCGCAATTGCCTGTGAGATGCGTTCTTGCAGCTCGGCTTCTGTCCTTGGCAACGTACTGGTGTTTGTGTCTCGCCTGGGCGGCATTCTCTTCTGCCAAAATGGTACGAAGTAGGTTTGACAATATTTCAATTGTCTATGATATACATAGCACCATAAGCTACCCAATTTCACACGTATATATAACCAGTGTATAAGCGAGGAAACAGTTATTGAGCCTTCACATAGGCTTGCCAACTTGGCTTATTGTTTGAAATGAACTCGAGGCTACATCGCCTTGGTCATTCAAGTTTTAGTTATTTCCTGCTACATTGGTTTAGCTTTACTGGTGCGTATATTTCCCCTTTGATGGGGTTGTCCGTGTCGAGGTGGTAGGGAGTGTATCGTCACTGATTCTTCCTGAATGTCATTCCACCTCTTTTGCTTAAACATCGTCTTCATAAACGTCTCGTATGCAGGTAGAAGTGTCAGTCACGAAGTAGGCTAAGACAGGCTTCCTACTTTCTAACGTGCTAAAGCACTGATCTATGTGTTGTTCTACCAGATGAAGGTGAGGACACCTATAGATAAATTTTGTATGGTTTTCATTAGCTCGGCCCGCAGAGTCCACCAGGATTCCTGTGCACTACAAGTCGTTATTACGTGGGCCCCCGTAATAATAAATTGTCTTGCACAGTTACCCCAAATTTTCTCTCGTCCAGCAGATGATCAATCAAAGAGGGGACACTACTGTCCTTATACCTCTTGTCATGGAAAGGACCCTTGCGATGGTCCACGCGCTAACATTCGTTATCGTTACGCGCGTATAGGCACGATGATTAGATGAAATAGGAATAGAGAGAATTCCTAGTAGTTGGAGGGGCACCTTCGAGATGAATACTTCATCTTCCTTTTCTGGTCAAGTGCGTCGTCAATCTTGCTTCACATAAGCCGCAGGGATCCCGTCGATTAAGAATTTGTTCAAGGTTGCCGCCTCTGCCTCGTCATCATTACCGTAGTTAGGCATCTTCACGATTGAGAGGGAAGAGCAGCCATCTCCTACGGAAGCAAGCTCAGCATCTTGTTTAGTAATCACTCCCACTCATGAGCTTTGCAAAAGGACGCGAGGTCGGTAGCTTCATCGTGCGAGTCACGTACAGTAATAGGAGTCGGAGTCGAAAGTATCTTATTTAAGTCAATAATCATTCCGTACACTTATTTGTATGTATGTATATCAATAACATATATGCTACTTAGCATAATCAAGCAATTTAATGCATTATATCACGTATAACTCTCGTTTTTGGGGGGTCATTTTGTTTTTGGCAAGTCTAACTCGTGTAGACTATGCTTTGGTTGGCACCTTATTTTAAAGGTATTACTCACTAATGTCCTTGCCTTGTCACTTTTTTAAAAGTGTCTGACTTGTGGATCTTGGCGCTTTCATGAATGCAATGAAAACCTTTTTGTAAAATGTTTTTGTGAGAGAACTCTAGTGATTGTAGTCTAGACTCGAGAAAGAATCCAAGTTCACTACAATCGAAGCTCTGATACCAAACTGTCACACCCTGTCTTTTGCGGAAGCGTATGATGTGTGACTAGCTTGTTATCATTGCATTCAATCGTAATAAACAACTACATGATCAAAACGATGTTCATCCATTCATGAAAATTTGAGTATTACAAACACTTGTTATTTAAGTTTTCAAAACACGACCTTTGACAAGGTTACAATTCAACAAAAGTGGATGACATCTAAACTTGTAGTCTACTTCTAGTTATGACACTTGCGCCCAAGATCCATCCTGTCACCTGAAATACATGTAATTTTGGAAAACATCAACATAAAGTTGAGCGAGTTCATGCGTTTTTGTATTTCACATTTTTATACTTTGTATGAAAACATAGTATGTGTCATGTATAATTCAAGTTTTTCTTGAGTACCCCACGTACTCAAGTATAATTCCCGTTTTCTTGAGTACCCCACGTACTCAAGTATCATTTAGTTTTCTTGTGTACCTCACGTATTAAATGATTGTTTATACAAGGACATTAAGGCATGTGAGGACATATGGAGCATTAGTGTTGGCTCCTTTAAGGCATGTGAGCATACGGAGCATTAGTGTTGGCTCCTTTAACTGTGTCGATTACCCTCGACTGTGTCGATTAACCTCGACTGCGTCAATTTCCCTTGACTGTGTCGATTACCCTCGACTGTGTCGATTAACCTCGACTGTGTCGATTTCCCTCGACTGGGACACCGAAGCACTCATGAGGTCACATAAGGACTCTGAGTGGGGCTCGGCCGTACCCGTTAGATCTAACCCTCGTCCCTAATTAATGAATGTTTTTAATGGCTTGGTACTAGTATTCACCAAGACTTTATGGCATCTTTTGTATTAGTCTATGCTCACATGATCTAGTATTTTCTAGGCTTTTCTTAAAGCTCATCATATTGCACTCACCACGAGTGCTTCTCGTATTCTCAAATCATATTGCACTCGGTTCTCGTTCTCACCAAGAGTGCTTCTTGTATTTTTACCCTTTGTAAAAATTATAATATTTGTAACATGTATTTCACCCCCGAGAGTTAAAAACCAAAAACAGTTAGAGAAAAGGGGGAGCATGAACTCACAACTTTGCGTTCCTGTGCGTCGTAAACTTCACCGGATTTGCTTAATTAACGTCGTAACCTATACGCGTTTTCTTAACGTTAGTTACTAGACTTGCGTCGCACAAGTACAGTCACTCTCTTTTGTATATATTCTTGTGTTAAAAATATTCTATATTTTTAACTAAGTGTTTTACTTATATTATTTTCTCAAAAATTAATATAAGTATCTCATGTTTTGCACTTTGCACCCGAATTATGTATCTTGTATGTTGTGTGTGTATTTTTATGTTTATACTCCTCATGAGTATTTAGTGTATTTTTAAGTCTTAATACACTAGCACGTATAACACATACTATATACACTTAGCACAAAAGTTGGTGATAAAATAATATATATTTTTCTCTCAAAAATATACATACTTATATCCATTTTTATTCTTGAAGAAATCCTCATTTCTTATCACCAAAAATTAGGGAAACCTTGGTAATACTTTAAATACATTTTTAGGGAATAAGTTTCCCAAAAACTTATATTTTTCTAAGTGTCAAAATTTATAAAAATTTTGACAGAGTTTCCCCTAAAAATGGAGGTTTCCCATGTTTTCAAAACATGTGTTTATTTTCTTTTAAATCGTCAACAATCATCAACAACAATTATTAACAATAATCATCAACAACAATCACTAATTTCTCCATTTCATGAACTTGAATATTTACAAAAATGTGTAGTAATTTACTAGCACATTTAGTAAGCCTTGTTATCTTTAAAAATAAGTTTAATTTCTTAAAAACTTTATTTTTAAAGAATATGAAGTTTCACAACTTCTAGTCGGTTTTTACGAAAATTATTTCTTTGTTAAAACCTTTGTTACACAAGTGTCCACACACTTGTTTGTTCATAAAAACACCTCTACTTCATGAAAGATCCGGTTTTAAAACATGGTTTTGTCTTACAGTTGGTCTTTCGAAAATACCACTTGTAGATCTTTAGATCTACTAGTTTAGAACTCCATTTCATAAGATAAATTGTTTTTATACAAGTTCATGTTTAATAGTAGTAGTGTTCATCATCTAGTCCTTTTTATACTTTAACATACACTAGCTCATGTTCTAAGAACATAACCTAGCCGGGTTAGATGACGATCCGAACTACTACTAGCATTAAACAACACAAAATAATCATCACAAAACAAGTTTAACAAGTTTTACACAATTATCCAACTATTAACCATCATATTTATCACTTTAATAGACTTTTAGTTGGTGATTTAGTATGTTCATGATTTTCAACCGACAAATCTCTTATTAACCACTCTAGACAAGATCAAGAAGGTGTTTTAGAACACTTACTACTAGCTCGAGGCTAGGGAAGTTCAAGAGTGCAAATGAGGTGGATAAAAGCAAATGGTGAAGGTCCTTCAAGTTCCGTTGCTTGCAACCTTCCTAATTAAGCTCGAGACACCTTAGAATCACCATAGATTGCTTGGAAAGGAGTTGAAAAGTGAAGGGTGAAAGAGGGGTGTTTGGGCCGTAGCCATGGAGGGAGGAAGGGAGAGAAGAGTGTTGTGATGAAATGGTGGTATTTATAGACCTTCCGTATAGCATATTCCTAGCATATTCCTAGCATATTCCTGGTATATTCCTGGTATATTCCTGACATATTCCTGGCATATTCCTGGGTTTGCTGCATTGTCTGCGTTTTGCAGTGTAAGCATTGTGTCGCGTAGGAACACACGGTACGCGCTTAAACTTGAAAAATAACGTTTTTAAGCGTTTTAATTTATTTTTCAATACGAACTTGATTAAAATAAAATTTTAATCATAACAGAATATTTGTGGGATTAAATATTATCCGGGCGGCCGCCAACGTTCGTTTCGCAGTTTTGTCGTAATTAGTTCTGCACTTAAAGTGTGTTTCAGGTGCCTTTTAGTGCGTGCTTTAGCTTTCGCAACGACCATAAATTAAACCCTTATATGTACTCTTGGGTTTTAATGCATTTTTGTCGTCGAACCTACACCTAGGCCTCAATTCTAACGTCTGACTGCTTTCTGCAGTTCTGTTGACACAGTGTGTCTTACCGGTGAGTTTACTAATATTTTTGACGCAACGCTAACATAACGTAATTCTTATAGCATATATCATGCATGAATTCACTTGTATGGAATTCAGAAATTTATTTTTCTGGTAAACTAGATCATGTACAGTCATTAAAGCACAAATTACTGTTCATCTAGTGTACGGAATGTATGGAAAAGTGACGGTTGTCACACCGACGCCCTTAGTCGTAAAACTCATGTGAAGGGTATTCGTTGTCTCCAACTTGTTAACGATCTTCAACGCCGTATTCGTGAAGCTCAATACGCCTCCATTAATGAAGGTAATTTCTCCGTTGAGATACGAGGCGCTAAGGAACATGAGTTCGTATCTAAATCCGATGGTATTTTATACTATCTCAATCGTATTTGGATCCCTAATCGCGAAAACCTTCGAGACTTTCTAATGAACGAGGCACACAAATCAAAATACTCTGTTCACCCTGGTGCTGATAAGATGTACCACGATATGCGTGCGACTTATTGGTGGCCTGGAATGAAGAGAGATATCGCCTCCTACGTTACGAAATGTCTTACATGTTCGAAGGTAAAAGCCGAACATCAACGTCCCTCTGGTTTGCTTGAACAACCAAAAATTCCTGTCTGGAAATGGGAGAGCATTGCCATGGATTTTATCACCAAGCTCCCTCGTACTTCTTCTGGTCATGATAGTATTTGGGTGATCGTGGATCGATTGACCAAATCAGCTCATTTTCTTCCCATTCGTGAAGATTTCAAAGTCGAGAAATTGGCTAGAATCTACACTGATGAGATCATTTGTCGTCATGGTACCCCCATTGACATCATTTCCGATAGTGATGCTCGTTTTACGTCCCGTCTCTGGTAAACTTTTCAATCTGCTATGGGTACTGCTCTTAACCTTAGCACCGCTTTTCATCCTCAGACCGATGGTCAAACCGAGCGTACTATCCAAAATTTAGAGGATTTGCTTCGTTCTTGCATAATAGATTTTGGTGGCAACTGGGATTCACACTTGCCTTTGATCGAATTCTCGTACAATAACAGTTATCATGCGAGTATTCAAATGGCACCTTTCGAAGCGTTGTATGGTCGCAAGTGTCGTTCGCCTATTTCTTGGAATGAGATCGGTGAATCTCAATTCACTGGTCCCGAGCTTATACAAGAAGCGACGGACAAGATTTTACAGGTTCGAGACAATTTACTGAAAGCCAGGAGCCGACAAAAGAGTTACGCTGACAAGCGTTGCAAACCCTTGGAATTCGAGACAAGTGACTTAGTACTTCTCAAGGTATCCCCTTGGAAGGGCGTGGTTCGATTTGGTAAGAAAGGGAAACTCGCACCTCGCTACGTTGGTCCGTTCAAGATCCTCGAAAGGATTGGCAAGGTTGCGTATAGATTGAACCTACCTGAAGAACTCAACAATGTACATCATGTTTTCCACGTGTCAAAGTTAAAGAAGTGTCTAGCTGACGAAGGGCTTCAAGTTCCACTCGAGGACCTTCAAATCAACGAGACCTTGCATTTTGTGGAAAAACCCGTCGAAATCATGGATCAAGAAGTCAAGTTATTGAGGCGCAGTAAAATTCCTATCGTCAAGGTTCGATGGGAAGGTAAACGTGGCGCTGAATTCACTTGGGAACTCAAGAGTCACATGAAGATGAAGTATCCGCATCTTTTCCCCGCATCTTCCCAAATTTCGGGACAAAATTCCCTAAAGGAGGGGAGACTGTAACACCCTGCTTATTTCAACTTTCCATTTATAGCAAGTCTTGTTCTTGTTTCTATTTTTGGAAACCTTGTGTTCTTGTAATCGTTCTCTCTTTGTAACCGTTGTAAAATCCAAGACTTGGACCATAAATAAAACTCGTATTTTGTTAATTACATGTCATATATACTTTATACATGCTCATACATTCAATTTCGTGAAACCATTGATGCTTATTCGTAATTCTTGGAAACTATGTACTAAACTTGTAAATACGTGAAACTTATGCATAAAACGTGCTTTGATCGTAAACGATACTTGTATACGACCTTCATATGCTTAATTATACTTGGTTTATGTTCCTCATACTTGATTTGCCCTTAAACTATGCTTTTATGGCGAAACAAGTCCCTAAAACACCCTAAAGCCCTAATTAGCAAACTAGAGGGGCCTAAATGCAATAAACTCAAACTTCAAGCCACCCCCTCCACACGGGCCGCGTAGACTAACCCCCTGGGTCACGCGGGCCGCCTAGCAACCACCAGAACCAGCAGAATGTTTTCCTTCACGATTTTGAGCGGGATTTGCTTGATTTTGAGTTTCTAAGCGGGTTTTTGGCATTAATAACACACCTAACTCAACCCTAACTCAATCCCTATATAAACACACTCTTGTCCAAGCCATTTGCACTTTAGATACACTCTCAACACTCTCTCAAACTCTCAAGTTCGTAGCTGAAAGTGTAGGTTCGAGCAGAATCATCAAGCTCCACTAAAGTGAGCATAACTTCTTCATTTCTTATCCTTTTTAGCTCATTCTTTTTCCAGAACACTTGGATCGTCCTTAGCTTCGATTCCATGGGTATTTCACAGAGAATAAGTCCCTGGAACTCCAGCAATATGGCTCCAAAGTTCACTGATTTCATTTAACTTTGTCTACACTTGTTCAAACTTGAGTTTAACTCACTCAAACCCACGTCCTTATGCTTATAACCACTTCAATGGTTAGTTAAGCTTAAAAACGGGGCTGAGACATACAACATCAGAGGATAAACCTCAAATACTTTCTGTTTTAATTAGGGTTTTTAACCCACAAGTCATGTTCAAGCTTCAAGCTTGATGAAGGTGTGATTATGGACCAACTTGGGTTGTCCAACAAAGAATCCCCACATTTCTTGATGATTTCTCTTAGTATAGTTGTTGTTATTCTTGTATTAACATTAGTTCATGACCCTCCTTGTATGTTTTTACATCAAGTGTAGTGGTGAACCATAAGAGGTACCTAAATGGAAGCTTGTTCTTCCTACATCCTACATGATTTCTGTGACACAATAGAGGTACCTAAATGAAGATTAATCTTCTACCTCATGCTTGACTATTGGACTTAATAATACCTATATTACTTATACATATATATACTATTCAAACTCTTGATGTTGGACTTGTGTCCATTCATCAAGATATTAGAATAACATCTAAGACATAAGACTTGTTACGATTCTAATGAGTATGTTACTCATGAAAACATTAACCCTTGTGGTTTCATAGTGTCAAGAACAAGTACTTGGTGTTAAAGGATGATTACTTTCGAATACCTATATTCTTATGTTTTAATTCCGAATCCTTAATCTTCAGATTTCTCCAAACTCATACACTTCGTTTCTTCGTGTAGAAGGACTTGGTGTTCCAACTTCCTAATCAACCAACTCACTCGCGGGATTATCAAGTAGAAGACTTGCAAAACCGTGAGTATACTCGAATCCTCCTCTTTACTTTTACCACTTTTGGGGTGTAACATGTTTCCTTATAAACTTACACATGAACATTTTACTTTAATGCACAAACATTCCTATTACATGCTTGTATATGTGATTGCTTGATACTTTAAACTTGGGTTAAGGACATCTTGTGTTAGACTTATCATTAACTTCGTACGAGCCTATCCGTGACATATGTAGCGCTATAGGATTAACGCCCGCCCGTAGACTTGTGGTTATGTCATGAGCATATTGCGTTTCATCATTGGTTTGATATGTTAGACACATGCCGAATTTAAGGTTTATCTTGTATCACATGCTTGCTATGAGGAATTGTTTAATCATCTTTTTATGCTATGTACGTATCAAACTTGTATACTCGCCTTTGCTTTTGCATTGAACTTTATTTTAAACATGTTACAGGTTGAGGATGACGAATGCTATGAAATGAAGTAGCGTTGATGCCTAGATACACATATAGACGTTTAGGTTTAATATGTTGTATCAATTTTGCTTATGTTGTATTGTACTTCCTTTGAACTTGTCGTATTTGAATTTCTTGTAATGTTGACAATTTACTTTATGGAATGAAATCGGTTTATTTAAATATTGTCACCATTGGTGTTATGAAGTCTCTTGCAATCTCGTTTTCGTCTCACTCCGATGTTTCCGCCATCGGTTGGGGTGTGACACGGTCGTCCGATCGGATGGCAACCCGTTAGTTAAGAACTGGTGATCCTTGAAAAGTGTGAAAACTTGTTAGGTGTTGGAAGCCATTAGTCATCCGATCGGATCGTCGTTCGATCGGATAGCAATCCGATCGGACGGTAATCCGTTCGGGTGACTGTTTTGTTTTGGAATTTGTTAAGTTTGAAAGTTTACGATTTGATCGAGACGGTACGACATCAGTTTGAACAACTAGAATTTTCACCAAGTTCCAGCGGTCCGATCGGATGGGAATCACCCCAACTCGATCAGCCAACTGTTTCTTGACGGTTTGTTCATGTTCACCCGACATCGATGGTCTCGTGGACAGAACTCAGATCTCGATCTGATACAACACTAAGAACGAGTAGAAGATCAGAACAAGGTCCGGTTCTATCGGGTTGAGTGCATTGAGTGTAGAAGAGTTGAAAGAAATAGAATAAATCATCTTTCAATCCTTTTTATCTCAAAACACTTAGATTTATGTGAAAACATTGCTAACTCATATGGAAATCATTCAGATCCAAGTTGTTCTTGGTGGAATGAAGCCAAACATTGAAGTTCATGAGAACTTCATGATGACATCACCCTAGAACACCTCAAATCCACTGATTTCACCATTAAAAGTGAAGATTGTTTGGTGAAAAAGGTGTAGAATCAAGTGTAGATCATAGAAGTCCAAGGATCTAGGAAGAAACTTACAAGAATTGAGAGAAATCGAGAAAAAGAGTGCTTGAGCGTCTGGTTCGGATGAGAGTGCTGATGTGAAAGGAGGGGTATTTATAGGTTTCTCAAAATGGCAAAAAGCATAAAGGATCGAGTGGGCCACCGATCGGGTGGCGACCCGGTCGACTGACCATCCGATCGAGCGGTCGCTCGATCGAGTGGGTTTGGCGGGTTGGACTTCGCGTTTCGTTTCGCGTGTTGAGCGTTGCGATTCGATTCGAGTGAGCGATGCGATAGTATTACCATTAATCCTAACCACTATATCTAACATACAATCACTATCAGTAACTTGCCTTTAGTGTGTTCGATTAGATTGCGATTCGATTGAGTTGCGATATCGATAGAGTTGCGATTGCGTCTCGATTAATCACCACAAAACATAAATAAACATGCACAGTTAACACATAAATAGCACACGCACGTAAAACAATATCCAGAACATGTAATTCACTGCGATTCGGATTGCGATTCGATGTCGATGTCGATTCGATTAGAGTTAGGTTGATTAGCGTTTAGTTAGCTTTATCGCATTGTTACTTCCTATTGTTAACAGTCGTAGTCGATTAATAGCGATAAACACACATCGATTACTTCGATTATTATTAAGTACTCCACATAATACAACTAAATAAGGGCCTGTTTGGTTGACAGGAATCCATAGGATTTCAAGGGAATTGGAATTTGAATTTCATTCCTTTGTGTGTTTGGTTGGACAAATTAGTTGAAGGGAATTGGATTTCAATTCCAACAAAATCCCTTATTTAATGGAATTCAGATTCCTTCTAAATTTCAAAGGAAAGTTTAAAAAACCACGGGAACGTTTCCAAAGTTACGGAAATAACCCCTTACCTCTTTCATTTTTGTCTAAAAACCAAAAAATAATAAAAAAATCAAAAAAATTATAAAAATTCCAAAAAATTCTAAAAAATAAAAAATTTCTAAAAAATCAAAAAAATAATAAAAAATCCAAAATATTCTAAAAAATCAACAAAATAATAAAAAATCCAAAAAAATTCTAAAAAATCCAAAAAATAATAAAAAATCCAAAAAATTCTAAAAAATCCAAAAAATTCAAAAAATCATAAAAATCCAAAAAATTCTAAAAAATCTAAAAAAACCCAAAAAAATCTAAAAAACCAAAAAAAAAATTTAAAAATCTAAAAAATCAAAAAAAATAATAAAAATTCAAAAAAATAATAAAAAATCCAAAAAATTCTAAAAAATAAAAAAAATTCTAAAAAATCAAAAAAATTAATAAAAAAATCCAAAATATTCAAAAAAATCAAAAAAATAATAAAAAATAAATAATAAATCCAAAAAATCAAAAAAATCAAAAAAATTCTAAAAAATAAAAAATAATAATAAAAAATCAAAAAAACTCTAAAAAATCAAAAAATAATAATAATCCAAAAAAATATAAAAATTCAAAAAAATAATAAAAAATCTATAAAATTCTAAAAAGTCAAAAAAATAATAAAAAACCCAAAAATTCTAAAAAATCCAAAAAATAATAAAAAACAAAAAAATCTAAAAAATCCAAAATATTAAAAAAATCCAAAAAATTCTAAAAAATCTAAAAAAAACCCAAAAAATCTAAAACACCAAAAAAAAATTAAAAGTAAAAAAATCTAAAAAATCAATTAAATAATAAAAAATCCAAAAAATTCTAAAAAATCAAAAAAAATAATTTTTCGAATTTTTTCGATTTTTTTAGAATTTTTTGGATTTTTTATTATTTTTTAGAATTTTTTATTTTTTAGAATTTTTTTTTATTTTTTAGATTTTTTTTTGAATTTTTAAGTTTTATTTTTTATTATTTTTTAGAAGTTTTTTTTATTTTTTAGAACTTTTTGGATTTTTTATTATTTTTTAGATTTTTTTTTATTTTTAGGAATTTTTTAGTATTTTTTATAATTTTTTTGATTTTTTAGAATTTTTTGGATTTTTTATTATTTTTTTATTTTTTATTATTTTATAGATTTTTTTTTGAATTTTTATGAATTTTTGGATTTTTGTTATTTTTTAGAATTTTTTTGATTTTTTAGAAATTTTTTTGATTTTTTAGAAATTTTTTTTGATTTTTTAGAATCTTTTGAACTTTTTAATATTTTTTAGATTTTTTAATTTATTTGATACTTTTGAATTTTTTGTATTTTTTAGAATTTTTTATGATTTTTAGAATTTTTTTGAATTTTTATAATTTTTTATAATTTTTTGGATTTTTTAGAATTTTTTTGAATTTTTATCTAAGATAGTTGTTTTTAAAACTTTTGCCAATTGTTTATAAATTATAACTAGGGGTGATTTTGTCTTTTTAGGTATTTTTAAATTCTAATTCCATTAATACATTTATCAACCAAACACATCTATGGATTTCAAAGGAATCCATCAAATTCCAATTCCAATAGGGATTCCAATTCCAATTCCTACACATTCCGCTAACCAAACACCCCCTAAGTCACATAAAAGAAATTCATTACAAGTCAAGTCGTGCGATCGGTCGTTGGCTTTGACCTTGACTTTGACTTTGACTATCTGGTAATGAATAGTTGTTATGAATACTCATGAACAATCTGTTTCACTCAGTGTCACGCCCCGATGTTTCCGCCATCGGCTGGGGTGTGACAATAGTGAACCTCTAGCCGTCAACATTACCTCTCTTAAGTTGACATCCACCAATTGTCATGGTTGTAAAAAAAAAAAAAACCTAAATCAGGACACTTCTACACGGACTCAATATCTACAAAGTTTATAGATGGATCTCACTCCAAACCACGATTGCTAATGGCTTCGCCATTCCCCATAAAAATTTCCTAGAGCTGGATTCGACAAGACCGTCTTGTGTTTGGAAGTCTCTCCCTTCAAATCATACTCATTGTCAAAATTGCCTTTCTCAAATCCCGGAACACTCTGATACCAATCTGTCACACCATTACCGTGTGCGTGGAGACTTCATGTTGGGGAACAATGCAATAAAAGGAAGATTAATATTAAAATTTGAATATTTAAGATTACATTGTTTTTCAAACTCAATCAAACAAACTAAAAGAAACAGACTGGTCAAACAACTCAAAATAAATAACAACTCATTAATTGATACTAGGCATCCTATATGATCTTGTCTCAAATCCCTAAGCATGGTTACCTAAAACATGTAGAAAGTATGTCAACTAAAATAGTTGGTGAGAACATAGGTTTCTAATAACAAAGCATGGTAAAATACGTTTATACAATTCAACAAGTATATATGTATCATAACTACACATTATATAACAAACACATGACACACACAATCAAACCACATGACATAACGAATGAGTACGGTTTCAATCACCCCGGTAGCGATAGGTGGGTTTGTCAATCCTATAGCACTATAATGTACTCCTGTTGGCTCGAATAAGTTAATGATTGTGCATATGTTAGCAATTATCATGGATGCTTGCTCTAAATAACATGTATAATTATGAAATACCCGTGTAGCGATTTGAGTTGTATTAAAAGAAAATTTTTAATGATTATATGTTTCATCCCAAATACGAAAGCGGTAAAAAGGAACTATAATTCTCATGTTGTGATTGTGTGGCTTAACTTGACTTGATAGAACTATTTTATGGATACCCTAAAGTATTAAGGTTTATATGTGATTAGGTTATAATGTTGGAGGGTGCAATATGAAAGTTGTTGCGTACTAGAAATGTTTATTAAACCAAAGTAGAAAGTTGACCAAAATACCCCTCACTTAACTGAGTTTTTAGATGGAGTTAGGGTGTTAGACGAAAATGTTAAAAAATGCAAACGCCAGGAATACTACTGATAAAGAAAAAACTATTTGTACTAAAATGGCATTTCACCACAGGGACTAAAATGACAATTTACTCTAAATAGAATGACTAACGAGCTTGTGAATATTTCGAGAGCAAGTTCTTTCTATTGGACAGGGGTTGATCGAAAGTATGTTGTGACCACCCCAAACATGTTTTACAAGATAATCCACTACATTTTGTTATATTTCAGAATTATACATTACAACCATTCATCTTAGAACAAGATCTGTCCACCCCGTTGGACTACAGACAACCTATACAATCGTTCCAGTCAAGTACATTTGAGCCATTTTTATTTAAGTTGGTTAATTATAATGCCGACTAGTTTAACTGACAAGCCAGATCGATAGTTAGACCGGATATTCAAACCATGTATATTTTTCTTTCAAATTCTCATTTACTATTTCATGTATCATATTTTCTTTACTTCATGTCCCATATTTCATTAACAATGTAAATTCACGCCAAAAAATCAAACACTTCCGTATTACGTTTTGAATTATAATGTAATATTTATGACGTCATCCGATAATGGCTTTTTAAACCGGCCTAACCATTGTGAAAACAATTATTACAACTTTCAAATGGATGGATACAACAATAATTGAAGTTCTTTGGAATGTTTACCAGGGCCGTCCCCGAGAGGTTGAGGGCCTTCGGAGGCCTTGTGCAGAATAGAAAAAATAGGCCCTTGTATTTATAAGTAATTACGTGTTAACCTTAATAACAAATAATAAAAATTAACATAAACAAACAATAAAAATCAACTTAAATAAAGATGTTTCGTTTGGCTTTGTAAATATTTTATATATAAATATAACGATTAGAAATCTTTTTTGGGCCCTCAAAATTTTGGGTCCTATTCGGTAGCGCACCCTGCAACTCCTCTAAGACGGCCTAGATGTTTACTTGAAACAAAAATTACCACCTATATATCTTGAGGCTAAAATGGTTTAAACTGGGTCAAGTTTTCAAATAGTTATTAGCCCAATAACAATCGGACCTAGTCAAATGGGCTTTTTCTAGCAAATAGAACTCTTAAAAACTGAAGATTACCTGTAAATGCAAAGCAACCAGAATCTAACCTATGATGAATTCATTTACACTGTGTTCCAGAGATCTACTTAACAGGGGGAGGGGAGGGGAGGGAAAATGGTGTTCCAGAGATCCACTTAACAGGGGGAGGGGAGGGAAAATGGGGTTTTTTTTTGCCTGAAAATAGTCTTTCCAATTTGGAAAGACATGGAGGGGAGGGGAGGGGAGGGAAAGGGAGGGATTTTTAACTCGGGAACATAGCGTAGTCCCTTTGGCTTGCCTAGACTCATTAACAAAAAACTGATCGGTATAGTAGGAGTAACTGTAGGGTTGTAAACGAACCGAACAAAACAAACACAAATAAGACCTTGTTGGTGTTTGTTCGCTAAGGAAATAATGTGTCCGTGAACGGTTCATGAACACTTACCGAACGAGACATCTTGTTTGTGTTCGTTCCTTAATGAAATGAATGTGTTCATGAATAGTTCACGAACACAAGCAAACACAAATTAAATCAGTGGAGGCTAGAGGTGGATGGTAGAGGGAGAAGTGTTGGAACTTGAAGCCCTGATAATATTTATCAATGTGACTAATGAAAAGAAAAGCGAAACGGAGCATAAACAAGGTGAGAATGGGTTTTCCTATTCTCTATTTGTTAGGGTAATAAAATATATAAGGATTAAAGAACATGAAAAGTTTATATAAAATAAATAAAAGAGTAAATTGCCAAAATCGTCCCTTAGGTTTGGGCATATTTGTCATTTTCATCCAAAACAACTTTTTTGTACCATATAGTCCATTTTTGGGATTTTTTTGCCATTTTCATCCAAACGTCTGACTTTTTTGTCAAAATCATCCCTGAGGTTTGGGATTTTTTGTCATTTTCATTCAAATGTTTGATAGAAAAAATAAAGCAAATTAGATATTTTGATGAAAATAGCAAAAAAATCTCAAAAGTGAAGGACTATTTTACAAAAAAAAAATGTTTTGGATGATAATGGCAAACATCCCCAAATCTCAGGGACGATTTTGGCAATTTACTCTAAATAAAAATTACAGAAACCTTTAGTGAACAACATAAATAAACGAACATGAACAAACGTCCACGAACACATTACCAGATGTTTCTTTAATTAATCACACGAAATTTCTTGTTCATGTAATCATGTTTGTTCATATATTAAACGAACTGAGTTAAACGAACTTCCCGCCAAACAGTTACGAACTGTTCGTTGAATGTTCGGTTCATTTACAGCCTAGGAAGCGAATCATTTAACATCGATGATGACGTAGGTAAAAGAGTGTTAAGAGGATACTTTCATGTTGCATTATAAATTAGATAATAGATAATTAGTCAGCTTATTAAGAAAAACTGCTCTAAATAAATCGACTTGAGACGTAGGTGGTGTGCTCACTATTTTTATAATATAGTTTTCATAACCAGATATATATTTTTGATTTTATATAAAAACTCGCTAGGTTGGTTTTCACAACGTGATGTATATAAGGTCCAATATAGAAACAATTTAAGTTGTATCGAACCAGACCTATTTTAGTTTTAACCAGTGGCGAAGCTTAAGATTTTCGCCAATGGTTTTAACTATTACCAATATTTTTTTTAATTAAATAAATCCCATGATGCCGTTGATTTTCATTCGTAATAATTTATAGGTTTTTATAATATATACATCAAAGCATAGTCAATGAGAGAGACGTAGGTTTTTCTAATACATACATCAAAGCATAGTCAATGAGAGACGTGAAAAACGATATATATCCTTGTAAGAAAAATATAACAGTTTATATCTTTGGTTGTCTCAAAATGTATAATATTACTTTATAAATATTTTTATATTTATGTATGTTGCTTTAGAAGTTGCTTCACGTAATGTGATCAAACACGAGAAGGAGTGACGTGACAATGTCACGAACGTGTGTTTATAACATTTGCATTTGATATTTTTGGTTTTTTTATGCTTGAGGCCATGAGCTACTTAGTCAAGTACAACAATGATCAGTGGCGGACTTATAATATAACGAGGGGTATCACGGGCTACGGCTCAACCCTGTTTTCGTAGTGTATTTTTTTCGTTTTTATATAAAAGATACCCTTGAACAAATACGGGGATACCCCTAAAAAAAGATACTTTAATTTATTAAAATTCCAAATTTTTATAAGCACAAACCTTTTACAAAACCAAACTTGTATAATAATTAAGCACAAATTAAGTATAACTAGAATTGAGACCCGCCGCAATACGGCGGAGATTCTTTAGTTATAACTAAGTCGATCTAGAACCCGCACGTTATGTTAAACCTGTCAAACGGGAAAAAAATAGACGATGTAAAAACGTTCACCCATACACGCACGTTGCATCGGGTTAACTCGCAAAATTTAAAACGAAACGTAAAAATGTTAGACCAAAGACGCACGTTGCGATGTGTTAAGTCAAAAAATTTAGAACCAAGCATAAAGCGTAAAATTTGCGGAAAATGAAAACTATAAAGGATCAAAGTTGAAAGTAAAAAAAAGTTGTGAGTATAGATTGCAAAAGATAAAAATTTTGGGTTAAAAGTAAAAAAAAACAAATAGTTTTGGGTTAAAAGTAATTTATGAAATATTTTTGGGTGAAAAGTAAAAAAAATCAATTTTTTTTGGAAAACCCCTGAAGCCAAGGTTACGACAACAATATGCATAACCATTTTTTCTTTGGAAACCCCCCAAAGCACACCCCGCGTTGCGGCGGGGCGTAAAACGGTGTCAAATAGTACTAATGTCGCACAACCGTGATCAACCACCAACACTGACTCGACCTAGGATCTGCGTGTTGCGACGAACCTATCAAACATGAAAAAATAGAGGTAACAACGTTGAACCACACATGCACGTTGCGCTGTGTTAACTTGCAAAATTTGAAACAAAACATAAAAAAGTTGAACCACACTCGTACGTTGCGTCGTATTAACTTGAAAAATTTAGAAATATACGTAACGAAACGTAAAAACGTTAAACCAAAGACGAAAAGTATAATTGACAAAAGTTGTGAAGTTAAATTGCAAATAATGAAAAGTTTTGAGTTAAAGTTAAAAAACAAATTTCATAGGGTTAAAATTGCAAAAGGTAAAAACCTTTGGGTTAAAACTAAAAAATCAAGTTTTTTTTTTTAAATCCTCAAAGCACAAGTTACAAGTGTTTATGCATGAAAAAGTTACTTATTTATATATGGAATAATATAATTGAAAGACGCCCAATTGATAAACATAGCCCAAGACCCAAAATAAATTTCTTTTTTATTACTGTATGATTGCTCAGTAAAAAAGTT
The DNA here is from genome assembly GCA_030545235.1 of Helianthus tuberosus. Classification (NCBI taxonomy): domain Eukaryota; kingdom Viridiplantae; phylum Streptophyta; class Magnoliopsida; order Asterales; family Asteraceae; genus Helianthus; species Helianthus tuberosus. The sequence goes on from CM060395.1 coordinate 19,068,626, forward strand.
ATTTTTGGGATACCCCTAAATTAATGGGTTAGGTCCGCCACTGACAAGTATGCTTAGTAATGTTATCACCTCAAGATCTGTGAATATAGTTTGTAAAAACCTTAGTTTTCTATTCAGAAAAGGCTAACAATGTAGCTTGTTGCGCATATGTCTTCTATTTCGATATATTAGAATTAATTCAACGAAACTTATTTGTAGATATGAAATACATGAAAACATGTCTCTCTTCTCATTTAAAGAGTATGATCAAATACAAAGCACATTTTGTATACAAACTTTAAGAACCATTTAAAAAGTGTCATGTGATATCTAATAAATTATAAAGAAATGGTAAAATAATAACCTAAATAATATCAATAATATTGAATTTCATATAATTATGCTACGAGGAGTGGGGGTGGTCACTAGTGATAGAATTCCATCACTCACAAGCATCCAATCAAGTCATGTCATGTCATCAGCCACTATTCTATCACTCACAAGCATTTTGTAGTGGCGGTGGTCCTCACTAGTGATGGAATTCCATCACTCACAATTTTTTTTAATTTTTATTTTAAAATTAGAAATTAACAATAAAACACTAAAATTATAAATTTCATTAAAATTAAAACATACTAGTTCAATTTAACATACTAGAAATATTTTAGGCTACAATTTAAAAAAAATACCAAAAAAACTCTACTCCTCGTCCGACTCATGAAACTCCAAACCTAAAGAACCTACTAGTTCGATTAAATCGTATCTCAACCGAAAGTGAGTTTCTTCATCACGCAAGTCTTGTTGGATATTTTCTGAAACTTGAACTTGTGTAGGAGTAAAAGATACTTTTCTTTTTCATCTATCTATTTTTAAACAATAGGGAAATTGGTATTTAATAAACCAACCTTTGCTCAGTTGGTAAATAATAATCCAACGTACAGAATTGGTATATAATAATCCTACCTATCAACATGTTGGCACTCAATGGACCTCCGTTAGTTTTTTTTAACTGAAGTTAGTTTTTAAGTTTTATTTATTACACAAACAGTCCCTGTAGTTGTAATTTACTATGAGTTAATAGCCAAAATGGTCCCTGAGGTTAATAGCCACCCACCACCACCACCACCACCGCACCGCCACCACCACCACCATCGCCACCACCGTAACCATCGCCACAGCACCACCACCACCACCACCGCACCGCCACCACCACCACCACCTTCGAGCTCCGGTGCCGTCTTCGATCTCCGTCGTTCCTCCTGCTTCTCCGATCTTGTTTCTCGATTTCCCGGACTGGCATAGGAGGGTGGAGGTGGCGTGAGTGAGTTGTCGGAGGAGGGGGTGGGTCTCGCTCGACGGAATAAACCGCCGTCGTCACTGTTACCCACCGGGAATCGAGTGGGGGGTGTATGTTGCAGAACATCATGAGAGGTGGGTGCTTATCGGTGATTTTTGGTGGTGGCGGTGCTGTGGCGGTGGTGGTGGTGGCGGTGCAGTGGCGATGGTTACGGTGGTGGACGTGCTGTGGCGATGGTGGTGGTGGTGGTGGCGGTGCGGTGGTGGTGGTGGCGGTGCGGTGGTGGTGGCGGTGCGGTGGTGGTGGTGGTGGTGGTGGTGGCGGTGGGTGGCTATTAACCTCAGGGACCATTTTGGCTATTAACTCATAGTAAATTACAACTACAGGGACTGTTTGTGTAATAAATAAAACTTAAAAACTAACTTTAGTTAAAAAAAACTAACGGAGGTCCATTGAGTGCCAACATGTTGATAGGTAGGATTATTATATACCAATTCTGTACGTTGGATTATTATTTACCAACTGGGCAAAGGTTGGTTTATTAAATAATAAAGGCGTAAATGTTATGCATGATATTTCTGTCAAACGTACATATAAAAAACAAAACAGAATTAAAAAGAAAAGGAAAAGGAAAAGATAAACACCACAGATATAGAAGCAAATCAAAAGAAGACATTCTGATTGGCTACAACATATCACCTTATCCCACTTACCATGCGTGAACTTTTTCACTCGTTTTAAATTTAACGAGTGATCACATAGGTGGCGGCGGTGTGTTATAATTTTCCACGAGTGATGGGGGTGCCATCACGGACCACCCCCAGTCTCCTAACAAGCAATTAGTTCTATATTTGGATATTCCTTTTGTTTTCAATGTGCTGATATAATTCTTCACAAAGAAAAGTATTGATATCATTCACATATGTGCTAAAATCAATTATCTTGATTAATTTTTATGTACTAATATAATTTAAAAGTATTACTTTTATGTATGTATTGTTTTAGTATGTGATAATTTAACTTTTTTTAGGTGCTAGAATCTGTTCTTATGATTTGTAGGATAAATATGGTTTTTAGCGTAACCAACCTATCATTTAATTCATTTTTTTAAGTGTGCGGAATGTTTTCAAAATATAAAAGTGTGTCACGTTTTAAGTGTGCGGAATGTTTTCAAAATATAAAAGTGTGTCACGTTTTTATATTTGAAGACATTTTTTTTACAAATCATGAATAGAGAAAAATGCTCGGGTAGTCCCTGTGGTTTGCTCATTTTTCATCTTTAGTCCCTAACTTTCTAAAATTACAGGTATAGTCCCCAACTTTTGCAATTTCGTTCCCGGATAGTCCTTAGCGTGGATTGAGGTTAGTTTATTCAGTTAAGTGGGTATGAAATGACCTCAATGCCCTTATTAATAAAAAAATGTTATTAATTATTATCTATTAAAAGAAAATGGGCCCATCTTATAATATATTTAAATATCTAATTAAAATAAAACACCCTCCTCCTTCTCTCTTTTCTCTTCCACCCACCACCACCACCACCACGACTCCCACCTGCAACTTCTCCACCACTTGTTGCCTAACATATTTATATTCTATTTTTTCTTCGAATTCCTGAATTAACAATTGTTGCCTAACATAATTATAATTATCAAAACAAATAACCCTGTAAACCCTAAATCAGAAGCCCCCAATTCACACAACCAAAAACCAAAAATTGCACCAAAAACCTCAATTAAAGATCGCATCGAAAGCAATTGCATGATTTCGGAGTGAACAGGCAGAACCCAAACGACGGATTTAGGTGTAACGACTCTCATCAAAAGTCATAATTACTAAAGTAATTTGACCAATAGGAAACCCTAATTGAGACACCCAAGTGATTCTGTACAAACCCTAAAATTTTCATAATTTTCAGAATCAGGATTAGGGCCCCTAAAACTCAAGGGGGGCATTCCCTACTTAACGATTATCTGAATTACTTGCTGTCAAAGTTTCAAATTCGAATTATGTCGACTCACCTGAGCTAGTCCCACACGTGGCAACAAGATAAGCATAAAGTGTACCTTACGGACCGTAAGGTCATTAAGCTTACGGTCCGTAAGCTAGATAAAATTCGTGTATAAATTCAGAACATTGGCACTTAGTTTCTGGAGTTTGAGCGACGAGAAAATTCGTGATATTCTCTGAGTTTTGGTCTGATTACCACAATTAATATATACAGGCACTAAATTAAAGCTGCAATCAGGGTATTAGCACAATCACTGCTACGATTCATTATCCGATTGATCCAAATATCCAATGAATGTTTAAGTGCCGCCCACATTAGGGTTATACTTTATCGTTCGTCATTAATTTGACGGATTGTCGTTAATTCGATAGGTAAAGTATTATACTTTATCGTTCGTTGTTAATTCAACGGATCATCGTTAATTCGATGGGTAAAGTATTATACCTTGTCATTCGTTGTTAATTCAACGGATCATCGTTAATTCGATGGACAAAGTATTGCATTTTGACATTAATTGTGAGAATTTGATCTCGTGAGTTATCGTAAATGCTGGATTGATTACTAATTCCAAATTGTGTGCTTATTATTGAAATTAGGATAAAAGGCTAATCAGTAGGCAAGGCTCTGCCCGAATTAAATCTGCAATGTGAGTCATTCTTCTTTTCTCACAGTTTGTGAGTTATTCTCTATTTTTATCAAATTGCTTTATACAACTATTCTCACCGTTTGTGAGTTATTTTTATTAAATATTTTACAATACTCCAAATTATTTCAAGATTATAATTACAGGGACTAAGTCGTGGATATCTTGAATTACTGGTTAGTGGGGTATTGTGCACATTACTAATTCTCACCCAGTTAGGTTCATTGACCTACTCGGGATAATCACTGTTGGGTTCATTGACCTACAGGGATAATCGTCACTATTTAGGTTCATTGATCTAAATAGTGGTATGACCATCGTCACCATTGTGACATGTCACCATTGTGACAGAAAGCCAGATAAAAATAAGATAGAAGCCATTGTAATCGCTCTTATGCTGTAATTGATAACTATGCATCATTATACAAAATAGAATGATTCACTCAGTATTTCCCGCTGACAAAACCTTTTTCAAACATGTTTCAGGTGATCTGTTGTAAATCAGGAAAAGTGCTGTGGAGCATTTCAAGCTTAAGATAGTGGCTCAGTATAAAATAAAGAAATAAATTTTGTAATATCACGCTTTTATAGTAAAAACATACTATTGTAAATTATCGGGGTTTTATCCCGAATTGTGAAATAAAATAATCGGGGAAAAATTTTAGCTTTAAACGATCCTGTTTCCGCTGTTAAACTCAATTAAAATAAATACCGCAGTATTTTCTGCCGCGGCTCCTGAAACGGGTCAAACCGGGTCGTGGGCCGTGACAGAAAAAGGTTGTATCAGAGCCACTGGGTTAAGCTAATTAAGTATTTAGAAATACTTAATTTTTTCCTGATTACAATTATATAAATATGTGTTTTATTAACTGGCTATTTGTTAATTTTAATATGGGCATATTTTTTGTAATATTTGTTAATCGAAAAACATTATATAAATGTATTTGATTAATATATGGAATTACCTAATATAGTATTACTATATTGTGGTAAAGAAATTATATTTGAAGTATACTCTTATTTAAAATTTTGCTAGTTATTTGTTATTAATAATTTTATTATTAATAATAATATATTAATAGTAGTAGTAGTATTAAGATTATTTTTAAATACTATGGTTATTATCAAAAGCAGATATTGGATAACCTAGCCTTAGTTAGGCATGGACTGATCACCTATGCTTAAACAAGGCAGCACTAACCAATATCCACCATGATAATGAATAGTTAATATATATAAATTAAGTCATCATACTTAGTTAGTATATAGATTTTTATATGTTAACTACTGTAATAGTAAATATAAATCTTTAAATATTCTGATTTAAAGTTTAGTATTTTTATTATCTACAGTCTAGAAAAATTTATAAATAAATTACAAATAAAACCTAGTATGTTTAAATTTTTAGTTGTTTTGGTAATATGAAATACTATTTAAAAAGTTGTTACATAAAATTTTAGTATGATTTAATAATTATGTGTATTTTACTAATCAGCATGAGTGATCTGTCGGAAGCCCTTCAGAATTTAAATCTCTATCCAGTAAGAATCGAAGTTTCCAGAGATTTCAATAGGTATATACCAGATATAGAAGAACCTATAGAATTCAATGCTTTACCTTTCGAGAAACCTAAACCTAAGAAAATGGAAATTGGGGAAAGTTCTAGGCAAATGGAGGGATTACCATCTCAAGAAGAATTAGATTTTATAATGGCAACAGATGATACTATTGAGCCTGTTAATGAAAATAATTTTATGAACTTAGAACCCTCTATTCGAAACTCTTCGAATCATTGGAATATAGAAGAATGGTTGGATAATGAAATACTGTTACAAAACCATCCCTATAGGCTTTTTCCTAAGTTCAAACCAGAACCTTTACCAAATTTACTAATAAGTAACGAGAATAGGACTAAACTCCATCATTTTGACAACATGGATGCTTGGAATGGGATCCAAGAGACTTTGGGACAAATCTCCTGGAAATACGATGAGAAGAAACGCCGCTACTAGAACATCATCTGACAAAGGATAGGGGATTATGAAACTGTGTTTGTGTAATAGTAATAGTAAAATCAGTATGTGTAAAATAAATAATAAAACGGGTGTATATAGAAACATGATATAAGGAAATATTAGAAAAATTACAATTTTGTTTGTATATTCGTTTATGTGATTATGTGCAACTAAATTGTGACATTGGATTATTTCCTTTATACTAATTATGTATCTATAAAATAGATATCAGATGGAAAACGCTAATAATGAACCAGTTAATGAGGGTAATCAATCTGAGCAACAATCGGGGAACCAATATGTGACTAGGCAAGATATAGAAAATATCATTGCTCAAGAAATAGCCAACACTATTCCAGGAATAGTTGCTCAAGGGATAGCCAATGCTATACCAGCAATCATTGCTGCTGTTAAAAACCCAATCGAACCACAACAAGTTGTTCCTAGTAAACGCATTTCTGAAGATAATTTCAGTAATAGCGTAAATGGAGGTAATAATCATGTTAATCATGATAATGAACCACGGCAAGCTCCGCTCCCTAAGAAAAGGAAAGTTGCAACGCCTGGTTGCACTTACAAAGAATTTCTTGCTTGTAAACCCACTGAGTTTGCAGGCAATGAAGGAGCGACTGCAGCACTGCGTTGGTTAGAGAAAACCGAGGCAGTAATTGCCATAAGTAAATGTGCTCAGGATGATCAGGTTATGTACGCTTCAAACCTTTTCAAAGAAGTAGCGCTAGAGTGGTGGAATACGATGTTACAAGCAAAAGGAAGAAGGATGGCGTATGCTATGAACTGGGAAGAATTTAAGAGTCTTGTAGAAAGAAAATTCTGTCCTGAGTACGAAAAAGATCAAATGGCAAATAAGTTTCTAACCCATAGGATGGTAGATGTAAATTGTCGAGGGTATACTACGACATTCTTCGAATATGCTAGAGTGGTACCAACCCTGGCTTCGCCAGAGCCGGTACTTATTTCTCGTTATATTTGGGGATTAATTTCCGAAATCCGTAATATCGTCAAGGCTGCGAAACCTCGCACGATTGATGATGCAGTAGAATTAGCCAATACTATGACTGAGGAGCTAATACGGACAAGAGAAGAAAATAGAAGGAAGGAAGTAGCCCAAAAGATTACCCAAGAATTCAGTTCGGGTAACCATAACCATTTCAAGAAAGGAGGGAATGAGCAATCTTCTACTAGTCCATTTTGCAATTTTTGCAAAAAGAAGCATTTTGGAAGATGCAAAGGATATTGCAATTTTTGCAAGATTCCAGGGCATCAAGAAGAAAACTGTAGGAGGAAGAAATTTTCAGTTTGCTACAACTGTAGAGAAACTGGACATCTTAGGCCAGATTGTCCAAAATTGAATAAATCATTTGACAATCAAGTCAAACCAGCAGAAGGAGCAAAAAGGAATGCGAGAGCCTTTCAGCTGACTACTCATGAAGTCGAGATGATTCCAGATGTAATAGCCGGTATGTTCTTAGCTTACAACGTTTACACAACAGTATTATTTGACTCTGGTGCAAACCAAAGTTTTATAAATACTTTACTCTGCCAAACTCTTAACTTACCATTAACCAGCATTAGATAAATTTCTACAGTCGAATCGGCAGATGGGAATTTAGTTAAAATAAATAAGGTTATGCAGAATATAGAAATAAGTTATAAGTTTTCTGCAACCCTATTACCTATGAAATTAGTTGAAATCGATGTTGTGATCATTATCTGTGATCAGAATTTCTTAGAAATTCAATCAACCATCGGAGAAGTAATTAAGATTACAGGAGATAAACCATGTAAGCCTATGAAGTTCATATCAGTAATGGAAATTGCTAATTATGAACGAAAGCAAGGAATAGTATATATGATTTCAGTAATCATTAAATACTAAAGATACAGAATTTAAGGAAAATTCTGTAGTTTCAGAATACCTAGATGTATTCCCAAAAAGAGTTATCAGGATTACTACAGATATGAAGATAGAATTTAGGATTTATTAATTCCAGGAATTTTACCGATAAGCCAGGGAACCTTATCGGTTAGCAAAATATTGGTTGTTAAGAAAAAGAAAAGCTTTACTCCAAAATTTTTGAAGAATAAATGTTGGCTGAAGTGCAATTTTAGGTCATATGGTGAATAATGAAGGTATTCACTTAGATCTTGCTAAGATAGCAGTAATTACCAAATGGAAGATTCTGCAATCAACAAATGGAAATTAGGAATTTTATAGGTTTAGTATTATAGACAGTTTATTAAGGAATTTTCAAAATAGTTATACTATTAACCTGTAAAATGGTTAAGTTTGATTAGAAAAGAAAAGTTTTTAGGATATAAAAACATAAATCCTAGCCTTACCAGAAGAAACAGAAGATTTTGAAGTATACAGTAATGCTTCAAAGCTAGGATTTGGATATTCCTTAATGCAATACAAAAAGGTAATTGCATATGCATCAAGACAATTGAAAAAGGTACGAAAGAACTATACCACTCATGAGTTAGAATTAGAACCATAATTTTTGCCTTAAGATTTGGAGATATTATCTGTATGGAAGTAAGGATACTATCTATACGGATTATAAGAAGTTAAGATATATATAATTGGGCAAAAAGAATTTGAGGCAAAGAAGATGAATGAAAATCCTAAGTGACTACGACTGTGATATTCGGTATCACGAAAGGAAAGGATGGAAACAACAAGAGATAGTCATAAGAATTATACAAATAATAGATAAAAGTCATTGGAGTTCGAGTTGGAGACAAAATACTATTTCCTTGGAAAGGAATTGTTAGATTTGGTAAGAAAGGAAAACTAAGACCAAATTATGTAGAATCATTTCCAATAATTTCACATATTGGATCAGTTACTTATAGTTTACAACTACCAGGAAGGTTAGTTGAAATACATGATATATTTTATATATATCCAATCTCAAGAAATGTCTATCAGACGAATCTTTGGTAGTACCTTTCCAAGATATAAAGGTAAACAAATAATGTTAGTTTAAATAAAGTAGGATTCAAAGACAGGATCCTAATATACTTGGAAACTGGAATCAAAAAGGAAGAGAGAGTATTCTCAATTAGTCCAGTAAATCTCGAGGACGAGATTTTTCTTAAGTTGGGAAGAATGTAACGACTCTCATCAAAAGTCATAATTACTAAAGTAATTTGACCAATAGGAAACCCTAATTGAGACACCCAAGTGATTCTGTACAAACCCTAAAATTTTCATAATTTTCAGAATCAGGATTAGGGCCCCTAAAACTCAGGGGGGCATTCCCTACTTAACGATTATCTGAATTACTTGCTGTCAAAGTTTCAAATTCGAATTCTGTCGACTCACCTGAGCTAGTCCCACACGTGGCAACAAGATAAGCATAAAGTGTACCTTACGGACCGTAAGGTCATTAAGCTTACGGTCCGTAAGCTAGATAAAATTCGTGTATAAATTCAGAACATTGGCACTTAGTTTCTGGAGTTTGAGCGACGAGAAAATTCGTGATATTCTCTGAGTTTTGGTCTGATTACCACAATTAATATATACAGGCACTAAATTAAAGCTGCAATCAGGGTATTAGCACAATCACTGCTACGATTCATTATCCGATTGATCCAAATATCCAATGAATGTTTAAGTGCCGCCCACATTAGGGTTATACTTTATCGTTCGTCATTAATTTGACGGATTGTCGTTAATTCGATAGGTAAAGTATTATACTTTATCGTTCGTTGTTAATTCAACGGATCATCGTTAATTCGATGGGTAAAGTATTATACCTTGTCATTCGTTGTTAATTCAACGGATCATCGTTAATTCGATGGACAAAGTATTGCATTTTGACATTAATTGTGAGAATTTGATCTCGTGAGTTATCGTAAATGCTGGATTGATTACTAATTCCAAATTGTGTGCTTATTATTGAAATTAGGATAAAAGGCTAATCAGTAGGCAAGGCTCTGCCCGAATTAAATCTGCAATGTGAGTCATTCTTCTTTTCTCACAGTTTGTGAGTTATTCTCTATTTTTATCAAATTGCTTTATACAACTATTCTCACCGTTTGTGAGTTATTTTTATTAAATATTTTACAATACTCCAAATTATTTCAAGATTATAATTACAGGGACTAAGTCGTGGATATCTTGAATTACTGGTTAGTGGGGTATTGTGCACATTACTAATTCTCACCCAGTTAGGTTCATTGACCTACTCGGGATAATCACTGTTGGGTTCATTGACCTACAGGGATAATCGTCACTATTTAGGTTCATTGATCTAAATAGTGGTATGACCATCGTCACCATTGTGACATGTCACCATTGTGACAGAAAGCCAGATAAAAATAAGATAGAAGCCATTGTAATCGCTCTTATGCTGTAATTGATAACTATGCATCATTATACAAAATAGAATGATTCACTCAGTATTTCCCGCTGACAAAACCTTTTTCAAACATGTTTCAGGTGATCTGTTGTAAATCAGGAAAAGTGCTGTGGAGCATTTCAAGCTTAAGATAGTGGCTCAGTATAAAATAAAGAAATAAATTTTGTAATATCACGCTTTTATAGTAAAAACATACTATTGTAAATTATCGGGGTTTTATCCCGAATTGTGAAATAAAATAATCGGGGAAAAATTTTAGCTTTAAACGATCCTGTTTCCGCTGTTAAACTCAATTAAAATAAATACCGCAGTATTTTCTGCCGCGGCTCCTGAAACGGGTCAAACCGGGTCGTGGGCCGTGACATTAGGATATTGCAACTGATCGGGTAACAACACGGCGAAGGCGTGCTGTATTTACCGCCACCGGCGCCGGAGTTGCAGCGTACAGTATTCCGTCTTCCGGGCTCTTTTAACAGCACCATTGAATAATGAGTATAATCGCAATCTCCCCCTCATTTCCATCTGCAGTTTCAATTCCAAAGGATAAGATTCTTTTTTTAAAGAAGATTTACAGATATCATTCCACACGAAAAAGGGCAACAAGTTGCGCCGCCACCCCCTTTTGAATAGAAAAACCAATTCTACTAAATACAAAGTTTGAAATCTTTAGCGACAAAGAATTACTATTAACGACTTTTTGAACCCGATTCAAAAGTCGCACAGCGTCAAGAGCGAGGCCACCAAATGTATCAAACGCAAACGGGACAAACACGTGTTGATTCTCCAGGCAGGCTTTCTCATGTTTTGCCACTTTGCTCGCCTCTGCCTTGAGCACCGCTTGCCCTACGACAAAGCCCCTTGTCCTTGAGCCCGATAAGATTCCATTAGAATTTTTTTGTGGATTCGTGAGAAATTGAACTTACATTGATTTTCAACATCGTATGTCCACTCATAATCGATCCCTTCAGATTGTCATGGCTGGGTTAATGTGTCCTCCTGTTATACATCAAATAGTAATTTAGGTGGGTGGTCACGGCTAGGTTTGACTTATATAAGGTCAACCGAAGTTGTATTTGCTTCAGAATTGATACATACACTTTAAATTTTTGGGATGAAGAAGAGGTTGAGATCGGTCACGTGACGGAGAGGTTGTGAGGCTTTGGAGGTGGTGGATGTCGGTGGAGAGGGTTCCGGTGAGGTTGAGATCGGTCACGTGACGAAGAGATCCGCAGGTGACGCCGGACCAGGTGCACAGTGACCGGTAACCGGTGGGGTTTGGTGATGGTGGCGGTGGTGGTGGTGGAGATGAGTTGCAGGTGGTGAATGGAAGAGGTGAGGGTAGGGAAGGGCCCACATGGCTTTATTTTAATGAAATTGTTTTAGTTAATGGTGGGGCCCATTAAATTTTAAATATTAGTGTTTAATTTTATTTTTTAAGTAAGGGTATTTTTGTAACTTCACACCAACTTAACTGAGAAAACTAACCTCCATCAACGTCAGGGACTATCTGGGAACGAAATTGAAAAAGTTGAGGACTATAGCTGTAATTTTAGAAAGTTGGGGACTAAAGGTGAAAAAAGGCCAAACCACAGGGACTATCCGGACATTTAACTCTCATGAATATATCGAGGATACGTAATGTTTTGAATGTTTTATTCGTACCGACCTTTACAACAAAGGTAAAATCATGTTTTATATAAATAGTAACTTATAAAGTTCATACATTTAAAAACAAATTATATAATATTATTTTCTATTTTCTAAAAGTCTTTTTGGTCGTTTTCGTCGCAATAATAAAGAGTAGGGGACCACGAATTAGTGATATTCAAAAAAGTTGAATTGTTGACGTATGTTGTTATGTTTGACTTTTAATTTTGAAAAACGACAAAAGAGACCCATAAAAGGTTTCATCTAAGGTGTTGTTTGTTTTGTAAGAGTGCAGTCTGCGGACCAAATCTGTAGACAACTGTTGAAGAAGAGGTGAACCAAATGTCTGCAGTCTGCAAGAAGAAGACTGTTTGTTTTTTAACATATGTAGACTTCTAAAATAAACTGGTGAAGGTGTACAGACGGTGGTGGGTGGTGGAAGGTGATGGTGGTGGACGGTGGTGGTGGTGGGTGGTGGATGGTGATGGTGATGGTGATGGACGGTGGCGGGTGGTGGTTGGTGGTGGGTGGTGGACGGTGGTGGTGGCGGTGGTGATGGTGGGTGAACGGTGGTTGTGGTGGACGGTGGTGGTGGTAGACGGTGGTGGTGGGTGGTGGACGGTGGTGGTGGCCGGTGGTGGTGGGTGGTGGACGGTGGTGGTAGGTGGTGGACGGTTGTGTTGGGTGGTGGTGGGTGGTGGCCGGTGGTGGTGTTTAACCCTCTGCAGACCTTAGAAGATCTTAGAAGTGGTTGGACCAAGTCTGCATCAAGAAGACCTCGCGCAGACCTTTTTTAATGAAACGTCTTCGGAAAAACAAACAGTCTGCGCGTGGTCTGCGACGCGCAGACAGAAGAGCCTGCGCAGACGTTTTATCAAAAAACAAACAGCACCTAAGTGATCATATGTGTAGAAGACAAGGAGGATAAACAAGTTGAGGCCGAGCTCGAGCTTAATCTTGGTTAAATTTAAGTTTTATTTCTATAGCTTGAGCTTGCCTTGTTTATTTATTTGTTAACTAATTTTTATTTATTACAATTACTTTTATATATAATTTAGTTATTTTTTCATATTTAAATAAATAGTAATTATTATTACTTAATTATATATTTAATATATTAACTCAAAATTATATATATACTGTGCTCGTTTAGGCTCGCGAGCCGGCTCGAGCCCGACTCGTCTAATAAACAAACTTGTTTTTAGGCTCGGGTTCAGACTCGAGCTCGTTTATGCTCGCCTCATTCTAATCTTCTTTCGAGTCAGGCTCGAGAGTACCCCGGCTTGTTTCCACCCATAATAAAACATATACAAATCAAAGTGTGACTATCAAATCATCTCCCACATTGTTTATGTTAGCGAGTTTATATAACTTAATTAATTATGTAAATTTGTGGAAAAGTTGAATCCTAAACATATCGTTTGATTTGTGTAACTCAAAGATGTCTCGTGTTAATATGGTTATCTAACTAATCAACCAAGTTAATGATAAAAACAAGTTGGTTATATCCATATGTTGTAACCAATTTAAACTTTATAACATATTTTGCAAATCGTTTAACAGGTTGAGATTATTATTCATAGATTTTAGTTCTAATTTCACTTGGGCCGTTGAGGTTTTTTAAACCATACATAGTGTTTTTTATTGTGTGTATAAGTGTGTTTAGTCTTTTATGTCCCGTTTAAAGGACACTTGTAAATTTCTTACCTAGATCGTGCTTTAGGTGTTGTAAAATTACAAGCACGAAGATGTCTTTGGCCCAAAATGAAATATACCATCAAACACTTTGTATTCGCAATATATTTATTAACTAATGTGTCAAAGTTAGTTGTAAATGTTTATTCTATGATTAGAACTATGTAACAGGGTTGAGATCCTGTACAAACAGTGCTACGTAAGAACAGATCTGAACCATTGATAATTTAAATCAAGGGTTTCTATTGATTATAAATAAAACCCTTATAATTAAAAATTACTACTAACAAATTAGGAGTAATTTTGTAAAATTGCTAGTCATTTGACCATTTTCCATTAAATACAAATTCCACCAAGGTTTTTTAAACTAAAATAACTATTATATACTTCATTATTTTTTTTAAAAATATACCATAAAATCAAGTATTTTTTTATCTTTAATATGAGTACCATATTGCTATACCTTTTTTGTATTTATAAAAGTGATTTTTAAAAAAGTTAACAAAAGGTGTTTTATAATTGTGCTGATAACGTGCTGATTATGTGTTAATTACAAAATAATACAAACAAACATCAAATGTAGATATAATCAGCACATCTGGTGTGCTGATAATGGAGAACGATTGAGGATGTTGTGCTAATATCGTTTATGTTGATAATGGACAACGATTGAGGACGATGTGCTGATAATGAAGAACAATTAAGGATGTTATGCTAATTATATAGTGTTGTGCTGATTATCTTTTTTGTAATTATTTTTAATTAGTTATAAATAAATATGGTCAAAAGTTCTAAATTACCCCTAAACTAGTTTTTTATTGATGGACACTTGTCAATTATGTGTTGGTTCTTACGGTTCTTACAAACTTAAGTATTTGTATTTGATCCCATTCCCTATGTAACATATTGATGTCAATTGATTTTATTATTTTGTGATTATATACTCCCAATGGAGCACGTTTTTGTCCCGATCAGATTACGACAAAAAGCAAATAAGATAACAACACCAACAATTTTTTTTAATTAAATTAAGGTCACAAATTTTCAGTCTTAATTTAGAAATATTTTTTAGGCAAAAATACGAAATTGTTGGATGACCAAGAGGGTTTTCAATTTTGTCACTTTCCTGCGTCCTTGGAAGGACCACTGAGCTTCGGAAGAGTCCGCATGTTATGTTGATGCGTCCATGTCCCTAGAAGCTGACACGTGTTCGACACACGCCCCACATGTTTTATGGGACGAGTCGGTGACTCTTCCGAAGCGTCGGTGAACTCTTCCGAAGGAGCGTGATACATGTACTCTTCAACATGATACGCCGACTCATGCCATGCTCAGTGGTCCTTCCAAGGACGCAGGAGAGTGACAAAATTGAAAACCCTCTTGGTCAACCAACATTTTCGTAATTTTCCCTATTTTTTACAGGTTTGGTCGTCACATTTTATTTTCAGGAATGGGTCGTATCATCAAAATTGAGTGCGACTACATGCTTTCGAGTTGATTTGGTTTGTATGCCATTTAGAAGCAATGACGGATCCATAAATTTATTTTCAGGGGGTTCCTTTTGGTATATTCTCACTAGTTTTTTCGAAATCATTCAAGGTTTCCACTAACTTTTCTATTTTTTTTTCCAAACTGAGAGGGGTTCCTGGGAACCCGGAAACCCCCTCTGGATCCGCCACTGTTTAGAAGGTGATTTTGTTTTTTCAACTTTTTTAAAAATTTTACTTACGTAAACCATTAAACTTTATTTAAGAATATTCGTATAAATTTAAGTAATTGTTGAAGAGGTTAGAGGTTTAGGTTTGGAACACGTCCCCAACACACAACTTTCTCAATTGATTTTTAGTAATAAACATAACATATAACAAAAATAAGTGTTCACTTGATATGTTACCAACAAAATTGGGTACTTCCCTAAAGGAAGTAAAAAAGATGAATGGAAGAGTGGTTTTGTTTGTTCATTTTTGTTATATTGTCACATCAACACTTTTTTTATTTAAATTTCAATTTAAGAGTTTAACTCGTTTAACTTTCCTTTTGTTTAATGTTTCTTTAATAACGTCTTTGTTAACTTTTTTTTTTAAAAGTTGAAATCGCACTTGTGTTTAATACTTTTTCTTGACGTTTTCAGTATATACTAGTAAAAGATTCGCGCGCGTTGCGGCGCGGGTACATCGCAGACGTCGAACGGATTAGTTCAAACGTTATGTAATGTGTTAATCATATGAAAACGTTCGTATCGTCATATTCGATTGAACTCAATGTAACCTATAGTTGCATTGCAATTGGATAAAAACATAAAGTAAATCAAGTTTATATCGTATAATCATAGTGTATTATATGCAACCCAACTAACTCGAATTTGTACTGTCAAGTCAAAATTTTATTATATGAGACCCGATTCATATGTAGGAAATATACAAAATAAAGCACAAAAATGTATACCAAATTTACGTTAAAAGGCGATGCAAAGTTTAAAGTTGAGGGGTTCGTATAAAGTATATGGTCCATAAACTTATATTACCTAAGTATAGGCCAAAAATATAAGTTACAAAAGTAGGAGGTAAAAAAGGAAAATTATATGTGCAAAAAATACAAATTGCAAAAGTATAAACTAAAAAAGAAAACTTTCAAAGTGAAAGGGTTAGTGGTGGAATATTGACCGACATTCAACTTTAAGATATATAGAAATTTCATTGAAAACGGGTTGTAATTACAATATAGTATTTTTTATTATAAGCTATAGCGAGTGCATGGTACCGAACTGGTATTATCAGAACCGGTATAGGTATTCATTTTTTCTGGTTTTCGATCAGTGTAAAACACGTGTTGATATCCTATAGGGCATATTGTGACTTTAGCTTTTAGGTTTTCTCTCTCGATTGCTATCCCAAGTGCAGGTTTCGTTGCTAGTGTAATGAATTAAACCGTTACCGATCAAATGTCTGCAAAGTAGCGCGATACAATCCCACTAGTTTTAATTAAATGAAGTGTTACATACAAAATATCCTTATGCAACAGATTATTGTTTTAGTAATGAGGAAATATCTCACGTTACTATATTTTTTATTTTTTTGAATTAAAAACATATTTATTATAAACAAAACATATGTAGGAAGAATCCATGGCTTTATAGCTTAGTGAGCATTTTAAAGGTTGGATAAGGTTGCAGGACCAATAGGTCCTAGGTTCGATTCCCACAAGGGGGTTTTCCTATATTTATTGGGTTTCCTCTTGAATTGACGTATATTATGCCTAGTGGAGATGGATATGATCGGGTGATTCTACTGGTGGCACGATGATACTCCAGTAGTCCGTCAGTGATCCAAAATTGCCGTTCAAAAAAAAATGTAGCAATATGTTAGAACAAGACATAATATAAGACACATAATTCATACTTTACATATTCATCAAACTAAATATGCATTTATCTTTGTTAGATTGATGGTTCAAATCATATGATGAACAAATATATACACCCTACATCCACCTCTTAGAACTTGGATAAAGAAAGACATTTTACCATCACATCATG
Organism: Helianthus tuberosus; assembly: GCA_030545235.1. Taxonomy (NCBI): domain Eukaryota; kingdom Viridiplantae; phylum Streptophyta; class Magnoliopsida; order Asterales; family Asteraceae; genus Helianthus; species Helianthus tuberosus. Next base: position 19,085,836 of record CM060395.1, read on the forward strand.
TCCTTTGGGACGAAGACGGTGTTCCAGTTAGGCAAAACAAAATCAAATTATATAGGAAATCTAAGTTGTTTTTTTATTTTTTTTTCTCCAGTAATTAAGTAATTAATAAAGATACCATCCTATCACACCATATAATTAGAGATTAGAGGGAGTTGGGAGTTAGGAAAAAAAATCAAATTAAATAGGAATTTTAAGTTTTTTTTCCTATTTCTTTTATCCTATAAGTCATAAAATGGAATCTATAAGGATCTGTCAGAATAAGTAAGAAAGTCAAGGTAACATGATAAACAAATGATATTTGCAAGCTCACACCTCCTATCTCCTCTCTCCAATGCACCCTTCCTTGTATTATATAATTGTCTTCACAGAAACAACCAACCTGGGATCTTTGAGGATCTGCAATTACATAAACAGGACCCCATTAATGGTGGCTCATTAATTACTTCTTCTCTTGTTCACCTTCATCAAATCTTGAACCAGTTTCTGACTTGCATCATATAGGTAACCCAATCATACAAGATTAGTCCCAATTTTTTAACTTTTTATACAAGTGACAGGGTGAATTGTTTGTTTGGATATTCATCTTTTTGGTCCAAGTTTGGTTGGTATTGTTATGGTTTTTTTTTTTTTGTGTGTGTGTGTGTGTAGGATTTTGGTGATTGTTAGAGCATTCACATCCAGTCCATCAATTTGTATGTGTGAAGTTTTTATGATATAAAAAGTATAAAAAGTGGTTGTGAGTGGAGGAGAGAGAAAATGTTACTGTTCATCTGTATATTTGGGGGGACACTGTTCACCCTCTATAATTTTTTAATATATATTGAAAGTGGTTGTGAGTGAAGGAGAGAGAAAAATGTAATATATATTGAAAAGGAGAGAGAAAAAGTATTTGTTGTTAGTGAAAATATATTGATACAGGAGTTGTTTTTTAGTGAAATGTATGTATATTTTTAGTGGATTGGATGTGAATGCTCTTAGGTACCTATAGATTCTTGATTACTTTTGTAGGTTTCTTGAAGTGGGTTCCTTTGTTATTGTGCAAGTTATATTATTTTTGTTTGTATGATTTCTGGGATTTTGGTGGTTGTTTGGTACCTTTCTGTTATTTGAATTTATAGTCACTTAATTGATTTTTAATTTGATTTCCTCTCCTTTTGAACTTTTTGGTCAACTTTTTACTTTATTAGATTAAGATAATCTATGTTTATTTATTTATTTATTTTTCATATGATTAAGTTCTCACTTTTGAATCTCTGTCATCATGTTTGAAGTTATGTTGCATCTAACTGGTAGGTGGTGGTGGCAGATGGTGGCGGTGGCCGGTGGGTGGAGGTGGTGGTTAATTTTAAGCCGTTCTAATATAATATGGAAAGTAAAGTGCCAAAATGGTTCATGAGTTTTGGTCACTTTTCCCACTTTAGTCCAAAATTCAAATCTTTTGAATCTAGATCCCTATGGTTTCAATTTTGTTGTCATTTTCATCCAAAATCAATATCTGGTCAGATTTTTAAGTTAACATCCAGCTTTTTTGTCTTTTTCCTCTCTTTTAATGAAGGGCAACATGGTCAGATTTTTTTTAAAAATTTGTTATAAAAAAACGCTAAAAGACCAATTTGCCCCTCATTTAAAGGAAGGAAAAAGACAGAAAAGCTGGATGTTAACTGAAAAATTTGACCAGATTTTGATTTTGGATGAAAATGGCAACAAAATTGAAACCACAGGACCCAGATTCAAAATGTTTAAGTTTTGGACTAATGTGACAAAAGTGACCAAATCTTAGGGACTGTGTTGGCAGTTTATGCTATAATATGTTTCCTATAAGTAGTGACCCGTTTTGACCCATTGTATAATCAGAGTGACATAAATCAACCCGTTTAACAAAACAAAAATTACCCAAATCAACGTATGGATGTGTGCACTCTTAAAAATGTTATCTTTTTTTTTTGGTCATATCAGTTTTCAGATTTGTGTTTAATAAGATAAGGTCTCAACTTATGCATTGACTTATTGAAAAAGTCAACTTCACTGTATAACTTGCAAATTCTATTACCAGTTTGTCTTAGATTCATTCAAGATTCTGAAAAATGTAATCTTTTTGCTATTTTGAGTACCAATTATTCTGGGTTATTGGTGATTTTAAAGAAAACTTGAAGTTTCAGTTGCATTTGACTTGTTGATAAGGTCAACCATACTGTATAACCTGCAGTTTCTCTAACGAATCCGAACTGCTTAGATTCATCAAACTATCCAAGATTCTTAAAGATTCTGTTTTTGTTTTAGGGTTGCTTCAAATATAGTTTCTTGAAGATGTATGTGGTGGATAGCAGAGGAGGAGCAATAGCATGCATGCTGCTTGCATTATTCTTCTTAGGAACATGGCCCGCCATTTTAACGTTATTGGAACGTCGCGGCAGGCTTCCTCAACACACTTATCTTGATTACACAATCACCAATCTTTTGGCTGCTGTCATAATCGCTTTCACATTTGGGGAATTGGGCCATAAGAATGACGATAAGCCCAATTTTCTAGTCCAGCTTTCTCAGGTAAACTTCTTGCACACAACCCATTCGACGAAATGCATCAATGAACACTATTTTCTTTGTTGCAGTTAAAGAATAATTGGCCGAGCGTTCTGTTCGCAATGGCTGGTGGGGTGGTTTTAAGTCTGGGAAATCTGTCAACGCAATATGCATGGGCATTTGTCGGTTTATCTGTAACCGAGGTGATCACCTCAAGTATTACTGTTGTCATAGGTATTATTATTTCTTCATCATCTTTACACAAACATGTGGAAAAACATGTTTTAAGACGTCTTTGGGATCGTGATGTTGATATTTTTTATTGGGACGATAGGTACGACTTTGAACTACTTTTTAGACGACAAGATCAACAGAGCCGAGATACTGTTCCCTGGCGTCGCGTGTTTCTTGATTGCGGTTTGTTTAGGCTCTTTTGTGCATGCATCTAACGCCAAAGATAATAAAATAAAGCTTGAAAGATTGGGCGCGGGTGAAAAAGGGTATATTTTGTTTCTTTGATTACTATTTGTTTAGCAACTTTTCTACTCTAAGTTATGAATTCTAATAACATATTACATGATACTTGACAGAGTTATGAGTAACGGATCAAACCCGATTCCAAGTAAGAACACTGAAACTTTTTATTAAATTAAAAATGTTTGAATTTATAACTTTTTAAGTTTAGATTATTAGTTTAAGCTTTCTGTTTAATTCTTAGAAAAAGATTTGGAGAATGGAAGTGTTAAAGTCGAGAAAGCGAAAGTAGGGACCGCAAGTTTTCTAATTGAACTCGAAAGCCGAAGAGCAATCAAGGTCTTGCACTACAATATAAATTTAATAACTCGAAACTAGGGCTGCCAACGAACAGAACGAACACACCTTGTTCGTGTTCATTTGTTAAGAAATATATGTGTTCATGAACACTTACCAAACGAGATTTTATGTTCGTGTTCGTTTGTTAAGGAAATGAACCTGTTCGTGTTCGTTTGTTAACTTTAGGCAAGGAACGAAAACGAACGTTGATGAACACAAACGGAAACAAACAAACACAAACAAGCGTTAAGTATTTTATTTGTCGGAATTTAAAGTATTTAAATAAAATAATAAAACTAAAAACACTAATGAACTATTGAACATAAACGAACACGTTACCGAATGTTCACAAACATAAATGAACGAACGTGGCCTCTGTTCATGTTCGTTCATTTAACTAAACGAACAAAATTTCTTGTTCATGTTTGTTTGTTTGTTTAATGAACGAACACGAACGAACTTCCTGCCGAACAGTTTGCTGAACGTTCGGTTTGTTTGCAGCCCTACTCGACCCGTTCACATATGAATGTTGTGCTAAACCTTTTACATTATGTGTGGATTTCAGGTGTTTGGAAAAAGCACTTTGATTGGTTTGTCCATGTGTTTCTTTGCGGGAGTCTGTTTCTCACTTTTCTCGCCGGCTTTTAATCTCGCAACCAATGACCAATGGAATACATTGGATGATGGTGTCCCTCACTTAAGCGTCTACACAGCTTTTTTCTACTTCTCGTGCTCGTGTTTTGTGATTGCCATAATCTTGAACATTACATTCCTTTATCGCCCTGCGTTCAACTTGCCTCGATCTTCAATCAAGGCGTATCTAAACGACTGGGACGGTAGAGGCTGGGCGTTTCTGGCTGGATTTTTGTGTGGTTTTGGGAACGGTCTTCAGTTTATGGGAGGTCAAGCTGCAGGTTATGCTGCAGCTGATGCAGTTCAGGTGAGTTCTAAAGTCTATATAAGTAATTCTAAAGTCTAAGTTTACCTTATAATGTTGTGAATTCATTTCAGGCACTTCCACTTGTAAGTACCTTTTGGGGGGTGCTCTTTTTTGGTGAGTATCGCAAATCGTCGAGAAGAACATACGTGCTTCTCGTAGGCATGCTTTCCATGTTTATTGTCGCTGTTGGAGTTTTAATGGCGTCATCAGGACACCGAAAACATTAAACACGTTATGTTGTTGCCTTAAAATTATCGAAAGGCAAAAATGTTACTGATCATCAACATTGTACAGGAAAAAAGAACAAATTTGATTACAAAGGCACTAAACATATAAGAATCCGTTATTCTGATATCATATTGAAAGTTGTACCATAGGAATAAGTTGAAATTATGGGCTTGTATTCAGTACATTCATTTATCAATATATATTTAGGCATTTGGTTTTGTTTATCAGTGATGTTCTAATTACCTAATAGCACTTTGGATTAAAAGTGATCCTATTCATCAAAAGTAAATAAATTGGATTTCGGGTTACATGATTATGATTTTAAATTTAGTTATGGTCATGATATTCTATTATATATGCAACATTTATGAAAGGTGTTTTTACTGTGTTATGGTTATGATATTCTATTCTATTCTATATATAACATTTCTGAAAGGTCTTTTTACTGTAGCAAATGGCAAATTGGATTTAAATAATCCCAACTCACTGTTATTGGCCAATAATAATCCCAACTCATTTAATCACCAATAATAATCCGAACTATTCACTTTTGTTTGTAAAATACTCCCAGTTAAAAAAACACTAACTAGGTTAAAAAATTGCTGACGTGGCATGCCACATCAGCAATTTTGCTAACGTGGCAGTTGATGTGGTATTTTTTGATGACGTGGCAGCGGATGTGGCAGTCTACGTGGCATTTTTATGACGTGGCAACTGATGTGGCATGCCACATCAGCAATTTTTTAACCTAGTTAGTGTTTTTTTAACTGGGAGTATTTTACAAACAAAAGTGAATAGTTCGGATTATTATTGGTGATTAAATGAGTTGGGATTATTTAAATCCAATTTGCAATTTTTTTTTTGTATTTTTATTGTAGCAAAAGTAAATCAATTTTTTTTTGTTTTTATATTTTTATTGTTTTTTATCGTTTTTTTTTTCTTTTTTACCCTTAACATCCAGTATTGTCATTCATACCTCTTAGTTTTATATGACTTCGTAAAATGTCATTTTTATCCCCTCGAATTTTACGTGCTAATTTTTATGCACATGTGTCAAATATAATATGTTTTAGTGCTTATTTTTATGTATATTTTTTGTTGGTTTATGTTTTGTCATATTTAATACGTTTCACTAGGCGGTACAAATTCGAGTTACTTTAAGTTTCAAAGGCGTCACGCTCGGTACCATTCTTTGACATAAAAACACTATTTTCTCACGTGCTTTTTCAAGTACGTTTCGGTGTAGATCCAAGTAGATTACGTTTTGACGTAACCGAGTCGGTCAAATATAATATGTTTTCACTAGACGGTATATAAGTTCGAGTTACTTTATGTTTTAACGCCGCCACAATTCGCGGTACCATTGTTTGACTTAAAAAATATATTCTCCTACATGCTTTTTATAAGTAAGTTTTAGTGTAAATCTAATTTTGTTTACATTTTGACGTACATTTTTTTCGGCAATAAGTCAAGTCAAATGTGATACGTTTTCGTGCTTATTTTTATGTTGTTTTTAGTAGGTCTACGTTTTGACATAAGTTTTGTCCGCAAACGAGTCAGGTCAGATATTTGACGGTACAAATTTGAGTTACTTTAAGTTTCGCCGCCGTCGCAACGTGCGGCGGGTCAAAAAACTAGTTATTCATCAAAAGTGAAACAATCTAGTTCTCTTTTGATATAAAGATTTAGAAGGTTTCTAGTTTCTACACTTTGGGCAACTTTCCATATGTTTTACTCACTTTCATGTTTTATTCACTTTCATTTTAGCTAACATTTTATTAATGGTTTGCTCATTTACTACCAAATGGATCGAAACTTTCACTGTGATCGCTGCTCAACCTTTTTCGACTACAAAGGGGACTATCCGAGTACAAAATAACAAACCATAGGGAGCATACCTGCTATTTTCAAAAGGTGGGGACTAAACGTGAAAAAACGTGAAATCATAGGGACCATCCGGGCAATTAACTCATGATTTTATAATTTTTCTCGAACAAAGAGAATACCACATGTTCATGACACGGTTTGATTCAAATGAGAAGGATGCTTGGCCTCAAATGAGTCAACTATAGCATTGAGTTGACTTGTAACACATTGAAGCATTTTGAATAATGCATCAACTCTTCACAGGTTCTTTAGTGTTGATGAGTCATGAGGATTCCTTGTTTATTCTTTGCATTTTTTCTAATTTTCATGATATCACCCACTGCTCATCCTTTTAAATCATATCATACAGCAAATATTTCCACCACATGGACTACCAGTTACTTGCTGGACAATGTCATGGCCCGACCCATGCTCCTCAGCGAAACCAATATAGCTCAATTCGCCTGCGGCTTCTTCTGTGAAGAAAACTGTACCTCTTACTTCTTTTCCATATTCATTTTTGGAACCTACGGTTCGAAATTTGAGGTTGTTTGGTCAGCCAACCGAGACCATCCGGTCCGGCAAAATGCTATACTGAATTTCACTGCAGCTGGAGACTTGGTGCTAAAGGATGGAGATGGAAGCATAGTTTGGACCACCAAGACTGCAGGAAAATCTGTTGCTGGCATGAACCTTACTGATCCCGGAAATCTGGTGTTATTCAATGACCAGAACTCTGTAGCTTGGCAATCGTTTGATCACCCATCAGACTGTTTGTTACCGGGTCAAAAGCTGTTTATAGGTCAAAAACTGAAATCTAGTGTTTCCTTAACCAATTCATCGGGTCAGGATGGTATGTATTCTCTTCAAGTCACTGATAAAGGTTTATTTGCTTATGTTGAATCAAACCCGCCTCAAGCCTATTACGGTAGGTTAGGCTATCTATATGGCAACCCCAATACGACTAAAGAAAGAAGTTACATTAGGTTTTTGAATGGGAGTTTGTCACTATTCATACATTCGTCCGAGCCAAGTGATCCTGATGGTGTGATTGACATACCTCAAGCGTCATCAGCTCAGTATATGAAACTGATGCCAGATGGGCACTTGCAAGTGTTTGAATGGGAATCCGAAAATTGGACAGTGCTAACCGATCTTCTTACAAATAGTTACGACGGAGAGTGTGGCTATCCTCTAACTTGTGGACGAAATTCCATTTGCTCGACTAAGCAACAAAAACAACAACAATGTAGTTGTCCCACAAAAGAATACTTTAGAGCAGTGAACGATGGCCAACTCAACCTGGGTTGCTCTGAAATTACTCCTCTCACATGTAATGCTACACAAGATCAGCATTTTATCACACTCGAGCATGTCGGGTACTTCACTTATACTGCGAGCATGGAGGGGGTTAATATGGAGACTTGCAAACAAGCATGTCTAAACAATTGCTCATGCAAAGCAGCCTTTTTTCAGTATTCTTCAAATGTTTCAAGTGGAAGATGTTCTTTACCTTCCGAGATATTTACAATGAAGAGCGAAAATTCAGGTTATTTTGTATGTTTAGCTTTCATAAAAGTCCAGAATGTTACATCTCCTCGTTTGAATGTTACACCACCTCCTTTGCCTCATCAAGTTGCAACAGCTGCAGGCCCTACTAATCGTTCATCTCATAAAGATGCAACTATTGTAGGCTCTACGATTGGAAGTTTTGTGCTTTTGCTTGTTATGGCCATAGGGTTTATTATGTGCATAGTCCACAAGCGAAAAAGGGAAGCTAAAATGGAGGAAGAATATTTAAATCAAGTTCCAGGCATGCCGACTCGGTTTTCTTATGAAGAACTGAAAAACGCCACAGACAATTTCAGTAAAAAGCTTGGTGAAGGAGGATTCGGGTCAGTTTTCGAAGGGAGTCTCAAAGATGGCTCGAAGATTGCAGTAAAATGCCTTGAAGGTCTTTCACACATTAAGAAATCATTCCTAGCTGAGGTTCAATCCATTGGCAGCATTCACCATGTGAATCTGGTCAGACTTAGAGGGTTCTGTACATGGAAATCACAAAGATTTTTAGTGTATGATTTCATGAGTAACGGGTCATTAGATAAGTGGATCTACCATGGAGTTCGGGAGCAAATACTCGAATGGGAATGCAGAAAGAAAATCATTCTTGATATAGCCAAAGGTTTAGCATATCTCCATGAAGATTGTCGGCAAAAGATTGTGCATCTTGATATCAAACCTCAAAACATACTTCTAGACAACGATTTCAATGCCAGAGTATCGGACTTTGGGTTATCTAAGCTCATTGACAAAAGTCAAACCGAAGTGATGTCTACCATTAAAGGAACACCTGGCTATATCGCTCCAGAATGGCGGACCTCAGTTATCACTGAAAAGTTGGATGTATACAGCTTTGGGATCGTTCTCCTGGAGATCTTAAGTGGCAGGAAAATTTTCGATAGGTCTCTGCCAGAAGAAGAAAGCTGGTATTTGCTCTTTGTCTTTCAAAAATGCTGGGAGCAAGGAACATTGTTAGACATGGTTGACAGGAACAGCGAAGATATGCAGGTACACAATACAGAAGTTGCGGAGATGATGAAATTGGCTGCATGGTGTTTACAAACAAACTTTAAGAGAAGGCCTTCAATGTCGGCGGTGGTTAAGTTGTTAGAAGGAGGAACAAATGTTGAATCGAATTTGGATTACAACTTCACTGATATAAGAATTCAGGAAACAACAGCTGCAGAAGACGAGAACGATTTCACACTATTGTCATCATCTCTTCTCTCAGGGCCAAGATAAGTAGGTTCTTCTGGATTATTTCTATGCAGCTTTTTTAATGTTTTTTTTTTCTGATACCACCTGATATTTTGGTCATAAGTAAACTTTAAATAAACATTCATGGTAATATTGTTTCTTATGTATGCCCCGTGTAATCATTTGGTTCTATATTGATGTTCAAAGTGGTCATTGTGGGTTTGGAGTGCTGCCTTTCTGTCAAAACTCAAAGATCAAAGATACGGTACTTGATTTATTATGTAGGCAAAAGATCAAATACAAATAATCTTAACATACTAAACATACACATTGAAGGAAAACCCAAAAAGACAAGGTGACATTTTTGTAATTACCACCAACTATCAAAGTTACAACCAAAAATACCTAAAAAAACACAAATTTTTTTTTTTTAACAATTTTTATTAAAAAATCGCTACATTTCGTTAGCAAAAAAAAAAAAAAAAAAAAAAATTTTTTTTTTTTTTTTTTTTTTTTTTGCTGCTACTAAAAGTAGCGATTTTTTAATAAAAAATGTTAAAAAAATAAAATAAAATAATTTGTGTGTTTTTTTTTATTTTTTTAGGTTTTTTGGGGGGTTTAGTTTTTAGCATTTTAGCTTGGGTGGGGTGGGGGGGGGGGGGGGGTTAGGTTTTTTTAGGTTTTTGGGGGGTGGGGGGGGGGGGTTGGGTTTTTTTTAGGTTTTTGGGGGGTGGGGGGGGGGGGGGGGTTAGGTTTTTTTAGGTTTTTGGGGGGTGGGGGGAGTGGTTAGGTTTTTTTAGTTATATTTATAGGCAAAAGATCAAATACAAATAATCTTAACATACTAAACATACACATTGAAGGAAAACCCAAAAAGACAAGGTGACATTTTTGTAATTACCACCAACTATCAAAGTTACAACCAAAAATACCTAAAAAAACACAAATTTTTTTTTTTTAACAATTTTTATTAAAAAATCGCTACATTTCGTTAGCAAAAAAAAAAAAAAAAAAAAAAATTTTTTTTTTTTTTTTTTTTTTTTTGCTGCTACTAAAAGTAGCGATTTTTTAATAAAAAATGTTAAAAAAATAAAATAAAATAATTTGTGTGTTTTTTTTTATTTTTTTAGGTTTTTTGGGGGGTTTAGTTTTTAGCATTTTAGCTTGGGTGGGGTGGGGGGGGGGGGGGGTTAGGTTTTTTTAGGTTTTTGGGGGGTGGGGGGGGGGTTAGGTTTTTTTTAGGTTTTTGGGGGGTGGGGGGGGGGGGGGTTAGGTTTTTGGGGGGTGGGGGGGGGGGGGGGTTAGGTTTTTTTAGGTTTTTGGGGGGTGGGGGGAGTGGTTAGGTTTTTTTAGTTATATTTGTAGAGTAACTTTGATAGTTATTGATAATTACAAAAATGCCACCTTGTCTTTTTGAGTTTTCCTTCAATTTGTATGTTTAGTATGTTAAGATTATTTGTACAAGAACTTTACCCTTATTATGTAATCTCAGAAACAAATACAGATGAATGATGAACCAATCATCACAGATTGACTGGTGAATCAAATGACTATCAACAAAATGATTTAAACAAGAACAAGAACCCTCAACACTCGCGAATGTACTTGGATGTGATGAATGAAGAAGGTTGATTGGGTGATCATGTTTGTTGTTCGTCCGACCCGTTTAGCTAAAGGGTTCGCGGGTTCAACCTGAAACTGACCCTAACTCATTTAGACTAAATCTAAACCCATGAATTTTGTGTTAGGTTCGGGTTGTGTTTTCAGGTTGTGTCCGAAATTCACACCCCTACTCATAACTATGAGGTGTCAAAACGGAAAAGGCTTATCCTCCCCCATTGACTTTCAGTTGAAAGCAACATATTATATGTATTTCACTAGTTGATGCCCCGCCCGCGTTGCGGGGCGATAGCCGAATAGTTCTCAATCAATTAAAAAAACACTGCTATAATTTTGCTAGCAAAAAAACAAAAACGATAATAAGACTGTAATTTTTGGCTCAGGGCAAAACTGTAATTTTTCAGGACTAATGAGCGCGTGTTAGGCAGCTCCTTTAGACGAAAAAAAAATAAATCGAGTCAACCAATTAAAAAAAAACTTTTATAGTTTTGCTAGAAAAATTAAAACGATGGGGAAAATGTAACTTTGAACTGAGGGGGAAATCATAATTTTGTTTCAGGGATAAAATCGTAAATTAAATGGACCAATGGGGTTGAGGGCAAAATCGTAACTTGGCTGTGTGAGAAAAAAACCTAATGGAAAATCTGTAAATTTAAACGGGGCAAAAATCGTAATTTTGAATCGAGGGCAAAATTGAAATTTTTAGCTGGGAACAAAAGCGTAAATTTATTTTTAAATGGGGGTAAAAATATAATTTTGAACAGATGAGAAAATCGTTATTATAAGGGAAAAAACATAATGGCAAAACTGTAAATTTAAACGGGACAAAATCATAATGTTAAACCGAGGGAAAAATTGAAAATTTTTAGCTGGGAGCAAAAACGTAAATTTATTTGTAAATGAGGGTAAAAACATAATTTTGAACTAATGGTAAAATCATAATTTTAAAACGGGATAAAATCGTAAATTTGTTGGGCCAATAGGGGAGTGCCATTACTATAAATATAAACGGGAAAAATCGTAATTTAGCAAAAAAAAAAAATTGGGTGGCAGGTGGCCGCCCAACTCAACCAATCAAATGAAACCACTATTGCCACCGTTGGGTAAATTTATTTTTAAATGAGGGTAAAAGCATAATTTTGAACTGATGGTTAAATCATAATTTTAAAACGGGATAAAATCGTAAATTTGTTGGGCAAATATGAAAGTACCATTACTATAAATATAAACGGGGAAAAAAATCGTAATTTAGCAAAAAAAATAATAATAAAAAAATAAATTGGGTGGCAGGTGGCCGCCCAACTCAACCAATCAAATGAAACCACTATTACCGCCGTTTGTTTTTGTTATAGTAGATAATAAGGCCATAACTAAGGTCAATAAATAGTGTTTTCAATTGATAATTTGTTAAATACAATTCATATAGGTTGATCATGTTTAAAATCATTCAAAACATGTTATTGAATTATATGTGTCACCCTATAAGATCGTGTCATAGCAACTATGTCATTGCGTTTTGGACGTACAGAACCAACATTTCATAGGGTCGACTCGGGGTCTCTCCATTCACAAGGATGTGCCAAGGGATGTTACCTTGAGGCTTTGTGCATGAGCATTGTAGAACCTTGCCAACGTGGCTGGCCCTGAAGGTGGGTGGGGAGGACCACCGGCCAGGGTCCGATATTTCGAGGGGCACATTATTTTTTAAAAAACTCCGATATGTATATGTAAAAATAAATAAATTAATAGGGTATACTCATACAAATACCAAGGTAGGCCTACTTACAAAACTATTTTTATGGTTTTTTTTTTTTTTTGGAGGGAAAAATATTTCATTCCAATAAACACGGCAAATTACATAAGAATAGCAGGTAGACGGGCAACAAACTGCGCCGCCATCCCCTTCTGAATGGAAAACCCTAATCTACTAAAAACAAAGCCTCGCCCCTGAGGGGTCGAAAAGTTGCTGTGGACCACATGCTGAACTCTAGCCAAGAACCGAACCGCCTCCGGCGCCAAGGAGCCGAACGTGTCAAACGCTAGGGGGACAAAGGCATGCTGATTATCCTCACAAGCTTTCGCGTGCTTTTCCACTTTCTTAGACTCTGCTTTCAATACCGCTTGCCCCGCCACAAACCCATTTTCCCGAAACCCGGCTAGGGGGGATGCACATGTGAGATCGACACAAGCATGTTTCCCGCCCTCCCAACCAAAAACTAGCACGTCAGCCGGGCGTAGGGTGGACCTCCCTTCCGTCGGGTCTGTAAGAAAATTAACCGGTGCCTCTTTCTTTGCTGAGATCCCTGCTCGTCTGAGAATATCCATTAACGCGTCTCGAACAAAGTCATGACGATACTTAAACCCCGTCAACTCTCTACAGTGTAGCGCATGCTCCCCGTATTTATCCAGGCATGCTTTACGACAGACTGGGCAAGTTTCATCATTTGGGAACATGGGGATCATCAGACGGTACTTAATTAAGGATTGACCGGTACTCCACCGCTGACATACGTTGACCTAGACCTTCATTAGGAATAACAGTTAAGAAATCCTGGGCGTGTGGCCTCTGTAGGCATTCAATGACGGCTTTCTGGCGGGGGGGATAAATGGAAGTCTTCTCCCAAACTTTGTGCGATTTGACAACATAGGGCATTCGCCAAAGTTTTCTGTGGCTTTCTGGGGGCGGTGTCCTTGTTAGAGAAACCGCCGAGATCAGAGTCTGGGAGAGATTTATGCAAGCGTTCCAAGGCGCTGACATAATCCGAGTCAGTGTTAGCAACCCCACTGTTACGTAAGATGTGATCCTGCAACTCCCAAGATTGAGACCTGGAAGCCACAAAAGCATAGGTAACCACATCTCGGGCCGAGAGAAGGCCCAACCCACCAAGCCGCATCGGCAAAGTCGCGATCCGCCACTGGAGTTCACCAAAATAAGCCCCACCACATACGACAATGTCTTCTATTGCCGCACGAAGACCTTTATCAAAACATGAAACATCATCATCCACAAAGAGGGGCTGGCAAGTTCGTAAACCAAATAGCAACTTTGCAACCCCCATACATGATCTAAGCAAGAGGAGTTCGCTTTGAGGATCCCGCAACAAGGGAAGGTGTCCCATAATGTCAACAGCTCGCGTTACACTCTTAGCTGCTAGACCACTAATAAAACTGGCATCACGGCTGACTGCCCCTCCTAGTAGTTTAACACCTCTCTCCGGCCTCCCAATCTCACTGGGGATAAGCCCTGGCCGGACCTTCACCCCGTTGCACGTCGGCCAAAATATCTCAGTTTTTCTAATATTAAGCTGTAGCCCCAAGGCTGGACCCTCTGAACCGATGATTTCAAGAGCTTTAGCAACCTGAACAGCGTCCCTGATAACCGTCCCGTCATCCAAGTACCAAGCATGGAAGGGGAGTTTGCAGTTTTCCTGCACCTGAAGCACTAAGGGGTGTAAAGCTAGAGCAAAAAGCAAAGGTCCCAAGGGATCCCCTTGCTGGACCCCCGTGAATGCCCCGATGTGGTCATTCCCCACGTATAGCCTAGCAGGCTGGGCATATAGAAATTGAACCCACAGGAATATGGAGGGGCAATGGAGATGGACCTCACGAAGCAAAACCGAACGGTTAACTAAGTTGAAAGCGTTGGAAAAATCAACCGTAAGCATGGCCAGCGAGCCATCTGAATGAAAAGAATTAAGAAACCTGTTAGCGTTGTGCAGCACCGCCTCCGCCCCATTGGGGACCCCCACCCCAAATTGGTAGTCCCCCAAGTACTTAACAACATCTTTCCCAACTTTCTTCATGGCTACTTTGGAGACCAACATTCTCCAAATTGCCCCCACAGCTATAGGGCGAATTCCATTATCAGGTTTCAATAAAGGGGTTAGGGGGGCCGAAGCAACAAAATCTGCAAGCACTTTAGGACATAACCCCCCTAGCCAAAGGTTTACCACTTTAGTAATTGCAGTAAGCAACCCCGAGGCAGTTGCCGACCCCTCGCCGCTAAGAGCGTCTAACAGGTGTTGGGCCCGGAGGCCATCTCGCCCACAAGATGTCCCTTTCGGGAAAGATTTCACACACCTGTGGACGCAGTCTTCATCCACGGATAACGCAGGTTGGGAACGAGGTGCTGAAGGGAGGTTCGGGGGTGGTGCAAAGGGATGTTTGTCGATAAGGGCTTGCATGGTAGATTCCCCCCGAGGAGCAACCCCACTGGAACACAACACCTTAACTGCAGCAGTGAAGTTACCATCACTCACTTTTCTGAGACATTGCTTGATGTTGGGGCTAACCTTCTCAGCTATCTCCCGATGTGCCTCCCCCCCACGCACGACCCCTTTTCCACTATCAGCGAGGAGGGAATTGACCAAAACCTCAAAACCAGAGCCCTCCTTCCACATAGCTAAAGCCCGCAAAATATTATCACATTGCAAGGACTATCGATTCCCCGACCTTCGCTCTTGCCTGGAAGACGGCTTAACCACTTTAAGAGTACAACGGGGTAAGAGCAAGAGTTTGACCCAACTTTCAACAGTCCCACGGGAAGCTAGTACTTTATGGATGGCACCTGTCAAAGCTTGTGCAAATGCCAAACGACAGCTTGGGGGGATGTTCTTTACAGTTCGAACCGGAAGGGAGAAAACACGTTCAAGAAGAGCGACATCTCCCATCACTCCCTGCGGGGTCCTAAGCTCAAATACCATCATAGGATCTTGGGGCCTTGGGATCCCCACGACAAAATCCTCGTCAGACCCGGATTTCCTAGAGAATGTAAAAACACCATCAGGATGATGACACCCCCTACTAAGTGCGTGTGTCTTCATGCACCTCCCACACAACCAATAACCAAATACCCGCAAGGTTTCCCCAACATTTGAAAACAAGTCTAAATCCTTGGACAACGCATCCTGAATGGATTCTTTACGATCATCTTTAAAATGAAATTGCTGAAAATGCGCGATTAATCTGTTATACCCAGAAGACCCAGGCTTGCCGTCTTTACACTCGTGGAAATTTCTAAAGGGCACAACCACACTCCATTGGACGAGGTGGAGCCAATATCCCCTTCAGAGGCAATGGATGCCATGCTCCTACCCTTGGCAGAGCCCACTGAAAACAATCAAAAACAAGAAGTGATAACCAGTCCTCCGTCTCGAGGTGAGGAGGAGGCCAGGTATCAACCCACCCAAGAAACGAAGGAGAGGAAAGCAACCTACAGTTGCTCACCCTCCCAAACAACCCACCAAGGAAGAGCCACGTCATGAGTGTGCAACCTATGTTACCAAGATTAGTTAATGATTGATTGATTATAATACTTATATAATAATAATTTAAAAAAACCTAAACGACAAAAGATATGTCGTTTATCCCAAACACCACACCAAGATTGATTATAATAATTATATAATAATAATTTAAAAAACCCAAACGACAAAAGATATGTCGTTTATGTCTTCTTCGACGTTCAAACCACCCGAAACCCTAAATGTAAGGTTCAGCCGCCACGGTGATGATGATCGACGATGACCGGACAGTGAACAGCGGTGGTGAGGATGGTGGTGGAGATCGGCGGCGAAGAAGTTGATCAACGATGGAGGTGGTCGGAGATGTTGCAGGTTACCGGAGATGTCGGAGGTGAGTGATGGGGAAAGGTGACCGGAGAAGGTGATGAAGAACGATGACTGGGCTGTGATGATGATGTAAGATGGTTTGAAGATGATGGAGATGAAACGATTCCGGATGGTATCGGTCGTGTCTCGGATGATGACTATTGATGTCGGATGAAGAGTGGATGATTTCGGATGATATCAGGTGGAGGAAGAAAGGGAATGACTATTGATGTCGGATGATTGCGGATGAAGAGTTGATGATTTCGGAGGAAATCAGGTGGAGGAAATCAGCCGAAATCAGGTGGTTTAGATTAGTTATTAGTTATTAGCCCATTGGCATTAGGTTTGGACCTTTAGTGAGCCTAATACCTAGTTTCGTTAAGACCTAAGGACACGTTTTTTCAAGCTCGAACAGAGTACATGAATTCTCAGGGCCAGCTTGCCAAATATTTTATTCTTGAATGCTTTTGTGCATTTGCCCATAAGTTTTTGTTGTTATCAAGCTCTATATCAACCCTCTCTTCTCAATCAAGGGTGTCCCCACAATCTTGAAATTTATGAAAGAGCATTGATCGGATGGGTTGCTAAACTAATAACTAAACGTATGTGCTAGCTATGAATGGCTTATTATTGTTACAAGGTTATCAACGCTTTAAATGACACCAATTATTTCCACTAAATTAATTTCTTTACAAACAATTTATCTTATGTATTTCATCAAATACTCACTCTCTACAATTAATATCTTCTTATATGATTTATAATATTCAACGGGGTTGGTTCCAGTACAAATCATATTTATCCTACAAACCCTAAGAACAGATCCTAGCACTTAAAAAGGTTAAATTAGCACATACCAAAATAATACATACATAAAAGTAGCACTTCTGAATTATATTAGCACATGAAAATTAATCAAGATAATTGATTTTAGCACATATTTGAATGATATTAGCACTTTTTTTAATCATCACATTGAAAACAAAAGGAAGATACAAATAAAGAATTAATTGTTTGTTAGCACATTTATAGAGAATTCAATATAATTGATATTATTTAGGATATTATTTTATCATTTCTCTATAATCGGTTGGATGTCACGTGACACTTTTTAAATAGTTCTTACAGTTTGTATGCGAAATGTGGTTTGTATTTGATCCTAAATATTTAACAGTTAAATATTATTCTTTGTTCGTCGTCAAAGTGTAACTCTTTGGATCGTACCTTAAAAGCAACGTTAAATAATCGTTAATCGGACACCTAAATCCAACACGAACGTCGTTGGGCTTCAAGTTTGGTGGCAATCATATCCAGGTCGACTTTAAATGCAGCCTTTTGTTTGGCAGGGAGGGAAGCAATTCAACGAGGGAAGTTATGGTATTTCCATTACATAATAACAAAATCCAACCAGTGGCGGACCCAAGATTTTTTTCCTGGGGGTGCGGAAATTTTTTAAAGATTTCAGACCTCTAGCTATATAAAAAAATCGGTTCATAGCGGGTCGGATCGGGTCGGGTCATGTAAAACAAGTAAACACAAACAAACAAAGTTTCATAGCGGGTCGAATCAGATCGGATCGGGTCCATTTCAGTTTTCAAACAATCAAACCCTAGTTCCTAACTTCCTATCGCATTAGCAAACAAAAAAGTATCAAAGTTCAAACCATCCTTACTTCTATTTCTCTTAATCATTAAATAAGAGAACAAAAAAACTTATCTAAAACATATCTTGGTCTTAAATTATTAGAAGAATCCGGCAAAAAAAAAAAGTAGTTCAACCCATTTGCTCTTGAGAAATCGCGGCATAACTTCCCTACTCATTGTTCCTTCCTAATCCTATCACATACAAAATAAACAAGGATCTTCAAGTGTTCAACCATAGCTCATGTTCCTTAATTTTCAATTTAAAATTTTGAATTTCAAGCCCTAGTAATTTTTATTTACCAACCAACAATCATATAATCAACAAAACCACCCAACTAAAGACTAGAACAACCCGAAAATACATAAAAACATATAAAATTTTAAACCTTTTTAACATATATATATATATATATATATATATATATATATATGTTTCTAGAATCATATAATCAATAAGAGATTAAGAAATAACAAACCCATCCTATAAAGACTAGAACAAACCCAAATTACCTCAAAACACATAAAAGTTTAAACTTTTTTAACCCATCCTAAAATTCTATTATCTCATTACTCTTGAACAAAATCGCATAAACATCAAAATAACAAAAAAAAAAAAAAAAACATGTACCTGTCTGGGGCGGCCTGAGTTAACCAGTTTGCAGTCGCCAAACGGAATTATGCTGTCGCTGGGCGCTGAAGTGAGGCAGAAGGATGGCGGGAGTCGCTGGCAAGTGGCAGTGATTTGGGTTTTTTTATTATGTGGACCGATTTTGTTTAACAAAACTAGTAGTCGGGTTGGGCTTGAATGGGTATTAAGTTATTGGGCTTGATGGATTGAATTTAAGTTTTATTAAAGGGGTTAGTGGGCTAACTTGTGTACATAATTTGATCGGGTTTCAATCCGTGTTCACAATTTTTTTTATATAAATTCCTAACATTTTTTTCTAAGGGGTGCGGACGAAAATTTCTAAGGGGTGCGGTCGGAATTTTCCAAGGGGTGCGGACGAAAATTTCCAAGGGGTGCGGTCGGGATTTTTCGCGAAAAATACCACTAATTTTTTTTTTTCAAGGGGTGCGGCCGCCCACCCACCTCATAAGGTGGGTACGCCCCTGAATCCAACCATATAAGTTGAAAAGCATAAAAATTCACAAAAAAGAAAAAAAAACTAACAGGAATAATTCGTAAATAGTAATAACATCTGTTATTTAGTTAGCAGGTTTTATTGAATTACATTAGGAGAGAGTCAGAGAGATAAACAAGTTTTTAAAAAAGTACCTACTTTGGTAAAAAAAAAAAAAAAGATTTTTAAGGCTAGTGGATACTATACAAGTCCGGTAAACCAGGTAAGCCCATTGGCGAAAGGTCATTCACGCCCTGCGAACACAGAGAGCGCTGATGACCCGACCCACCCACCATTCCAGGGAAATTCCAGGGAAAAGTCACCGCCTTAAGGCCCAACTGGAGCATAATGCAGCAAGTAGGACTTGAACAGCTAACCCACCTATTTTGATAAATACTTTTCAAGCTACACCTATTTGGTAAATAAGTTTTCCAAGAACACCCTTTTCGGAAAAAAAAAAAAAAAAAAAAAAAAAAACCCCTCAATATTGTATAACTATATCTAATTCTGATGGAATAAATTCTTTCTTCTGCAATACATCGTGTTTTGAAAATTACCTAATTAAAACAACGTTACATTGAAGTTGACTAACTGGAATAATTCCAAAACAAAGTTGCATGTAATATAAACTAAAAGACAAAGTTGCATTATTTAATTTCTTAAACTTTGTCTTCACAGAAACAACCAAGTGTGGACTCTTTTAGCATCTGCAACTGCAACAACAAGACCCCATTCATCACTTGTTCATCTTCAACTAATCTTCAACCCATTTAAGATTCTTAAAAGTTAAAAATGATATTTTGATATTAGGGGTTCTTCGTATAACGTTTCTTGATCACTTATACAACAACAAAGGGACTCAATTCTGGTTTGAAGATGTATGTAGTTGATAGCAGAATAGGAGCAATAGCATGCATGCTGCTTGCATTACTCTTCTTAGGAACATGGCCCGCTATTTTAACGTTGTTGGAACGACGTGGCAGGCTTCCTCAACACACTTATCTTGATTACACACTCACTAATCTTTTGGCTGCTGTCATTACTCATTATTGCATTTACATTTGGAGAATTTGGCCATACAAATGATGATAAGCCCAATTTTTTAGTCCAGCTTTCTCAGGTAAACTTCTTGCACACAAACTGTTTTCGACGAAATGCATCAATGAACCTTTGTTGCAGGATAATTGGTCAAGCGTTCTGTTTGCAATTGCGGGTGGGGTGGTCTTGAGTCTGGGAAATCTGTCAACGCAGTATGCGTGGGCATTTGTCGGTTTATCTGTAACCGAGGTGATCACCTCAAGTATTACTGTTGTTATAGGTATTATCTTCATCGTCTCTACATAAACACGTAAAAAAGCTGTTCTAAAACATATTTGGGATTGTGATGTTGGCCTTTTTCGTGCTGCGGTAGGTACAACTTTGAATTACTTTTTAGACGACAAGATCAACAGAGCGGATATACTGTTCCCAGGGGTTGCGTGTTTCTTGATTGCGGTTTGTCTTGGTTCTTTTGTGCATGCATCCAACGCCAAAGATAATCAAGAAAAGCTTGAAAGATTAGGCGCGAGTGAAAAAGGGTATATTTTGTTTCTTTGAATACTATTTCTTTACCAACTTTTCAACTCTCATTTTGGTATTCTAATGACATTATTACATAATACTTGACAGAGTTATTAGTAGTGGATCAAGCCTGAATTCAAGTAAGAGCACTTGGTCCTTTTTGATTAAATTGAAAATGTTAAGTTTTTAGCTTTCGAACGTTTGTTTATGCTTTCTTTTTTATTAAAAAAAAAAGATTTCGAGAATGGAAGTGGTAAAGTCGAGAAAGCCAAAGCAGGGAGTGCAAATTTTCTTATTGACCTCGAAAGCAGAAGAGCAATCAAGGTTATGCACCACACAATACAGTATAACATTATATTATAACAATTATATATTTCTATAAGTTAAACGTCTTAGGCGGCTGTAATCGTTTTAAGGTTGTTTACATACGAATGTTGTGCTAAACATGTTACATCTTGTGGGGATTTCAGGTGTTTGGAAACAACACTTTGATTGGTTTAGCCATATGTTTCTTTGCGGGAATTTGTTTCTCACTTTTCTCGCCGGCTTTTAATCTTGCAACCAATGACCAATGGAATACATTGGATGATGGTGTCCGTCACTTAAGTGTCTACACAGCTTTTTTCTACTTCTCGTGCTCGTGTTTTATGATTGCCATAATCTTGAACGTTACACTCCTTTACCGCCCAGTGTTCAACTTGCCCCGATCTTCGATCAGGGCGTATTTGAACGACTGGGACGGTAGAGGTTAGGCGTTTTTGGCTGGTCTTTTGTGCGGTTTTGGGAATGGTCTCGAGTTTATGGGAGGCCAGGCTGCTGGTTATGCTGCAGCTGATTCTGTTGAGGTGAGTTCTTTAAATATATAATTAAACTGTTAAACACCAATTTAAAAAATGGCTACAAAATATGATTTTTGAAAATTTTTAATTTTATAGCCAGTCTTGTTTATTACCAATAATGAAATTAGACAAGCCTTTTTATGATCTTGTTGTGAACTCATATCAGGCACTTCCACTTGTAAGTACCTTTTGGGGTGTGCTCATTTTTGCCGAATACCGCAAATCATCAAGAAGAACGTATGTGCTTCTCGCTGGCATGCTATCCATGTTTATCGTGGCTGTTGGAGTTTTAATGGCGTCATCTGGACGCCGAAAACATTAACCACGCTACCTTAAAATTATCAAAAGGCAAAAATGTTAACGCTGCTAGTTCAGTCACTGTATAATCAAACATTGTATAGGAAGAAATTATGTAATATAACATTTTACCACCTATGTTGTTGGAGTTCTAGTCGGATCCATTGTCCCCACCGCCCCCACCCACCAGCATTTTGAGTCACCGTGTGGCCAATTTCTAATGCCATAAGTCATTATGTTACGTGGACCAATCGGATTCACTGGCCAAAAGCGAATAGAGAAAAACTATAAGAAACTTAAAGAGATATCATCATATTCAATAAATCCTACCAATATCAAAGCTAAGGTAGGGTTTAAGGAGGGTAATATGTAGACAACCTTACCTCTATGAGGCTTCTTCTAATGAGACCCTCGGCTCAATAGTAGTTTTGCACCAAGCCTTGGACATAATGCACATAACACTCGGCAATTGGGACAAATGCCGATTAGTGCATGTACTCTTTGTCTTTCAGCTATCAACGCCACCACATGATGCATGATTAATAATCCGCTGCTTTTAACGTTATTTTCACAAAATTAGTAAAATAACTGTTATGAAACACAAAATCCATATCTTATAAACCCAAACCAAAGATTGCATAACCCTAAACTGTCAAGATCAATACAACATACCAAAGAATAAACAATACAATCAAAAACTAGACCACACTATCACCACCAAACTGATGATCTCTAAACAACATATGAAACAAATTAGGTTTTCATCACAACGAAGAAGAACATGAAAACCCTAGACAACTCTTGAAGCTTTGAAAGAGGCTGCTAGTGCAACAATATACACTCTAGATCCGACCCAACATCATTATATTTCCAAGCCAATCAGTAAGCCTAGTCTCTGTTCCAGACTCCAAATCAGCCCAGCTATGTTCCAGACTTCTTAAACATACAAAACAATTAAAACACAAAATATTAGATCAATCGTATATACATGTTAGGATATGAAAAATGACAATATTATTTTCAACAACTTGAACATAATTATATATACAGGGGAAAGTTCTTGTACAAATAATCTTAACATACTAAACATACAAATTGAAGGAAAACTCAAAAAGACAAGGTGGCATTTTTGCAATTATCTATAACTATCAAAGTTCCTCTACAAATGTATCTAAAAAACCTAAAAAAACCTAACCCGCCCCCCCCCCCCTCCCCCGAAAAGCCTAAACCCCCCTCCCCCACCCCCCAAAAACCTAACCCCCCCCCCCCCCCCCCCACCCCACCCAAGCTAAAATGCTAAAAACGAAACCCCCAAAAAAGCTAAAAAATCTATAAAAAAAAAAAAAAAACACACAAAATAATTTTTTTTATTTTTTATAAAAAAATCGCTACTTTTAGTAGCAAAAAAAAAATTTGTAACAAAATGTAGCGATTTTTTATAAAAAATATTAAAAAAAATTGTGTTTTTTAGGTATTTTTGGTTGAGTTCACATTTGTATAGTAACTTTGATAGTTGGTGGTAATTACAAAAATGTTACCTTGTCTTTTTTACTTTTCCTTCAATTTGTATGTTTAGTATGTTAAGTTTATTTGTATTTGATTTTTTGCCATTATATATAACCTGTGTTGATATTGAATTGAAAATATGCATATATTTCAACAATAACGTTAAAATTAGTGCAATTTGATGTTCGGATAAATTTTTCTGCATAATTTCATTTAGAGAAGAACAATAACTTAAATAGGATTGCAAGTTCAACTACCACTACTAGAACATGGTTTGATCATGAGAAGAAATAACCACCAAACATGAGAGAACATGAAAATAGATTTAATTGTCACATTAAATAGTTTATAAAATTTTTGTTTTTATGAAAAAAAAATTATAAAACCCTAATGTAGGGTCCATTTGATATAAAAATAAAGGATAAAACTTTTAATTCACTCTTTGAGTAAATAAGGTAAAATGATCAAAATACCCTTATGTAGGGTCCATTTGGTCAGACTTAACTGTAAAAATTAACCAAGTTAGGGCCAAATGATATACCGTGCAAGAGTTTGCATGCATTGAGTACATTTTTTGTAATTTTTTCTAACAAAGGATATAGTTTGCAATCTGGTGTGAACATAAAAGATGATTTTTGTAATTTACTCTCAACATAATGATTATTTTATGCAGAACACAACTACGAAAAAGAACCACACATTAAGGAGCTGTGAAACCAGGTTTGTTCTTCACTTGCCTTATAATCATATGTCAATTCTGGTAATTTTTTATATTGGATAGGTCAAACAGGTAAAACAAAGGTAATTTTAAAATTGATTAACCCGAAATAATAATAAGCGAGTCAAGACTTCTATAAAAATTTATCAGAAATCAATTTTGGAAATAATATATAATAAGACAAAATAGTTAGTAGTTAAAATTGTAAATGGAAGAAAGAGAAAGAAATTATATAAAAAAAAGAATATAGAGATAGGGATGAGGAATAATAAGTTAAATTATATGGATGGAGATGGGTAACCTACTATGAATGCTCTTAGTTGTCCATTTTATAGTAATATTAATATGATATGATATGATATGATATAATTTGTTGTAATATGATATGATACGATGCGATATGATATGATATGATATGATATCTATACAATTTATTTAAACAAATTATCGGAAATTTAAGTTTGCTAATTTTGGTTTTAGAGTTTCTGCAAGTAGCGATTCTGGTTAGAAGATGTATGTAGTGGAAAGCAGAGGGGGAGCGATCGCATGCATGATGCTTTCGCTACTCTTTTTAGGAACGGCCCGCCATTTTAACGTTGTTGGAACGACGTGGCAGGCTTCCTCAACACACTTATCTTGATTACACAGTCACCAATCTTCTGGCTGCTGTCATAATTGCTTTTACATTTGGAGAATTTGGCCATACTAATGATGATAAGCCCAATTTTCTAGTCCAGCTTAATCAGGTAAACTCCATGCACACAACCCGTTCGACGACATGCATCAATGAACACTATTTTCTTTGTTGCAGAATAATTGGCCTAGCGTTCTGTTTGCGATGGCGGGTGGGGTGGTTTTAAGTCTGGGAAATCTGTCAACGCAATATGCTTTGGCGTTTGTTGGTTTATCGGTAACCGAGGTGATCACCTCAAGTATTACTGTTGCTATAGGTATCATGTTCATCATCTCTACGTAAACAAAGATATGAAGATTGTTTTAAAACATGGAGTAAAATGTCATTTTCGTGCCTGAGGTTTGGCCAGTTTTGCGACTTTCGTCCAAAGGTTTGTTTTTCCGCATCTGGATCCAAAAGGTTTGAAATCTTGCTAGTTTTATCCGGCTCGTAAACTCCATCCATTTTTCTCCGTTAAGTCACAATGGTATTTCCGTCTTTTTTGTTAACTTAAAGGGCAATTCGGTCTTTTTCCATAAAGTGAAAAAGACCGAATTGTCCTTTAAGTTAGCAAAAAAGACGGATATACCCATGACCTAACTGAGAAAATGGACGGAGTTAACGAGCCGGATGAAAATGGCAAGATTTTAAACCTTTTGGATCCATATGCGAAATACATGCCTTTGAACGTAAGTCCCAAAACTAGCCAAACCTCAAGGACGAAAATGACATTTATGCTCTAAAACATTTGTGGGATTGTGATGTTGATCTTTGTCGTGATTGGATAGGTACAACTTTCAACTATTTTTTAGACGACAAGATCAACAGAGCCGAGATACTGTTCCCTGGCGTTGCGTGTTTCTTGATTGCGGTTTGTTTTGGTTCTTTTGTGCATGCATCCAACGCCAAAGATAATCAAGCGAAGCTTGAAGGATCAGGAGTTTCTCGCGTGGGTGAAAAAGGGTATATTTTGTTTCTTTAAATATTCCACGAACCAAACGCACCCTTAGTTTGGAATTCTAATGAGATTATTATTGATACTTGACAGAAAAATTAGTAATGGATCAAACCCGAATACAAGTAAGAACATTTTGACACTTTTTTAATTCAAAAGGTTAAATTTCAAAGTTTAAACATGGAGTAAAATCGTCGAGAAGAACATACGTGCTTCTCGCTGGCATGCTATCCATGTTTATCGTGGCTGTTGGAGTTTTAATGGCATCATCGGGCCACCGAAAACATTAAACGCATTACCTTAATATTATCAAAAGGCAAAGATGTTAGCACTGCAAGTTCACTGTCACTGTATAATGTATAATCAACATTGTACAAGGAAAAACAAACAGATTTGATTACAAAGGCACAAAGCTTATAAGAATTTATTGGTATGGTATCAAATACACCAACAATAGTCCCAAGTTATTTTTATAAACTGAGTGGTCATTTGATTGGCCTGGTATACGTCTTCAGTTATCTTTTTTTCATTTTGAACAGCAACCGCTGTATATCTATATATAGAGAGCCAGCAAGCCGTTGGAATAAGGATGAGCAAATCGTTCCCGGTACCGGTACCGAATTTACCGAACCGGGTACTTTTTCGGTACCGGTTTGGTACCGACTTTTAGCATTTTCGGTACCGGTATTTACCGGTTTTTACCCTCAAATACCGGTATCGTACCGGTACCGAACCAGTACCGAACCGGGTATATTCGGTACCGGTACTCACTTTTGGGAATTTTCGGTACCGGTTCTTTCGGTACCGGACGGTACCGAGCTCATCCCTACGCTGGAAAGCTTACACCCTGAAAGAAAAGGAAATGGAAATTACAACATATGCGACACGTTAAAGTCTATCCAATTCTCCCAAGAAATCTTAGGGAGGTTGGACCTACTGCTAATCCGAACAAACGAGTCATCTTTGATCCCCTCCAATGAGTCTCGGGTCGACGTATACTTTCCCTCAAACACTTTATCGTTTCTCGCTTTCCAGATTCTCCACACCGTGGTAATGGCAACCATAGAAACCAATTGTTTCCAGGTTTTCGAACTCGGGCTTTCCGCTAACGACTCAAAAATATCCTTCAGAGAACTTGATTCTTCACCCACTTGTGTTGATAAGTTATCCACCGTCTTCTTCTCTATAATTACACTAAAAATAAAATTACTATTTTCTCTCATTTTCAATTAAATTATATTTTTTATACCTTTATCATTGTATTTTCTGTCTATCTACTCACAATTACTTTCTAAAAAATATTTAAAAACTAGATGGGTAAACAAAGTTTTTTATATTTACAACAAACAGTGACATTTTCTCTCTCCTCCTCTCACAACCCTTCATAACCACTATTTATAATATGGAGGAGCCTCTCAAGAATCTCCTTTTCAATTAAATTATATTTTTTATACCTTTATCATTGTATTTTCTGTCTATCTACTCACAATTACTTTCTAAAAAATATTTAAAAACTAGATGGGTAAACGAAGTTTTTTATATTTACAGACAAACAGTGACATTTTCTCTCTCCTCCTCTCAGAACCCTTCATAACCACTATTTATAATATGGAGGAGCCTCTCAAGAAATTTGGTGGACATGATAAGAATGCTATTAGACTATCTCCAGTGCTACGTATGCCCTTACACGCCCTTAGCTGCCACGTCATATCCTTACAAATCCTTAAAACCCCTTATTTCATCCCCAACCCTACAAATTATCAGACCTTGAATTATTTTGTGAAAAACTATGTTTACAATGGAGATACAACATGCCTTATATTGGCGATGGTGATACATGGAAAGGAGAAATTACAGGATACGATTACGGAAAGTAAATAACAACTTTGACTATACAATAAATTTGAATTTTAAACTTGCGTTAATTTGGTATCCGTAATACGCCCCCGCAAGATGGAGGCTCCATTGGAGACTCCAATCTTGGAGCGGATATGCAGAAAGGGAGCTCGGCTTAGCGGCTTGGTTAGCATGTCTGCAAGTTGGTCCTTAGAGTTGACATGTAGCACACGTAATAAACCCGTAGAAACTTGTTCACGAACAAAATGGTAATCGAGCGCCACATGTTTCATCCGGGAATCGTAGACCGGATTTGCACATAAGTAATTTGCACCCGTGTTATCACAAAATAGTGTTGGCGGTTGGTCGATGTGGATCCCAAGTTCGGTTAGCAGGTTTTTTACCCACAAAATTTCAGCCGCTGCGTTGGCTAAGGCTTTGTACTCGGCTTCGGTTGAGGAACGAGAGACGGATTTCTGCCTACTTGATCGCCATGATATAATATTTGAACCCAAGTATAATAGATATGCAGTAGTGGATCTACCCGAATCACTAATACCACCCCAGTCAGAGTCGGAGAAAGCGGAGAGTGTGAGAGGACATCGACGGTTAAAAAAGAGGCCATAATGCACGGTACCTTTTAGATAGCGTAGGACACGCTTGAGAGCTTGCCAGTGAGCTTGTTTCGGGGAGTGCATGAATTGGGATAGTTTGTTAATGGCAAAGGAGATATCGGGGCGGGTGAAGGCAAGCTATTGCAAAGAGCCTACAAGTTGACGATAGGGAGTAGCATCAACTGAAGGTGAAGGATCATTGGGAGAGAGAGTATCGGAAGAGCTAAGGGGTGTCGTGACATCCTTAGCTCCGTCCATGTGAAATTGTGTCAAGATATCTTGAATATAACGATGCTGAGATAAGAAGAGACCCGAAACTGTGGGAATAACTTCAATACCAAGGAAGTGATGGAGATTTCCAAGGTCCTTGACAGAGAATTTTTTGCCAATGGTGGTGATAAAGTGCTCAAGGAATGCATTGTTGTTACCGGTTAGAACGATATCGTCGACATAAACCATGAAGTAACAAGTGACGTCATTGCGTTGGTAGATAAACAAGGAAGGATCAGCTAGGGATTTTCGGAAACCGAACTGGATGAGGAAGTTGGTGAGCTCTATATACCAAGCACGTGGTGCTTGTTTGAGGCCGTAAAGAGATTTTCGAAGTTTACAAACGTGATTAGGAAACTGCGGATGAACGAAGCCCGGGGGTTGGTGCATGTAAACTTCCTCATGTAAAGTCCCGTGTAGAAAGGCATTGTTGACGTCAAGTTGACGCAAAGGCCAATCCCTTGAGAGAGCAATCGAGATGATAGTGCGAATGGTAACCGGCTTGGTTACCGGGCTGAAGGTGTCAAAATAATCTTTTCCATATTGTTGATGGAAGCCTTTTGCAACGAGGCGAGCTTTATATTTAGACACCGAGCCGTCTGGGTTTCGTTTCACTCGAAAAACCCATTTGCAACCAATGGGTGTATGAGATGATGGTGGAACAAGATCCCATGTTTGGTTATGAAGTAAGGCATTGAATTCAGAGTCCATGGCGCTACGCCATTTCGGATCCTTTGATGCTTGAGCATGGGTTGTAGGTTCAATGGTGGATGGTATAGGATGTAGAGTAGTGGAGTTGATGTAGGTGGAGTTGTAAAATTTCGGGTTGGGTTTGCGAGTTCTGGGCGGTAATTGAGGAGGTGAGGGGTTCGTATCTGTTTGAGGAGAAGGTGGAGCGGTGTTGGAGGTGGATGGGGAGGCAGGAGAGGATGAAGTGGAAGTTGAGGGTGACGGGTTTTGTGGGATGGATGAGTCAAAAGAAGAATCAGTATCGTTGGGTGCATTTGATGTAAATTGTTGTGTAGGAGATGTGGGAAGGTTTATTGGTTGCATGGTGTGCATGGGGGGAAGGGAGGTGACGATTGGTGGAGTAGAAATTAATGGGCATGTGGATGGTGTGGCAGTAGGAGAATTGAGATTGGAGTTGGGAATATTTTTTGTGGGTGGAATATTGAGGAATTCTTCAGCTGAGATAATGGAGCCAGTAGGATCCATGGTTGATTTATAGGGGTAAATTCCTTCAATGAATTCGACATGTCGCGAATGATAGAGGCGATGTGAGCGCGGATCGTAGCATTTATATGCTGATTTTGATGAGGAATAACCCAAGAAGATGCATTGTGTAGAACGAAGGTGAAGTTTGGAGGTTGTGTAGGGGCGCAACCAAGGATAACACAAGCACCCGAATGGTTTTAACTTAGAGTAGATAGGTGCGCGACCATACAATCGTTCAAAGGGAGATTTTGATTCAAGGATTGGAGTCGGTAATCGATTTATTAAATAGACCGCCGTTTGAAACGCATGAGACCAAAAATGACTAGGTAGATTGGCGTGATGAAGAAGAGAAAGACCTGTTTCGACAATGTGTCGATGTCGGCATTCAGCAACGCCGTTTTGTTCGGGAGTGTGGGGTGGGGTGGTGAAGTGAGAGATGCCATGGGACTGAAAGTATGGGATGAGTCCGATGTATTCACCACCATTGTCGGAAAACACGGATATAAGTGGGGTTTGATAAAAAATTTCGACTAAGTTTTTGAATTGTGGAAACAAGGTTGCGAGATCAGATTTTTTTTTCATTGGATACAACCAAGTATACTTTGAGTAAAAGTCCACAAAAATTACATAATAAGCATAACCATCATTTGATTTTTGAACTGGTCCCCATACATCAGAGTAGACAAGTTGCAAAGGTTTAGTTGCACTAAAAGAGTTTGAACCAAAAGGTTGTTTTCGACTTTTATTCAATGAACAGGAAGTACAATGAAAGGGAAATTGAAACAATTTATTAGAATTATGTCCTAAAGTCCGAAGTAGAGCTTTGAAGACTTTGAGATTCGGATGTCCTAACTTATGGTGCCAAGAGTGAAGAGAAGTGACTGATGTGGAGTTTAGTTGCATGTTGGATTGTAGAGAATGGGCCGCAGCATAGTAGACATCATTGGCGTTGATTCCCCGCATGAGATGCGCCCCCGTGCGAAGATCCTTAACCAAAAAATGATACGGAAAAAATTCGACAGAAACATTGTTAGTTTTACACAACTTTGCAACTGAAATAAGTTTATTGCGAAGATTAGGAACATATAAAACATTATTTAGATGTAAGGAACGAGTGGAAGTGGGAATGTGTGTGTGACCAATATGAGATATGGGAAGAGTTTTACCGTCTCCTAACACAATCTCATCGGGTCCTCCGTACTCCGAGAGGGTATGTAGTGGTGATTGAACCGGGGGATGTGCATGGTCAGACGCACCGGTGTCGAACATCCATGGTTGAAAAGCACCTGTGGGATTAGCCGCGGTTGTGTTAACAACCGGGTTATTGGCTTGTGTGGGCATGATGGAGATGTTATTCTCACGAAGGAATCGACTCAATTTCCTGCATTCTTTTGTGTCATGCCCCGGGATGGAGCAGTACTGACAAAATGCTGAAACACGTGAACCACGGGTATTGTTGTTATAGTTGGAAGGATTACCTTGGTACCTGTTTGGTTTCGGGCCATTATGGTAGGTTCGATTGTTGACGCGGTTCTCGGAGGAATACCGAGGAGGAGGGCGATTGAACTGCCTTTGGGTGTTGTTAATCGTTGCGATGGCGATAGATGGCTCGGTTGCTTTGAGAGATCTTTCAAAGTCCACTAACTTATCAAAAAGTTCATGAAACGAGATGGACGTGTTGCTGACCCTGAAGGCTGTTGTGGCATGTGAATATTCATCTCCAAGTTGATTGATGATGTGAACAATCAGATCATCATCATGGACCGGATTTTGAACAAGAGCAAGTTCATCCGCAATAGCTTTCATCTCGTGTAGGTACTCGGTAATGGTGCGGCTTCCTTTTGGATTTTTGGCGAGACGTGATTTCAACGAGATAACTCGAGATCTCGAGGCGCTTGCATAGCTTGCATTCAGTTGATCCCAGGCTTGTCGAGAGGTCTCTGCAGAGGAGACGAGTGGCTGGATCGTGTCGGATAAACTGCCAAGAATGGCGCTGATAATGATTTGGTCCTGGCGGAACCAGAGCGTATACTCCGGATTCGGTTTTGTAACATCATTGTTGATGGTTTTAGGCGGGGGTGCAGTCTTTCCTTGGACGAATTTGTCAAGGTCAAGGCCAATGAGAGTCGATAAAACTTGTTTTCGCCAACTCGGAAAGTTCGTAGAGGTGAGTTTGATGGGGAAGTGTGTACCAGCAGTGAGTTGGATGACAGTAGAGGTTGCCATTGATGGTAGGGTTGAAAAGAAAAAAAAAGGATAGAGGATGAAGGATCGTGTGGCTCAGAGGAGCTTTGAGAGCTCTGATACCATATCAGACCTTGAATTATTTTGTGAAAAACTATGTTTACAATGGAGATACAACATGCCTTATATTGGCGATGGTGATACATGGAAAGGAGAAATTACAGGATACGATTACGGAAAGTAAATAACAACTTTGACTATACAATAAATTTGAATTTTAAACTTGCGTTAATTTGGTATCCGTAATACAAATATCCTTACCCTTTTTAATCTCCATCTCATTACTTACCCACTACACACAATATTAAAATAAAGGGAAAATTACGAAAATGTCTCTTGACCAAGTGCATTTTCAAAATTGGCACCTTCCTGCGTCCTTGGAAGGTCCTCCCAGCTTCGGAAGCGTCCGCCTTTCGCGTTTAAGCGTCCGCCAGTCTGTTGAAGCGTCTGTTCCCTTTCAAGCGACACGTGTCCGATGTTGAAGCGTCCGCCATTCACGTTAAAGCGTCGGCCAGGCATCGAAATTGCGTCAGTCACCGACGCATGATAACCATAATTTTTTTAATGCGTCCATGTGTACGTTTCCGAGGCCTGGCCGACGTTTCCGAATCCTGGCCGACGCTTCCGAGGCCTGGACGACGCTTCCGAGGCATGGACGACGCTTCCGAGGCTTTACCTCGACGCTCCCCGATGCTTGACCGACGCTTCCCGACGCTCCACGATGCTTGGCCGACGCTTCCCGACGCTTCCGTAAAAAAAAGCCGTTTAACATTTACCGTTGCACACATTTACCCCACTATATAACCCGTTCACATATCACTTATCAAAAACACCCGCCGTTTTACGGAAGCAAACAAAAAAAAATCAGCAGCCGTTTCACTAGAAAAATCCGATGCCGTCAACGACCCGACAATGGCCACCTCCTGACGTTGAAGATATTGCTCTGTGCGAAGCATGGGAGCAGGCAATGATCGATCCTCCACCTCGGGGACACGGTGGGCTCTGGGTCCGTGTTCAACAAAATTTCGCCCAACTACGTGGTCCGGAACACAACCAGGCCGTTGACGCACTATCCTCCAGGTTCCGTGTGCTGCGGTTGGAATGTGAGAGATTTGATCGATATTTCAAGAAAGTGGAGACAGAAATGCCGGACCTTGGTGAGGACGATTAGAAGGAGGTGGCCCTCATCAACTACCGCCATGAAGAGAGACATGATTTCAAACATGTCTCGAAGTGGGAAGCTATTAGGATATGGTTTTAGATAATATTGTAATATTGTGTTGTTTGGTTTTTTTTTTTTGTTTTTTTTTTTGTTATGTTTTTAATGTTTAATATAAAATTTTTAACTAAAAAATAACATGTTTTATATCGTTTAAAATTTGCTCCGTTAACATAGATATAGTTTAATTTTTATAAAGAGCATGCACATGATCCCATGTTAGAAAAATGTTTATAAGTTATAAAAAAAAAAAAAAAATTGGACAAAGACACGGAATATGCATCGTTGGCCGACGCTTAAGAAGCTTCGCGGACGAAGCTTCGCGGACGCATTGCGCCTGAGGCGGACGCTTCAACATCGGACACGTGTCGCTTGAAAGGAAACGGACGCTTCAAGTGAAAGGCGGACGCTTTAACGTGAATGGCGGACGCTTCAACAACGGACACGTGTCGCTTGAATGGAAACAGACGCTTCAACGGACAGGCGGACGCTTCAACGTGATAGGCGGACGCTTCCGAGGCTGGGAGGACCTTCCAAGGACGCAGGAAGTAGAGGTGCACAAACCGGTTAATTTTAATAACCGGATCGGTTAACCAGTTATACCGGTTAATTTGACCTTTTGACTTTAACCGGTTAATGCTTTAACCGGTTATTACTTTAACCGGTTCGGTTAATTAACCGGTTATTTTCGGTTATTAACCGGTTTTTTGCCTTTTTTTTGAATTTTTCGGTTATTTTTTCGGTTAACCAGTCTATCGGTTAAAAAACCGGTTTAAAAAAACCGGTTAATAACCGGTTATTATACTAAACACTTATAACCGGTTACTAACCTACGGTTAAATAACCTATTGAACCGGTTATTCCTAAATCAGTTATTAACCGGTTACTGTTTCGGTTAATAACCGGTTACGGTTAATTAACCGGTTATTTTGTGCACCTCTAGCAGGAAGGTGACAATTTTGCAAATCCACTTGGTCAAGAGACATTTTCGTAATTTTCCCTAAAATAAAACATTTTGTTCTTTTACTTTGGGCCCACTCACTTACATAAGCAAACCATTGACAAAATCTCACAATGCTTCTAAGGGCTTGTAAGGGCCTTCAAGGGCATCCCTCCAATGGATGCATTGGAGATAGTGTTAGAACCCATATCTCATTTATCTTAGGTCCTTAAGATTCATTTTGGACCTTTCTTATCTCAAAGCTTTTCTTCAAGAAGAATGCAAACGCATTAACTAATAATTATATGATATGTATGATTAATTATTTGTCTTTAGAAGAAAACCACTTTTGTTACTAGAATTTTTAACAAATTCTAATTTATCTCCAACAATGATAAAAAGAAGCTAAAGTAGCTAACTTGGAAGAACACTAGCATCTTTTTTAATGAAAAAATATACTTAAATACCATTTATCTAAAGCAATTCATGGAATGAAATCTCATATTCCATTTGACTGACTTTTGTATCATCCAGGTAGGTATCATCCAGGTTTATTGAGGTCCCAACTCCCTTGATATCGAAATCTTTTTAGTTGTTACCTTGTAGAGGGTTGTTTACGGTTCGCTTAGGTTGTTTTTGGCGAAATTGTTGGCCAAACTGCTAACTATGGTTTCAGGAAACGACAACAAGTTTGATTGGATGGGTTAGCTTGACCTGCCAATTTTACTAGATTTAACGATTCAGTTTGGGTGGTTTGACCATATGAACTGACCTTTTTTTCCAAAATCATTAGTTAGTTTTCAAATTGTGAAAAAGCTAAAAATGATTTATGATTATAATACGTATGCATAACTATATATTTCAAAAATAAAAACAAACATATAAAAATGGTTCATGATTTAATGATTTATTATAATAAATATGTATAAACTATATATCAAACAGCCCCTGTTACCTTGTTACATGTTGATGAAAGTATGAGTATCAATATATGATATTTGTCTGGCTTACATATCTTTACTATTTTTTTCTTTTAAAAATTATATCATTTTTAACTTTATTTGTCTCTGGTTCTCTTCTTTTTTTCTTTTCTTTTTTATTTCTTTATTTTTTCTATTCTTTTTTATTTCTTTCTTGTTATGAATCATTGTAAGCAGACAAAATTATCTCACATTCCAAATAGTAGTTTTATTGTATATATATGTATGCATATGGATCGATCATTTGGTGTAGAAAAAAGAAGAAAATTCTTTGCAAACATTTTGTATTTTATTGAGCAAAATATCTAGCCAACTTTCATACAACCTGTTGAGGAGACGTGTTCATCTATAGCAGGTGTGAGGGATGTGAATGAGCCCTTTGTTTGATCAGTTGTACAAAAGAGTAGTTCTATGTTTCACATTAGTTTTATAACACGTTATCAGCACGAACGCTCAAAGTAAGTTTTTCATATTTATATTTATATCTATATATATAATATGAGTTCTATTATGAGTTAAAATCAGTGCAGGAGACCTCATACTATGAATATATAATAACTATGGGACTACTAACAATCTAAATCAGTGCAGAGGACCTCATACTATGGATATATAATAACTTTGGGACTACTAACAATCTAAATTTCTTTTATGCACCTAACATTTACATTCTTGTTATCTAACATTTATTTATGCACCTAACATTTACATTTATGTTATCTAACATTTATTTATGCACCTAACATTTATATTTATGTTATCTAACATTTATTTATAAAATCTAATGTTTAATAACGTTTATTTATTTATTATTGTGCATACTAATTATATATATATATATATATATATATATATATATATATCCGTAAAAATGGCTATGCATATTTTACTATAAAATTACCAATTATTAATATCATCATTGTTGTTATCAGAACCATTTAGCAGTGATAATCAGCACGTTACCCACGATACCTACCAAAACTAATATTAGTTTAAACATTTTGTTTGTTACCGAAATTTTCAAACCTAATACAGTAAAACTATTTTCAAGGTGTATCATTGAAGCCTTAACCAAGCGTATTGTGTAAGCTTAATTTGTATCTATATAAGTAACCCACCACTCATGTAAATCCTCAAACCAACTGAACTTCTGATATAGTTCGACACATACCCAAAACAACTCATACTCAAATTCTATTTTGAACTCAAACAAAGCCCAATATTACTATCATGAATCTTCGGTTTTCTACTCATGCACACGCTGAATCTTCAAACGCAGCAGAAATTCGTGCCCAGATCGAAGTCCATAAATTTCTTCAGTTTGGGGATGTACGCACCCATACGAAATGTCTAACCCTCAGGAGGCTTAATGTTAATACTATTAATAGTATCGACTGGAACATAACGGGAATACTAGACATAGATGATCGACTGACGAGGTTACTACCAATTGGTTCACCATGGCGTCGTTTTTTTGACATCTTAGAACCTTCATACGATGAACTTGTATATGAGTTCTGGTCTATTTTTCATTTCACACGAAATAAAGACCTATCTGAGCCCTCTATCGATTTTAGACTCGGTAGAGAAACTTTTAAATTATCATTATCTGAGTTCGCAGTACATTTAGGTATTTATACAGAAGAAGAGGTTAGATCACCTATATTTATAAACGCCTTAACCGAATATCCTGATCGCATACAAGATTATTGGTCTACACTTACACCAGCAGTGTGGAGTAAAAATAATAATTCAAGAACATTTAGAGATCCTCTTTATCAATATATGCACCGTGTTCTAGCCAACACGATCAGGGGGCGCACGTCTAATCTACACAGGGTTAGTGGTACCGATCTCTTCCACTTATACAGTATATTCGAGTCAGTCCATTGTAATATTGCTTACTCTCTTGCTATGTACTTTGAGCAATACCAAACTCGTCCCCCGAAAAAACCTTATGGGAGGATCATACATAACAAGAATAGCCAAATCTCTAGGTGTCATAAACGATCAGATTATTCAAGGATTATCCCCACCACGATTACCTGGAGTGGTAAATTTTAACAATATCGAGATAATACCTATTGATATTCCTACACAAACACGATTGTTCCAATCTGAGGCAGCACCGGTTATCCCAGAAAATACATCACAAAATCTACAACAATTATTGTTGCAGTTTCCTCAACCATCTTTTTATCAGTTTGATTTGTTGTCTCAACAACAGCTAACACCACCCGTGTTTGAACATATTTCAACTAACACATCTCAAACACAGCATACTCAACCACAAACACCAAGCATCTATCAGGCACTTTCACCTTTACCTTTTGGGCAAGGAGAAATGATGCAACAATCCATATTTAATGATGCCATGACATTCCAAGAGTTGTTAGCACCAGAACAACTCATGTCACCACTATTACAGCAACAATCTTCACAACATCCGGAGCAACAACAACCGTCAATTGTTGAAGCCGGACCAAGTACGGTGACTCTAATAAATCCATCTTTAGATCCAATGAAGGTTGCTAAACTAATAAAAAAGAACCGGAAAATGTCCAGACAAATAGAGTGGTTGACGAAAAAGAATGAGTGGCAGGAAGAAAGGCTAAGACAAGTAGCTAGTATTATCTCAAAACAATTTACTCCGCCACCTCCATCACCTCATGATTCTGATTCTGATTTTGATTACAATTAAGTTCAGTTGTATACACAGACAGAGGTCTGCAAACATAACAATATACTAGAATCATTTTACTACGATTCAATTATTTTAATATATCTATACTAGTATTTGGGAAATACGTACAAACTAAAAGACTTACTTGCTATAGCTGAAACTAAACCATTCGTAAGTCTGTGAATAAGCATAAATTAAAGGCTACATATCTGGATAAGTAGCCATATGAATTGAAACATGTTTACATACAACATTGATATGGAAGATAACACGAGCATTGTCATCCCAACAGCAACTCCCATCACCGTTAGATGGATCCCACCACCATATTAATAATTATGTGACTGAATTATTTTGCACTACGGAACGAATATATATTTGTATTCAAGTGTATGGATTCTTGTGATGAATCATCATAGAGAGTTGGCTATAACTGTAAACTCTCTTTGGAAAGTTAGAAAACTGTCAGGTTGATTTGATTCATAAAATCAAGTTTATATTTACAAAATATAAGTGACTTTGACAGTATAACCTTAATATGTAACGTAGTTGCATAAAATACCTATTAAATTGTAAATACGAAGCATGATTCTAAATTATCAATGATCATTGGAACAAGTATTATTATTGAAACATTTACTCCCCATTACATTTTTTTTAGAAACCAAATATTTATCATCTTTGGGTGTGCGATATATATACTATATATACTGAAATTGTTACAACACAACGCACAAAGATGAGATTTAATGACATGTTGGGAATAACATGTCATTAAATCTCATCTTTGTGCGTTGTGTTGTAACAATTTCAGTATATATAGTATATATATCGCACACCCAAAGATGATAAATATTTGGTTTCTAAAAAAATGTAATGGGGAGTAAATGTTTCAATAATAATACTTGTTCCAATGATCATTGATAATTTAGAATTTATCAAAAATAAATTTTCCAGAATAATATTCTTGCTATATTAGCTAAGCCATATGTGCAAACTTCAAGTTGCGAATTGATAACCATTTAGACAATGCATCGATTTAAATACTAAATGGTATCATGCTAGGATATGTGTATCATTTAATCCTTTTTAGGATCATCATATGATATGTGAATCCTTTTCATCATAGTATATCCTTGATGGCTTAATCTGTCATGCCATAAGTTTAATATCATCATATCCTTGATGGCTTAATCTGTCATGCCATAAGTTTAATATCATCATATCCTTCTATGACTGTCATATGTGCATGAGGCACATTTATATATAATGCAAATCAGAATGGATTTTTGGTAGTTTCTTCAATATGTAATCTTTATTTACAATATGTAAATATTTCTTATTTCCATCAGTACTTGACTGAGTATCATATCCATTATGATATATATATATATATTCTTGACACTCAATAAGTTTCTTGTTGAATTTTGGGAAAAATAGAGCGTCCTCTATTTAAAAGCTTTGTACCATTAGGTAATTAGCTTTTCCCATTCTTTCTATTAATTTTGAATGTCCCAGGCAGAACCGTTATTTGCATTATTCCTCTAATTTATGAATAATTCATATACATATGTTTGTCATTTGTATTTCCACAAAACATTTGTATGTGTGTAGGTATGTACAACCCAAACTTGTATGTTTATCATGCTTCGTCTTTACAATTTAATAGGTATCTTATGCAACTACGTTACATATTAAGGTTATACTGTCAAAGTCACTTATATTTTGTAAATATAAACTTGATTTTATGAATCAAATCAACCTGACAGTTTTCTAACTTTCCAAAGAGAGTTTACAGTTATAGCCAACTCTCTATGATGATTCATCACAAGAATCCATACACTTGAATACAAATATATATTCGTTCCGTAGTGCAAAATAATTCAGTCACATAATTATTAATATGGTGGTGGGATCCATCTAACGGTGATGGGAGTTGCTGTTGGGATGACAATGCTCGTGTTATCTTCCATATCAATGTTGTATGTAAACATGTTTCAATTCATATGGCTACTTATCCAGATATGTAGCCTTTAATTTATGCTTATTCACAGACTTACGAATGGTTTAGTTTCAACTATAGCAAGTAAGTCTTTTAGTTTGTACGTATTTCCCAAATACTTGTATAAATATATTAAAATAATTGAATCGTAGTAAAATGATTCTAGTATATTGTTATGTTTGCAGACCCCTGTCTGTGTATACAATTGAACTTAATTGTAATCAAAATCAGAATCAGAATCATGAGGTGATGGAGGTGGCGGAGTAAATTGTTTTGAGATAATACTAGCTACTTGTCTTAGCCTTTCTTCCTGCCACTCATTCTTTTTCGTCAACCACTCTATTTGTCTGGACATTTTCCGGTTCTTTTTTATTAGTTTAGCAACCTTTATTGGATCTAAAGATGGATTTATTAGAGGCACCGTACTTGGTCCGGCTTCAACAATTGACGGTTGTTGTTGCTCCGGATGTTGTGAAGATTGTTGCTGTAATAGTGGTGACATGAGTTGTTCTGGTGCTAACAACTCTTGGAATGTCATGGCATCATTAAATATGGATTGTTGCATCATTTCTCCTTGCCCAAAAGGTAAAGGTGAAAGTGCCTGATAGATGCTTGGTGTTTGTGGTTGAGTATGCTGTGTTTGAGATGTGTTAGTTGAAATATGTTCAAACACGGGTGGTGTTAGCTGTTGTTGAGACAACAAATCAAACTGATAAAAAGATGGTTGAGGAAACTGCAACAATAATTGTTGTAGATTTTGTGATGTATTTTCTGGGATAACCGGTGCTGCCTCAGATTGGAACAATCGTGTTTGTGTAGGAATATCAATAGGTATTATCTCGATATTGTTAAAATTTACCACTCCAGGTAATCGTGGTGGGGATAATCCTTGAATAATCTGATCGTTTATGACACCTAGAGATTTGGCTATTCTTGTTATGTATGATCCTCCCATAAGGTTTTTTCGGGGGACGAGTTTGGTATTGCTCAAAGTACATAGCAAGAGAGTAAGCAATATTACAATGGACTGACTCGAATATACTGTATAAGTGGAAGAGATCGGTACCACTAACCCTGTGTAGATTAGACGTGCGCCCCCTGATCGTGTTGGCTAGAACACGGTGCATATATTGATAAAGAGGATCTCTAAATGTTCTTGAATTATTATTTTTACTCCACACTGCTGGTGTAAGTGTAGACTAATAATCTTGTATGCGATCAGGATATTCGGTTAAGGCGTTTATAAATATAGGTGATCTAACCTCTTTTTCTGTATAAATACCTAAATGTACTGCGAACTCAGATAATGACAATTTAAAAGTTTCTCTACCGAGTCTAAAATCGATAGAGGGCTCAGATAGGTCTTTATTTCGTGTGAAATGAAAAGTAGACCAGAACTCATATACAAGTTCATCGTATGAAGGTTCTAAGATGTCAAAAAAACGACGCCATGGTGAACCAATTGGTAGTAACCTCGTCAGTCGATCATCTATGTCTAGTATTCCCGTTATGTTCCAGTCGATACTATTAATAGTATTAACATTAAGCCTCCTGAGGGTTAGACATTTCGTATGGGTGCGTACATCCCCAAACTGAAGAAATTTATGGACTTCGATCTGGGCATGAATTTCTGCTGCGTTTGAAGATTCAGCGTGTGCATGAGTAGAAAACCGAAGATTCATGATAGTAATATTGGGCTTTGTTTGAGTTCAAAATAGAATTTGAGTATGGGTTGTTTTGGGTATGTGTCGAACTATATCAGAAGTTCAGTTGGTTTGAGGATTTACATGAGTGGTGGGTTACTTATATAGATACAAATTAAGCTTACACAATACGCTTGGTTAAGGCTTCCATGATACACCTTGAAAATAGTTTTACTGTATTAGGTTTGAAAATTTCGGTAACAAACAAAATGTTTAAACTAATATTAGATTTGGTAAGTATCGTGGGTAACATGCTGATATTAATAATTGGTAATTTTATAGTAAAATATGCATAGCCATTTTTACGGATATATATATATGTATATATATATACATATATATATCTATATATGGTGGAGTTATTGTAAAAAAGACTAAAAGTGTGAGAAAGGTAAAAAAGAATCTCAACCATTAGATCTAAATTAATTGAAAAGGGTAAGATTGTAAATGCATTAAAAAATTCAAATATGGTAATCCTTGATTTAAGGATTTGGAGAGAGAAAATCCTTGATTTAAGGAATATAACCGTCCAGGGTGTTTTAAAAAATTCACAGTTCAATTCATGGTGTTTTTACGAAAATAATATAACACCATTCAGAAACAAAATAACAACATTCAGAAACAAAATAACACCATTCAGAAACAAAATAACACCATTCAGTAAACAATAAATAACACCATTCAGAAATAAAATAACACCATTCAGAAACAAAATAACACCATTCAGACAAGAAAAAAACACCATTCAGAAAATAAAAAAACACCATTCAGTACACAAAATAACACCATTCAGTACAAAGGTATAACACCATTCAGTAAAGAAAAAAATAACACCTCTGTACCATCTTCTCCACTTCCGGCACCACCACTGCCACTTCCGACACCACCACGGCTGCACCACCGCTGCCGATCCGCACAACCACCGCCGCTGCCCGCTCGCCGTCGCCGCTGCCGTTCGCCGCTGCAGCGGTGTTAGATGATGATGATGATGATAACGATGTAGATGATGATGATAACGATGTTAGATGATGATGATAACGCTGCTGCTGCACCACCGCTGCCGCTCGCCAACGTCCTTGTCCGCGTCTTCTTCGTTTTTAACAGAAACCCAACCCCTAAAATTTAATCTTAGCCGCCGTCAAGAATCCATCGGTATTGCGATGATGATGGAGATCGGATGGACGGTGATGAGGGGTTGGACGACGATGGTCAAAGGCTGATGAAGATGAGTTGCAGGTTGCCAGTTATACATTGATCGGAAGTGATGTTTAGAAGATATGGTGATGATGATGAGAGAGAGAGAGATTGTAGGGTTTTTGATTGACAGTTTCTATTTTTGAAATGATATAAAGACTTTTTTACCCCTATAATTTTCAAATCAGTCCAAAAAAAACTAAATTTTACAATTTGGTCCCTATTAATCTCAACCATTAGATCAAAGATCTAATGGTGTAGATTCTTTCTTACCCTTCTCACACTTTTAGTCTTTTTTACAGGATCCTCTACCTATATATATATATATATATATATATATATATATATATATATATAATTAGTATGCATAATAATAAATAAATAAACGTTATTAAACATTAGATTTTATAAATAAATGTTAGATAACATAAATATAAATGTTAGGTGCATAAATAAATGTTAGATAACATAAATGTAAATATTAGGTGCATAAATAAATGTTAGATAACAAGAATGTAAATGTTAGGTGCATAAAAGAAATTTAGATTGTTAGTAGTCCCAAAGTTATTATATATCCATAGTATGAGGTCCTCTGCACTGATTTAGATTG
Source organism: Helianthus tuberosus (assembly GCA_030545235.1). Classification (NCBI taxonomy): domain Eukaryota; kingdom Viridiplantae; phylum Streptophyta; class Magnoliopsida; order Asterales; family Asteraceae; genus Helianthus; species Helianthus tuberosus. The sequence goes on from CM060395.1 coordinate 19,129,011, forward strand.
TTAGTAGTCTCATAGTTATTATATATTCATAGTATGAGGTCTCCTGCACTGATTTTAACTCATAATAGAACTTATATTATATATATAGATATAAATATACATATGAAAAACTTACTTTGAGCGTTCGTGCTGATAACGTGTTATAAAACTACTGTGAAACATAGAACTACTCTTGTGTACAACTGATCAAACAAAGGGCTCATTCACATCCCTCACACCTGCTTTAGATGAACACGTCTCCTCAACAGGTTGTATGAAAGTTGGCTAGATATTTTGCTCAATAAAATACAAAATGTTTACAAAGAATTTTCTTCTTTTTCTACCCCAAATGATCGATCCATATGCATACATATATATACAATAAAACTACTATTTGGAATGTGAGATAATTTTGTCTGCTTACAATAATTCATAACATAAAATACCTATTATTGTAAGCAGACAAAATTATCTCACATTCCAAATAGTAGTTTTATTGTATATATATATGTATGCATATGGATCGATCATTTGGTGTAGAAAAAAGAATAAAATTCTTTGCAAACATTTTGTATTTTATTGAGCAAAATATCTAGCCAACTTTCATACAACTTGTTGAGGAGACGTGTTCATCTATAGCAGGTGTAAGGGATGTGAATGAGCCCTTTGTTTGATCAGTTGTACACAAGAGTAGTTCTATGTTTCACAGTAGTTTTATAACATTTCTAAAATTCTCTCTGGTTCTCTTCTTTTTTTCTTTTCTTTTTGAGTAAATTACGATTTTGGCCCCTGTGTTTATATCACTTTTACCCTTTTAGCAAAAAAAAAATTAACATCTGAGCCTCCAACGTCTTTTTTTCTAACCATTTTGGCCCCTAACACTAACCCCATCCATTTACTTTTAGGGGCCAAAAGGGTTAGAAAAAAGACGTTGGGGGCCAAAAGGGTTAGAAGAAAAGACGTTGGGGGCTCAGATGTTAAAAGATTTTTTTTTTGGCTAAAAGGATAAAAGTGATATAACCACAAGGGTCAAAATCGTAATTTACTTTCTTTTTATTTCTTTCTTTATTTTTTCTTTTCTTTTCTATTTCTTTCTAAAAAAAGAGTCTGTTGCGTATAAGTTGTTTTTATCATTTGAAAGCGTTAGTTTTCTAATATTTCTCTAGGTCCATGATTGGTTGGCATTTTCTCTTCTTTTTCTTTGTGGGGTTTTAATTATTAAAAATAAGATTCTGCAGATTCTTTCTTCTTCATTGCCACTTCTTTACATTCTTTCATTGAGCTCCTCTGTCATGGTGGGTTTGACTTTTTTAAGCTTTCTTATTTTTGAATTTTGATTATTTTTTTACTTTTTATTAGCTTTCTTGTTCTGGTATCTTAAGTCATCTTTATGTTTCATACAGTTTCTTCTTCTTAGATATCACATCTACCTTCTAATACCCTTTAATCTTTTTGTTATTTTGGTTTTAGGGTTAATTGGATTCTTGATCACTTTTACAACAGAGGGGCTCGGCTCAGTTCGGTTCGGTTTTGAAGATGTATGTAGTGGACAGCAAAGGAGGAGCGATAGCATGCATGCTGCTAGCGCTCCTCTTCTTAGGAACCTGGCCCGCCATTCTAACATTTTTAGAACGACGTGGCCGGCTTCCTCAACACACTTATCTTGATTATACAATCACCAATCTTTTGGCTGCTGTCATAATTGCTTTCACTTTTGGGGAATTTGGTCATTCTAATGATGATATGCCCAATTTCCTAGACCAGCTTTCTCAGGTATTATCATGCACCTAATCATTTGACCAAATGCCTCAGTGAAGTCTGTCTGTAACATGATTGTAAAAATCTCGACTAGTATCTGATTAGTTGTTGATTAATCGTTACCCGGAGATGATTTTTCTCTTATCGGCCAATTAATTGCTAGACGGTCAACGACGGCCTTAGGCCTAATCGGCCAAAAATCGGCGGTTCCGGCCAAATTATGGCCATTTTCCGGTCAAACCTTGTAAATAGCGATGATTAATCTTGTCTACTTAAAAATTTGAGCCGACGAGAAAACAAGTCTTGCTAAAAAAATTACACATAAAAATGTGTGCGTATATATGTAAAACCGAAGATTACATATAAAATCTCAATCTTATTAATCGCTAGTCCTTATCCCACCGGCTGACTAGCGCGTAGCGATTCTTACAACACTAGTCTGTGTGCATTGTTAAGAGGTTGCAACATTTTATGTTGCAGAATAATTGGCCGAGTGTTCTATTTGCAATGGCCGGCGGGGTAGTTTTAAGCCTCGGGAATCTGTCAGCACAATATGCTTGGGCGTTTGTCGGTTTATCAGTAACCAACGTGATCACCGCAAGTATTACTGTCATTATAGGTATCATCGTCATCATGGATACAAAAGACTATATTAAAACATGTTTAGAATCATGATCTTGAGTTTGCCGTGTTTCTTTTTTGGTCACGGGCCACAGGTACAACTATGAATTACTTTTTAGACGACAAGATCAACAGAGCCGAGATACTTTTCCCAGGTGTTGCCTGTTTCTTGATTGCCGTTTGTCTTGGATCATTGGTTCACGCGTCCAACGCCAAAGATAACCGAGCAAAGCTTGATAGACCAGAAGTTATTCCCATAAGTGGAAAAGGGTATATCTTCTGGCTTTGAAACGATCCTTTACCTTTTGGATGTACAATTACATAATCACACGGTTCTTGACAGATTGATTAGTAACGCATCACACACGAGTTCAAGTAACAAAGCAAAAGCAGGAACTGCCAAATTCCTTATTGAGCTCGAGAGCCGAAGAGCAATCAAGGTTATGTCATATGTGATTATGTGATACCACCCGCCATTTGTAAACTAGTTATTGTGGTAACCAGGTGTGTTCATCAGGTTACGGACCAAAACACACTTCTGGTCCGGTTCTGATGGCATTTTAAACTTACTTTTATTTACATTTTGTCAGGTGTTTGGGAAAAGCACATTGATCGGTTTGGCCATATGTTTCTTTGCGGGAATTTGTTTCTCTCTCTTCTCGCCAGCATTTAACCTTGCAACCAACGACCAATGGCATACATTGGACGATGGTGTCCCTCATCTAAGCGTCTACACAACTTTTTTCTACTTTTCTTGCTCGTGTTTCGCTATTGCAATGATCTTGAACATTACGTTCCTTTACCGCCCTGCGTTCAACTTGCCTCGATCTTCAATCAGGGCGTATTTGAACGACTGGGACGGTAGAGGCTGGGCGTTTCTGGCTGGATTTTTGTGTGGGTTTGGGAACGGTCTACAGTTTATGGGAGGCCAAGCCGCTGGTTATGCTGCAGCTGATGCAGTTCAGGTAAGTTTTAAAGTCTTATGGCTCTTGGAATGCATTGTTGTACTTGTACCTTGTGGTACAATTAATCAATGCATTATTCTAGTGTACAACCCATCTATGCATCTAATTTCAGTCATCGTTATAACTAGAGGTGAGAAAATGAGCGGGACGGGCAGGTTGGTAACATGTCAAACATATCTACAACCTAGTTTATTTCCTTGTACTATGTAGACAAATGGTACATATAAGTATTTAATACACACAATTATTGCTATATTCTTGTGTGCAAGTTGCTGCTCATCCATGCATTAGGCTGGGTGGTGTGGTGGCTTTATAATGACACATCACCATCACGTAGGATGCATGTCACATAGGGGGCTTTAAAGCCCCTCCCCTTAACCTGCATGCAATAGTTTAAAACGGTCAAAAAATGGCCCCACCACTTTTCTGCCCGTTAACGCTCGCCAAGGAGTTCACGAACTTGCCCATAATCCCCCCCCCCCCCCCCCCAAACCATAGCGCCTAGGAAATGGGGGAGGGCGGCAACGATGGTTAGGTGGAGGGGGGCGCTGAGCCACACCGCCTGGTCTTATTGCTCTATATGGTACACCTAACCAATGCATATGATTCATGACATGTAGTGGTGGCAAAATTGGTCAGGGTCCAGATTAATAATTGTTTAAATAACTAATATATCAAATACTAAGTAGTTAATGCGGTAAAATATCAGATATCGATCAAGGACCGATATTTGAGATATAGGTTATTGCGGTGGGATATCGGTAATTTTAATATCAGACAGAATTTATATATAGAGCAATTTAACACTAACAGTTCAATATACTCTCTTACCATTAACAAATTAACCTTTTGCAACTTGCAAAACACTAATAATTGTAGCAAGTAGGAATTGATTAAGACTTAAAACACCAACATTTAACACTAACAAGTAACAATTAAGACTTAAAACAATAATAGCAGCGATAAGAAGAAAGACAAATGGTAGAACTAAGAAGAAAGGTATTGATATCGGGAATATTGGTGATATATCGGTCAAATATCGAAGATATCGGTCAATACCGCCGATATTATCGGTACCGATATTTGACACCGATATTTTACATGGGACTGATAACCGGTATATACCGATATATCACCAATCTGCGTAAATCAAATACGATAAGAAAAGGTTACAATAAAAATCTATTTCTTTTTTAATAAAAATATCTAGAAGGTTTTTTTTGTTTTATTTTCAAAACGCGTTGGGCATCTTCCATATGTTAGACCCATTCCATTTCTATTATAGGTGATTTCAAAATTTTACCCGTTTACCTATAAACGAGTCGAAAATGTCACCTCTAGCAAAATGACTTGGTGTTGTAGCTAGACAGACTGTAATGGTAGGTTCTAGTTTACAACTCCCAGTGATTCTGAGCAGTGCCCAGAAGCAATACTGAGTAGTACTGTACAACTCACCAATGCATTTGGATAATCTTTCTAGAAATATGTCTATGTTTACCTTGTGATCTTTTTGTGAACTCATTTCAGGCACTTCCACTTGTGAGTACGTTTTGGGGCGTACTCCTTTTTGGTGAATACCATAAATCGTCCAGGAGAACATATGTACTTCTTGTAGGCATGCTGTCCATGTTTATTGTGGCCGTTGGAGTTCTAATGGCGTCATCTGGACAACGAAGGTATTAACAAGTTACCTTAAAAGTATCAAAAGGAAAATATGTTATGTTGCAAGCCTGCAAGTTTACTATCACTACTGTATAATCAAACATTGTACTCAATATAAAAACATTAAAGTTACAAATGCAAGAACTTTATATCAGAACTTTTAACCTTGTTATCTAAACTGAATCTTGTATACAGTACATCGGGGGATCATATATAATGCAATTTAATACTAGAATCATGAGTACCAACGTTCATATAATCGTTAAAATTGTTTCAGAACGCGGAATTTTGTCAGTATAGGTTAAATCTTCTATTTAATCTTCTTGTCTGGAATCACACGGCTCCAGTTTGCTCTCCACATAATTGACGATGATAAAAGTCTCCCTGTTTTCCAACCAGATGATTGAAGCTGTCAAATATGATATAAAAAAGTAAACATAAGTAGATGCCTAGGTTTAATTTATGTAATCTAACAACTATTATTTTTTAAAATGAAAAGTACCTTGGAAACAAAAGTTTGATAGTGTTTATCCATCCATGTTTGGCTATCCATATGTAATGATGTACGGTTATGATGTAAAAGATTTGCCATGACAAGAGCATGAATATACGCCTGCATGACATCCGCAGTGGTTGAATCTTTATGCATAACAATGCTGATAATTCCTTTCTTCTCAAGTAGTAAGTATTTTGCTGAAACGCAAACAGAAGTAACTAATATAAGTATTCCATTTCACATATATTAGTATTTTTGTAAGTACGAACTTGGTAAATCTCAACCTTTCTCGTATTGAGATCCAGCAGAACTTAATAACTCCATCCTATTTGTTGACAGTTGAAAAGCATAACGGTCAGGTAAAAGTCCAGATGTATAGGGTTAGTTTAATTATTATTTCGAGTAAAATGCCATTTTCGCCCTTGAGGTTTGGCTAGTTTCGTCCAAAGGTTTGTTTTTTTCGCATCTGGATCCAAAAGAGTTGAAATTTTGCCATTTTCATCCAGCCCGTTAACTCCATCCATTTTTCTCCGTTAATTCAGGGGCAATTCCGTCTTTTTTGTTAACTTAAAAGGAAATTCAGTCTTTTCCACATTATGTAAAAAGACCGAATATCCCTGAAAAAGACCGTAAGTTAACAAAAAAGACGGAAATACCCCTGACTTAACGGGAAAAAATGGATGGAGTTAATGAGCCGGATGAAGATGGCAAGATTTCAAACCTTTTGGATCCAGATGAGGAAAAACAAACTTTTGGACGAAAGTCGCATAACTGGCCAAACCTCATGGACGAAAATGGCATTTTACTCTATTTTCAGTCAGTAGGTTCAAAGTTTTGAAGGAACTCTAAACTCACATTTCCAGGCTGTTAAGTGAGGAGACTCTGACACCTAAGCGTACTCGAGTATACAAAAATTTGGTACTTTTTGAGCTCCAAGAACTGACCCATAACGGTAAAACATGCTCCAACACCGAGACCTCTTTTGGAGAGAAAACTGCACAATGCAAAAAGACCATTTAAGGTTATCATGCATCTTGATCATGATTACAGCCTTTTCAAAATTAATTAATAGAGTAAAGTACACGGATAGTCCCCGTGGTTTACCAAAATTTTGGATTTGGTCCCTAGCTTTCCAAAAGTACACGGATGATCCTGTGATTTGCACTTTGTAACACATTTAGTCCCCAACTTTTTCCAAAAGTACATGGATGGTCCCTGTAGTTTGCACTTTGTAATGCATTTATCCTTAACTTGGACTTGCTAAAACCTTTAGATTTGTTGGCTGAGGACTAAATGTGTTAGAAAGTGCAAACCACAGGGACCATTCATGTACTTTTGTAAAGCTAGGGACCAACTCCAAAATTTTGATAAACTACAGGGACCATCCGTGTACTTTACTCTAATTAATAATAGGCTCCATTCTCCTTTATCTCACCTTGGCCGGTCTCCATGAAATGCAGTAAAAGAATTGAGCTTCGTTCACAGTTTAACGTAGTCAGATTAAGGCACCTAACCGCTTTGTAATTAGCTACAAATCACCACAACACGAAATACAGAAAGATAATAAAATTTAGCTTTTGTACAACATGTTTGTAAATGCAATGTGACTCCGAACTAGTGAAGTAGATGTATAACTAACCATACATGTGGAACACTGTGAGAGACAAAAAAGAGAACCATATGATCGTTGGGTGTTCCATTGTAATATGTGCAAGAAGCATTCCTAAAGCCATTCCTATCATCGTTGCAACCGTCTCTTGGCTTCCTTCCTATCAGGTCGAAACAGACGGGTTAACCCATTTTGTACCATATTTATCGGTTTTTTGATAAGTAACTAGTGTGTTTGGGTACTTGCAATTTTTTTTAATTATTTCGAAAATAATCTGCTTTTCGAATAAAATGATTTACGAGGCTTTATGCATTATGAATATATTTTAGTGACTTTTGACTTGTTTAACCCATTTCCTTTTAAGCTATTTTTACTATTTTACCCGTTTGATAAGTTAATAGATAAAAATGTAACCAGAATAGAGGCATACATAAGCAAACTGGTCGAAATTGTTTAGAAATTACCTTTGCAGATATATCTGCGGCGTTATTCTGAAGAGCAAAATGCTGGGTCAAAGCAGCTCTAGTTGCTCCACTGGCAACACCAGCTAAAACAAAGAAAGGTAACTAGATTTGGGTACTTATGGCGTAATTTGTTACGGTATACAATGATACATTGAAACTTTCTTTCCATATTAGTCTAGAGATATCTTAACTGTTGATTGAATTTCAAATATGTTAAAGTGTTAATGACTTACTGAAGGATCTTGACAAGCTCCCTAAGCAGACAATGAATACAAATGCCGAAGGAAACAATGGAGAAACAAGGTCCATCAGCATTCCTACAACAGAAAACAATTATCACTCAAGAAAAGTTCAAGCAATTTCTCTACCGTATGAAAGGACCATTATGCCCACACAAAAGTAAGATTGTAAGAACTTTATTAACTATCCTACTGCAAACTCAGTACAGGACGTGTATGTTGATGAATTAATGCTTCAATCAAAATACTAATTGTACAAAACAGTTATTTAGACTTCTGAGCCCCTTCACTTAAATGCCATGATATTAACAACAAGCATATCTTGAATTCAAGGAGAATAATCATTAGATTAATACCAAGATCATTCATGAGATCTGCAACCAGACGCCACATTTTGGCATTGCTGTCTAGGTTTGAGCCCTGAAAAGAAAAAAAAAACACTCTCAAGAGTAAGTGTTTTATCATTGATGAATGCTGTATAGCAGACCCCTTCATGACTGAAAATTGAACACCCTGTGTAAAATGTCATCTATTCTAGCCTAAAATTTTGGCACTTTACTTACTGATACCTATATACTAGTTGTACGGGTAGAATGCAGAGACTCATGGGTACTTGTTCTAAAAAAGCGTGAGGTGTTTAGGCCCCAAAAGCCGAGGCGTGAAGCGCGCACATAACATACGCTAGGCATTGCTCTATGTAAAATCAAATGAGCCTAATTTACAACCAGAAGTCGCGTCTCCACATCTGTTTTACATATCAATTCTTTTATCAAGCAAACCTTTCATAATTTCTTCGCCCCTTTGGTTGTTTTTTACAATACTCTCCTACAAACCCTAATTTTGACCAACTTTGACCCAAAAGTATATGAGGCGCCGCCTCAAGGCACTTTCCTGATCGCCTCATGTGCCTCGTGTATCAGGCGCACCTTCTTAAACCAAGCCTGGGTATAACTAGTATTAAACACCATATAAATACCAATAATTTGTGAATATGTAAGGTGAACTTATTTTCAAGTGCAGCACATGGTGTTGATGCATAAAAAGCTGCTTTAGGAGATAACACACAAAAGCATTCCAACCAATTGCATATTTGCATTCATCTATATCTTTCAAAATGTGCATAAGCAAACAAGGATAACCTACAAATCTACAATGCACAGTACAACATACCTGGTAGAATGTGAACATGACACCTCCAAGCATCCCCGTCAAATCCCTCAAAAACCACTGAGGAAGACACACATCGCAATCATGAAAAATGGGTTTTTTTGAAAACGCCTGGTGGTAGCCTAGGCGCAAAAATGGGTTTTTTTTTCTATAAAAACGGTGCTCAGGCGCAAAAGGCGCGCGCCTAGGCGTAAAAAAAACGACGCGCATGACTATTAGCTACATGATCTTAAATGGCATCTATAATAGTTCTTTTATTTTATATGTGGATTCTTATTTATTTTCAAAGCATAACATGTTTTTTTATTTTTTTCTCTATGTGCGCTTTTTTTAAAAAAGCCCACGCTTTTTTTGCGCCTTGCACCTAGGCTCCGGGCGAGGCCGATGCGCCTTGCGTCTTTGACAACATAGCTACGTAGATAATGGTCAAAAACACGATTAATACAAAGATATTGTACCTGAAAAGTAGCCCCAATTACAGTTGCTGATTTCTCCCCAACTCCTATAGCACTTAAAAGAGCCTACCAATATCCAACTCAATAATTTCAACACAATTTATATTTAAAATAATTCCAAAACAAATAAAAAAAATCAACTTAAATATAAACTTCACTTGTGTAGAAAGCATCATCCTTATGTATGTAGACAGTCCCTATGAAAACAAATTAAATCCATTACAATATTTGTAATATAAATTCCTAAAATCATTATTAAATTTCAATTTTCAAACCTGCAATAAATCCCATGTTTGAAACGGAATGTAATCAGGAGTCACACTGTTTGGGAAACCCTAGATTCAAAATTAGCAAAATTGAACTGATTAAATTGACAACAACTAACTGACATACGATAAATTGAACGAGAAATTGAGCGAACAAATGTGAAATTGTTGTGATGAATTGATTACCTCAGGAACGAATGCTTCGAGGAACCTTCGAGAGAAAAGGTTGAATCGATTACCGTATTTCTTCACTGTAAAAGATGACGGAGAAGATGACGGCGAGATAACGGCGGTTAACGAGAGTTTGTTGGAAGAAGTTCCACTCCATTCTTCTAATACTGTTTGGGAGTTTAGTTTGTCGATTTGTTCTTCCATTGATCTCGAATGATCGTCTTCTTCGGTAGAACTGTTTGTTCTCTGATTCAGTTGAAATGGAAGTTGACTTGAATTGGAAATGGTAGCCCCTACACTTTGGAATAAAGTGCAGTTTGTTCACACTCCAACCCAAGTATTTGAATTTTGATTATCTTACTATACTTTTGGGTGTCATAGGAATCTTAGGACACCCCAAAAGTATAGTAACAAGATCAAAAGTTAGTAATCAGTTAACGATGTGGTGACAGAACATAATAAGTGTTAGGTTGAGGGTGGCGGGCATATATACGTTATTTTCACGAAATTAGAAAAATAACGTTAAAATTAGTGCACTTTCACTTTTTCCTCCGAGGGCCCACACATATATACGTTATATGTACATACTGTAAGCGGACGTAATTTAGTAATCTAGTGCAAATAATATAAGGGTGAGAGGGGCACTCCCCTAAGAGGGGAGTCCCCTCTCTTACGCATAACCAATCAGCATATGTCACGTCAACTTCCCTCTTAAACTCCACTAACACCCCAATTTGATGGCGGCACTCCCCTCTTAGGGGACTTGTGTTTTTTTTTTATTTGTTGTAAAATTATGTATGTTTATAAATTAAAAAAATATTAATAAAAATTAAATAAAATTTAATAAAAGACATTTCATTAAATTAAAAATAAAAATTACATTTAAACTAGAAAAATAAAAATTACATTCAAACTAGAAAAATATAAAAACAAACTACTCGTCGTCGGAACTCACTTCAAGGTGAGGTAGATCTAAACGTCCGAGATGCTCAACGAGATCGTGTTTTAGTCTCCAATGCATTTCTTCGTCAATGAGCTCGCTATAAGCTGTATCAGCGAAGACGGGTTCGACTGGAGGAACTTGAATGTGTACCGGTGCTATCACCCTTCCGTCGTCTTTTATAATCATGTTATGTAAAATAATGCACGTATACACGAGTAACCTTATCTTTTTCACCGTTTTGGAACGCATTGGACGATTTAGTATTCCCCACTTCGCCTTTAACACACCAAACGCCCGTTCCACATCTTTTCTTGCGGCCTCGTGTTGCCTCTTGAACTTTTTTTCATTCGGGATGTGAGGATATGGAAAAGACTTCACAAACACGAACCAACTAGGGTAGATCCCATCAGTAAGATAATACCCGCGTTTGTATAAGTGGTCGTTCACCTGAAATGGACAATATGGCGCCGTTCCGTTTCGTTGAGTAAGAAATAACGGAGATTGTTGGAGCACGTTGATGTCGTTTTGTGAACCCGCCGGGCCACAAAAAGCATGCCAAATCCACAAATCTTGAGATGCCACCGCCTCTAACATAACCGTCGGGTATTGATGATCGCCTCTCATATATTGTCCACGCAATTCTGTGGGGCACATTCTCCAGACGAAGTGTGTACAATCCAGACTACCAAACATACCAGGTAGGTGATGTCTCTCCTCATGAGCCTGATACAATAGCGCAACGTCGTGGCTCGTTGGTCTACGTAAGAATTCACCGGCATACATTGTACAGACCGTCTGGCAGAAATATTCAAGGCACTCACGAGAGGTCCTTTCAGACATATTTAAATACTCGTCGTTTTCGTCTGGTGGGTTACCGGTTGCAAGTTGTTTAATCGCAGAAGTAACCTTTTGCAACAGCGTGAAACTTTTCTTCATTCTCCGGTCCAAGCCCTCTTGAAACCACTCGTCGTTCGCTTCGACGTCACTAACAATTTTTAGGAACAAAGACTTGGACATACGAAACCTCTGACGAAAAATATCGGCATTAAATTTTGGATTTTCTACAAAATAATCGGCCATGAGTGTTTCGTGGCCACCCTCACGATCTCGAGGGACAATTTTTTTTTACTAGACGATGCCGTGTCTAGTAGCTCCGCTTGTTGAATGAGATTTTGGAAGAAAATTAAACTACTATCGTTTGACGGAGAACCTTCATCGTCGGGAAAGTCGGGTAGGGGAGAAAAAAACTGGAACTTGAAATCCATTTTGTGTTGTATTTGATAGATTTTTAGAGTGAGTTTGAGAGTGGTGGGTGTGGTAAAAAATTAGATTTAAGTTGGTTATTTATATTGTTAAAATTGATTTTTTTTTAAAAGGACCGTTGCCCAACGTCTCTCCTCGATCCATGTGCAATTCAACGCGGTGAACAAGCCCCGAACCCACTCCCCGATTAGGGTCCCCGCAGTGATGGCGGCGGTGTTCCCGGTCGGGGAATGGGGTCATCGAACACCCTCCCTGCGAGTGCCCCGATCACCCTAAAAGAAAATATGGTAACAAAAAAAGATTATCATATACATATTTAAATTATAGTTAGATATTACTTCTGGTTTATAATCGGATAAACAGAGATACATTATCGGATAATTGGGTCCGGTAAACGAGTATATTACCTAAATCTCATACCCGTCCCAAACTTGTGAATAAAACCAAAATAATCCAATAAAACAAAAAATAACCCTATACTATGTTTCATGCCCGATTATCCGAAATACGGTCTCAGGTTTACCAATCAGGTTCGGATTCATTTGAAACAAACCAATTTGGAGCTTACCTGGTTGCTATGTAACAAGTTCAGACCTTGGGCATGTTTGGATGGGCTTCTCAAAACAACTTATTGGCTTATTGACTTATCAAGAAGCCAATAAGTTGTTTTTGTGTTTGGATAGACTAAAAGGACTTTTGGAAATAGCTTTTTGCAAAGAAGGAAAATCAGATTTTGAAAAGCCAAGATTTCATGACTTTTGGATCCAAAAGTGACTTTTCAAAAATGAATTTACTAAATTACCCCTTCTTTACCCCCTTATATTTAAAAGAATGCCCATTTTAGTCATTTTACACCAATAAGCTAATCCAAACACTTTTTTTAAAAACTCCTTTTCAAAAAGTCCTTTTCCCAAAAGTCCTTTTCCCAAAAGTCCTTTTCCCAAAAGTCCTTTTTAACTCTAATAAGCCCATCCAAACATGCCCCTTGTTCGTGGGTTCCTCTGTATCTCATCTTGCAACGCAACCATGTGGAGAAGACGAGTCTTCCCATTACTCCGACACTTCTCAACCGAACCAGAAACCCCATCTCCCCCTTCTCTATACTCCTTCCTCCAACCCTCAATCTTTTCCATAAGAAAACCCCAATCAAAACAACCCCCAAATCCCCAAATCCAAACCCCAAAACACACCCTCTCAAACACCCAACAAATCCCAAATCTTGAATCCACTCTCCAACAATCTCTCAACAAAAACAACACAGATGAAGCATGGAAATGCTTCAAATCCATTTCATCCTCATCAATGTTACCAAGTAAGCTTTTAATCAACTCATTGATCACTCATTTATGTTCAGTAAATAAAGATACCCACAATCTCAAAAGGGCTTTTGCCACTTTAATGTTTGTGTTAGAGAAAAACCCTGAAATGTTAGAGCATAAGACAGTTGAAATGTTCTTGAATTCAATGAAGGTTGCTACAAATGGTGCACCTGCTTTTGCTTTGGTTAAGTGTATGTTCAAGAACAGATTTTTTGTACCTTTTGGGATGTGGGGTGAGGTTCTTGTGGAGATTAGTAGGAAAACAGGGAGGTTTTGTGATTTTTTTGAGGTTTTTAATGAGAATTGTCGGGTTGCGAAGGAGGAAAAGTTGGAGTTGTTGCGGCCGGATTTGGCGGCGTGTAATGCGGCGTTGGAGGGTTGTTGTTGTGAACTTGAATCGGTTACGGATGCGCAGAAGGTGCTTGAGACGATGTCTTTGTTGGGTGTTCGCCCCGACGAGACGAGTTTCGGTTGGCTTGCGTATTTGTATGCGATTAAAGGACTCGAAAAGAAGATAACGGAATTAGAAGATTTGGTAAGTAGGTTCGGTTTTTCTGATAAAAGTTTGTTCGTTAGTAAATTGGTTAGCGGGTATGTGAAATCAGGTAATCTTGAATCGGTTTCAACTACCATATTGCAAAATCTAAGAGGGGTAAATGGTAACGGTTTAAATTTGCATGAGGAAACGTATGGTGAGATAGTGAAAGGGTATCTCGAGCATGGAAGCGTTAAAGGTTTAGCAAGTTTGATACTTGAAGCTCAAAAGTTAGAATCTAAAACTGTAAAAGTTGAAACGTCTGTTGGTTATGGTATTATAAACGCGTGTGTGAATCTTGGGTTATTAGAAAAGGCGCATAGTGTTCTTGATGAAATGAATGCTCAAGGCGGCTCTGTTGGGCTTGGAGTTTACGTGTCAATATTAAAGGCTTACGGTAAAGAACAAAGAACAGCGGAAGCTGCACAATTGGTATCCGAAGTGTGCGGTTTAGGGCTAGATCTCGATGTTGGTACCTTTGATGCTCTAATAGACGTTTCTATGTCAAGCCAAGATTTTCAGTCAGCATTATCTCTTTTTCGAGACATGAGAGAAGCAAGAATACCCGAATTAATGGGGAGTTATTTAACAATAATGACGGGGTTGACCGAAAACCATCGACCCGAACTTATGGCGGCTTTTTTAGACGAAGTAGTCGAAGACCCGAGAGTCAAAATCGGGACCCACGATTGGAATTCGATTATTCATGCGTTTTGTAAAGCGGGTCGGTTAGAAGACGCTAGGCGGACTTTTAGAAGAATGGTTTTTCTTCAGTTCGAACCGACTGAGCAAACGTATCTTTCTTTAGTTAACGGGTACATGACCGCAGGGAATTATTTTAGCGTTTTGATGATGTGGAATGATGTTAAGAAAAGGTTGAGGTTTGATGGTGAAAAGAGTTTTAAACTGGATCATGGTTTGGTTGATGCTTTTCTTTACGCTTTAGTGAAAGGCGGTTTCTTTGATGCAGTTATGCAAGTTGTGGAGAAATCTCAAGAGATGAAGATATTTGTAGATAAATGGAGGTATAAACAAGTGTTTATGGAGAATCATAAGAAGCTTAAAGTTGCAAAATTGAGAAAGAGAAGCATTAAGAAAATGGAAGCTCTTATCGCTTTCAAAAATTGGGCCGGTTTAAACAGTTGACGTGTAACCTTAAAAGTTGTCGCTTCATGACAAACAAGGATCAATGGAAGTCGAGATAGATGTATAAACACTTATAACATCAGTTTAGAGGTCAAATGGAAGGTGTTAAAGTGGTCGGGTCGGGCCGACCCTCAAGCACCATTTTGTTATACTTTGATTAGTCAAAATAGTTTTGTGTTAAATTTGATTAAAAGTTTTGTAATAATGTTTTATGTATTTTAATATTATTATGTGTTAAGTTGTTTCCTCTTTGGTTCCATGGATCTGCAAATTATGGAGCCTGTTCAGTGAAATGTTTGAATCAAAGTTTGGTGTGTTTAAAATTCTAAGATTTTATCAAATAGGGGCTGAAGATTCAAAGATATATTTTCACTGTCAACCCACTTTAAGTGAAGTTTATTTGAATTTCTTTGCCCTACATGTTAAGCCCTGCAAAACCGATCAAAATGAGTAAAAAATTGAGCCGTTTAAATAGAAAAAAAAATTTAGCTTGATTCATGACAAAATGGGTTCCAACCAAAATGGATCCGAATTGATACTAGACGTTTTAGAAAGGAAAAAAAGGTATTAAACCAATTACCTAGCATATTTGCTTTTATGACGTCTAGTGGTAATGATGTAGAGTGACAAAAAAAAAAAAAAAAAAATTGGCGGTGAACGGTGTTAACCCAATTTAGTTCATTCTTAGCAAGTTTTACGGATCACCAATTATTCACCGGATCAACTCATCCGAGTTAATTAATAATTTAATACATGATCCAATTTTTTTTTGAACGGCCAACTAAATTACCGGATAAGCATCCCCTCCTCCATAACGGTCAGATTTGGATGCTTACCCGAGCCACCAAGCCACCAGTTCTAGGGAAAACCCACTGCCCGAAGCCACCAGTTCTAGGGAAAACCCACTGCCACCAAGCCACCAGTTCTAGGGAAAACCCACTATGCCGAAGACCACCTCCAAAGAGGTCTAGTTCTAAACTTCATTGCCACCACCAATGTCCCTCAAAGTGATACTAATGGGAGTTGAACTTGGGACCTTAACTAAATAAACCAAATGACTAACACTAAACCAACTATTTTAAGATCTATTAGACTACACGGTATGGGGGTCGTCCCCAGTCCGTCGTGGATCGGCGACGGTCCAAACACCGTGCCGCCCCCCCACGTCCCGTCCTCAACGTCCCTTTCTCGCCGAATGCGACGGTCCAAAAGTGTGGGGCCCATACCAAAAGTAGCCGTTATAAAAAAAAATTAATTTCTAATTTAAATTAAATTTTCAAACGGTAATAATTCCAAAAAACACCCAAATCACTCCCACTTTTATAAATACTCACCTCTTTTACACATTTTTTCACAAATTTTCACAAATTTTCACCCACTACAATCTCACATCTCTCTCACATTTTATAACCCCTCTTCCATTTTTATAAAAACTCATATATTTTTATACCATTTTTTACCCGCTAGCACCCCATCTCTCTATAAAAAATTATCATGTCTTCACCTTCTCCCATTTCTTCAATTTCTTCTATGTCTTCATCGTCTTCGTCTACGTGGTATTCATCATCTTCGGAAGAGGATGGTATTATGCACAACATGATTATGAACGCGGCTCAGGTCTTCATGGCGGCTGATGAAGGGTCGTCCCAACGGCTAACTAGACGAGCAAAATATAACCGAGACCAAGAAGGTATTTTACTTTTTTTTCCTTATGTTTTATATAGATTTGAAAATGTATTTTATAATTAATTTCATCTATGTTTCGTTTTAAATTTATAGCCGGTCACGATAAACTAGTAGCCGATTATTTTGCCTACGAACCCGTGTACCCAGCCGAGATTTTTCGACGTCGGTTCCGCATGAGTCGTCCACTGTTTTTACGTATTGCAGGCGACATGGCCCAGTCTGATCCGTTTTTTACATTGCGAAACGACACTAGGGGGCAAAGGGGTTTCAGTAATTTACAAAAATGTACGTCGGCCATTCGCCAACTTGCGTACGGTTACGCACCCGATGCATTAGACGAGTATATTAGGATGTCTGAAAGAACCGCACGTCGATGTTTGCACAAGTTTTGCGAATGGGTTGTCAAATTGTATAGCAAGCGATACCTGCGGAAACCGAACGCAAACGACGTTCAAAAATTATATCAAGCACACGAACAGAGACATGGTTTCCCTGGAATGCTCGGGAGCATTGATTGCATGCACTGGCCGTGGCAGAACTGCCCAGTTTCCTGGCAAGGTCAGTATACTAGGGGAGATCATGGACATCCGACTATTATTCTAGAGGCGGTTGCGTCACAGGATCTCTGGATCTGGCATGCTTTTTTTGGTCTACCTGGTTCGCTCAATGACCTTAACATCATATACCAGTCACAGATATTTGAGGATGTAGTGGCGGGTACAGGTCCAGACACAAGCTTTACAGTTTCGGGGGTGGAATACAGGCGAGGTTACTACCTAGCCGATGGGATATACCCAAAGTACTCGACAATCGTTAAAACTATTCCGCACCCGACATACGACAAAAGAAAAAAGTTTGCGAAGTATCAAGAGGGTGCGAGAAAAGATATTGAACGGGCTTTTGGTGTTCTACAAAAAAAATGGCACATCATTGAACATCCAGCACGTTCGCAAACACCAAAGATGTTACGACACATTATGTACGCTTGTATCATCCTTCATAACATGGTCATTGAAGACGAAGGTAGAGCGATATGCGAGTACGACGAAAATGCGTCTACTGGAAATTCTGTTCCAGTTAGTGGGGAACAAAATTTGAACATGTTCGCTCTACGTAACGAGTACACACATCATAACCTACAAGCGGACTTGGTGGAGTACATTTGGAACAACGCTCAAAACGAACCCTGCCACGACATGGAAGACGAAGACTAGTAGCTTATTTTAATATATTATATTAGGATATTTTTAAGTTTATTTTTTTTAAGTTTATTTTTTTTTAAGTTTATGTTTTTTTTTAAATCTTTTTTTTAGTTTAATTTTTTTTAAGTTTATGTAATGTTTTTTAATATAATGAAAATATTTTGTTACTTTATTTGTTAAAAAAAAGTTGAAGATTAAAAAAAATAAAAAAACATAAAAGTGGTGGAGGACTATAACTAGGACCATCCTCCCATACCCTCTAGTTTTGAAGGATGGATCATCCTCCAAGGATGGTCATCACCATATCCACTAGCTAAATTATTTAAACCAATCCGAATAAAGCACACGGAACTCTCTTAAACTCTTGTTTGTCAAAATTGCCACCACAAAGGTGAACAGAGGCATAAAGGTATATACCGGACCCCATATATAATTCTCTTTCTATAACAAGTACAAAAAACTGAATCAAGCTGCTACAACAATGCCACTAAACCCATAATATTCAGATCATACACAAAGGTTTTTGTGCTGCTTTCATGGTAATAATCACCTCTCTTCTTTGATTACTTACTTCAACTTGTTTATTTTTCACTCATTTGATATCAACAGTAGCTTTATACAGCCAATTGATTGGTAATTTTCTTAGGGTTTGTTCTCATCAGCCTGCATATTTCAACTCTTGTTCTGTTTTATTGCTATCATATATATACAATTTTCACCATTTTTATAGCTAATTGCTAGTAGTAAGCATATAATTCTGTTTCAACTTCAATTTCATGTACATGTACAGATGATTCAAGCTCTAGGGTTGACTTTGCTAGTAGGGTGTTTGGTTCTGTTAAACCTAGAAGAGGTGACATCACATGGAGATCATCCTTTTGCAAAAATTGGCATACATCAAGTCACATTTGCTCTAAGTGATACTGCTTATGTGAAAGCTTCTCCTGCAATCTTAGGATCAAAAGTATGCCATACATGATACTTATAGCATTTATGTTTGGCAAATTGGATTTAAATAATCCGAATCAACTGTTTTTGGCCAATAATAATCCCAGCTGAGTTTATTCCCAACAAAAGGTGCAAACTTTTTCATTTTGTTTGTATAATGGTCCGCCGTTAAAAATAACTTAACGGAGTTAAGTTTTTTTCCAAATCACAAACTGATGTTTTAGGGCTTTTGATTAGAACGAGGATACGAGTAGATTGATGTAAAACTTACCTCGAAACCGTGCTCAAAACTGCTTGATTTTTGTTAATTGGAAGTTTAAACACCCGAATTGAATCACCGGTTTTTGTCATTTTGAGCACTCTTTCGAGGTAAGTTTTACATCAATCGACTCGTATCCTCGTTCTGATCAAAAGCCCTAAAACATCGGTTTGTAATTTAAAAAAAACTTAACTCCGTTAGTTTTTTTAACGGCGGATCGTTATACAAACAAAATGAAAAAGGTGGGACCACTATCGGGAATAAACTCAGTTGGGATTATTACTGACCAAAAACAGCCGGTTCGGATTATTTAAATCCAATTTGCCTTTATGTTTTTATATCAGTGTGAGCTATGATTGAATCTTGATTATTCTTGTCACGCGCTTAAATATTGTTTAAAATAGATGTGATAGAAGCTTATGATGCTTCTGTTGTTTTTTTAGGACCAAAATTCTGAATGGGTGACTGTGTATATAAGTAATCTGAACCCCTCAATTGATGATTGGATTGGAGTATTCTCCCCTGCCAATTTCAGGTTATTTTTATGTTTCTTCGTTTACTTCATTATTTCAAGCTAAAAGATTTATAGACCATTTGTTTAATTCATTTCGATTCGTTACCATTTCGTGGGTATTCATTCATTTGTGATTTGTCGCATCGTGCAATTGGGATCTGGGACTCACATGCATATTTAACATGGCTGTAAAAATCCCTCCTAGCCTCCGATTAATCGCTAGTCCTCGGTTTCATCTAATCGGCTAATTAATCGTTAGGCGGTCAACAGTGGTCAAATCTGGTCCTAATTGGCCAAAAATCGGTGGCAGTTTAGTGATTCCAGCCATATTCCGGCCCAAAATCTCTAAATTCCGGCCTTTTTCCGGCCAAAACCTGTACGACAAATAATCCTATCTACTGCAAAATATGGGTCGGACACATTTGTTAAAACATGTCTACTTAAAAAAATTACACATAAAAATGTGTGTATATGGTATATACAATACATATAAAACTTAAAATTACATATAAAGTCCCAATCCGATTAATCCTAATTAATCACTAGTCGGTACCTCACCGGCCGACTAGCGCCTAGTGATTCTTACAACACTCATATTTAATCCATGTTATATTATCGTTTTCAGCGCTTCTACCTGCCTTCCGGAAAATTCAAGATTTAGCCCTCCATATCTGTGCTCTGCACCTATTAAGGTTTGTTTATTTAGATTTGTGACATGGGTGGTAGCTGGCTTTTATTTTAAGTTTTATATCAGTTTTAAAGTTATTGGCTAATTATGCAACTTATTTTGCAGTATCAATATGCAAATTACACGAATCCTAATTACAAGGTTACAGGAGAAGCATCATTAAAGCTTCAATTGATCAACCAAAGATCCGACTTCTCTTTCGCATTATTCACAGGAGGATTATCAACTGTAACTTCTAGATTTTTACTTATTTTATTTTATTTTCTACATTTTGTAGTGTAAATTTGCGTTTACAATATTCTGACTATATGTTGACAGCCAACTCTGGTGGCAGTTTCAAATACAGTTGCTTTCGAGAACCCAAATGCACCAGTTTACCCACGGTTAGCTCAAGGAAAGATGTGGGATGAAGTGAGTTTCATATTTTTCATCGTTGTTATGTTTTTCGTTAGTATATACATACACACTTATACATGTAACTATGGGCAATTTTGACATAATTTTCAGATGACTGTAACATGGACAAGTGGATATGGAATCAATGAAGCGGAACCTTTTGTCGAATGGGGTAAAATAGGTGGTGACCAGAGGCGTTCTCCTGCTGGAACATTGACTTTTGACCAACGTAGCATGTGTGGTGTGTAAGCAATCATTATTCTTTTCAGAAACATAACTCATAAGTCTCATAAAGTTAAAATAACCATATCATGAGTTGCAACACAAGAAAACATTCGCTTATTATGAAACATTCATTATGTATCATTTTTTATTGGCAACATTTTATTGTTCTATAAATGTGTGATGTGTATGCAGGTTCACCAGCAAGAACCGTGGGTTGGCGTGATCCTGGTTATATTCATACTAGCTTCTTGAAAGACTTATGGCCAAACCAAGTGTATGTTACACTTATGCTAGAAAATATCCTTAATGAACTCGAGATTAACTTTATTAACAATCTTTTTAATGAATTATTCATGTTCAGACGTATTTTTATGAAATCTGTGATCATGTTTATGTAGGTATACATACAAGCTAGTACACAAATTGTTGAATGGTACAATCATCTCGAGCCGGATGTACAAGTTTAAATCATCTCCGTATCCAGGCCAAGACTCTCTACAACGTGTTATAATTTTCGGTGATATGGGAAAGGTAATAATTTATTATTCAAACGGCGATTTTTATTTACTTTTGTGGATGTCTATTTAAAATTTGTTCATTTCTATATCGATGTGAACAAAATGCAGGATGAGGCGGATGGCTCGAATGAATACAATAATTTCCAACCTGGGTCCCTTAACACTACAAAGCAACTCATCGATGACATGGAAAACATTGATATCGTTTTCCATATTGGAGATATTTGTTATGCAAATGGTTATCTTTCACAATGGGATCAGTTTACTTCTCAGATAGAACCAATTGCCTCAGTTGTACCTTATATGATTGCTAGGTATTTTTTTTAATATTGTTTATATAGATTATAGTCATGCTCAAGTTTTACCACTTATTTCTAGAGAGGGTTTATTTATAATATGTTGATCTTGCATAATCAATTTAAAATCTTTACTTTGTAGCGGTAATCATGAACGCGACTGGCCCAACTCAGGATCTTTTTACGAGAACAACGATTCAGGAGGAGAATGCGGTGTTGTTGCTCAAACTATGTTTCAAGTTCCAACGGTTAATAAAGATAAATTCTGGTATGTTATATTCCGTTATCAACTAGCTAATCTTTTTAGAGTTCATCATCTTGAACATTGTAGTTTATGTATCAATTTGTGTACTTCCACTAATGCATGTTTAGGTTCAAGAAACTGACTTTAACTTTGACTTTATTTTATTTCAGGTATTCTACGGACTATGGCATGTTTAGGTTCTGCATTGCTGACTCCGAGCATGACTGGAGAGAAGGAACCGAGCAGTATAATTTCATTGAGCAATGTTTCGCATCAGTGGATAGACAAAAGCAGCCTTGGCTAATATTCATTGCACATCGCGTATTGGGATATTCTTCTTCTTTATTTTATGTGGTTGAAGGTTCGTTTGGAGAACCAATGGGCAGAGATAGCCTTCAAAAGCTTTGGCAAAAATATAAAGTCGATATAGCCATTTATGGTCATGCACACAATTATGAACGGACGTGTCCGCTTTATGAGGTATGTTTATTGAGATGGCAACTTCATCCCGTTTTGGTCAGGTTATGTTTCATCTCTAATGGGTCAAACAAGTAACATAAAGAATAAAACTAGAAAGGAAACGGATCAAATTAGTCTATGGTCGCCCTATGATTTCAAACATCATTTTTGTAATCATATTAAACAAAGTGTTTGTAAAAGATTTGAAAATTTCTGATCAAAAATGTTTTCTTTCAATTAAAACACATATTCAACTTGTTAATTATACGGCCGAACCTCCCATTTTGTCACCTCTAGTTTACAAATTGGAGTAATATGCCAAAATCGTCCCAGAGGTTTGGGCGCTTTTGCTTGTTCCATCCAAAATAAGAATTTTTTTATAACTGGACCCTTGACGTTTCATTTTTGTTGTCATTTTCATCCAAATCACTAACTCAATTAAAATATATCGTTAACTCCTTTTTGTTGCCAAAATCGTCCATGAGTTAACGATACATTTTAACCGACTTAGTGATTTGGATGGAAATGACAACAAAAATGAAACGTCAATTCTTATTTTGGATGGAACAAGCAAAGTGCCCAAACCTCGGGGACAATTTTGGCATTTTACTCTTACAAAGTGTAACTATGTTTAAACTTGGTTTTAAAAAGCGCTCCAGAGGCGCGAAGCAATCGGAAATACACAACTTTTGGTTGTATATAGAGCAACGCCTCGCATACATGAAGCACTCGCCTCACTTTTCTGCGTACGGGCCTTAATCGCCTTAGAGCGTCTCACGCTTTTTAAAACCAAGTGTTGCAGCACGCCACACCCCAAATATCTAGTTTTATATATTGTCAAAACTAACAATATGCTTGTGATTATATTGTGTTGATTCAGAATATTTGCATGAATGATGAGAAGAACCATTACAAAGGCAGTTTAAATGGTACAATACATGTGGTGGCTGGTGGAGGTGGGGCGGACCTCACCCCGTTTGCACCGTTTCAAACTACTTGGAGCATCTTTAGAGACTACGATTATGGGTTCTTAAAACTTACTGCGTTTGATCATTCTACGCTCTTGTTCGAGTACAAAAAGAGCAGAGACGGGAAAGTTTATGATTCGTTCACGATTTCCCGGGATTATAGAGACATTTTAGCGTGTACAGTCGATAGTTGCTCGAGTACAACCCTTGCATCTTGAAGATTACAGTGGTTTGTGAAATGGCTATGTAAAGTGATATTTTGTAGAATCCATAGTTTAATGTGATCATGGTTAATAGATGGAGTCTGTGACCTTTAGTTTTGTATGTTACTAGTTTTTGCCCCGCCCGCGTTGCGGGGCACTAAGTCAACTATTTCTCTCCCATAACATGTACGTTTGTGTTTCGGTTACTTGTACATACTACTCATAACATGATCTCAAAAAAAATTACATCGAGTCAACCAATTAAAACAAAAGATTACCATACTTTTGCTAAAAAAAAAAATACTAAAACGATGGAAAAACTATAATTTTAAACTGGGAACAAAATTGTAATTTTTCAGGACAAATGAGCGTGTGCCAGGCAGTCGCCTGACACGAATAAAAATTACATCGAGTCAACCAAATAAAACAAAACACTACCATAGTTTTGTCAAAATAATATATTAAAACGATGGCATGACTATAAGTTTACATTGTGCGCAAAATCGTAATTTGATAGGGAAAAAAACAAAAACGATGACAAAACTGTAAATTTGAACGGAGCGCAAAATCGTTATTTGGCTCGGAGGGAAAAAACAAAACCAAGAGGGAAAAAAACAAAACCAATGGCAAGTAAATTTAAACAGGGCTAAATTACGATTTTGCCGGACCAATGGGGAATTGTCAAGCAGTTGTCTGACACTATTCCCCTCTATAGTATTTGTAGTATACTAGTTAGAGTTTTTTTCACCTCTTTCACCTCATACTCATGTTTAACAGAACCCACTCGCTTTTCAACCGATCTTCCTCACTTTTCAACCGATCTCCCTTGCTTACTTTGAACAACGTGATGAAGTAAAGACCATTCTTCAATAGATAGTTCTTCAAACGATTTGGTAACTTGATCATCCATTCTTCAACTAATAGCTCCCTTTTAACACATGATCGTCAACGGATTTAGTGTCCATTCTCAAATCAGTAAAGAGATGAAAGAAACGAAACTTTGTGGAACGAGAAATTCTACCAAAAAACAAAATACTTTTCCAAGAAGAATTTCATCTCACCCATAACATTTCAAATTTTTTCTTCATAACTCTTTCGAAATCTTTGCACAGATTCTCATTTGTAGACCCAAATATGATGTCGTCCACGTATATCTGAACTATCAGAAGATGTTCGTCGACCTCTCTGGTGAAGAGAGTGGCATCCACTTTTCCTCGAATGATGTTGTTGGCTAGCAGGTGTTGAGACAAAGTCTCGTACCAAGCTCTCGGGGCCTGGTGTAAACCATACAACGCTTTATCCAGCAAATAAACCTTGTCTTTGTGGATTGGATCGGTGAAGCCCGGTGGCTGTCCGACATATACCTCCTCTTTTACCTTCCCATAGAGAAACGCGGATTTAACATCTAGCTGATAAACTTTAAAATTTTTCCAAGATGCAAATGCTAGGAAGATTCTGATTGCTTCAAGTCTAGCAACCGGAGCATATACTTCAGTGAAATCTATCCCCTCTTGCTGACTGAAACCCTGAACTACGAGTCGAGCTTTGTAATCAGAAGATTACGTAGGGACAATGGTATTGAATTTGGAATTTTACATACCAACTAGATAACCATGTAAACTATTTCATAACATTCAAATAATTAATTAATTACTATTTTCCCTAGTATTACAATCGTTATATTACTTCTATTTGTTTTTTTGTTTTTTTAGTAAATTCCCTAGTATTACAATCGTTATATTACTTCTATTTGTTTTTTTTGTTTTTTTAGTAAATTTTGATTAAAAATAATCAAACCATTTTAAACGAGAAAATGACCTGTAATAAAAATCAGTGGATGAAATTAGTTAAACGTGGATGGGCTTATTTATTGTTTTGATCCATCAATTTAAAAATTCTATCTCATTAGTAATCCATGGCCCAAGATTTATTATTTATATTATATTATTATTTTTCATGATAATATTTACTATTTACTAATATATTTCAAAAGTGAATAAAGTGCCAAGACCTAAAAATTTAGCATTCTAGAATATTCCGGAGCCATCTAGTCGTTTCAAGAGTTGCCCGGAAGACTCCGAAACAACCTATATTTTTTCAAAAACTTGGGGAAATAAGAAACATTATATTCTAAACCAAGAAAGGCCTAGAAAATCCTGAAAATGGTGGGTAAAAATACCCATAAAAATCTGCCATGGAAGCCTATTTTTTGGATAAAGGGCATCGCCCGGCAAACTAGCCATGAAAGGCTTTGTTACCACTTGTCACGGAGTTAGTTTCTCAACTCGCGTGCGGCTTAGATCATCGTCTAAGTAAGCTTTGTTGACTTAGTGTCTTTGGGTTTTAGTAGCAAAAGTTGTTAAAATGAACGTTGGATCACATGAAAGTTACTTGTAATACTTAATCACAAGTATACAGATAATATGCTTTGTATTATCAGTGAAAGCTTACAAGAGAGTAGTAAGTCTACAAGTGTTTTGGATGTCTCAAATGAGACACCAACATCCATATTTATATTAGTGGTTGCCTATCTAGAGTGTTCTAGACTTTACAAAAGATCTAGTATATAACATCTAGAAATTTAGTAAAATATCAATATATTTGTATAGAATACTTTATTTACAATCCAAGTTGCATGTGGTTTTATGTTCTTAGCCTTTAGTTAGGCTATAGGGTGTGGTTGGAGCCCCTTGAGGCTTTATCAGTCCAACTAGGATTTACATCAGCGCCATGTCAACGCCATGTAGGATCCACCTCAGCCATGGAGCCCCCTCTAATTTGCATGGTGTGGATGGAGCCCCATATTAAAACAAAAAAAAAGATTTGATTGGTGCAAACACATGTGGGCCCCACCTGATCCTTTGAACCTTGACGTTACCATGCTGGCGAGCCATCTATGGCGCCCCCAGTTAACTTGCGGGGTGTGGGTGGATAGCTCCCCGGGGCGCTATAGTGTGTGTCCTAGCTGGCGGGGGTGGCGCCCCCACACCCTCCGGCCTTACCATAGTTTAGACTCTAGAGTCTAGAGGGCCACTCTATATCAAGTAACTCTATCATTACACAATCAACATACAACACCTTTCATAATAGTTTCGACTATGATGATTTTGATAATGGATCAAACCAATAACTTTAAAAAAAAGAAAGTCAAGCTAAAAAAACGATCAAAAGTGACCAAAAGTGCTTTTTATGTATAAAACCTTCTAGTTACTATTGAAATGATACAATAATGTATCAGACACACTTAATTGATTCAGCCCATACCCAATCAACCATATATCAATTCAACCCATACCCAACCAACCCTACTCGTCTTTTTTACAATTCCAGCCTTCCTGGTCAACTGAATGAATATCTTTTGTGTCCAAGTTATACAATGATAAAGTCATACGACTCATATCATGCATATTGGAAGCAAATATTGACAATGGGACGGATTTGAGATGTGTATTTGTATTCTCATTTTCATGCCTGATTGTAAAATTGAGTACAATGCTCGTCCTATACATGCCAGGTATCTGTCGGTTATAGTACCATTCGCATACCTTGAACGAAAAATCAAGGGGAGTTGGACTCTCAAATCCAATATTTTACTCTAAAAAAATCGGATTTTTTTTTTTTTTTTTTTTTTTTTGTAAAGTAACACTACGAAGAGAGGGGGGGGGGGGGGGGCACCCATGAGAAGCTCCGCCACTTATTACCTATCAGGTATACCCGTTAGTTTGTTAAAAAAATTGTAAATGTTTCCAAATACATCTCTTACTACTTTAAATTTTATACAGTTTTATATATTTTTTTGAACGACAAGGAATGACGTGCCAACCACCGTGACACCGGGCGCTGTGGCCAAGGTCAACTACTCGACCGCCGCCAGCCCCTTGGTTCTCCCCAGATGCGCGGAAACCCAGCCTCCCCCGCCCGAAGGCACGGCAGTGGAATAATCGGTAATACCTCGCCTCCCATCCAAGTCGAACCGGCGCCACCCGTATTCGCTCTTCACCTGGATGTCGCAGAAAATAATGAGAGTGGGAATCGAACCTGGGTTACAAGAAACACTAATTTATTCACCAACCACTCCACCACTACCTCATTGGATTTATATAGTTTTATATCCAAGAAGATTAGAAATATAAAAACTAAAAATTAGTGAATTAGTATCTATCATCACCCAATAATAAATGTAAAATAGAAATAAAATGTTTACAAGTATAGATCAACTGATCAAGTAACAAGGTATGTATGTTTCGGATAAACAGGTCATGTAGCACATAATGCTATACGCATCTCATACCCGCGAATATTTCTAAAATTTGCCTGATATTTGTCTTATTACACGTTCGGAAACCGTCAAGTTCGGATTCATTTGTGTAAAAAATTCGGGCCCGCTCTCCCTTTGGGCCCGATTTTTTTTAATTATATATTTTAAGCTTTTTTAGATATATTTTTTTAAAAGTTACATCTTAGGGGCCATTTTTTCCACTCTCCGGCCCGGATTGGATTTTCGGGGATTCTTGGGGATTCTCTGGGACGGAACTGGAATCAGTTCCTAAGGGTGAAAACGGTCAAACTAAACCCAATTTTCCAGAAAGAAGGAAACTCTTTCTAGGACTTCAAACCACACGAGAACTGAATCTTCTTCATCAACCCCTTAAAGTGCATAAAGATCATATAGTACGTACAGCCATAGAAGCACAATGCGCATAGTAAAAGTCTAAAAGATACCAAACATTTTCAAAAAAGAAGGAACATGCTGCTTACATGTTTAATGTTGCTAAATGAAAATATCATAAAAAAATAAAAAGAAACTCCATGCAAAACAATAATTGAACAAAACAATAACAGAAGAAACTATAAAGTATCATGTCTTCCTGGTCTTCTTTGATCCCACAATCCGTGCATTCTCGAAAAGGCATGTCCAGACTGTAACATCAGGAACCATTGGAACATCACGAACAACACGGTTGAGGGTCGTACCACCACCTTGTTGAACTTGTAGTTGTCGCTGGCGTATAACATAAGCTCTTCCAAATCGCTTTTCTCCATTAACATTTTGTTGATGATCTTCTCGCCCTCGCTCTGTGCTAGCCACTGGAGCACTGCCAACATGAACCACCGACTCATTGATTCCACACCCTTCAACCATAGCGACCGCCTCACTTTCAACATGAACCATATCACTACCTGCAGCAGCCAACGACTCACTTTCAACATGAACCATATCATCACCTGCAGCTGACTTTTCGGTTACAAATCCTCCTCAAGTAACTTGCTTAGTTGCATACGCTTGTTTTCCAACCAATCTTCGCTTACTTTCAACGAGCGTTGACAGCGAAAGCAAAGGCCATTCTTCAGTTGATAGATCCATTAATACAATGAATGAAGAATTGTAAGTGGTAATGATATTTCGATTGAATGATTAACATGGTATTAGGTCTATGTTATATATAAGTACTGCGGTATCCTAAATCGATACACACTCAAACTCAAATTAAGTTATTAGATGATGATAAACAATAAGATAAATATAATATCAAATAATATATCTATTAATATTATTCTTATTAATATATCTATTAATATTATTCTTATTGTTTTTATTATTTTTCATGATACAAATGATTCATTTAAACCGGGTGTGTTTTCCTTTTCAAAATCGAATTTGTTTATAACAATCAAAATCTATATATTAATAAAAGACTCCAGTTAATGCTAAATGACAATCTCTCTTTCAACCTTAATATTTTACTTTTATTTTATTTAAAAATATTTTTGTTATCCTTATTATTATTATAATAATTATTATTATATTAAATTCTCTCCTTCAACCTTAAATCCTCTCCTTCAACCTTAATAATAATTAATTATGATAATGATATGATATTGCTTCAAGCTTCCTTATTTACTTCCGTTTAATTGATTTTTATTGCTTTTAAATGATTTATGAATATCCCTAGAATTTAACTATGAGTGTTATATCTATTTATTTTAGCAAAAACAACGAACTACTAACCCTTGAGTTATTGATTTTTTATTTGTTTTATTGGACAGACTTTTGGCTTTGTGAATTATCACTAATTTCATTTATTTGTTACTAGATTTGAACCCCGTGTATTACACGGGCTGCATAAATGTAATTTTATATAATAAATAATAAAAAAGGATATATCTTTAAACAAAACCTCGTGTATCGCACGTGTTGAATAAAATATAATGTCATATGTTAACACTTACAGTCGTCAAGATTTATCTTTTAAAAATGAACTTTGGTGTACTATTCACTTATTATAACATTTCAGTTTCAAACGGGAACCATTGATTCCTAGTTTACCATAATTTCAATCACCGAACTCCAAAGTATATTGTAGACTCGGGTTACTCTCGGAGTACTCCATTTGGTCCAGTGGGTGCCCCGAGAGTATTCATGATTGATTCTGTTAGTCGTTCAAAAAAAAAAAAAAAACTCGGGAAGTAACTTTATAATTATATAAAAAACAATTCTCACCTAAATATTTGTTTAAAATTATTTATAGAAAAATAAATATTTATTTTTATGTAATTTTGTTTAAAAATATTATTATTATTATTATTACTATTTTTATTATTATTTAATATTTAAATAAGAGATAAATAGAAAAATAAGATGAAAATACCGAAAAGTAACACAGAAAAAATTTTCATTGTATGGGAAGCTTTATTTATTTATTTCATTCGAACACTTGAGATTTTTTTAATTATTACTTTTTATATGATAAGTTAATTAATCATTTGTCTACATAATTATTTCAATTTGAATTTCTTATTTTCAAACTTGTGATTTACTTATTATAACATTTCAGTTTCAAATGGGAACCATTGATTCCTAGTTTACCATAATTTCAATCACCGAACTCCAAAGTATATTGTGGACTCGGGTTACTCTCGGAGTACTCCATTTGGTCCAGTGGGTGCCCCGAGAGTATTCATGATTGATTCTGTTGGTCGTTCAAAAAAAAAAAAACCTCGGGATGTAACTTTATAATTATATAAAAAACAAACGTTTATTCTCACCTAAATATTTGTTTAAAATTATTTATAGAAAAACAAATGTTTATTTTTATGTAATTTTGTTTAAAAATATTATTATTATTATTATTATTATTTAATATAAGAGATAAATAGAAAAATAAGATGAAAATACCGAAAAGTAGCATAGAAAAAATTTTCATTGTATGGGAAGCTTTATTTATTTATTTCATTCGATCACTTGAGATTTTTTTAATTATTACTTTTTATATGTTAAGTTAATTAATCATTTATTTTCATTGTATGGGAAGCTTTATTTATTTATTTCATTCGATCACTTGAGATTTTTTTAATTATTACTTTTTATATGTTAAGTTAATTAATCATTTGTCTACATAATTATTTCAGTTTGAATTTCTTATTTTCAAACTTGTGATCACATATCGGTTCAATGGTATTCTCAAATGGTAAAATATTTTTATTTAATTATTATTTGTATAGATATAAATAATAATTATCTATAATTAGGTAGAAGAGATTAAATTAAATAATATTTCGTAGGATAGTATCTATAACTAATTAGAAAATATTAAACTAAATGATAATTATCCATAGAGTATATGGCCTAATATGATGACAAGTGTCACAAACATGGTTTCTTTTATTATATAGTATAGATATAGATATAGATTTTTTAAAATGTTTAGTAATTTAATTATTTCAACATAAATTGGTTTTTGAGTTAATAAGGGAAACAAGAAAAATAATATTCCTATGGTTTTCTACTCTGATTTGATCTGATTAGGTTTTCATTTTAAGCTTATCTATTAAATATTTATTTATTAAGTATAAATAAATTGCTGCGAAATATTCTCAATTCAAAATATTCTAAAATGTAAAAAATGAAACCATACACAAAAATTAATCCTGGGTGGATGGTGAAAGTGTGAATTAATCTTGTTTATTCTAAGCTTATTATTATGTAATGTTTTTTAGTTATTAAATAAAAGTGCGAACTAATCATGTATATTTTATCTTTATTACGAGTCGGGCCGAGCCCGATTAGGCCCGAGCTTGGCTCGTGATATTTTTATGAAGCTAGAGCTTGAGCTCGGCTCGCGAGCAAAACTCAAAGCTCAACCTCAGCTCAACTCAGCTCGAGCTATTTTGAGAACCTCAAATGACCTAAAAGCTCGACTCAAACGCACTTCAATATCGCTTAAACAAGCCAAAGCTCGGCTCAAGCTCGTTTTATAGGCCTAAATTGAAACCCACTTGGACTTTTTAGAAGTGGGTTTAAATGGGTTATAAAGAATCACCATCATCATTAATTATATTATATGTACAAAAACTAAAATTTTCTTATGGTTCGTTTAAGTTTGCGAGTCTAAACGAGCTTTGTATTTCAAGCTCAAGCCAAGGCTCGATAACTAAACGAGCTCTATTTCAGGCTTGATCTTGGGCTCGGGCTCGTTAAAGCTCCGCTTGTTCGAGCTTTTAACCGATTGGATCACGAGTAGCTCGCGAGACTTTGGCTTTTTACACCCCTAGTTAGTATATTTCCAAAAGTAACAATATTATTTGTATCAAAAGTTTGAATGGTGAATGGTGGTGATGTGACGCTTTTAACTACACAAAGACCCTTTTAACTACTAACAATTACAGACTAACCCATTGACCCAATTATATCATAACAATAATGAATCTCAATCAGACCATGTGTAATTATTTAACCGTTAAGTATACAACCATAGAAGCACAATGCCCATAGTAAAATATAATTAATTGTATAGAAGAAGCAATAAGAAAGAAATACATACATCAGCTGCAACTTTTTATGATGAAATCTAGAGAGGAAAAACTTTCTTATGTTTAAAATAAAGCAAGAAACAGATATACAAAACTCCACATAACACTGCACTCGTAGAAACGACCCAATGGAATCTGTTCGGTTCATCGAAAACTTCGTCTATTAGATTATAAACTAAACTTTATATTTATTATTATTATTATTATGTGACATATGTAATTAGGACGGTTTGTATTATTTATTGTATGTATTAACTTTGAAACGGTGGTGATGGTTGAGTGGCACCGGTTGACTGTCAACAACCGTTATTCCCGCCAATTACCCGTTCATAACCGTTCATCATAATGTATATATGGGAGACCTCCTGTAACAATGGAGATCACCAAGATATTCAAGTTTAATATCCATTTTACCAAGAGTTCGTTACTCTCAGCACAAACACGTACAGAGTCACAAACACACACACGAACACGACGACGATGATGATAACGGCTTCCGCCAACACGTGGTATCAGAGCGCATGGTTAGAAAACGAAGAATCAGGATCAGAATTAGAAGATCCTGGGAAGATACGGATGACGAAGATGAAAAACAAACACGGGAAGAGGCGAGAAACAAATAGCGTGTCACACCCCGATATTTCCACGTATTACCGGTGGGCCCGGTGGGGAGTATCGTGACGTAGTTGATATCATCATAGTCAAACAACACAATATATAAATGCACAGCGGAAGCAAAAGATAGATTTATTTCAACCGAATAAAATTGTAATATTGAGTATCACACAACAGTTGAAACAGATCCACAGGCGGATCAAATAAAAAGGAAAACTATTCAGCAGACTTTGACATCTAGAGCTTGCGAGACTTGATTATTGATGCCTGGAGTAGCCAGCCTATTACGTATAGTACCTGCACTTAGCCTTTTTGGAAAATACGTCAGTTTACACTGGTAAATACAACTTAACTGACTCATTTTGAAAAGAGTTTGAAAATTGATTTGAATGCACTTTGGCAAAAATATCTTTATAACTTGGGACAATTATTTAAAAATAATCTTGTATACAGTTGTACTTATTTGTTGTCCATTAGGGCCGGTTTGTAGGGCCGGTCTAGATTAATTGACACGCCACATGTATAATGCCCACAAGGATTATTTCCTTTAAGTGGATTACCAGTTTTTACATAATGCATCTGTCAGGTGTACGCCTACACCCCGTGCTTAGGTCGTGGCCATTTCTTTGAATGATGCCAAGGATATCCGGGACATGGTCATTTAACCCCCAAAGGCCATACACCAAATAATACATAATAAAACGAGTTATGTAATTACATCAATCACAATCCGATTTAAATGGTTACATACCCGACCAAGCGGTATTATTATAATACCGTATCCCAAGCCCGTATAGGGAAAATAAGTTAAGAGTATTTACCTGAGCAAAGTATAAATCAAATACAGCAAGTGCCCGTAGCTTTTACTGGGCTCCTAATCTGGAACGAAGGTTTTAATAACCTATTAGAATCCTAACGAGTCTTTAATTACGCTTAGACTTAGACCGGTTAGTTTTCAAAAGGAATACACGGTTCAAACGCATGATAAAGCGAAGACCGGTTTAGAATGTGATTCTGATCGACAAGCTTGTATGTTTGTTTAATATGGGTAACTTAGGGGCTGTTTGGTAGCCTCTTAATGACCATTCAGATGCTACCTCTTAATGGTTTAAAACCTCTGAATGAATAAGAGGTAACCTCAAGTCTGAATGGTTAAGATGTAACCTCTGAATGGTAAATCATTACATGTCACATTCTTCTATCTTCTCATTGGTAAAATTATTAATGGTTGCATTAAGATGTAGCCTCTTAATGACCATTCAGAGGCTACCAAACAGCCCCTTAAACACATTCTGGATTTGAGATGAAAACGATATGGTTTGACCCGTTTTGGCTAAATTATGCAAACTAGTTACATAAGCCTATCGAACGTGAAAAGTGCGTAACGGGTAACCAAATGAGTCATATACATGTTTCCTAAGTTAATATGCCTTAAATATGTTGTGACATCACTAAGATATCTTCTATTATGCCCCAAATGAATTTAAACTCAAATTATGCACCGTAAGGGCATTTTGGTCATTTTAAAGGTTATAAAAGAGTTTAAATATTAATTTGAGTTTCGGGTCTGATGTAATCAGTAAAAATACTTAATTTACTAAGTTATATCAGTAGGGTATAACCTATGTGTGAAATTTATCATTTCTAACCATACTATGCACCGAAGGGCATTTTGGTAATTTCACTTAAGCCTAAAAGGTCAAACTGAAAATCTGAGTTTAAAACTTTTGCTCACTGTTATAATATAATAATTTACTTAAAATATCAGTAGGCATCCAACCTTATATGTTTAAAATAGTTTTGATGCATACTATGCGTTAAATTGCTTAAAAAGGCGATTTGGAGCCATTTCCGGGTTCTATATAGAAAGCTGATATTTTTATTATTCCAGAAGGTTTAAAATAATTTATTTATCATATAAAATCAGTAGCAAAAGGTTTGTGGTCAAAAAGATTTGTAAAACTCATTTTATAGCCCAAAAGGGCAAAATCGGTAATAACCGAAATAAGGCTACAACCCTATGTTATGCTCAGCCTAAAATTTATTAAAAATATTTAAAAATCCCAAAATATTATTTTGTATCAGTAGGTAAAAATCTTGATATCAAAAAGTGGGTTAAACTAGGCTATATGCTAATTACGCCGTTTAATTAATAAAAACCTTCTAATTACGCTATTTAGCATAACTCTTAATCTAGACTTCAAACTGATGTCAAATTTTAGGAAAAAGTCTAATAATCAGTAACTAAGGTTTCTATTCTTTTACATTTTCAAAAATCACATTTTAAGGTCATATGGGCATAATAGTCAACATATAAGCAATTAACGGGAACATGCATACGAATCGGGTAACTATTGAACCAAGGTGTATAATCACAGAGGGTTATACTAACATGAAACTTGGTCCAATTAAGGCTCTAAGGTATTTCTAAAACATGCTACAATGGGTCAGAATCGAAAGTCAAAGCGAAAGTCAAACTATGAGACTTTCGGTTCCGAACCTAGCCTAAACTGAAAATTGTCGGGTTGAACATGTTTAGACATGTTCTTACATTAATTACCAAGTTATATTAATGATAAAACAGGTTACATAGCTTCTACATTGCTAAATATGCATTAATTTGAAATTAAGCTTTCTGTTGACTTTTTAATATCAAGTTTGGCCCGACATTTGACCTAGTTAGAGTGGGGATCAGAGAGTACCCTTTTAAGGGTTTATTACCCACATAATTACCTACTTATAGGTACTTTTAATTCGAGATTTGACTGAACAATTATTAATTAATCTCGAAGTCAAACCTGAATTACGACGGTTTGACTTTTAGCTAATTAACTAAGCTAAACTGAATTAAGAAGGATTAAGGACACTTACAAAGGTCCTAAGTATGATTTGGAACTTAAGGGAACTTCCTTGCTGACCAGAGGAGCTCCAGAGACCAGCTTGAAGTGAGTTGCAAATGAAAGACCAAATGTTGCAACAAGAGGTTCTCTTATATAGTTACTTTGATGCATCAAGATCACTCCAAATCAGTCTACAATTGTTGTAAGATGTTCCTAGGTGTCCCTATGATGCTAAAAACCAGTTATAGGGCCCCTGATTTTCGAATACCACTCTTATAAGGCGGTGTAACCTGTTTAACAGGCATCTGTCCAAAATTCTGCCCAGATACCAGTCTTACGGACCGTAAGCCTAAAGCCTTACGGACCATAAGCATCTCTTACGGACCGTAAGCTCTTGGCTTTGCGGTCCATAACCGACTCTCCTCTGATGTGCCCAGATATCCTCTTGCGGACCGTAAGCCTAAGCGGATACGGTCCGTATTCGATTGTCAGAAATTATCGCCCAGTTCTGCTCCCTTACGGACCGTAAGGGTTCACCTTTGCGGTCCGTAAGCCTTCCTCAGAGGACAAAAAACTTGTTAAATTTGAGGTCTTGACCATGCAACTTTACCACTTCGAATCTTATGCTTTCTTTTAAGTGTAGGGACCATGAAGTCAGGCTTTGCATGTCTCTGCATGTGTTGCCATGCATTAGTTCCATCTTGGACTCTTGTGGGAAGGTCATGAATGCAAGATTTGTCGTAGACTCTCATAATATTCCTTTTGAGGTTTTAGTTAATTAATATTAAGGACAACCGGACTTGAAATTTATACAAATCAGATGTTTACAAAATACATCATGGTTTGGGATTTATAATTAAGTCGTTCAGAGGTATCAATTAACATGTCGACATTTTTAAACCTACCATACATCTTTCGATTTGATCCGGGTTTATAACACGTTTGCGTATATGACACGTGTCTTTATTTTATTGGGTATGATTTTACGAGGTGTTACATCCTCACCCCCTTAAAAGAAATCTCGACCTCGAGATTTACTGAAACAAATGAGGGTATTTTTCTTTCATTGTGGACTCTACCTCCCACATGTACTCGGGACCTCTTCGGGCATCCCATTTAACCTTTACGATAGGTACATGCTTCCTCCGAAGCTTCTTAACCCGTCGATCCTCAATAGACAAAGGTTTTTCCACAAATTTCAAGCTCTCATCTATGTGCACATCTGTATGTGGTATGACTAGCGATTCATCTGCTAGACATTTCTTCAGATTGCAGATGTGAAATACAT
The DNA here is from genome assembly GCA_030545235.1 of Helianthus tuberosus. Classification (NCBI taxonomy): domain Eukaryota; kingdom Viridiplantae; phylum Streptophyta; class Magnoliopsida; order Asterales; family Asteraceae; genus Helianthus; species Helianthus tuberosus. Next base: position 19,166,229 of record CM060395.1, read on the forward strand.
TGTGAATACCACTGAGCTCTTCAGGCAAGTTCAATTTATAAGCCATTGACCCAACACATTCGATAATCTCGAATGGTCCTATGTACCTCGGGCTTAACTTACCTTTCTTACCAAATCGCATCACCCCCTTCCAGGGTGATACCTTAAGCAAAACTTTATCACCAACCTCAAACTTTAGAGGTTTTCGCCTTTTATTAGCATAACTTTTCTGCCTATCCCTGGCAGCTTTCAGGCGGTCGTGAATCTGGACAATCTTGTCCGTCGTTTCAAAGACTATGTCAGGTCCTGATAATTGAGTTTCCCCTACTTCTGCCCAGCAAATAGGCGTTCTGCATTTCCTACCATATAATGACTCAAAAGGCGCAACCTTAATGCTTGTATGATAGCTATTGTTATAGGAGAACTCGATCAATGGTAGGTGGTTATCCCAACTACCACCTAAATCAATCACACATGCACGAAGCATGTCTTCCAAAGTTTGGATGGTACGCTCACTCTGCCCGTCCGTCTGAGGATGGTAAGCCGTACTAAAATTTAAGCGCGTGCCCAAAGATTGTTGGAAACTTTTCAAAAAATGTGATGTGTATCTGGTATCTCTGTCAGAGATTATTGACAATGGTACACCATGCAGAGATACAATCTTATCTACGTACAATTGGGCTAACATGTCGGAGCTATAAGTCTCCTTAATGGGTAGGAAATGTGCTGACTTAGTCAGTCTATCTACTATTACCCATATAGTATCATTTCCTTTCTTTGTCTTTGGAAACTTGGTGATGAAATCCATTGTCACCATCTCCCACTTCCATGTGGGAAGTTCAGGTTGTTGTAGCAAACCTGATGGCTTTTGGTGCTCAGCTTTGACTTGCGCGCACGTCAAACATTTAGCTACATAGGCAGCTATAGACTTTTTCAAGCCTATCCACCAATAGTTTGCCTTTAGATCCTGGTACATCTTATCTGCTCCAGGATGAACGGAGTATTTGGAACTGTGGGCTTCCTGAAGGATAACATCCCGAAGTCCTCCATAAACGGGAACCCATATTCGTCCATTTAATATCAGGATTCCGTCCTTGCCATAGGATAACTGTTCTTCAGTTACTCCTAGCTTTTCATCAGGATAGTTAGCTTCTGACACCGCTTCCTTCTGTGCAACTAACAACCTTTCGTTCAAACTATTCTTTATCTCAATGCTCCTGGCATTGATTCTTATAGGTTTCACTCTTTCTTTCCTACTCAAGGCATCGGCAACCACATTTGCCTTGCCAGGATGGTATCTTATCTCACAGTCATAGTCGTTCAAGGTTTCCATCCAACGTCGCTGCCTCATGTTCAAATCCTTCTGATTGAACAGATGTTGAAGGCTTTTGTGATCCGAATAAATCACACACTTGGTTCCATACAAGTAATGTCTCCACAGTTTTAGTGCAAACAACTCCAAGTCATGGGTGGTGTAATTCTTCTCATGCACCTTTAACTGACGTGAAGCGTAGGAAATAACTTTGCCTTTCTGCATAAGCACACAGCCCATTCCGGTGTGCGATGCATCACAATATACTACAAATTCATCAATTCCATCAGGCAACATCAATACAGGAGCGTTGCTCAACTTCTGCTTCAGAATATCGAAAGATTCTTGCTGCTTAGGCCCCTAGTCAAACTTGTTATTCTTGCGGGTGAGTAGAGTTAGGGGTGCTGCAATTCTTGAGAAGTTTTCAATAAATCGCCTATAGTATCCTGCCAGTCCTAGAAAGCTGCGGATCTCTGTAGGCGTCTTTGGCTCTTGCCAGTTCATAATAGCTTCAACCTTAGCGGGATCCACTTGGATACCACGCTCACTAACCACATGTCCAAGGAATTGGACTTCCCGAAGCCAAAATTCACACTTTGAAAATTTGGCATAGAGCTTTTCTTGTTGAAGTAGCTTAAGAATGCAACGGAGATGCTTCTTATGGTCAGCTTTGCTTTTCGAGTAAATGAGAATGGCGTCGATGAAGACGATGACAAATTTATCCAAGTAAGGCTTGCAGACGCGATTCATGAGATCCATGAATGCGACAGGTGCATTAGTGAGCCCAAAAGGCATCACTAGGAACTCGTAATGACCATAACGAGTCCTAAATGCAGTCTTGTGTACATCTTCATCTTTAACCTTCAATTGATGATAACCTGACCTCAAATCGATTTTAGAGAAGTAGCTTGCCCCTTGTAATTGATCGAACAGATCGTCGATCCTGGGCAAAGGATACCTATTCTTGATAGTGACCTTATTAAGCTCACGGTAATCGATGCACAGACGCATCGATCCATCCTTCTTCTTGACAAATAGGATTGGCGCTCCCCAAGGAGACGAACTAGGTCTAATAAAACCTTTGGCTAGTAAATCATCTAGCTATGTCCTTAATTCCTTCATTTCTGTTAGTGCCAACCTGTAAGGCGCTCTCGCGACAGGTGCTGCTCCAGGGATGATGTCAATTCTAAATTCTACTTGCCTATCTGGTGGCAGACCAGGTAGTTCTTCTGGGAAAACTTTAGGGTACTCAGAAATGACTGGAATATCTTCAATCTTGGGTTTCTGCTCATCAATAGTCACTTGTGCCATGTAGATGACACAACCCTTCTTCAAGCATCTAGATGCCTTGAGCATACACACTTGCTCAGGCAGTCTATACTGGGTGTCTCCCTGAATGGTAATTGGCTCACCAGACTGAGTCTTGATCACCACTTGCTTCTTATTGCATACTATATGGGCTTGGTTACGAGATAACCAATCCATGCCTATGACTATGTCAAAACCGGCTAACTTCAAAGGAAGTAGGGACAATGGAAAAGAGTGGTTCCTAATGGATATGAAACATCCATCTAACACGGTTGACGTGTTGATCAGTTCTGTTTAAACTAATGGAAAACATGAAACACATACCTGTGATAGTATTCAAAGCAGTAGAGAATCCAGTCATAGTGTTCGACATCTTTGTCAGATTGATCCGGTTCCTCCTTAGGGTGTAAAGTTATGATGGTGATGAAAACCGAAAGTAGGGTAAGGTTCGGTTAGAGGGAGAGAGTCACGAAAATTTGTGATGTTAATGAGGGTTGTGATTGTGTAAAGTGTCTAACTGTCTAACCCTTTAACTCTCTAATAAGCCCCTTATTTATACACCCAAGAGGAAACCCAATTAGTTAATAAGGGTAATATGGTCCATCAACAATTACCAACTAATTATTAATAGGTTATTAATATATTTTGATCTAATATAATATAAATGATTATATAGGCTACAAGATTAAATACTAAATAAATAATATTTAATCTAACATGACGCGGTTTCTAAGGTACCATCAGCTAATTCCACCTCATATTTCACCCTTAGGGTTTTAACAGGTAAATTCAGCAATTTGCAAAACTTCTTATCTACAAATGACTTATCAGCTCTTGAATCAAATAATACCCTTGCATAGACATCATTTATGAGGAAGGTACATGTGATCACATTGTCGTCCTGAACAGCTTCCTTTGCATCCATTCTGAAGACCCTTGCATTGGTCTTCTTGACCTCTTCCGGCTTCTTGGCGTATTTAGGGCAATTGGTTTTAATGTGCCCTTTCTCATTGCTGTTGTAGCATGTGGCATCTTTAATCTTCTTGCAATCAACAGTCTTGTGCTCTTTAGACTTGTATAACCCACATGTAGGTGATCCTGACTTAGACTTGGACTCAAGTCTACACTTTCCAAAGTGGTGTTTTTGGCAAGTCTTGCACTTTGGCTTTTCCTCAGCTTGTTGGCTACCCTTGTTGGATCCAGACTTCTTCCTGAAGTCAGTGCTACCTTTATGCTTTGTAATGCCCTAACACGCTTTAACTGAAAAGACGCAGTGGAAATTCGTACCATAAAATTTCTTCCATTAAAAACATCTTAATTTACTCGAAGTCCATTTAAAGGTGACAATTTTACAATAAATACATCAATAGAACTCATTTGCGAAATAGAAACATAAACTATGTTTGCTAAATTACTTATTCAAGCATCCTGTACAATCTAACTTGTGACTCGATCCTTGATCTTCACTCCTCGGTGACCCTCCGTGCCTCGCACAACCTACACTCACCATACCAATTCGCACGTTAGTACACATTATGAACGTATCAAGATTCATACTCTTTTACTTTCCATTCCGTTATTTCTCTACGTAAGGCGTTTCAGTCTGAGTATCCATTTCCTGGTGAGACTTCAACATTAAACCTGCATTATACTTTATTCTCAAGGTACACTGTTAATAGCATCAATACTTAGTCGTATTGAAAACATACGAGCATACTTACATACCTACTGGCATACATTTATACATACATACATACTTGCATCCACATATAAAACGTCCACACCTACATGCGTATGCATCTTCGTTCTTAAACACATAATGCTTACGCCCATACATATCTACTTGCGTACGTACATACACCGATACCTACATAAATACCTACCTACGTGCATAACTACATACTTACACACATACATAAAAAGAATTATAACTATACACATGCATACCCCCACTAGTGAAAACTATACGTACATACATACTTACGTACCCACGTACTTAATTCATCACCCCGCATACTCACTCACGTATCCCGTTCCTACTCACACATCAATAACACTTTTAAATATCTTTCGGGTATGCTTCGGGTCTTTGAGAGTGAGTTCCATTCTCACCCGTAGCTTACCAAGCCCTTTGGTAGGATTGAGGTGCATTATAAAAACTTATCAAGGCTTGGACTGGGTTCACGGGGCCCAAAATCGAAGGAAAATGAATGATTACGTAAACCTTATAAGTTGCACCTGACCTCCACCGTAAGCTACGGTGGCTACCGTAGCTTACGGTGGCCATAAACCCTTACGGTACATTTCTACTGCCTTACGGCAGGAAGAAAGGCCCAGTACCTACCGTAGCTTACGGTGGCTACCGTAAGCTACGGTAGAGCCCAGTTCAGCCTACCATTTAGAAACTAAAACTCGCATAACTTGCTCGTTTTGCATCCGTTTCACTTGAAACTTATTTCTAATTGTCCGTAAAACATTTCCCTACATATTAGACTAGGAATCCTTGCCCCGGATCCTTAATCCTTACGAATTTCATTACCGCTACCTTACTTATACTTGCTTATTCAACCCGTTTAATCACATCAAATTACCTTCGGCTTACATAACTACCCTCGTCCAACTAGATCAATACTTTATCTTAAAACTTCCATTATTTCATAACCTTACATAATTTCCCCCACAGTCATAAACATAAAAACTCTATACGCATACTAAGAAGTGAGTCGGAAGTCACTTACCTTGTGCTCGCCATGTTTATGCTAGTTTCTTTGCCTCCTCTTTGACCCGTTTGCCTCCCATGATATGGTCCATCTTGACATGGTTCTTATTCTTTCAAGCTATCATATTTACAACATTGTTAGCATATATGCTCATACGTAATAACATCCATTTCCAACACATGGGTCACATTGACTTTCACTAGTCCATTATAACATACACAAGTCCTACTTTAACAATTATTTTATTCCAATTCCACACAATTTAACATATCATCAAAATAACACAAGGTGATCTATTACGCATCACATTATCTTCCTAATCTTACAATCATGTTGGATAAGCCTAGTCACAACAATTCTACATTCATTGACCTTCAGAAAGTCAACTATCAAGCAACCTAAATTCCAATCTAAACACACACATACATCATATCGTGACATGTTAGAACATAACCATTATACTATATACGCTTCATGCTCATGTAGTAAGACACATACAACCACATTCACCTAGATTTCACATATGTACATAAACAACTTCCATTCATACTAGCAAATCGAATCTTCTACATGAATCATATCTAAAGCACACTTCTTATGTTAATTCACTATTCAACACACCATTATCACTTCCTATACACATTCATTCATTGTTTACATCCAATCTCATCTAATAATCCCACCTATGCATTTCATCAAACACTTGGTGTGCATGCCATCATTTAAGCCTATAGTACAAGTATTTTATGCATACTCTTCCTAGTTCATAACATAGATCATCAATTTCAACTAGAATCATATAACTTTTATACCATTATCTAACAATTACTCATTACATACAACATCAAATATCAACATCACACAAGTATTAAACATGTATAATAATCCATATCATCATCTCTACTACTACAAGTGGGTTTCACCCCCAAAATATCAAATTATTCAAAATCTTGCATAACACATGTTCTATTTAATGATTCTAGCACCCATTCATGCTTAGTTTCATACAATTTCACGGATTTGCTCATAACCCATTTCTTAAAAGTTCACCAAATAACAATCTACAACTTACCACATGTTTGTTAATGTTGGGTGATGCTAATTCTTCATTCATGCATGATTTTCCATTCGATTTTAGCTTTGATTGGGCTGAATTTGTGTTGATGTTCTTGAGAGCTAGGGTTCATCCTTCTGCTCTTTCTCCTGATCGAAGTCACGCACACACATACCTTGTGTGTGTGTGATATTTTGTTTAATAAACTTTAGTTTCCATTTTGGCACCCTAAGTCCCTCAAGATTCACCGTATTCCCATGCTTGCCACAACTTCATTCCTTTAAATAAAACACTTTCCATTTATCCTCATTTAACCCTTGAAATTTGTTAATTGTTAGTCACAAAAATTCCAGTCCTAATATTTAACTTGTAATTATAACTAAGTTAACTAACTTAGTACCATGTCACGTCGTGTAAAACAAAACATGCTCAAAATTTAACATTCGGGTTTTGGGGTGTTACATGCTTCTTTTCAGATCTTCGTGAGTTATCATCCTCACGCTTTCTCTTGCCTTCTTCCGAGTTCCTCAGTGATCTTAGCCTGACCACGTCCAAGGTAAGAGACAGAGATAGGTCAGCTGCTGATCTGAAAGTAGCAGGTCTGGACGCCTTAACACTGGCTTTGATTTCTGGGGCTAAACCCCCAATGAAACGAGCAATCCTTTTGGGTTCCGGGGTTACGAGGTACGGAACCAACCTAGACAGCGTATTGAAACTGGTGAGGTAAGCTTGAGAATCTAAATTCTTCATCACCAATGATAAGAAATCTGATTCAATTCTTTCAACTTCATGCTGCGAGCAATGATTCTCCTTAATGAGAGCAACGAACTGATCCCACGACAAATTGTAGAGCGAGATCTTCCCAGCAGCTTGAATGAGAGACTTCCACCATGCCAGTGCCTCTCCCTTGAAGGATTGGGATACATACTTCACTACATCCCTTTCAGCACAACCGCTGATGTCAACTACTGTGTCCATCTCATCCAACCAGGTCATACAATCAATTGCCCCTTTCTCCCCAGTGAAATCCCGGGGTTTGCAGGAAATAAAGTACTTATAGGTACATGACTTGGTACGTGGTTTATCATCAAACACTATCCTTTTAGATGGAACACTGTTTTGATTAGATGAATGTTGATCATCATCTTTCTTTGGCTTATCTTTCTTAGATGGTGGCTTGCTATGAGCCTCCGAATGAGTCTTAGGCTTGGAGTGCGGTGTGGATAGGGTCCTACTTCGAGTCCCGCTAGATTCATTATACTGCCGTTCTATACCTTTTGTAACAGCATTATCTACTAATGCTTGCAGCTCCGCACCGGTCATATGTATCTTAGTATTTTCATGGTTTTCCACCGGATGACTGTTTACCTCTTCTGACCTAGCCATGTAGCTTTAATTGCTACATAAAATCAAATAAGGGCAAGGTTTATATAGAAGCTTATACAGTTTTATTGTTCTTTAACAATTTATTAACCATGGTTTTTAATAGCCATTTTAGTTAATTTGTTAAATATATAATTATTCAGGATCTTTATCATAATCCTAAATTATAAGTTAGTAATAGCACAAAAGGCCTAGTCACGTAGACAAGTTTAGTTTATAAGCCCAGGTTTTATGAAATCGAGGCATTAAGGTTTGAATCCAAGTTCATTACCTTTTCTTGACAGGGAGTTGTAGGCTACCACTGTCTTTAGTCCCAGAGGACGTTAATTATAGCCCGTGGGCACTTCATCCTTAAGGGATGATTATATAAATAAGGGAAATTAGAATAACCCAATTTAAGAATGACTTATGTGATTTTATCGAATCACATTTGTCAAGCATGTTAACATGTTTTCAGACGTTAACTAGGATTGGAATCTTTTGAATAGGTTTTACCATCTTGGCCATGTCCGCAATGACATATAGGCTAGGTTTACCTTTAAGATACTTTTTAATATTTAACGCAGAACAATCCTAAATTGAGATATTAATATGGATCTGAACCTAATTGAGGAACTACCATCTTGGCCCTGTCTTAAGGTGACATGTGACTAGGTCTTGTCCTTTTTAGATTTTGCCTTTTTATTATAATGGTAGATCTTTTAGTGGGGATGTTATTTTATTTATTTCACATGTTATGTTTATGCACATAATTAATAAAAACTGAAAATTTAAATTAACCATTCCCAAATATTTTAACAAGTACAATTTTGCCCTAAACGGGACTTCTACTAAAATAACATGCCCACGCAGGGGCTTAAACAAACAACATACCCACGCAGGGGTCAACAGAAAAACATATGCCCACGCAGGGGTAGAATACTAAAAGACATACCCTCGCAGGGGTTAAACAAAAAGGCATGCCCACGCAGGGGCTGGATTGAAAATAAGGAAATACAACCAATCAATTTAAAGGATTCAATGGTCCTTCTTGCTCTTTCCTTTTATTAAACTTGCCAATACCTTGAAGAAACCTTGTCGTTCCCTGCGATCTCTGTGAACCTCCTGCTCAACTTGGTCCAGTCTTTGGAGAATTTCCTCCCGTTCTAGCGGGGAAAACCGTGGTACCTGCGGCTGTGGCTGCGGCTGATATGGAGGTCGAAAAGGCGGTTGTTGTTGATATCCATAAGCTGGGTATCCAACTCCCCAAGGAGCTCCGTAGGGCCCTTCGTGGTTAAGAGCATTGTAGTTCCACGCCGCCAGGTATGGGTCGATCTCAGCATAATTGAAGCTGGTGTGAGCCGGCTGCTCAAAGGGATTATACGTGTCACACCCCTTTCTGCGGCGAAAGCACGAGGTGTGATCATGAAAGGTTCTCATTGCATACGAAAAGTAAACATACTACATGCTCGTAAAAATAACTTCAAACACCATTAACATTACACAATGGAAAACATAGTTTAAGTGTTTACATCACGGGACAACATATTGTATGAAAGTCTACAACTTTATTTAAAGGTAAAAATAGGCGACATCCAAGAGCATGAGTAAAACCGCGCGCACATCCATCTTAGTTACCTGAAATACATGTGAGTTTTTGGAAAAACGTCAACATAATGTTGGTGTGAATTCATGCAGTTTTGTATTGAACACGTTTGTATACTTTGTATGAAAACATGATAAGTATCTTGTAAAAATAAAGTATTCTTGTGGTATGAACCAAATAAAGTATTCTTGTGTACGAACTTCGTACAAATAAAGTATTCTTGTGTACGAACTTCGTACAATTAAAGTATTCTTGTATAGTTAATGGGTTGCAAGACATTAACATGTGACACGACATAGGAAGTCACCAAACTATAGGCATTTTTCAAGTTGTCGATTCACGACGGAGACACAAAAGCACTACTCGGTACTAGTGTCACCGAGAGTGTGGCTGCCCGGACACCCTTAGATCTAACCTTTTGTTCTGCGGTCTAAGTATGTACATGATTAATGGTGCTTATGGTACCCTATTCGTGACACGATTTCTCGTATCATTCCTCAAAACGCATCATACTTGGTACTAGTGATCACCAAGAGTGCTTCTTGTTTATGTATTCGTCAAATCAAGTATCAATTCCCGTTTATTATATCAAGTATCAATTCTCGTTTATTATATCAAGTATCAATTTTCACGAGTTCGCCCCAAGTTTAAAAGTATGTAAAAGATTAAAAGTGGGGACACGAACTCTCTTGTAAACATTTAGTAACATGTATTTCACCCCCGAAGTTATAAAACTGAAAACAGTTAAAAGAGAAGGGGGAGCATGAACTCACAATTTTGCGTTCCTTGCGTCGTAAACTTCACCGGATTTGCTTATATAGCATTGTGACCTAAACGTGTTTTATTTACGTTAGTCACTAGACTTGTGACACACAAGTACAAGTCACTCTCTTTTGTATATGTATTCTTGTGTTAAAAATAATTTATATTTTTAACTAAAAGTCTTACTTATATTATTTTCTCAAAAATATATATAAGTTTCTTGTATTTTGCACCCGAATTATGTATCTTGTATGTTGTATGTGTATTTTTGTGTTTTTACTTCTCAAGAGTATTTAGTGTATTTTCAAGTCCTAATACACCATCACGTATATTACATACTACATACACTTAGCACAAAATTTGGTGACCAATAAATACATATATTTTCCTCAAAATATACATACTTAATATAAATTTTAAGCTTGAAGAAATCATCATTTCTTAACACAAAAGTTAGGGAAACCTTGGTAAATATTTTTAGACACCTTTTTAGAGAATAAGTTTCTCAAAAACTTATATTTTTCTAAGTGTCAAAATTTATAGAAATTTTGACAGAGTTTCCCCTAAAATGGAGGTTTCCCATGTTTTCAAAACATGTGTTTATTTTCTTGTAATTCATCATCAAGCATCAACAACTCATTCCTCATCCATCAAGTGTTAAAATCAAATAAATTTCACTACATCATGAACTTGAAGTTTTTGTAAAAACTTGTAGTAACTTACCATGTTATTTAGTAGGTTTAGTTACCCTTAAAAATATGGTTGTTTGTTTGTAAATCATGTTATTAAAGGATTTGGTCCTTTACAACTTGTAAGCAAATTTCACAAAAATGTTTATTTGTAACATCTTGTTGTTTCTCTAGTATTTTTACACTTATCTTATTACCAAAAATAGTGTAAGTTTGAGTAAAAATCATGATCTTCTAAAAATCATATTTTACACTTGTTTTTCTTGGAAAAATCATTCATAAATCTTGGATTTATAAGTTTACTAGCTTCTTTTGTTTATTACTTTTCAAGAAATCATTCCATTTATCAAGTTCATGTGTTTACTAGAGGATGATTATTTCATGTTGTTACATGATCATCCTTCCTCTTGCTAGATCATGTGTTTAATCACAATCTAGCAAGCTTTATGTGATGATCAACATCATCATTTCAACAAACAAGCATCATTCATACACTAAACACATAGTTTCATCACTATTTCATTATGTGTAAGACTTATGTTCAAGTTCTTTTCTTGTGATTCTTAGTGTTCTTCAAGATTAACATCATGTATCATTCTTTAACCACTCAAATAAGATGTAAAATGAAGAGATTAATGTTCTTACCACTAGCACAAGGCTAGGGATGATCAAGAGGACAAATGGAGTGGATAAAAGCAAATTAGAGAGGTCTTTCAACTTCTACAAGCTCCTAGCTTCCTTATATGCCTTCTTACTCCTTAATATCACCTTAGAATGGATGGATATGGATTGAAAATGAAGGTGTGTGTGTGTGTGGTTGAAGCCGTAGGTAAGGAGAGGAAGGAGAAGGAGATGGTGTGTTGAAGTGTTATGTGAAGTTATGAGGTTAAGATCTTCAAGTCCATCTTATAAACTACTAACTCCTTATTCTTCATTGTGTAATATGTCAATAAAGGGGAGACAAGATCCATTATTTTAACAAAAGAAATCACAAGGTGGGTCCCTTGTTGGACCGTCCAATAGGTGGGGGGGGGTGTATAGGTGTAGGTTGTAACTTGTAATTAGTTTAGCTAGTTATGGTTCAAGTATTAGTTAGATTATATGGTTACTAGATATTCTTGGGGGTGTTATGGTGTACGGGGACCATAACTAGCTCAGAAACATTAAAACAATGCTTCTAGTAATATTTTTATGTTCCGGGTAATGTCCGGTTGTTCGGTTAGATACCGATTTGTTAAAGTGCTAAAGTGCATCGTTTAGTGTCTTTTAAGTATCCTTTTGTAACACTTTCAATTCCCGACACTTAGGGAAGTATTCTGGATGATAAATCATAATTTCTGCATAATATTTCAGTGTCATAATGCTGCTTATAGCTGAATTTACTGAAATTCTGCACTTAGAGTGCGTTTCGGGTGCTTTCTAGTGCTTATTTTAGCTTTCGGAATGTCTATATGTTAACCCTTGTATGTACTCTTGGGTTTTAATGTATTCTTATCGTTGGACCTACACCTAGGCCTCAATTCTAATGTCTGACTGTTTTCTGCAGTTCTGTTGACACATTGTGTCTTACCGGTGAGTTTACTAGTATTTCTGACGCAACGCTCTCGTTAATGCATAAAGCAATATTTGTAGTATAAAACGTGCATGAATTCACAAGTATAGTATGTAACCAGACTATGTTGACATTTAAGCACATAATTGCAGTCATTAAATAATAATTAAAGTGTACGGAAATTACCAGTTTGGTGCCAGTTGTCACAGTCTCCCCCCGTTAAAAGAATTCCGTCCCGAAATTCAGGCTGATCTATCTCTCGCAGGAGTTTTCTTGAACAGGTGGGGATACTTTTGTTTGAACTGGTCTTCACGTTCCCACGTGTACTCAGGTCCGTGCTTAGAGTTCCAACGTACTTTGACAAGTTTTACACTGCTCCTCCTGGTCTTGTTGACTTTCCAGTCGGTAACCTCAACAGGTTGTTCTGTAAATCGGAGGGCATCATCAATATGCACTTCATCCGCAGGGATGATCACGTCTTCTTGTGTTGGACTCTTCTTGAGGTTGGATACATGGAACGTATCATGTACTCCATTAAGTTCTTCCGGTAATTCCAACTTGTATGCCACGGTACCAATCCTTTCCAAGATTTTGAATGGCCTGATGTATCATGGATTCAGCTTTCCACGCTTTCCAAATCTTACTACGCCCTTCCAAGGTGAGACTTTTAACAACACTTTGTCTCCCACCTCGAATTCTAATGGTTTTCGTCTTCGATCAGCGTAGCTCTTTTGTCGATCTCGAGCCGCCTTAATGCACCCTTGGATCTGCATAATCTTGTCGGTTGTCTCTTGTACAAGTTCAGGACCAACCATATGTTTATCTCCACCGTCTGCCCAACATAAGGGCGATCGGCACTTGCGGCCATACAGAGCTTCGAACAGTGCGGCTTTTATGCTTGTATGATAACTGTTATTGTAGGAAAACTCAACTAAAGGTAGATGAGTATCCCAGCTGCCGCCTAGATCCATGACACATGCGTGAAGCATATCTTCTAACGTTTGTATTGTTCGTTCGCTCTGGCCGTCTGTTTGTGGGTGGAAGGCCGTGCTTAGATCTAGCTGAGATCCAAAGGCCTCCTGAAAGGATTGCCAGATTCTTGAGACATAACGTCCATCTCTGTCTGAAATAATTGAGATTGGCACTCCATGACGTGCCACAATTTCTTTTAAGTATATCTCAGCAAGCTTTCCAGTGCTGTCTCTTTCTCAGATCGGTAGGAAGTGCGCAGACTTCATTAACCGATCTACTATTACCCATATCATATCGTGCCCTCTCGGGGTCCTGGGTAATTTTGTTATGAAGTCCATTGAGATTTGCTCCCACTTCCACATGGGTATCCCTGGTTGTTGTAGTAGGCCAGACGGTTTCTGATATTCGGCCTTAACCTTAGCACAGGTTAAGCATTTTCCAACATAGACAGCAACGTCGCTTTTAAGTCTTGGCCACCAATAGTATTCTTTTAAGCCTTGATACATTTTGTCTGATCCTGGATGGATCTAGTATCTCGATTTGTGCGCTTCATCAAGGATGACTTCTCGAATGCCACCATAGAGTGGAACCCAAATACGCTTCTTAAAGTATAAGGCTCCCTCTTCATTTGGCACCATATACTTCAACATGCCCCGTAGGTATTCAGCTTTACGGTTTTCCATTTTAAGGGCTTCTTGTTGTGCATCACGAATGCGTGCAGTGAGGTTTGTTCGAATTGTCATTTCTAATGCTCGAACCCTTAGGGTCTTAACCCTTTCTTTTCGGCTTAATGCGTTTGCTACAACGTTTGCCTTTCCAGGATGGTACTTAATCTCACAATCATAATCGTTCAGCAGCTCGACCCATCGTCGCTGACGCATGTTTAATTCCTTCTGATCAAATATGTGTTGTAAGCTTTTGTGATCTGTGAAGATTGTACATTGCGTACCATACAAATAGTGTCGCCAAATCTTCAAGGCGAATACCACCGCGCCAAGTTCCAAGTCGTGAGTGGTATAGTTTCTTTCATGAACCTTCAATTGTCTTGAAGCATAAGCGATGACTTTCTGGCGTTGCATGAGCACGCAACCCAAACCTTGTCGTGAAGCGTCGCAGTATACCACAAAGTCTCCAGTGCCTTCGGGTAAGGATAGTATTGGTGCATCGCATAGCTTGTTTTTAAGTAGTTGGAAGGCTTCTTCCTGCTTGTCACCCCAGTCGTATTTCTTGTCTTTCTGCGTGAGGGTAGTTAGCGGTTGAGCGATCTTTGAGAAATTCTCAATAAACTGACGTTAATAGCCCGCTAAGCCCAAAAATTGTCGAACTTCAGTTGGGGTTTTTGGGGCTTCCCAATTCTTTATGACTTCAATCTTGGATGGGTCTACATGAATGCCCTTCTCATTCACAACGTGACCAAGAAATTGTACTTCGCGAATCCAGAATTCGCATTTCGAGAACTTTGCATAAAGCTTCTCTTTCTTCAGTAGTTCCAGAATGGTTCTGAGGTGTTGCTCATGTTCTTCTTTCGTTCGTGAGTAAATCAGGATATCATCGATAAACACAATCACGATTTTATCGAGATATGGTTTGCATACGCGGTTCATCAGGTCCATAAAGACCGTTGGTGCGTTTGTCAGTCCGAATGGCATCACAAGAAATTCATAATGCCCATATCGTTTTCTGAATGCAGTCTTTGGCACGCTTTCTTCTTGTATTCTTAACTGATGGTATCAAGATCGAAGGTCAATCTAGGAATAGTAGCTTGATCCTTGCAACTGATCAAATAAGTCATCAATCCTCGGTAGCGGATACCGATTCTTGATAGTGAGCTTGTTCAGTTCTCTGTAATCGATACATATCCGCAGAGTTCCATCCTTTTGCTTCACGAACAATACTGGAGCTCCCCAAGGCGAGAAGCTTGGCCTTATGAATCCTTTATCCAACAACTCCTGGAGTTGTGTGGATAATTCTTGCATTTCGGATGGTGCAAGCCGATAGGGAGCCTTGGCTACAGGAGCGGCTCCTGGAACCAAGTCTATGTGGAATTCGACTTGTCGTTGCGGAGGTAATCCTGGCAGATCTTCTGGAAAAACATCAGGGAATTCCCTCACTACAGGGATGTCTTCGAGTTTCGGCTCCTCAGCCTTCTTGTCTACAACATGCGCTAGGAAAGCAACACATCCTTTCCTTAAGCACTTCTGTGCCTTCATGCAACTGATGATTCGCAGGGGCGCGTCTCGTTTTTCTCCATGTACGATGAGAGTTGCATCATTCACCAAAGGGATGCGAATGATTTTCTCATGACAAATAACTTCAGCCTTGTTCTTGGACAACCAGTCCATTCCGACCACTACATCGAAGCTACCCAATTGAATAGGTAAGAGGTCGATGCTAAATCTTCGTTCACCAAGTTCTAATGTGCAGCCTCTAACAACTTCGCCCGATTCAACAAGTTTACCATTGGCTAGCTCTATAGAGTAAGGAATATCTAATCTACTAGATTCTATTCCAAGCATGAGTTTAAATTCCACGGACATGAAGCTATAATCGACACCAGTGTCAAATAATATGGATGCAAAGCGATTGTTAACGAGAAACGTACCAGTGACCACGTTAGGGTCCTCGCGTGCGTTCTTTTCTCCAATCACAAATGCTCGAGCCTGAGCATTGTTTCCCCTTTGGGCAGTCTTTCATGAAATGATCATTGCTTCCACAACTGAAGCATCCTTGGTTTCGCCCAGCTCCATTGCCATTCCGGTTACCATTGCCATTTCCATTTCCACCATTGTTGCGGTTTCCATTCCCGTTCTTTCCTTTTCCCCAACAGTCCTCAGTATGGTGACCCAGTTTTCTGCACTTGTCGCATTTTGGAACGCGACAAACCCCTTCGTGGTGACGCTTGCAATTGTTGCAAATGGGCCGAGTGCCCAGATATCCTTTAGCTGGAGCGTCATTCATGGCTGCAAGAGATTTCGCCTCCTGAGGCGGGTTGGGGTCACGTTTCTTGTTGTTGAAACACTTGTTGTTGCGTGTCGATTGATTCAGATTTGCATGCTTCCTTTTCTTGTCACCGGACGACTCAACATGCGTCTCGGTCTTTTCAATGGGGTCCAGTGATAACTTCTTCATACGAACACAATCTTCAGTAAGGATGACAGTCAGAGTTACAGCCTCCGTGATCGTTTGAGGTTTGGCCGAAGTTACCATGCCACGAAATTCTGAGGCCAATCCCCAAATGTAGCGTTCAACGCGCTTAAATTCTGGAGTCACCATGTAGGGAAGCACTCTAGACAGATCGTGGAACCTTCGAGTATAACCATTAATGTCAGCACCTTCCATGGTCAAGTGCCAGAACTCCGTTTCCAGCCTTTGGAGTTCAGCACGGGAGCAGTACTTTTCCCTCATTTTCTCTTGCAGTTCATCCCAAGTCATGCCATACGCGGCATCATCACCCAAAGTTTGGACTTGCAAGTTCCACCAAGTCAGAGCTTCATCAACAAACAACCCAGTAGCAAACGTGACTTGCTGATCCGCGGTACACTTGCTCATACGGATGGTAGCTTCAGTCTTCTCCGTCCAGCGTACAAACGCTACTGCACCTCCTGTGCCGTCGTAGTTCATTGGTTTGCAGTCGAGAAACTGCTTGAAAGTGCAGCCTGGAGCTGCATTTCCTCCAGACGAATCTCCATTCCCATTATGCCTAGCATTACTTGGTCCTCCACTGTCTGCAGTACGGTTCGCCTCGTATTGGGCGATAGCAGCGGAGATCCTTTCTTCCAATAGAGCATTCAGCTCTTCAGCAGTTCTTGGCAGTGGGGGGAGAGGAGGTTGATCACGAGCGTTCACAGCTTTCCTGGGTGCCATGTTCTGACAGAACATAACACAACAGGGTTAGACATTTGTTTGATATCGTCATACTAGACAGTAGTAGTATATATATTCACAGGTATATACCACATAAGTGACATCAAAAAATTATTACTCTAGCGGAGTATTTAATAAACTGATGTTCACGTTTGACCTTTTCTTGCACTGAGGGAATCTATACGTGACAAGACTTGCTGTGGTTTCTGCGCACTGAATTCCATAATTATGTATGCATCCATAATTACGTAACTCCTTGCGCAGTCCGCACAGTTCGTTTCATCCTCGTATTTCTTCCTTCAGATAGGCCATTGTTTTCAGGTAAAGTCACGTATACTTGTGACATTCTACTTCTAGTATATGTATTTAGCAATTATCACACATAATCGCAAGTAATTCTTAATCAATGACAAGTGCTACTCCAGTGCACCCTAGGTCTCGTAGTGTCTTTTCTTGACTCATGTAAACAATTTCAGGTAATGGATGTCGCGGGACGTTTTATGCAATGAAAACTCTTTGAAAAATCGTTTTCGTGAAAGGATCCTAGAGATTGTAGACTAGACTCGAGAAGGAATCCTGGTTCACTACAATCGCAGCTCTGATACCAATCTGTCACACCCCTTTCTGTGGCGGAAGCACGAGATGTGATCATGAAAGGATCTCATTGCATACGAAAAGTAAACATACTACATGCTCGTAAAAATAACTTCAAACACCATTAACATTACACAATGGAAAACATAGTTTAAGTGTTTACATCACGGGACAACATATTGTTTGAAAGTCTACAACTTTAGTTAAAGGTAAACATAGATGACATCCAAGAGCATGAGTAAAACCGCGCGCACATCCATCTTAGTTACCTGAAATACATGTGAGTTTTTGGAAAAACGTCAACATAATGTTGGTGTGAATTCATGCAGTTTTGTATTGAACACGTTTGTATACTTTGTATGAAAACATGATAAGTATCTTGTAAAAATAAAGTATTCTTGTGGTATGAACCAAATAAAGTATTCTTGTGTACGAACTTCGTACAAATAAAGTAATCTTGTGTACGAACTTCGTACAATTAAAGTATTCTTGTATAGTTAATGGGTTGCAAGGCCATTAACATGTGACATGACATAGGAAGTCACCAAACCATAGGCATTTTTCTAGTTGTCGATTCACGACGAAGACACAAAAGCACTACTCGGTACTAGTGTCACCGAGAGTGTGGCTGCCCGGACACCCGTTAGATCTAACCTTTTGTTCTGCGGTCTAAGTATGTACACGATTAATGGTGCTTATGGTACCCTATTCGTGACATGATTTCTCGTATCATTCCTCAAAACACATCATACTTGGTACTAGTGATCACCAAGAGTGCTTCTTGTTTATGTATTCGTCATATCAAGTATCAATTCTCGTTTATTATATCAAGTATCAATTCTCGTTTATTATATCAAGTATCAATTTTCATGTGTTCGCCCCAAGTTTAAAAGTATGTAAAAGATTAAAAGTGGGGACACGAACTCTCTTGTAAACATTTAGTAACATGTATTTCACCCCCGAAGTTATAAAACTGAAAACAGTTAAAAGAGAAGGGGGAGCATGAACTCACAATTTTGCGTTCCTTGCGTCGTAAACTTCACCGGATTTGCTTATATAGCATTGTGACCTAAACGTGTTTTATTTACGTTAGTCACTAGACTTGTGACACACAAGTACAAGTCACTCTCTTTTGTATATTTATTCTTGTGTTAAAAATAATTTATATTTTTAACTAAAAGTCTTACTTATATTATTTTCTCAAAAATATATATAAGTTTCTTGTATTTTGCACCCGAATTATGTATCTTGTATGTTGTATGTGTATTTTTGTGTTTTTACTTCTCAAGAGTATTTAGTGTATTTTCAAGTCCTAATACACTATCACGTATATTACATACTACATACACTTAGCACAAAATTTGGTGACCAATAAATACATATATTTTCCTCAAAATATACATACTTAATATAAATTTTAAGCTTGAAGAAATCATCATTTCTTAACACAAAAGTTAGGGAAACCTTGGTAAATATTTTTAGACACATTTTTTGGGAATAAGATTCTCAAAAACTTATATTTTTCTAAGTGTCAAAATTTATAGAAATTTTGACAGAGTTTCCCCTAAAAATGGAGGTTTCCCATGTTTTCAAAACATGTGTTTATTTTCTTGTAATTCATCATCAAGCATCAACAACTCATTTCTCATCCATCAAGTGTTAAAATCAAGTAAATTTCACTACATCATGAACTTGAAGTTTTTGTAAAAACTTGTAGTAACTTACCATGTTATTTAGTAGGTTTAGTTACCCTTAAAAACATGGTTGTTTGTTTGTAAATCATGTTATTAAAGGATTTGGTCCTTTACAACTTGTAAGCAAATTTCACAAAAATGTTTATTTGTAACATCTTCTTGTTTCTCTAGTATTTTTACACTTGTCTTGTTACCAAAAATAGTGTAAGTTTGAGTAAAAATCATGATCTTCTAAAAATCATATTTTACACTTGTTTTTCTTGGAAAAATCATTCATAAATCTTGGATTTATAAGTTTGCTAGCTTCTTTTGTTTATTACTTTTCAAGAAATCATACCATTTATCAAGTTCATGTGTTTACTAGAGGATGATTATTTTATGTTGTTACATGATCATCCTTCCTCTTGCTAGATCATGTGTTTAATCACAATCTAGCAAGCTTTATGTGATGATCAACATCATCATTTCAACAAACAAGCATCATTCATACACTAAACACATAGTTTCATCACTATTTCATTATGTGTAAGACTTATGTTCAAGTTCTTTTCTTGTGATTCTTAGTGTTCTTCAAGATTAACATCATGTATCATTCTTTAACCACTCAAATAAGATGTAAAATGAAGAGATTAATGTTCTTACCACTAGCACAAGGCTAGGGATGATCAAGAGGACAAATGGAGTGGATAAAAGAAAATTAGAGAGGTCTTTCAACTTCTACAAGCTCCTAGCTTCCTTATATGCCTTCTTACTCCTTAATATCACCTTAGAATGGATGGATATGGATTGAAAATGAAGGTGTGTGTGTGTGGTTGAAGCCGTAGGTAAGGAGAGGAAGGAGAAGGAGATGGTGTGTTGAAGTGTTATGTGAAGTTATGAGGTTAAGATCTTCAAGTCCATCTTATAAACTACTAACTCCTTATTCTTCATTGTGTAATATGTCAATAAAGGGGAGACAAGATCCATTATTTTAACAAAAGAAATCACAAGGTGGGTCCCTTGTTGGACCGTCCAATAGGTGGGGGGGGGGGGTGTATAGGTGTAGGTTGTAACTTGTAATTAGTTTAGCTAGTTATGGTTCAAGTATTAGTTAGGTTATATGGTTACTAGATATTCTAGGGGGTGTTATGGTGTACGGGGACCATAACTAGCTCAGAAACATTAAAACAATGCTTCTAGTAATATTTTTATGTTCCGGGTAATGTCCGGTTGTTCGGTTAGATACCGATTTGTTAAAGTGCTAAAGTGCATTGTTTAGTTTCTTTTAAGTATCCTTTTGTAACACTTTCAATTCCCGACACTTAGGGAAGTATTCTGGATGATAAATCATAATTTCTGCATAATATTTCAGTGTCATAATGCTGATTATAGCTGAATTTACTGAAATTCTGCACTTAGAGTGCGTTTCGGGTGCTTTCTAGTGCTTATTTTAGCTTCCGGAATGTCTATATGTTAACCCTTGTATGTACTCTTGGGTTTTAATGTATTCTTGTCGTTGGACCTACACCTAGGCCTCAATTCTAATGTCTGACTGCTTTCTGCAGTTCTGTTGACACATTGTGTCTTACCGGTGAGTTTACTAGTATTTATGACACAACGCTCTCGTTAATGCATAAAGCAATATTTGTAGTATAAAACGTGCATGAATTCACAAGTATAGTATATAATCAGACTATGTTGACATTTAAGCACATAATTGCAGTCATTAAATAATAATTAAAGTGTCGAAAATTACCGCTTTGGTGCCAGTTGTCACAATACGTTGTTGGGCCAGCATACGTGGGAATTGGGTTGTCAAATCCCATCGGTGGTGGCATGACAGGTGCAGAGTTCACTTCCGGGTTGGGGTTTAAAGGTCCCCCCATCTGCTGGTCTTCTCGGAGCGGCGGGTAGTGGTTGCCACTCGATGGTTGAGGGGTGCTGATATGCACTCCTCCTCGCACGGACATCCGTGCGTTCGATCTCCTTCACCTTGGTGGCTCAGGAGGCTGCAGCTGAGGTGGTGGTGGTGGCGGGGTAACTGCCACAAAGCGTGAATCCCCGGAAGGATCCTGTTGATGCTACTGCTGGTAAGGCGATGAATGGTGAGAGGGTGTGAAATACCACTCAATCTGGTTGAACCTTGCTTGGTAGCTATCTGGACCACGGTAAGGTGATCCATGAAAAGATGACCCATCAGAAATTTCTATGGGATGTGTGGGGGTACCGGTCGGTGGTTCGGTAGGGTCGGTATCCTCATCCATATCCATGGCGTGATCTCCAGAAAAGTGATCTTCCGGTCCCAATGGGTTAACACCCACTGGTTCTTCGAGGTAGTTTGCCGGGTTGAACCGGCTTCGGAAGATATGTGATGGGTTATCAAAGGAGTGACGAGAGTTAGACCTCTGGAGAGGGATAAATGAAGGTTGTGGGTTTTCGGGCTCATTTTCTGAATGGGGTCCAAAAGAGTGAAGGTAAGACGGTGACGAGCTTAACGAGACTGACCGCCTCGCTGGCTGCAGATGTGTCCTCCAGTCCCCCTGGGGACTTGTACGCATGTTGACGGGTGAGGTTCGCCTTTGGGATGGCCCGGCCTCATGGTCGTGGCCTGCTACTGGTCCCTTTCCTTTTCCCCTAAAGAATCTTGGCGGCATATTTAAACCTGTCAACATAAACACAGATAACACCAAAGAAAAATATAAAAGACAAAAATAAAACAAAATCAGGATTTGTCCTATGTTCTTTGTCTAGACTCGAAAAATTTAGGAATGTGCAATTGTGTAACTGAGATTAAACACAAAAGACTAGTGTTTAATTCACTCAGTGTTGGCTCTGATACCAACCTGTCACACCCTGATATTTCCACGTATTACCGGTGGGCCCGGTGGGGAGTATCGTGACTTAGTTGATATCATCATAGTAAAACAACACAATATATAAATGCACAGCGGAAGCAAAAGATAGATTTATTTCAACCGAATAAAATTGTAATATTGAGTATCACAAAACAGTTGAAACGGATCCACAGGCGGATCAAATAAAAAGGAAAACTATTCAGCTGACTTTGACATCTAGAGCTTGCGAGACTTGATTATTGATGCCTGGAGTAGCCAGCCTATTACGTATAGTACCTGCACTTAGCCTTTTTGAAAAATACGTCAGTTTACACTGGTAAATACAACTTAACTGACTCATTTTGAAAAGAGTTTGAAAATTGATTTGAATGCACTTCAGCAAAAATATCTTTATAACTTGGGACAATTATTTAAAAATAATCTTGTATACAGTTTTACTTATTTGTCGTCCATTAGGTCCAGTTTGTAGGGCCGGTCTAGATTAATTGGCACGCCACAGGTATAATGCCCACAAGGATTATTTCCTTTAAGTGGATTACCAGTTTTTACATAATGCATCTGTCAGGTGTACGCCTACACCCCGTGCTTAGGTCGTGACCATTTCTTTGAATGATGCCAAGGATATCCGGGACATGGTCATTTAACCCCCAAAGGCCATACACCAAATAATACAGAATAAAACGAGTTAGGTAATTACATCAATCACAATCCGATTTAAATGGTTAAATACCCGACCAAGCGGTATTATTATAATACCGTATCCCAAGCCCGTATAGGGAAAATAAGTTAATAGTATTTACCTGAGCAAAGTATAAATCAAATACAGCAAGTGCCCGTAGCTTTTACTGGGCTCCTAATCTGGAACGAAAGTTTTAATAACCTATTAGAATCCTAACGGGTATTTAATTAAGCTTAGACTTAGACCGGTTAGTTTTCAAAAGGAATACACGGTTCAAACGCATGATAAAGCGAAGGCCGGTTTAGAATGTGGTTCTGACCCGACAAGCTTGTATGCTTGTTTAATATGGGTAACTTAAACACATTCTGGATTTGAGATGAAAACGATATGGTTTGACCCGTTTTGGCTAAATTATGCAAACTAGTTACATAAGCCGATCTGAACGCGAAAAGTGCGTAACGGGTAACCAAATGAGTCATATACAGGTTTCCTAAGTTAATATGCCTTAAATATGTTGTGACATCAGTAAGATATCTTCTATTATGCCCCAAATGAATTTAAACTCAAATTATGCACCGTAAGGGCATTTTGGTCATTTTAAAGGTTATAAAAGAGTTTAAATATTAATTTGAGTTTCGGGTCTGATGTAATCAGTAAAAATACTTAATTTACTAAGTTATATCAGTAGGTTATAACCTATGTGTGAAATTTATCATTTCTAACCATACTATGCACCGAAGGGCATTTTGGTAATTTCACTTAAGCCTAAAAGGTCAAAACTGGAAATCTGAGTTTAAAACTTTTGCTAACTGTTATAATATAATAATTTACTTAAAATATCAGTATGCATCCAACCTTATATGTTTAAAATAGTTTTGATGCATACTATGCATTAAATTGCTTAAAAAGGCGATTTGGAGCCATTTCCGGGTTCTATATAGAAAGCTGATATTTTTATTATTCCAGAAGGTTTAAAATAATTTATTTATCATATAAAATCAGTAGCAAAAGGTTTGGGGTCAAAAAGATTTGTAAAACTCATTTTATAGCCCAAAAGGGCAAAATCGGTAATAACCGAAATAAGGCTACAACCCTATGTTATGCTCAGCCTAAAATTTATTAAAAATCTTTAAAAATCCCAAAATATTATTTTGTATCAGTAGGTAAAAATCTTGATATCAAAAAGTGGGTTAAACTAGGCTATATGCTAATTACGCCGTTTAATTAATAAAAGCCTTCTAATTACGCTATTGAGCATAACTCTTAATCTAGACCTCAAACTGATGTCAAATTTTAGGGACAAGTCTAATAATTAGTAACTAAGGTTTCTATTCTTTTACATTTTCAAAAATCACATTTTAAGGTCATATGGGCATAATAGTCAACATAGAAGCAATTAACGGGAACATGCATACGAATCGGGTAACTATTGAACCAAGGTGTATAATCACAGAAGGTTATACTAACATGAAACCTGGTCCAATTAAGGCTCTAAGGTATTTCTAAAACATGCTACAATGGGTCAGAATCGAAAGTCAAAGCGAAAGTCAAACTATGCGACTTTCGGTTCCGAACCTAGCCTAAACTGAAAATTGTCGGGTTGAACATGTTTAGACATGTTCTTACATTAATTACCAAGTTATATTAATGATAAAACAGGTTACATAGCTTCTACATTGCTAAATATGCATTAATTTGAAATTAAGCTTTATGTTGACTTTTTAATATCAAGTTTGACCCGACATTTGACCTAGTTAGAGTGGGGATCAGAGAGTACCCTTTTAAGGGTTTATTACCCACATAATTACCTACTTATAGGTACTTTTAATTCGAGATTTGACTGAACAATTATTAATTAATCTCGAAGTCAAACCTTAATTACGACGGTTTGACTTTTAGCTAATTAACTAAGCTAAACTGAATTAAGAAGGATTAAGGACACTTACAAAGGTCCTAACTATGATTTGGAACTTAAGGGAACTTCCTTGCTGACCAGAGGAGCTCTAGAGACCAGCTTGAAGTGAGTTGCAAATGAAAGACCAAATGTTGCAACAAGAGGTTCTCTTATATAGTGACTTTGATGCATCAAGATCACTCCAAATCAGTCTACAATTGTTGTAAGATGTTCCCATGTGTCCCTATGATGGTAAAAACCAGTTATAGGGCCCCTGATTTTCGAATACCACTCTTATAAGGCGGTGTAACCTGGTTAACAGGCATCTGTCCAAAATTCTGCCCAGATACCAGTCTTACGGACCATAAGCCTAAACCCTTACGGACCGTAAGCATCTCTTACGGACCGTAAGCTCTTGGCTTTGCGGTCCGTAACCGACTCTCTTCTGATGTGCCCAGATATCCTCTTGCGGACCGTAAGCCTAAGCGGATACGGTCTGTATCTGATTGTCAGAAATTATCGCCCAGTTCTGCTCCCTTACGGACCGTAAGGGTTCACCTTTGCGGTCCGTAAGCCTTCCTCAGAGGACAAAAAACTTGTTAAATTTGAGGTCTTGACCATGCAACTTTACCACTTCGAATCTTATGCTTTCTTTTAAGTGTAGGGACCATGAAGTCAGGCTTTGCATGTCTCTGCATGTGTTGCCATGCATTAGTTCCATCTTGGACTCTTGTGGGAAGGTCATGAATGCAAGATTTGTCGTAGACTCTCATAATATTCCTTTTGAGGTTTTAGTTAATTAATATTAAGGAAAATCGGACTTGAAATTTATACAAATCAGATGTTTACAAAATACATCATGGTTTGGGATTTATAATTAAGTCGTTCAGAGGTATCAATTAACATGTCGACATTTTTAAACCTATCATACATCTTTCGATTTGATCCGGGTTTATAACACATTTTCATATATGACACGTGTCTTTATTTTATTGGGTATGATTTTACGAAGTGTTACATAGCGATTCAGATCATATAAGTCCGCGATTACGCGCGATTGCAATCCTGAAACAAGAGATTGCAATAATGGAATTGCAATACGAAATTGCATTACTGGAATACGAATCAGGACGTCTCAAAGATATCGGAAATAAAGGCGAAGTCATAACACCGAAAGAAGAGAATTCAATGATACAAGAAATTGAATTCGAGAAACAGGACAAAGAAGAAGGCGATCCCGAAAGCGAAGAGATGGCCTGTAAAGATGTTCAAAAACTAAACGGTAAGATGCAGGAAGATAGGGACGGTTATTACAATAGAGAAGATGACAAGGATACGGAATCAAGAGAGAAATCGGTAATTAACCGAAAGCATCTTGATCATCGGAATGATTCACAGCGGAAGCATTATCACTTATGGGATTCATTGTCTGATCTTGATTGATCAACATATGGTAATCGAAAGTGTGGACAATTTGACAGTTAACGAAATTGTCTTGGTGCCGAGAAAAGTTCCCGGCAATGTGTATTTATACATCAGACATAAACGGTTATGTGGAGGTTTGGTTTTGGTGGGAATAACCGTCAAAATAAAACGTTTTCAACCAACCGACACAACCGTTCGTCTATATCGTTTCATGCATACATACATAAGTAATATAGTCATAATATATAAGTACAAATAATTATACCAATAATAATTATGTTTATATAGTCTAATAAAGCATCACAAGAGAAAAGAAAGGGATTACAACGATGATTGTAAAGATGATTGTGAAGATCAAGGAAGCAATCGGACATGAAGAATTACAATGATAAAGGATGTGAACGGCAAAAGACATGATGCTCTGTTTTTTAAAGAAGTTTATATAAGATATATTTCTGCAAATAAATCCAAAAGGATGATTCAGAGAAGAAAGAATGATTCAGTGATACACTTTAGCGACAAAGAAAGGAAGGCTTTAGTGACAGAACGACTATTAGCAACGAAATGGGAATTTAGTAATTCTGATCACGTAAATTTCTTGAAATTAAGAAGACTCATAATGGAACGGAAACAAGGGAACAACAAATACATCATTGCTATCGACAACCGGGACGCACGATTCATCACGGATACATTAAAGAAAAGAATGAAGACCTATGCATGATTGCTCAAGAACATGAAGACAACTACACTTCATATTTGTTAGGTAACTGGAATGCAACAAAGCGGCTTATTAAGGAAAGAAGATATGACTTTACAGAAGCCGTGAAAACACTCAAAGAAGCCAATTACCCGTTCATCATAATGTATATATGGGAGACCTCCTGTAACAATGGAGATCACCAAGATATTCAAGTTGAATATCCACTAGGATTTTGACCTGCCGCGCGTTGCGGCGGCGTGTACAGTTGATAGTTGCTTACAACCCTTGCATCTTGAAGATTATAGTGGTTTGATCATTCAAGGTTTCAGAATTCAGATGCATGCAACCCTTGCATCTTAAATCATGCATAACACCATAGAACAAGCTGACATAAAAAGAAACTATTATAAATCGGTTTCGTAGATATTCCCACAAGAAAAAGTCGAGTAGAGTGATAATATGAACAATTCATTTAGTAGAACGAACGAGAAAAAGTAAAGTGTTTATATGACTCATTTAGTAGGATCTAATTAGCCACAACCATATCATCTAAGTCTTCTTGACAGCACGATCCACCATGTACGTCCAGATTGTAACATCTGGAACAACATGATGGTGGCCTATTGGACCGCCGTGTTGAACATGTTGTTGTCGCTGGCGTATGACATAAGCTCTACCAAATCCTTTTCCTCCGTCTCTTGTAACACCGTTCTGTTGATCCTCCGGTTCTCTCCCGTATCCTTGTCCTCCTCTCCCGTATCCTTTTGCTGCTGCCTCCACCGAGTCTTCATAACCGCTAGTTACCGGCTCACTTTCGATACAAATGGTGTCACCACCTTTCACCTCATACTCTTGATTTTTAACAGAACTCACTCGCTTTTCAACCGAACTCACTCGTGATCGCTTATTTTTTACAACATGAAGAAAAGGCCACTCTTCAACAGACAATTCTTCTGATTTGGTAACTTGATCACTCATCCTCAAAAGTTCAACAAACACACACAAGAAGCAAAGAAAAAACAGAGAATTTGAAGTACGTACGGTTGTTTGTTTCGATGAATTATAATTGATCGATAGGTAAGATTAGCCTATATATAACATATAGTCGGTGGCAGAGCGGATTTTATTAAATCATATAAGACTTATCTATTAATTTAATATGTATCCTAACAAGCTTATTATTATTATTATTAATGGTTTTTGAGTTACTGTAGGAAACAAGATAATGATAAATATCTATTAATATATATCCTAACAGAAGCCTTATTATTATTATTGTTGTTTGAGTTACATGAAACGGAATATTGGTATGGCTTTTTGTACTCTGATTTTATAAGTTGTGCGTAGTCGGTACACTCATTCTAAACAATAAATAGATAAATAATATAAACTAGGTTTATAACTATGGCCGCGTTGCGGCGAACTTCTTTTGTCATTTAGTCTGTGTTTACATATGTTTTGAAATCACTACGAGCGCGTTACGCACAGAACCGCTGACAAGAATAAAAAAAATGTAAAAAAAAAACAGTATAAGATAACCGAAAGAAAATCAACAAAAAAAGTTTTATGGTAATGATGTTGTTCGTATGAAACCCGTGGTCAGAGATGAGCAAATGGTATTGGGTACCGGTACCGAATCTCCCGAACCAAAAGATTTTAAGTCAATTCGGTAGCAACCTTTTGCTTTCCTGGTACCGGTTTTCTACCAGTTTTTACCTTCATATACATGTACCGTAACCAGTATTTTCGATACCATTCCATTTCATCCAGAAGTGTTTTCGTCCAAGGGAGGGTGTTTCGGGTTGGTATTTCGGGTGGGTAGTGTTTCGGGTGGAGGGATGTTTTCGGGTGGGTAGGGGTGTTTGTCCAAGAGAGGGTATTTCGGGTGGTTGGATTTTAATATTTAAGTATTTATAAAAAAAAACATTTTTTAAGTGTTATTAAAAAGTCAACAAAAGATGCCAAAGGACCCAGAAGTGTTTTCGTCCAACTGTTTCGGGTGGGTATTGCAAAAATTGCACTTTATTATTCATTAACTTTGTCACGTGTCTATATGTTATATGTGAGTGAATGTACTGAACCAATAAGGAAAATTTACTATTACTATGATGTGACAACTACTATTCATTGGTTTATTAATATATAGGATAATTAGGTTGGTTTATTAATATATAGGATAATTATAAAATAATATATCTATTAATATTATTCTTATTATATTATTATTTTTTATGATTAAAAGTTAAAATGTTCAATTTAAACCGGTTTTCTTTTTCAAAATCAAATTTGTTTTATAGTTTTATCTTTCTATACTAACTAGAAAAGTAACCCGCCGCGATGCGGCGGAGCTAGAGGTATATTTATGTTAAGCTAGCTGTCATTGAGTTACATCCATTATGTTAGATACATTAGCTGGAACTAAGATTTTGTACATCCATTATGTTAAAAGTATGCAATATTACAATGTATGTAAACTTCGTCAACTTACCATTCATGTCGGAACATTTCATGTCTGATGCGGCAACGATCTCCACTAAGGCGTAAGCGAGAGGCTCTTTCGCGTCAACAGAAAACCAAAATTCTGAAAATACAAGATTACTTAAAATGAAGGTAGACTGTGTTACTCAAAAGTAGACGTTTGGTGATTGATCTGGATCTTTAGCTAAACCCAATGCGTCAAAAAGTTCACCTTGGTGCAGCTTGTCTTCCAAATCCTGCACATAACTGGTTAAACTGAGCCTTTGTAATACATTTTCCCCTGAGTGGTGGATATGTGTTAGGGAAGGATAGTATAAAGAATTACTTTAGTATGAGATAACACATTGTCAAAATAATTTGTTACAAAAACCTATTAAAATGCTTACTTGAGGTATTTTCTTACCAACACGTATTTCTCTTGATAAAACATACAATAAGTTCAACCACCACATAAATATCACACATGGAAAAATACTACTGTAATTTTTTTAACACAAATTCTTATAGCACTATAATGTTGTATTCAATTGTTTTATATTTTTTTAGACTAATCAGTGTAACAACTTATAAAAGACCAGCAAGAAAAATTTAAAATAACTTGAAGAAAATTTAAAATTCAACTTTAAAATTACCTTAGAAATCGACTCCTGTCCATCGAATACAACCAAACATAACAGCTTATCAGTTATCATTTCAAGTATTTAAATAAAATATAAAAATTAAAAACATTAATGAACTATTGAACACAAACGGACACTTACCGAACGTTCACGAACATAAATGAACGAACGCAGCCTCTGTTCGTGTTCTCGTTCATTTAATTGTACAAACGAAATTTCTTGTTTGTGTTCGTTCGTTTAATAAACGAACGAACACAAACGAACTTCCCGTCGAACGGTTCAAGAACTATTCCCCGAACGTTTCGTTTGTTTGCAGCCCTATAAGCAGGTATACTAACCGTTCCAGGACTGATTTCCCTTCCTTGTACGTTTGGGCCTCATCATGTGTCGTTTCCTGAAATTCATAGATCGATAAATGCATGTAATAAACTGTAACATAAAGCACGTTAATATTTTAATTTAAGGTTTCTTATCTTACGTATGTCCATCCAACAATCGATCCACATTTGACGCAGAAATATCAGCAACTGTGTGCAGCTCAGTCATCATCAGTCTATCTTCCTTTACGGCAACGATCACATTTACTCTGTAAAACACACTCTCGGGTGATTTTTGTTACTCGAAGTTCTAAAGCAGAATCATATAACTTATAAGCAGTTGCATAAAGTTGGCTACTTTTAAATTAATATTAATGATTAAAAAAATATATATACATATTTATTCTTACGAACTACCCCTCGAGAATCAGAAACTCGAAATCAATATCAGATCACTTAAAAGACTAAAA
Organism: Helianthus tuberosus; assembly: GCA_030545235.1. NCBI lineage: Eukaryota > Viridiplantae > Streptophyta > Magnoliopsida > Asterales > Asteraceae > Helianthus > Helianthus tuberosus. The sequence goes on from CM060395.1 coordinate 19,197,117, forward strand.
ACTAATTATCTCAACTTCATATCGAAATTATCAGTTTAGATAGATAAAGCCACATCAGCATAGTAAGGAAAACTTACACCTTACTAAAGAGATAAGCCTTTCCATGCTTGCACTGAAAGGCCTGAACGAATAGACAGACACACAAAAAAAAAACGTCAACAAAACGACTCCAAAACCAAGCAAGACGACAGTAGATACAGTACTTTAAACTTTTTTTTAAAAATTTTATAAGTATCAAGAATTTATGAGTTGGTGCCGTTATATTCATAAACTTGATTTAATCTTGATCACACTTATCCGCAAGTATATTTTATCCACAATGACTTTCTGAATCAAGATTATGTCATAAGCAAACCAATGCAACATTGTCACAGTGACATTACAACAGATTCACAGACATTCCCTCTTTAAAAACCATAGCATCGCGATCACCAATCAATTGATGATGACGATGGCAACGTATTCATACATAGTATTCGCCAGTTAATTGATGATGATGATGTGCAATGTAATACTATCCATTAATGTGCTTTAAGTGGCATAGATCATAACTACATAAATACACAGTTAACTAATAAATTTACAACAGGAAGCCAAGAACTTATCACCAGTGATGAATGATGATTATACTGGCCTGTTTTTGGAACACAGTCTGGTCCATCATCGCCCCACCACCAGGGTTACTCTTCACTGTCTTGTCCTCGACCACCACGCCACCGCTGCCTAAACCCCAACGTCGTCGAAGAATTCCGGAGTACAGAACCACCAAGAACACCCATCAGTTGCCGGAAACTATAAAAATGAAGTGTTGAGACTTATAAAGTTGTCGGAACCTTCGTTGAAACCCTAGTCGCCATCATCGAGTGCTTGTTTGAGACTTATGTCTTGAGGTGTTTACCTACTACGACGACATTGTGTAAGTTGAAACCTAAACACCGCCGCTACATCGGTGCCGACGTAATCGGTTGGTGGAACCTCTGGGTTCCTTTGCTTTCTCTTCTCTCTATTGCTCTCATCTCTCTAGTCTTCACCATACTTATCTATTATGTACTACTAAAGTATGTGGCTATGGTGAGAGACACATGGCATATGGATGTACTGGACAAAATAAAAAAGTAATGTACAATTTTCTAAGCTAAGAGTTCAACTAAGAAAAGCAACTAACACAGTTTATGCACAATTTACAACAACTATATGCACAAGCATGTTGTAAATTATAAGTATATATAATAAACAAAAATCCTTTCTAGACACTAGTCATTCTCGATAACTTCTCACCCTTATTTTTTTTATTTATCTCTTTTATTAAATAATAATAATAATAACAATAATAATATTAAACATCAGTTTAACTTAATCTATTTATCTCTTTTGTTTTCATAATTTGAAATTGATTTCTTTTTTAATTCTAAAGTTTCAATATTTGGCAATTTGAGTCTAAAGTTTCAATCTTTGTTATTTTAACCTCATTGATTAATTTGATTTTTCACTTCTAATTCAAAAGTTTGCATCTTTTGCAATTTAACCCCTTTAATTTTTTTTACTTTCAACCCAAAGCTTTTCATCTTTCGCAATTTAATCTCTACACTTTTTTTACTTACAACTTTAGTCTCTTATATACTTTTTATCTTTCATAAGTTCTCCGTTTAACGGGTCGTTCTAAATTTCCAAGTTAATAAGCCGCAACGTGCGTGTGGGGTTCAACGTTTTTTCATCTATTTTTTTCCTGTTTGACATGTCCGTCGTAGCACGTCTATTTTTCCCGTTTGATAGGTCTGTCGCAATGTGTGAGTCAGAGATCGACTTAGTTATTTTTTTCTTGGTTACACATAGGCTCGTGGTCATTTGAAAAAACATTTGTCTTTCATCTAACATGATATATAACTAATAAATCCCCCGCCGCATTGCGGCGGGTGGTAATTCTAGTAATAATAATAGTGATTATGAGATGATAATGATATGATATTGCTTTAAGCTTCCTGATTTACTTTCGTTTAGTTGATTTTTATTGGTTTTCAATGATTTATAAATATCCCTAATTTAAATATATGGGTGTTACACCCAAGTATTTTAGCAAAAACAAAGAACTGTTTAACACTACTAGCCCTTGAGTTATTGATTTTTTTTTTGTTTCGTTTTTGTTGGACAAACTTTTGGCTTTGTCAATTACCACTAATTTCATTTATTATTTATTTTTTAAAATATTTACTAATTTAACTATTTCAACATAGATTGTATTGGAATGCATTCTTACACTAGGGTTTATTAGTGTAAGCTCAGGGGCTCGGTTAGGTTTCTAGTGTTCCTTGTGATTTCTATATATTATAATCAAACATATCAATAATATCAATCAAGTCTTTCATATTCTTACATGGTATCAGAGCAACCTACGCTCTATATCGTTTAAGCCGCGTCACACACAAATAACAAAACCCTAGCCGTCACCACTTGAGAAAAACCCTAGACAGGGCGGCGTGCCGCCACTGCCGCCGCCCTGTCCGGCCCCGTTCGTTTCCTATCATTCTTTTTTTTCTTATTCCACGTTCTAAATAAAGTCCCAATTAAGGTTCCAAACAATATCCCCTGTCCGCCACACTGATCTGAAAATTGAGCATGCTTGCTCCGCTGTGTAGTCTCCCTTTGTTTTCTTTTTGAAGGCACAAAGTAGTTGCCATTCAAAATAAAACAAAAGCACGGAAGTTTTTTTCTTTTGGTGACATGTTGTTGACATCACATATGACTTTCATGCACAACTTTTTGTGTTAAATTTCGTTTTATGAAGCTCTCGAGCTTGAGCTCGGCTCGCGAGCAAAAACCCAAAGCTCAAGCTCGGCTTGACTCGACTCAGCTCGAGCTATTTTGAGAACCTCAAACGACCTAAAAGCTCGACTCGAGCTCCCTTCAATATCGCTTAAACGAGCCAAAGCTCGACTCGAGCTCGTTTTATGGGCCTAAATTGAAACCCACTTAGACTTTTTAGAAGTGGGTTTAAATGGGTTATAAAGAATCATCATTATCATTAATTATATTATATGTACAAAAATTAAAATTTTCTTATGGTTCGTTTAAGCTTGCGAGTCTAAACGAGCTTTGTATTTCAAGCTCAAGTCAGGGCTCGATAACTAAACGAGCTCTATTTCAGGCTTGATCTTGGGCTCGGGCTCGTTAAATCTCGGCTTGTTCGAACTTTTAAACGATTCAATCACGAGTAGCTCTCGAGACTCTGGCCTTGTTTACACCCCTAGTTAAGTATATTTCCAAAAGTAACAATAATATTTGCATCAAAAGTTTGAATGGTGAATGATGAGTATAATATAGGTTAAAGGATGTGGTGAATGGTGGTGAGGTGACGCTTTTAACTAGTGGTGCACAAAAAACCCAAACCCGGATCCGGACCCTGAAAAACACCAGGAACCGGGTATTATAAAAACCGGGTTTTCTATACCCGAACCCGAACCTACCCATAGGGTAGGGACCGGGTATTCATATCTGATCTAAGACCCGAACCCGGAACCGGGTTTTTTTATACCTGGTTTATAGCCGAAACCCGTTTTTATAAATACCCGGACCCGGTTTTTATAAATACCCGGAACCGGGTTTTATAAATACCCGGAACCGGTTTTTTTATCTATGTTATTTTATCTATGTTTTCAAGCATTAAGACTTCTAGTTCTCATGATTTAACAAAATTATGTATGCACTTTGATGTAATCTTGTTTAATTATTAGGTTTCTAATGATATTTGAAGTATTTGGTCATTATTCCCCTCTATTTGCTGGAAAGATCCATTGGTGTTTGTCTAATACAATAAAATGAAAAATTGATGGAACTTGGTTAAAACATAACATAGCAAATAAAATATATTGTTGTTTATGTAATCCAAAAGGATTTAAATCAGGACTATTCATTAGATCTAGCACTATCGAATTTAAATTTAGAAATGTCATTAAAATTTCAATAGGCACCATCCACAAAAACATATAAAGAAGCATTAATACCCGGTCGAGTTTTTTTAATACCCGGTGCGGGTTGTTTCCCAACCCGATGCATACCCGAACCCTACCCGATGAATACCCTAACCGGACCCGAACCCGGAAATAGGGTATTATAATATCCGGGTTTTATAAAACCCGACCCGAACCCTACCCGAACCCGGGTATATAGGGTATACATTTTTGATAGAAAACCCGGACCCGACCCGGTTTTAAAAAAAACCCGATTTTATAAAACCCGATCCTACCCGAACCCGGTTCCATACCCGGAACCGGTTTTTAAAAAAACCCGATTTGTGCACCACTACTTTTAACTACTAACAATTACAGACTAACCCATTGACCCAATTATATCGTAACAAGAATCAATCTCAATCAGACCATGTGTAATTATTTAACCGTTACGTACAGCCATAGAAGCACAATGCCCATAGTAAAAGATAATTAACTGTATAGAAGAAGCAATAAGAAAGAAATACATACATCAGCTGCAACTTTTTATGATGAAATCTAGAGAGGAAAAACTTTCTTATGTTTAAAATAAAGCAAGAAACAGATATACAAAACTCCACATAACACTGCACTCGTAGAAACGACCCAATGGAATCTGTTCGGTTCATCGAAAACTTCATCTTCAAAGTTCATTCCGAATACAGCTGTCACTACTGCGAATACGGTTGCCAAAAAAGTAGCCGCCGTCAAGAGCAGCTCGAACTTAATCAGCTTGTTCTGGACATTACCCTTGTTACCAAACATCATACAAAATCATTAGTCGAATACTAAAAAACAGTTGAGACGGTTGAAGTTGATATCGAACATTTGCAAGAAAGAAGGAACATGTTGCTTACAAGTTTAATGTTGATCAGATCTTCGGTGTCATCAATATACTCCTTGAGCTGTAGTAGTATAATAATTTAAATGAGGTAAGTATCAATGTAAATAAAAATCTAGAGTTAACTGCCATTTTCGTCCCCGTGATTTGTTAAATTATGCCAGTTCAGGCCAAATTTCAGATTTGTACCATTTTCGTCCCTAACATATTTGAAACATGCCAGTTCCATCCAAAAAACTAAGGATGAATCGAATAATTGGACAAACCACAGGGACGAAAATGGCAGTTAACTCATGCTTTTTTGGACGGAACTAGGGATGAAAATGGTACAAATATGAAATTTGGTTTGAACTGGCATATTAGGACAAACTACAAGGACGAAAATGGCAGTTAACTAAAAAATCTAATATAGTGACAATCATTGCAGTTGGATAATTTAACGTCTTACCGAAAGCAACTTGTTTAGAGTGTTATCAATTCCAACAAAGTAGGCCTCCAGCAACATCTCAAGTTGATCTATGTTTTCAGTTTCACCAGTCACTGATGAACCCAACAAGCTTCCATGTTTGTGTGCACTTACATTACTAAAGGCCCTTTGCAGTTTATGCGCACCACTTGCGGACCCCACAGGAGATACGGGAGCGGATTTTGATCCTAACCCCACCTCAGGCCCGCTAGTATCATCATTTCCTTGTACTTGATCGTATAAATCATTACACAAGTTCCTTTGTTTCTTCTCAGTTAAGTACATCTCAGCCATATCTCCATCATCGTTCATTAGGTGTTCTATTTCATCATATACCTGAAAGTTTTTGTTTTAGAAAAAAGATAATTATTATAAGTTTTGGAGTAAAATGCCATTTTCGTCCCTGCGGTTTGGCTAGTTTTGTGACTTTCGTCCAAAGGTTTGTTTTTCCGATGCTGGATCCAAAAGGTTTGAAATCTTGCCATTTTCATCGAGCTCGTTAACTCCATCCATTTTTCTCCATTAAGTCAGGGGTGTTTTCGTCTTTATGTTAACTTAAAGGGCAATTTGGTCTTTTCACTTTATGTAAAAAGACCGAATACCCTAGAAAAAGACTAAATTGCCCTTTAAGTTAACAATAAAGACAAAAATACCCCTACTTAACGGAGAAAAATGGATGGAGTTAACGAACCGGATGAAAATGGCAAGGTTTGGATCCAGATGCGGAAAAACAAACCTTTGGACAAAAGTCGCAAAATTGGCCAAACCTATTTTACTCTAAGTTTTGTAATAAATAATCATTCAAATTTACTTGTACCTTTTGCACCCGTTGAGTCAATGCTAGAAGGTGACCTTTGAATCAACGAACACGTTCAAGATTGAGAGTACTTATTGATTTTGCAAGTTCATCAAGCACAGGATGAATTTCCATTTCCAGCTCCTTCACCTATTAATCAAATACCAATAAGTATCTAGAGTAAAGTACACAGATGGTCCCTGTGGTTGACCAAAATTTAGAATTTGGTCCCTGGCTTTTCAAAAGTACACAGATGGTCCCTGTGGTTTAGGGTTTAGTTACACAAGGACCATCCATGTACTTTTTAAAAGCTAGGGACCAAATCCAAAATTTTGGTTAACCTCAGGGACCATCCGTGTACTTTACTCAAGTATCTATCACAAAAAGGTAACTTGGGGTTGATATATATTCCTAAAAATATATATAACTTATAGAAACACTATTTGTTTATAAAAAATTTCGAACCTTTTTGGACGTAAGTGTTTTGGGTCAACCAACCCACCCACCCCACACCCGCCCATTTTCCACATCTATCTATTCGAATATAACGATTATTTCGGCTCTTTAATTGCCTAGAATCCCGTTACTAGCTACTTAGCCCGCGCTTGTACCTGAGTATCGAGAGTGAGGCATGCAAACTCCAAAGCTAGTTCCAATGCTTTAAACTCAAACGCTAGATCATCTAAATGTAAACAAACAGCAAGGTTAAAAAAGTTATGCAATATAACTCCTGGAATAATACATATGATTGTGGGCCCGATAGGAGAAAATATATATTTGAATAAGATGTGTTAACAAATAAGTTGTTGATAGAAACTCTAACTTAATATTTACCTGAGTGGTATTTTTCTCTCTGAAGGCGTTTGCACAATTCAGATTTGTACTGAACGACAGATCCATCCAACGAATTCATAAGAAAAACCTCATCAGCCGTAATTATACATCTAATCTGTTCAAGACTAACTACAATCGCCTTCTCACGACCTAATATTGTGGACGGATATATAAAGAGTGGATCCAAAAGCCGAAGATCTCTAGCGGGTAAAGAACAATGTCTCATTACAGTAGCCTTATCTAACTCCACGACTCTAGAGTTCCCATTTTGCTCGATTTTGATCCAAGAACGGTTTCCGAGGGTATGACCTCGTTTTTTCAACCCAGGAAAACCGGGCCCGATGAAGTTTTGGCGCCCGCGTTTATCCGGGTTGATTCTTGAGCTATACCCGTTAGCAGATTCGATAATGTTAGGCTGAAGAAATGGATTTCTTGATTCTTGTTCCATTAGGTGCCACTTTTCTTGATTTTGAAATTTGAATAAATGTTTATGTGATCATATGATGTCTGCATCAGCGTGAAACCAATGGCATCTAAGCTCCACTCGCGTATAAATACCTCATTCTCTTAGCAAATACCCTAAGTAGAAAATAAATTTCATTAACAAAAGAATAAAATGATGTTAACTGTATGAATGCTTGAAGTTTATAGAAACTAATTTTCGGTCCAAACGGAAAGCGATAACCAAACAACACACTACCACAGGCGAAGTCAACGGAGTCAAGGGGCCGGCTGACCCTGTCACCTGAATTCATCGATTTTTTTTAATGAAAAAATAAGGTTCTTCTAAGAAAAACATGAGTTTGAACCTTAGTCGTAGTGCGTTTATGATGACCCCAACAAAGAAGTTATGGTTATGTCTTTGCACCTTGGTTTAGAAAAACATGAGGTGCTCCGAGGCGTTTTGGTCCCAAAAGGTGAGGTGTATGTCTATGTACAACCAAATAAGCTTTACTTACAACCAGAAACCACAAATCTCTCATACGTTCTACACATAAATTATTTTTCAAGTAAACTTGTTTTAACATATAGAAAAAGTATATCGTACAATATGTCTTAACGTGCATTGCGTACGCGATGGTAAATAACACAGTGAAAATCACATGTAAGTAATAAACTGGAAATCGCATATTATGTTACAAAAAATGAAATCGCATGTTATGTTACAAAAGGAAATCGCATGTTATGTTATAAAAGGAAACCGCATGTGAAAAAAAGAAATGGAAGTCGCACGTTATAAACCCAATTTCACATGTTGATTCTGAATCGCGTACGCAACGTACGTTAAGGGATTTTGTACGTCACCGGCCTCTTAACATATAAACCTCCAAATTTTGACCAATTTTTAACCAGAACTACATGAGGCGCGCCTTGATCCCCCTGATGACGTTTACCTCAGCGGCTGGCGCGTTATGCACGCCTGAGGCGCGCCTTTTTAAACCAAGCTCTACTAAACTACTAATGTAATTATCCATATCTTAAAAAATTACAAATTTCAACAACATAAATAAAATCTATTTAGTATGATCAACACTTTAACAGAATATACACATGCCATTAGACACAATAACATAACAATCAATAAAAGGGAAATATTTAATATATAATTCGTTATAAATCACTACAAGAAACCAAACAATTCACCCTTCTCTACCCATGAATTTCAAATTTAAAACTAAAAAAGCCCTAATTTTAACTAAATGAACAATTATGTAAACAACACTAATTGTAAGCAATTCGATCGCCTAAATTTCAAATTCCCATAAATTGGAATACAGCTGTAACCTAATTTACACTTCATGAAAATCGATGATCAAACAGACTGTTATGAGATTTAAAAAAAAACACGAAATTGATGATTAATTGATTATGATACCTTGAGTGGAAATTATGATATTGGATTTGTGGACAGTGAAAAGGGTCAACTGAAGAAGATGGAGATTGTTGTAGTGATGAGTTATTCCATGGAGATTGGAAACCTGATAATTGTCGAATAGGAGATTGTTTCCTGTGATGATAGGTTTGTCGACAAAAGTGACACGATAACATTTATGAAATAGTTTAAAGTATGCACTTAAATAAAACATATGAGTCGTGTACCCGCGCTACGCGGTGGGAATTCGATTGTTATCGGTTTGGAACGTCAAGACACATATTATCAGTCGAAATAAGTGTTATTTAATCGGATTCGGTTCGTTTCGTTTCGTCACGGTGTACACTCGTGTAGGTTACGATACGAAAGAAAACACTCTATTTAGAGAGTGTTTGGGGTTGAGTTTTGAAAGTAGATTATGTGTTTTGAATAATCAGAATCGGATAATTAGCTGTAACAAAACGTGCTGCAGAAAGATAGTGTTTGGATTTGATTATTTTGTTTGATATCACAATAATCAGATAATCAACTATTTGAGTGTTTGGCAAATATATATATTTTAAAAAATAAATAAGTGAAATGACAAAAAAATAATTAGATAATTGTTATAAATATATTATTTATATTATGGTTATCGACACCCAAAATAGATTAGCTTCTTCTCCAAGTTTTCTTCTCCTATATATACTTCCCATTGTATCTCTTGTATGACATATCTATCAATGAAATATCTCTTTCTCCCTACATCTCTTTCTCTTATTGTTTGCTATTAGGCTAGTTTCACAACACGTTATCAGCACGAGTTCGCTCGTCTCTAGGCACAAATAGAAGAGGTACTTGGCGTTCTATTCCGTTGACGAAATCATCGCAGATCTACGACACCCCGGTCATCCCGAATTTCTAACGGAGCAACGTCACCCACCAAAAACTGATTGGTTCATATCGTTCAAGGTATTATTCTAATCATTTACTACATGATATGGAATTTGATTTTTATGTGAGTAATTTACAATGGCTAGTTTTCATGTACATTAATTTTGTCAATATGCCCCTCATAAACGATGAGATTTATTTATTTATAATTGAATAAAATAATATTAATTAATAGCAAAATAACCATATAACGTACCGATATATGAAAGTATAATATAATATTCCTTAATTATAAAATAATATAATAAGAGAAGTTAATAAATAAATATTATCTCGTGTTTATAAAACTAATAAATAACTAATTATTGCGGATGAAAAATGGTAAGAAAATGACTCGAAATTTTTTTTAATAAATAAAAAAAATCAATATGTCTCCATCTCATTCTTGTAGCTTAATAATATATTGCCCATATCTTATATTTTTAGATTTTAATGATCTGTTATATTAGAAAACTCTTATATTTTAGATTTCAATGATCTATTTTATTAGAAAAAAAAATACTTGCTATCTTATTATTTTTGCATGTTTGTAAAACCCCATCAATGGATATATTACTACATAATATGTTTTATGATTCTTATTGGTATTTAAGATTTGTCTTTAAAAGTTTGTTGAGTCATAATTTAAATAATACTAAAAATTTGCTAGTAAATGATACATGGTATATATGGTTATGATTTGTAATATTATCTTGATTTCGAATATATTTTATGATTTATATGTTTGAATATTGTGATAACCATTAAAAATAGTTTATCTTATTTTATGATCATGTTATCATCAATAGATTTGAATCAGGTAGAAATCTCAAATAAAATAATTACAATATAATGGTTGAACTAAAATATTTTCTCCGATTAGTAATATAAGATGGGTTAAGAAGATAAATGAACACAATTTTTCTCGTTGTCACAAACTAAAATTGGAATCTATTTCCTTATGAACACAATTGTTTAGAATTTGGTTGCTATTAGGCATAGCTGTTAAAATCATATGTTTTTATCATGTTTAGAATTGTAAATTAATCGTGACATATAATTTACAAAATAAACACAAATTTTGGGTTACTTTGGTTGAACATTGTTATTTCCTTAATTATAAAATTATGCATCCGGGTGATTAAGTTTAAATGTTTATTATTATTCAGATTTACAATTAGCTAAATAAATTAAATAAGATTGGTTACCGTTTGAAAATTGGTTCTGCTACTTTATGAAAAATTGGCTAGCGCATGACAATTAATTTTAATATACTTGTTTTGTTTCTACTTCAATGACATATGCTTCCAATGTGAATAATCAAACCAAACTTACATATTCAAGTTGATATCATCTTTTATTACTAAGTTACTTAAAGTGCATTATTTAAATTGTTGGTTCATGACCCCAATATTATTTTGTAATATGTGTGCACGTTTATTTAATTGTGTAATATGAAAGCACCATGGAGGGGATATTAGTTTATGCTTTAATTAAAGTAATAAATATTCGTATATAATATGTATCTGTGATTGGTTATACTCGGATATGTTGATACATAAATTATATATACGTTTTTTTATAAGTGATGATAAAAAGTCTTATTTCATAAAGTTTTATTATAACTCGTTTTATATGGTGACATGTTATTGTGAAAGCATTGTTTGATTTTACTCTATGTACACCTTGTATCCTATATGTTATAGTTTATTATAAAGATAGTATTTAATAGAACAATTAAATCAAAGTTGTGGTTTAGTATAAATCTCATGAAAGAGTATAGATATGCTTAGGCATTACACTCGAAGTGTCATACTCATAAATCTTATATGACTCGGCTATCTAATTACTTCTCTATTGGTGTTATGAAAATTGCAAAGAGAAGATTATTACAAGGGAAACTCGGATAAATATTTTCGGTTGTCACGCCTCAAATATGCTCTTGAAGTAGCAATATTATTAAAAGGGTATGAAAGGTTTGAAGTGACTTTATATTCGTATGTCTAAGAAAATAAATAATGAAAAGCTATGAAGCTTGTTCTTGTTATTCCATTCCCTAAAGTGAATGATATTATATAACGATAATTGAAAATGTCGTGATCATGGACATAGTTAAGAAATTTTGTAATGATGGTCATGTTAATAATGAAATCGATCATCAGAAGTGCTATGATAACCAAGTTGATAATGAGATTGACCATCAGAATGTTATGATAGCCAAGTAAATAATGAGACCGACTATTAGAATTGTAATAATTGTCATAATGAGATAGACCACTAGAAGTAGCAAATTAAAGGAGTGATTACATGAGAATAAAATGTGTAAAGGATAAAAGTTATATAACATGATAGTTTGCAATGATAATGCGTTGTTCTCTCGTATAATGCAACTAATACACATACGATCATAAACTAGAAGTTTATGTATCATGATTATTTAATTAGTTGGCATGACCGGTTAGACCACACCGAGTCAATGATGATATGAAACATAATAAAGAGCTAAAAGATTCTTCAAGCTTGTAATTAGCATGTAATGTTTTCTCTCAAGGGAAATTTTATATTTTGCCATATAAAAGAGGGTGTGTATGCCTAAATATTCTGGAAGTGATTAAAGGATACGCATATCCTAACATGATGCCATTTAGTGTTTTAAATCGATGCATCGTCTAAACGGTTATCAAATCCACAACCTTAAGTTTGTGTGATTGTGGCTTAGCTAATGTGATAGCAGGCATATTAATCCGGATTAGTATATTTATTTGGTAATAATGAATTTGATTCCCATGTTATTAACGATCATTGGAATAAGTGTTATTGTTGAGATGATTACTAAATGTAACACCCCGAAAATATAAAACTTTATATTGGAACTATAAAGTATAAATAAACAAGAATTTACTAACTAGGAATTTTAACCTAGTTGGTTAAAAGTCTAGAAATAATCTATAATAGGTTAAAAAGCAACTAATTTACATATTGATCATAGTGGAGGGGTGTAGGTTGTTAAAATTGAAACTTTAGTTATGTTAAATAAATAAAACACAAACCAAACACCCCATTGTGGGGGTCTGGTCGACCAGAACAACAAAGGGGGCGACACCCACCTTCAAAAACTAAGAATTTCACTAAAACTCTCAAATTGAAGGAGCAAATCTGGCCCAAACGAAAATCCGAGCTTAGAATCGTGATCCTTATCGCAAGGGGATTACAAGGTATGTAAAATTTAGTGAAAATTCTTAACTTGAAATTCTCATGAAATTGGGAAAAATCTGAATTTAGGGTTGCATGTATATGTTATGATGATTAAGGAACAACTATAGTGTTTAGGAACAAACCCTAGACCAATAGAAGTTGAAATCATAGGAAATTGTGGTGAATCCATGAACACCATTGTATGTGATTAATGGGTTATGAGTGGATTGATAAATACTAGGATACGGGGTGTTGATTATGTGTAATTTGACGATTTGGAAGTGAATTCAGAAATCTAGAAGCTAACAATCATGTAAAATGTTGATTGAAGTGAGATTAGGGCTAAATGATAAGCTAGAAACTTGTCATATAATCTTGTAATAAATTTTCCTTTAAGGTGTTTGTGAAAATGCCTCAAAGAAGGCTTAAAAATAGAGATTTAAAGCTTTAACGCAAAATTATGATGTTTCGGTATATTATGCGAAGTGAGGTCTAAAGAGAGTTCTAAACATGTCTTGAATTGAACTCTATAGGAAAAGATACCAGAACGTCGAGTGGACAAGCCGGTGGTGATTCGCGGTTGAAGGGCGTACGCTAAGGTATGTAACTTGACCCGTTACATTAAGTAAATTTTGATAATTGTAATACGCATAGTTGAAATTTAGAATAAAGGTTGCTATGAATTAGAGCGGTGATGTCGCTATATTGAATAATTGGTTAAAAGTTGGTTAGAACGCGTTGGTAGTCGTCATAAGGAAGGAATTTCCGTAGACGAGCCAAACGGGTCGAATAATTTAGTAAGGCATGGTTAATGCTCCGGATTATAACGGATTAATCTTTGATTTAGGTTAATATATATATATAGCATGTTAGAAATACGAGAATTCAATGTATAGGTTGTTAGAAAAGCGAAATCCGAGGGTTGGGTTTGAGTACAATGAACAAATCAAACAAATGATGGATTTCCAGCAACTACCGTAAGTTACGGTGGTACCGTAACTTACGGTAGGGATCAAGTGCTTACGGCAGTTTTCTCCTGGTTTACGGTGATCCATAGAATTCCAGGACCTACCGTAACTTACGGTGACACCGTAAGTTACGGTGGAACCAGAAAATAGAACAATATCTTGTTAATTAAATTTGATGTTGAATTTTGTATTTATGTGCTATATAACTATGTCAGAATTAATGTTTTAAAGATTTTGACCATAGGTAACAAGGTGGATTTTACGGATGGCGGTCAAGCGAATGATGAAGAACCGAACACGATTTTTGAAGCTTCCGCAATGTTTTAATCATACTTAGATTTTGTTCATGGGTTGTAAACAATTTCTTAAACAAATTTTGAATGTTCCAACTTAGTCATTAGTTGACTAAAGTTTATGCTATTTATGAAACTTATGTTATTTTAATATCTTTTGGTATAAAAAAATGTTAGAAATTAGTGATTAATTCGAGTAAAATTTAAGGGTGTTACACTAAACATCTACTATTGATTACAAAGCCAATGATCATGAGAGGATCAAAAGTTTATTTAAATACATGTAATTTTACATATAGTACCATTAATTCATATCAAGCCAACAAGTTATAGTTCTCCCCATACAGTTGGTTTTTGGTCAGGAACCAAAGATGTCTCATCAAAGATTTTGGTTGTGTGACATATATTGAAACTCATCCACCACACCACACAAAGATGAGGCTTCTAAAAAGTTTGAGAATATGTTGGGTATAAATAATCGTCTATTATTGAATACTTAAAGCCATTAGTGAGAAATTTGTTTATGGCTCATTGTTTTTCACTTTAGTGAATGAATGTTCCCAACATTAGGGGGAGATAACAAGCAGTTGGAAAGTGAAAAGTGGAATGAATTATCATGTCATCTTGATCCTTAGACTATAAACGGTGAACCAGAAGTTCAAAGGATAATTCATTTACCAATATTAAAGAACAAATTACCAGACAAGCTCACTGACCTAAATAGAGTGACTAAATAAGTCACATAATCAACTGCTTATGCTCCAGTTATATTTGGGTCCCAAGAGGACAACCACATAGTTTGTAATAAGTCTATTGCACGCCTAAAGCATGGTAGACTTGTTGATTCCAATAATAAAATTCCTCGAAAATTGGAGCAAATAATTAAGATGGTCAAGTCGAGGTTATAGTAATAAGATCTCCTGAAGAGACAGTAGACATGATGGTTCAGAAGAACCTCAGGTACCTGAAAATAAAGAGATCTCGATAAGTTGTATCATGTCTAAGATATGTATGGAATCGAAATAAAATCGACGTCGTTATACTTTTGTATATAATATAGCTTGAAATGATGAAGTGTTGAGGATCAAGATTTAAGATCTGCCTATGAATGAAAACATATAAATGATTGGCCAAATGGAAAGACACAAATAAGGCAGAGTTGAATTCTCTAATAACATGGAAAGTTTCTGGACCAACAGTCAATACAACTGAAGTTGTAAAATATGTTGGATACAAATGGGTCTTTTATGCGAATCATGTGAAAATTAAACAAAGTTATATAAGGCAAAATTGGGGGCACAAGTATTTTCGCAAAGACCTATAACTGATTATGAGGAGACGTATTATCTGGTGGTGGATATATTGGCTTTCCAATATTTAATTAGCCTGGTAATATAAAGAGAGAATTGATATGTGTCTTATGAAAGTTATGTATCACTAGATACTAAAAGTTTACATGAAAGTCCCTCAAAGATTTAATTTATTAAAATCATGAAAATAAGTTCTTGAGAACGATATGATCATTGTATATAGATTCATATTTGAATACGTTGAATATAATTGGAACTCCTGATGAGTATCCTAAAGCATTTAAGTGCTTATAAGGCTAAGTGGAAACATCTTATGGTTGTAATTCTTGTGCACCAATAAACAGACATAGAATACCTATACTTGGTGATTATGGTATCTCAATGTACAGTGTATAAGCACGGTACAATATGTATTATACAAATGAAGCAAGTGTTCAAGACATCCTTGCATATGATATAGAAATCAATAAGGAGGTTTTTGTAACAGAACTCCTAAAGAGTGTATGCACATACATTGTTTTTCAAAGTAGAAAGAAGTAAGTGATGATTGTAAATGCTTGAAGCATTGATTTCAAAACCTTATGAATGTATCTTTATAAACTTAAAAAGATAGTGTGGATAAAATAGTTGGATTGAGTATTGTATAACTCATGAGATATTCTGATAAAGATCAATATGAGTTTGATAATACTATCCATCTTTATCAAAAGTCCTCTCCTAAAAGTTCACTATAATCGCAGTTTACAGTGATGATATCTAGGCACCATCGAGAGAAACTGTCGAGCTTTTAGATGGATAATTTTTTAATGACGTTGACACATTGTAATTATTGCTCGACCTGCAGTTCAAGTATATGTGTAATCAATCAAACTATAACTATTAGAGGTTGACGCATTTTACCATGGACAAACCTTATCCTTTAACTACGTTAAAGGTTGTTTAATTACTTGGTTGTTATAGCTTCATATGAAAGAAATTGAAATTTTTGGTCTAGACGTACCCTCTTTAAGTGCAATTGTGCATTAGTATTTCTTGCTATCTATTCATGATTTTATATATCTTTATTGAATTTATCGATTTGATATAGCATGTGTTAAACAACGAAATATTGAAATGGGAAAACATCTATTTCAATACATCTTGAATTTATATTTTACTAACCTATCAAAACAAGTTTGGTTAGTTTTGTAAATGCAGGGAATGTAACAAATCACAGTTGTGGATCTTATGATATTTATTTAAAAGAAGAGGCACTAGAAGGCTCATATGAAGATATACAACATTGCGAAAATAAAAAATTGCATATTAACGGATCAAGCGGCAAATCATTGACTACTAAAACTTTGAGCAACTTTCAAGAAAAATGGGCACTAGTCACTTGAAGAATACATGTTCAAATGAGGGGGAGTATTATACAAGTTGCACTCTTTTTCCCTTCACTAAGTTTTATCCCATTGGATTTTCTTAGTAAGGTTTTTAATGAGGCAACGTGCATCATCCAGAAGTATCAGGGGGAGACGATACGCGCTGCACTCTTTTCCCCTTAGCTAAGGTTTTGTCCCACTGGGTTTTCCTGGCAAGGTTTTTAACGAGGCAGCATATCCAAGCGTATCAAGTTGATAACCAAGGGGGAGTGTTATAAATATATTATTTATATTATGGTTATTCTCCAAGTTTTCTTCTCCTATATATACTTCCCATTGTATCTCTTGTATGACATATCTATCAATGAAATATCTCTTTCTCCCTACATCTCTTTCTCTTATTGTTTGCTATTAGGCTAGTTTCACAACAATAATCAACTATTTGTGGAATTCCGTTTTCCTGCATTAAGGGGTGACCTACTTTTGGATTATCACGTTTTGATCTCTACAAAACGTAAAAAAAAATCAGTTTTTATTAATTTTTTACCAAACACTCAAAATAATTTTTTTGCAATTTCAAAACACTATAATCAAAAAATAAACTCTTGTGAGATGAGATGGCACATTATAGGCTAAAGTGAGATGGCAATTTAAATTTTAAAGGCACAATAAAGGCTCAAATGAGATGAGATGGCATTAAACTATTGTGGCTAAAGTAGGAAAACTGTGAAGTTTCCTAGCGCAAACCTATGTTAATAATTGATATATATAATAATTATCGGATTATGATCAAATATAAACCACAAACAAACACAAACTATAAGAACCATTTAAAAAGTGTCATTTGATATCCAACCAATTATAAAGAAATGGTAAAATAATAACATAAATAATATATGTCACAACCCCCGTCCCCTAACAAACCCGGGAACGGGCGGCCGCGGCCTGTTTTGGTAGTATCTGGGTTTGTCAATTTGGCAGCGGAAATTACATCAGGACCGTAGTTAGGAAATAATTTATCAAAGTAAAATACCACGCTTTTAATATATTAAACACATGGGAAAAACCCAAGTTTCAAGTACACACATTTTCATAGGGATAAACACTATTTTATTTAGTAAAACATCTCTTTATTTTTAGGTAACTTTATTGCCACTTTTCCAAGCCTTCAGTGCTGTCCAGCTGACTTCTATTTGGCTTTCACATTTTGTTACCTGAAACGCGTTTAAAAACATTTTGTCAGTGGGAAATACTGGTGAGTGAATCCCAGTTTAATCAAGTTTAATAAAGACCATTGTACAGTATTGAGGGCGGTCGCGCAATTACATTGGTTTCCATCTATTCAATAACCCCCACGGTACTGTCAATCCGACTTGTGGTCATGTTACTTCTCGCAAGGTAGTAACAAATTTTGTATACAAAACCCCAACATACCGACGATAATTGTAGAATACAAATACTCAATCACTGTTTAATATAATTTAATTTAGGTGAGGTTTTGTAAAAACAATTAACAAAAAGGAGATTACTCACATTACTGTCTTAGGTTTTCTTTAAGTGTTTCCTGGGGATTATCTATAATTTACACAAATGCACACGCGTTAGTATAATAACCCAATATTTATATTAACGATACCCTCCCCGAGACGACATTCCAACGACTACGTTGTGCAGAACCACGACAGCCGTTATGGAACCCTGGATCAATCGGGCAGTGTATCTATTATGTAACTAGGGTTATGATACTTACAACGGAGCAGAACTTCGTTATTTAGGGGTGGGTATTATGTCCGGAAATTACTTTAACTCTATAGAAATTCGAGAGAGAAAGAAAGGAATGAGCGAGTTCGACTGAAGACTGAAGGCCTCTATTTATAGGTGATCTTTCGCCTTCCCTCGCGGCCCGCGTAAGACGTAGCCAAAGGCTAGGCTGTCACACCCCCAAAATCCACACGCGGAGTACCACCGCTTGGAGGCGTGACTGACCAGGATCAAGCCACCAATCATATTGAACATATAAGTAAATAGTAAATGTCATTCATCAATACGATAGGTGTTCTCAAAACCAAACATAAACAAGTGTGTAGCGGAAGCAATAATGTAAAAAGCCCAACATAAGTATTAAGTTGAAATGTCATAAAGGAGTTTGTCATAAAATCCACAATCCGTGCCCACAACGACCGCGCCTCCCGTGCAAGCTCCAAGAGTACCTATGGTCCTACAAGGCATGTAACAGAGAGTCAACAACTAGTTGAGTGAGTTCACAGTTGGTTGTTCAGTTATAGTAATTGTATTGTAAACCGTAGGTTCGTTTAGTAACCCATATATCGTATGTACTTGAATCGCACTCTCCTAGACATGTGTGCGAAGATTGTGGGGGTTTCCCATGTTTTCTAGACTAGGTATATTTGTATCGCAGCCCACCCGGCATGTGTGCGAAGTTTAAAGTATGGTTCGCAGCCATTCCAGGCATGTGTGTGAAGATTAGTTCTATTATCGCAACCAATCCCGGCGTGTGTGCGAAGAGAAGTATAGGTATCACTAGTCTAGCAGTATCTACCAATAACCTTCCTCTCCCGAGGCCTATGGTATGTAATTCCAATAACAACTCAAGCATAAGAAATCATCCAAACCCATTCCCAACCCCGGGAATCCCATGCCTTGGTAAGAGTGTGAACTCACCTTGGTTTGCTCGGTATGCTAAGGTATGTGCTCATAGTTAATCAATCACGTCCTAAAGTACGCACGTGTACATAATCAGTTTGTATTCACGAAGTTCACGTATAAGTATAATCACAGTGGGCATTGCATTAATATTCACCGAGTAGCACATTGCACGTATTCAATAATCATACAAGTCATGCACAACATTTAACAGCAGTTAAGTAACTCAGTTAACTTTAACAGAATTAAACTAAGTTACTGTGCAAGTTACCCATTCGACGAAACACCCCCGTTTCGTCATTAACACCCTTCGACGAAACACCCTTTGTTTCGTCGTGATACCCTTGGCGAAACTCATTCGTTTCGTCGTGTTTGTTTCGTCCAGTTTTGTTTCGACGAAACGTATTTGTTTCGTCATGTATTGCGTTTCGTCAACATGTCTGTTACGTCATGAATCAGTTACGTGCAGGAACCCTAATCGCCGATTCAATAGTTTACAGCACTCATTCAATCATCAATCAACATAATGAGCCTTATGTTACTAATCATTAATCTATATGCACAGTTTCCAATTCCAACAAACAACATCTCATAACAATACTCATTGCATAAGATACTGCATACTGACAACACTATAGAATATCAATATATCACATGCTTGGACTTCACATGGCCGCCATCTTTTAACATTTTCATGATGCCATTGGTCCGATTTTATATATTATTCAGGTAGTGGACCGATTTATTATTATTATCATCATATATAATCACATGCAAATACAACACAATAGCCGACAATCAAAAGGTGATTCTTAGTCAATTCGGCTGCACTTCCAAGGCATGTCACATGTAATGATCTAGGGTATTGATCCACATGGATAAATGTAACACCTCGAAAATTCGTGTTAAATAAAACAACGACACGTGTCATTTAAAGACAAAACGCGTTGAAAACCCGGATTTGACAAAGATGTTTCGGCAGGATTTAAAGTGGCGTCATGTAAAATTTTTACCTCTGAACACCTCAATTATAAATCCCAAGACCCGATTTAATATTTTACACATCTATTATACCCTAAATTCAGGGAATTATTGCCAATAATGGAATTGGAAATGCATGATAGGATTCTACGAAGAAAAGAATGGAAACCCGTTGTTTTCGGGTCTTGTTTTTGGATCCAATTGAAACAATGGATAATGGTAGGGTATGTAACTATTCTAGACACATTGTGAAGGGCCCTAAGTGATAATTGATACCCCAAAGTTAGAATTTACGGCTGCCCTTTCGAAACACCAACAAAGAAAATCAAAAATCTGATTTATATGTCTCAGGCGGCCCGCCTGAGATTTGGTTAATCAGGACGCGGGCCGCGTCCGGTCTGCAGATGCAGAAAAACAGGCAGCAGCCTGTTTAGTGCATTTGTGACCCATTTAGCCGGTTTCTCGTGCATGTGCATGGCCCCTAGACATCCCTAGAACACTAGGGCATGTGTCAAACAATTGTGGAAGGGTCCTAGACTTGTTTGTCAATCATCTATGGTGTCTTAATCCACTATATAAAGGACCTTCATGTCTTAACAATTCCTCACACCATTTGCAAGCCATCTGATCATTGAAGGAGCTTACAAGCAGATCAAGGGCATTCCTAATCATCCATTAATCATCTAGTAAGTAAATTAATTCTAGCCTTATAATTAGCTTAAAAGTCAATATATCGTGCTTAACGGTTGACTTCGTGATTAAGTATCGATAGCTCAGTCGTATGTCAAATTAAAAGTACCATTAGATAGGTAATTATATGGGTATTAAACCCTTATAAGGGCACGTACCAATTCCAGACCTAACTAGGTCGTTTGTCGGGTCAAACGTTGACCGAAAAAGTCAACAGAATTATAAAATATGATTTAATGCACAATTAATGATCCGAAAGGTGTGTAACCTGTTTTAACCTTAATATAACATGGTAATAAGTATAAAAACTCGTCTACGCTTGCCCGACTCGACAAATTTCTGTTTAAACCTGGTTCGGAACCGAAAGGCGCAAAACCTTGACTTTTGCTTTGACTTCGGTTCTGACCCGTTTTAGTTTGATTCGAAGATGCCTTAGTGCTTCATTAGAGTAGGGTTGCATATTAGTATAAGTCTCTGTACTTGTTTCGTTGATTATCCGATGCATGCACACGTTTCCGTTAATCGCTTAAATTGGACCGTAATGCCCTTATGACCATACAACGAGAATTTTGAAAATGTGGAAGTACAATAATCTTAGTTACTGATTATTAAACATGTACGTAAATTTTCACGTCAATCGGAGGTCTAGATTGGGAGATATGCGCATTAGCGTAAATAATAAGCTTTTTATTAATTAAACGGCGCGATTAGCGCATAGCCTAACTAAACCCGATTTTCGGTACCAAAACTTTTACCCACTGATGTTAAATAATATTTTGGGATTTTTGAATATTTTTAATTATTTTTAAACTGATCTTAAGCTAGGCTTATCGCATTGATTCGGTTAATACCGAATATGCCCTTTTAGGCCATAAAACGAGTTTTACGAATCCGTTTGATACCAATCCAATTGCCACTGATTTAAAATAATAAATAGAGTGTTTTGAGCCTGTTTTTCTGATCAGAAAACTCAGAATGGTATTTTAAACCGTACTTCGCTTAAAACGGCTTTATACGCGTATTAAACGCATAGTTTGGGTCTAGAACCATTTTATCACAAAAGACTTTATACCAACTGTTGATACCTGTTAAAATTGATAATTTTTCTGATTAAACCAGACCCGTATCTCAGAGGTATTATAAATCCCTTTTATAACCTTCAAAATGACCGAAATACCCCTACGGGGCATAATTAAGGATTAAACTCGTTATGGGCATTATGGAAGATATCATAATGATATCACAACATATTTAAAGTGTATTAACTTAGGAAACCTGTTCGCGACCCTTTCGGTTACCCGTTATGCATTATACGCGTTCGGTTCGGTTTATGTAACTAGTTTGCATAAACTAGCCGAAACGGGTCAAACGATATCATTTTTATCTCAAAATCCAGAATGTGAATAGTAAACCCATATTAAACAAGTCCTCAACTTTTCGGGTCTAAATCACATTCTATCCGGTCTTCGCTTAATCGTGCGTACGAACCGTATCGTTAAAACTAACCGGTCTAAGCTTAAGCTTAATCAAAGGCCCGTTAGTATTCTAATAGGTTATATTAAACCTTCGTTCCAGATTAGGAGGACCAGTAAAAGCTATCTGCAATTTATTCGATTAAGGATTTATACTTGCAAAGGTAAATACTTTTAACTTATTTTCCCTATACGGGCTTGGGTTACGGTACATAGTGTACCGCTTGATCGGGCATCAAATCTTCCATCGTTGGGTGGTTAATTGAATAATTTGATCGGCTCGTTTTAAACAGATGTGTTTACTTTACAGCCTTTGGGGGGTTAATGACCATGTCCCGGATATCCTCGGCATTATCTTACGAGATAGCCACGACCTGAGCACGGGGTGTAGGCGTACTCCCGTGTATAACTCACTTAAAGTGGTGTGTCTATTGATCTTTAACCCGGATACATTCCGGGCTACTGAACGCATAAGTAACATGTAAATCGTTCACAAGATTATAATATTAAATAATTCTCCCAAGTTAAATAAAATGTTTATGCCATGTGCATCCAAACCAATTTTAAATCATTTTATAAAATGAGTCAGTTGAATGTATTTACCAGTGTAAACTGACGTATTTTCCCAAAAAGATTAAATGCAGGTACTAGGCGAAATAGGCTGGGATTCTCCTAAGCATCATTAGAAGTCTCGCAAGCTTTAGATGCCGAAGTCTGTTGAACCATAAACAATGTTTTTAATTCGATCCTACTGTGGATAAACACCGAATGATTGTGACTTTGTTTACAATAAATAAATTCGGTTGTATCTTATTTTAAATTTGCTTCCGCTGTGCATTATTATATTGTGTTGTTTGACTATTACGTTGCCAACCACGTCACGATACTCCCCCACCGGGCCCACCGGTGACACGTGGAAATCGGGGTGTGACAGGTTGGTATCAGAGCCAACTCTGAGTGAATTAAACACTAACCTTTTGTGTTTAATCTCAGTTACACAATTGCACATATTTAAACTTTCGAGTCTAGACTTATAACATAGGACAAATTCCACCTTATTCGGTTTTTGTTTTGTCCTTTAAGCTTTATATTTTTGTTATTGTTATCTTATGTTTTATTGACAGGAATAACAAAGATGCCTCCAAGATTCTTGCGTACGCGAGGGCGTGGAAAGGGGCCGGTAGCCGCCCCCAACGATCACGAAGCAGGACCTTCGAATACACGAGGTCCTATCCCTGCCGAGAGTGATGGTACCCGGCGGAACCAGAGAGGTCTCTTTCAACCGGCAAGACGGTCGGTTTCGAACAGCTCGACGACTCCCGCTCAAGACTCCTACGGGCCACAATCAGAAAATGAGCCTGGAGACTCACACCATCCGTACATACCGTTACAGCGATCTATGTCGCACCGCCCTTTTGGAGACCCCACTCCATTCTTTCAAGGCCAGTTTAACCCGGCGAATTATATACAAGAACCAGTGGGTTTTAACACATTGGGACCGGAGGACCATTTTTCTGGAGGAAATGATATGGACGAGGAAGACGACCCCGTAGAACCCGCATCAGGAACTCCCAACCATCCTATCGAGGTCTCGGATAGTTCCATTTATCACGGACCACCCTATAATGGTCCAGATAGCTTCCAGGCTATCTTTACTCGGCACGAATGGTATTATACACCTCCTCACCATTCGTCGCCGCATGAGCAGCAGCAGCCTCACCATTCGTCGCCGCATGAGCAGCAGCAGCCTCACTATTCGTCGCCGCATGAGCAGCAGCAGCATCATCAAGATTCCTCTGGGAATCACCAATTTGTGGCAGTTACGCCACCGCCTCCACCACCACCAGTTCAACCGGCGCCTCCGCAACCGCAAAGACATATGAGAACCGGAGCCCGGATGACCACACGAAGAGAAGAGTTTCATTTCAGCTCTCCTCTACAATCAAGTGGCAGAAATTATCAGCCGGATCAAGAAGTTCCACAATTGGGTGGACCATCAAACCCCGTCGCGCAGCAACCGCCACCAATAGGTTTTGATAACCAGATACCGGCATACACGGGTCCTTCGATGTACAACCCGTTTGAGCCACCGACTCACCCTAACCTCGGTTACGCTGAAGCCGACCCGTATTTGGTAGCAGCTAATTACAACGCCCTTAACCAGGAGGGACCGTATGGAGGTCCTTGGGGAGTAGGCTACCCAGCACAGGGATACCAGATGCCTACACAACCCCCGTACTACCAACAACCCCCGCCGTCTCTGCAGATGTCGCCACCACTGCATCAGGAGATCCTACAAAGTATTAGGGAAGTGCGGCATGAGGCACGGGAAGACCGACGGCGTAACCAGGGGATGTTCAAGACCTTGACGAACTTAATCAAGGGAAAGAGCAAGAAGGATCAGTAAATCCTTTATGTGTGTATGTCTACTTTAAAATTAAGTCCCTGCGTGGACATTTATGTGTGTATGTAGTCCCTGCGTGGACATTTATCTTTGTACCTAGTCCCTGCGTGGACATGTGTGATATTTAGCCCCTGCGTGGGCATGTGTGTTATTTAACCCCTACGTGGGTAAGTATCTATTTCACCCCTGTGTGGGTAAGTCGTAATTTGAAAGACCCGTTTAGGGCAAGTGTGTAATGCTTTGAATAAATAAATGGAATGTTTGTTTTTATAAATTTCATGATTGCCATTTGTGCATATATACTTTATAAATGAAATAAATAAATTTAAAATCATTCCTTTTAAATTAATCTGCCTATGTAATTATGTAATTAAGAATCTTAAAGTGTGAAACCTAGCCACGTGTCAAATATAAGACCGGGCCAAAATGGTAAGACCTGTTTAAAAGATTCAAATCCATGTTAACATCTTAAAACATGTTAACACTCCTGGCAGAAGTGATTCGTTAAATCACATGTCAATTTTTATATATATAGGATTCTTTAGAAGATTCCAAACCCAGTTTAATGATCTCTAAATCCTGGGTCTAGATCATCGATGATCATATTTTACCATACGTGGTAATATAATGCCTACGGGCCCTGCTCATTTCCATATGAGCCAAAAGACAGTGGTAGCTTTGACTCCCTGTCTAATAAAGGTAATGAACTAGGTTCAAACCTTAAAAGTCTTGATTCTCTGAAGTCATAGCTTATAATTTAAATTGTCCATGTGACCAAGCCTTATGTGCTAATAAATATTGTTATTGTTTATGTTTAGGATAAATTTTAATTGAAATCCTAAATTAATACGATTAATAAGTTAACCAAATATGGTCTCTGTTTACCATGGTTAACGAGTTACCCTAAGGGGTAATTCCATAATAAACTCCCAAATAAATTATTGTCCTTGTTTTCTGCAACAGTTCAATACAAATGGCTAATTCTAATGAAGTCAATAGCCATCCTGTGGAGCCGAATGAGAACGCCCAGATTACATTAACGGGTGCCGAGTTAAAAGCAATCATAGACGGCGCTATTACTCAAGCTTTGGATAGACAGTATGAAGAATACAGTAGTACCCGAAGTAGGACCCACTCTGTATCACATTCAAAGCCAAGGACGCATTCAGAGGCTCATAACAAGCCTCCTCCCAAAAAGGATGTAACAAGGAAAAACGGTGATGATCGCCAGTCCACCAACCACCAAAGTAATCCATCTCAGCAGTTGGTACTGCATCAGGGACACCGTAACAAGGGTTGCACATATAAGTACTTTGTGTCTTGTAAACCCAGGGATTTTACGGGGGAGAAAGGAGCCGTAGACTGCATGACGTGGCTGGATGAAATGGACACGGTCGTGGACATCAGCGGATGCGCTGAAGGTGATGTGGTTAAATTTGTCTCACAGTCCTTCAAGGGTGATGCGTTAGCTTGGTGGAGATCTCTGATGGAGGCCTCCGGAAAGATCCCGTTGTATAGTATGTCGTGGGATCAATTCATTGCCCTGATCAAAGAAAACTTCTGCCCTCAACATGAGGTGGAGAAAATAGAATCTGACTTTCTATCGTTGGTGATGAAGAACCTCGACTGCCAAGCTTATCTGACAAGCTTCAATACACTGTCACGGTTGGTCCCCTACCTAGTAACCCCGGAGCCAAAAAGAATCGCTCGCTTTATTGGTGGTTTGGAACCCGAGATCAAGTCCAGTGTAAAAGCTTCTCGGCCAGTTACCTTCAGGTCTGTAACTGACCTTTCCTTATCCCTCACTCTGGATGCGGTCCGTCAGAGATCGCAGAGGAATAAGGCGGCCGAGAAGAGGAAGCATGAAGATGATGGTTCGCGAAGGGCGAATAAGAAACACCGTGGGAACGGTGATCACAAGAAGGGATCGGAATCAAAGAAAGATGGGCATCGTTCTGGAGAGAAGCCTACATGCAAAACTTGCAGGAAATAGCACTTTGGAAAGTGCAGACTCGAATCAAACTCGAATAACGAGTCAAGGTCTTTTGCTTGTGGTTTGTGCAAGTCCAAGGAACACAAAACCTTGGATTGCAAGAAGATGAAAGATGCAACGTGCTACCGTTGCAATGAGAAGGGCCACATAAAGACTAACTGCCCTAAGTACAACAAGAAGCCTGAGGAGGCTAAGAAGACTAACGCCAGAGTCTTCAGGATGGATGCGAAAGAAGCTGTGCAGGATGATAACGTCATAACAGGTACTTTCCTTGTAAATGATGTTTTTGCAAGAGTACTTTTTGATTCAGGCGCAGATAAGTCTTTCGTAGATCATAAATTTTGTAAATTGTTGAAATTACCTGTCAAAACCCTAAAAGTGAACTATGAGGTAGAGTTAGCAGATGGTACCGTAGAAACCGTCTCTACTGTGTTAGATGGATGTGTTATATCCATTAAGAACCATTCTGTTCCTCTGTCTCTACTTCCGTTTAAATTAGCCGGTTTTGACATAGTTCTGGGTATGGACTGGTTATCTCATAACCAGGCCCAAATCGTCTGTAACCAGAAACAGGTGGTAATAAAGACTCCGTCTGGTGAATCACTTACCATTCGGGGAGATACCCAATATGGACTACCTGAGCACGTGACTATGCTCAAGGCTTCCAAGTGTTTGAAGAAGGGATGTGTCATCTACATGGCACAGGTAATTATTGATGAGCCCAAACCAAAGTTAGAAGACATCCCTGTCATCTCTGAATACCCAGAAGTGTTTCCTGAAGATCTACCTGGTTTGCCACCGGATAGACAAGTTGAATTCAGGATAGATATCATCCCCGGAGCAGCACCAGTTGCTAGAGCTCCATACAGATTGGCACCCACGGAAATGAAGGAGTTGCGGACGCAGCTAGATGAATTGCTGGCTAAGGGTTTCATTAGACCTAGTTCATCTCCTTGGGGAGCGCCAATCCTGTTTGTCAAAAAGAAGGATGGGTCGATGCGTCTGTGCATCGACTATCGCGAGCTTAATAAAGTCACGATCAAAAATAGATATCCATTGCCCAGGATCGACGATTTGTTCGATCAGCTTCAAGGGGCAAGTTACTTCTCAAAGATTGATCTGAGGTCAGGCTACCATCAGTTGAAGGTTATGGATGAAGACGTTCACAAGACTGCATTTAGGACTCGCTACGGTCATTACGAGTTCCTAGTGATGCCTTTTGGGCTCATTAATGCACCAGCCGCGTTCATGGATCTCATGAATCGCGTCTGCAAGCCTTACTTAGATAAATTTGTTATCGTCTTCATCGATGACATCCTTATTTATTCTAAGAATCAAGCTGACCACGAGAAACACCTTCGTTGTATTCTCAAACTTCTACGTCAGGAGAAGCTCTATGCCAAATTCTCTAAATGTGAATTTTGGCTACGAGAAGTCCAATTTCTTGGACACGTGGTCAGTGAGCGTGGTATCCAGGTGGATCCCGCTAAAGTGGAAGCTGTTATGAATTGGCAAGAGCCAAAGACACCTACGGAGATTCGTAGCTTCCTGGGATTGGCAGGTTATTACAGGCGTTTTATTGAAAATTTTTCAAGGATTGCTGCACCCCTAACTTCCTTGACCAAGAAGAAAGTAAAATTCGTTTGGGGCCCTAAGCAGCAAGAGTCCTTCGATGTTTTGAAACAAAAGTTGAGTAACGCTCCTGTGCTTACCTTACCTGAAGGCGCTGAAGAATTTGTAGTTTATTGTGATGCATCACACACTGGCATGGGGTGTGTGCTTATGCAGAAAGGCAAGGTGATTGCCTATGCATCACGACAGTTAAAGGTGCACGAAAAGAATTACACCACCCATGACTTGGAATTGGGTGCCGTTGTGTTCGCACTAAAACTGTGGAGGCATTATCTTTATGGAATCAAGTTTGTGATCTTTTCTGATCACAAGAGCCTCCAGCATCTGTTTAACCAGAAAGAATTAAACATGAGGCAACGCCGTTGGATGGAAACTTTAAATGACTATGATTGTGAAATCAAATACCATCCCGGCAAAGCGAATGTAGTCGCTGATGCCTTGAGCAGAAAGGAAAGGGTTAAACCCATTCGAATTAACGCCAAGCGTATGGAGATAAAGAACAGTTTGATAGAAAGGGTGTTAGCTGCACAGAAGGAAGCTGTGTTGGAAGCTAACTATCCTAATGAAAAGTTAGGAGTAACTGAGGAGCAGTTAACTCTTAGCAAGGACGGAATTTTACGGTTAAACGGACGAATATGGGTTCCAATTTTTGGAGGACTTCGTGATGTCATCCTCCAAGAAGCCCACAGTTCCAAATACTCCGTTCATCCTGGAGCTGATAAGATGTACCAGGATTTAAAGGCAAATTATTGGTGGATAGGCTTGAAAAAGTCTATAGCCGCCCATGTAGCAAAATGCTTGACATGTGCGCAAGTCAAAGCCGAGCATCAGAAACCGTCAGGTTTGCTACAACAGCCTGAACTTCCTACGTGGAAGTGGGAAATGGTAACTATGGATTTTATTACCAAGTTACCCAAGACAAGGAAAGGAAATGATACGATATGGGTTATAGTTGACCGACTGACTATGTCAGCTCATTTCTTACCCATCAAGGAGACTTATAGCTCCGATATGTTAGCCCAGTTATATGTTGATAAGATTGTAGCCCTACACGGCATACCTGTAGCTATTATCTCTGACCGGGATACTAGGTACACGTCACATTTTTGGAAGAGTTTCCAACAATCTTTGGGCACACGTTTGAACTTTAGTACGGCTTACCATCCTCAGACAGACGGTCAGAGTGAGCATACTATTCAAACGTTGGAAGACATGCTACGCGCATGTGCGATCGATTTGGGAGGTAGCTGGGATAAGAACCTACCATTGATCGAATTCTCCTACAACAATAGCTACCATACCAGCATAAAGGCTGCGCCTTTTGAGGCATTATACGGTAGAAAGTGTAGATCGCCAGTTTGTTGGGCGGAAGTTGGAGAAGTCCAGTTATCAGGACCAGAGATCGTGTTCGAAACGACGGACAAGATTGTCCAGATTCGTAACAATCTCCAAGCTGCCCGGAATAGGCAGAAGAGTTACGCGGATCCAAGTCGTAAGGATTTTCATTTCGAAGTAGGTGAAAAAGTCCTACTTAAAGTGTCACCCTGGAAAGGAGTGATGCGATTTGGTAAGAAAGGCAAACTAAGCCCGAGATATATAGGACCTTTCGAGGTTATCGAACGTGTTGGGTCAGTTGCCTATAAGTTGAACTTACCAGAAGAGCTCAGTGGAATTCACAATGTGTTCCACATCTGCAATCTAAAGAAGTGTTCCGCTGATGATTCACATGTCATGCCACATACAGATGTGCAAATAGATAAGAGCTTAACGTTTGTAGAAAAACCTTTGTCGATTGAAGATCGACAGGTAAGGAAGCTTCGAAGAAAGCATATACCTTTTGTAAAGGTCAAATGGGATGCCCGAAGAGGTCCCGAATATACGTGGGAATTAGAATCCACCATGAAAGAAAAATACCCTTATTTATTTCAGTAAATCTCGGGTCGAGATTTATTTTAAGGGGGTGAGGATGTAACACCTCGAAAATTCGTGTTAAATAAAACAACGACACGTGTCATTTAAAGACAAAACGCGTTGAAAACCCGGATTTGACAAAGATGTTTCGGCAGGATTTAAAGTGGCGTTATGTAAAATTTTTACCTCTGAACACCTCAATTATAAATCCCAAGACCCGATTTAATATTTTACACATCTATTATACCCTAAATTCAGGGAATTATTGCCAATAATGGAATTGGAAATGCATGATAGGATTCTACGAAGAAAAGAATGGAAACCCGTTGTTTTCGGGTCTTGTTTTTGGATCCAATTGAAACAATGGATAATGGTAGGGTATGGAACTATTCTAGACACATTGTGAAGGGCCCTAAGTGATAATTGATGCCCCAAAGTCAGAATTTACGGCTGCCCTTTCGAAACACCAACAAAGAAAATCAAAAATCTGATTTATATGTCTCAGGCGGCCCGCCTGAGATTTGGTTAATCAGGACGCGGGCCGCGTCCGGTCTGCAGATGCAGAAAAACAGGCAGCAGCCTGTTTAGTGCATTTTTGACCCATTTAGCCGGTTTCTCGTGCATGTGCATGGCCCCTAGACATCCCTAGAACACTAGGGCATGTGTCAAACAATTGTGGAAGGGTCCTAGACTTGTTTGTCAATCATCTATGGTGTCTTAATCCACTATATAAAGGACCTTCATGTCTTAACAATTCCTCACACCATTTGCAAGCCATCTGATCATTGAAGGAGCTTACAAGCAGATCAAGGTCATTCCTAATCATCCATTAATCATCTAGTAAGTAAATTAATTCTAGCCTTATAATTAGCTTAAAAGTCAATATATCGTGCTTAACGGTTGACTTCGTGATTAAGTATCGATAGCTCAGTCGTATGTCAAATTAAAAGTACCATTAGATAGGTAATTATATGGGTATTAAACCCTTATAAGGGCACGTACCAATTCCAGACCTAACTAGGTCGTTTGTCGGGTCAAACGTTGACCGAAAAAGTCAACAGAATTATAAAATATGATTTAATGCACAATTAATGATCCGAAAGGTGTGTAACCTGTTTTAACCTTAATATAACATGGTAATAAGTATAAAAACTCGTCTACGCTTGCCCGACTCGACAAATTTCTGTTTAAACCCGGTTCGGAACCGAAAGGCGCAAAACCTTGACTTTTGCTTTGACTTCGGTTCTGACCCGTTTTAGTTTGATTCGAAGATGCCTTAGTGCTTCATTAGAGTAGGGTTGCATATTAGTATAAGTCTCTGTACTTGTTTCGTTGATTATCCGATGCATGCACACGTTTCCGTTAATCGCTTAAATTGGACCGTAATGCCCTTATGACCATACAACGAGAATTTTGAAAATGTGGAAGTACAATAATCTTAGTTACTGATTATTAAACATGTACGTAAATTTTCACGTCAATCGGAGGTCTAGATTGGGAGATATGCGCATTAGCGTAAATAATAAGCTTTTTATTAATTAAACGGCGCGATTAGCGCATAGCCTAACTAAACCCGATTTTCGGTACCAAAACTTTTACCCACTGATGTTAAATAATATTTTGGGATTTTTGAAGATTTTTAATTATTTTTAAACTGATCTTAAGCTAGGCTTATCGCATTGATTCGGTTAATACCGAATATGCCCTTTTAGGCCATAAAACGAGTTTTACGAATCCGTTTGATACCAATCCAATTGCCACTGATTTAAAATAATAAATAGAGTGTTTTGAGCCTGTTTTTCTGATCAGAAAACTCAGAATGGTATTTTAAACCGTACGTCGCTTAAAACGGCTTTATACGCGTATTAAACGCATAGTTTGGGTCTAGAACCATTTTATCACAAAAGACTTTATACCAACTGTTGATACCTGTTAAAATTGATAATTTTTCTGATTAAACCAGACCCGTATCTCAGAGGTATTATAAATCCCTTTTATAACCTTCAAAATGACCGAAATACCCCTACGGGGCATAATTAAGGATTAAACTCGTTATGGGCATTATGGAAGATATCATAATGATATCACAACATATTTAAAGCGTATTAACTTAGGAAACCTGTTCGCGACCCTTTCGGTTACCCGTTATGCATTATACGCGTTCGGTTCGGTTTATGTAACTAGTTTGCATAAACTAGCCGAAACGGGTCAAACGATATCATTTTTATCTCAAAATCCAGAATGTGAATAGTAAACCCATATTAAACAAGTCCTCAACTTGTCGGGTCTAAATCACATTCTATCCGGTCTTCGCTTAATCGTGCGTACGAACCGTATCGTTAAAACTAACCGGTCTAAGCTTAAGCTTAATCAAAGGCCCGTTAGTATTCTAATAGGTTATATTAAACCTTCGTTCCAGATTAGGAGGACCAGTAAAAGCTATCTGCAATTTATTCGATTAAGGATTTATACTTGCAAAGGTAAATACTTTTAACTTATTTTCCCTATACGGGCTTGGGTTACGGTACATAGCGTACCGCTTGATCGGGTATCAAATCTTCCATCGTTGGGTGGTTAATTGAATAATTTGATCGGCTCGTTTTAAACAGATGTGTTTACTTTACAGCCTTTGGGGGGTTAATGACCATGTCCCGGATATCCTCGGCATTATCTTACGAGATAGCCACGACCTGAGCACGGGGTGTAGGCGTACTCCCGTGTATAACTCACTTAAAGTGGTGTGTCTATTGATCTTTAACCCGGATACATTCCGGGCTACTGAACGCATAAGTAACATGTAAATCGTTCACAAGATTATAATATTAAATAATTCTCCCAAGTTAAATAAAATGTTTATGCCATGTGCATCCAAACCAATTTTAAATCATTTTATAAAATGAGTCAGTTGAATGTATTTACCAGTGTAAACTGACGTATTTTCCCAAAAAGATTAAATGCAGGTACTAGGCGAAATAGGCTGGGATTCTCCTAAGCATCATTAGAAGTCTCGCAAGCTTTAGATGCCGAAGTCTGTTGAACCATAAACAATGTTTTTAATTCGATCCTACTGTGGATAAACACCGAATGATTGTGACTTTGTTTACAATAAATAAATTCGGTTGTATCTTATTTTAAATTTGCTTCCGCTGTGCATTATTATATTGTGTTGTTTGACTATTACGTTGCCAACCACGTCACGATACTCCCCCACCGGGCCCACCGGTGACACGTGGAAATCGGGGTGTGACAATAAAGCAAGTAATGATATACTAACCTAGATGTATAGTGACCGGAGCAAAGGATCCGAATGATTAGGTGATGATGATAATTGCCGTCAGTTTGCAGAGTGAGAGATCTAGGGTTTTCTGATTGCAAAACGTGTGACGAATGGAACAAAATACTTGATAAATAATTCGCGTAACGAGTTGGGCCCTTAACTGGGCTTCAGCGTAACTGGGCTCGGCGAAACAACTTGTTTCGTCGAAAGGTAGATGGCGAAACACAATTCTGTTTCGTCGAGTTAGATGATGGCGAAACACCCTGTTTCGTCGGGTTGTGTTTATGGCGAAACAATCCTGTTTCGTCGGGCCATTCAAAGTTTCATAGTTTAATTTTTGTTGGGATTGAACCCTACCAGAGGAACAGATAATGTAAAGCCAAAACCAGGTCACAACAGAGGATTCACAATAAGCAGTAGTTTACACTTTGCTCTCCCCTTGAAAGTGATTTATAACAACTGATGGTCTCTATCTGCTGCTCATATTCAACTGCTGATGAAAACCCTGAAGTATCCAACACTGCTGGTCCTATCTACTGATGATAAAGCACTGCCCAGTCAAGGACTGATCAACCTTGAGGAAAGCACTGACATAAAGAGAAAGCAGCTGTTTAGTGAAACATCTGTTTTATGTATAGTCAGTGGTTAGGTTAGCAGTGTTTGTGTAAGGACAGTAGATACAGGTTGTTAGGCTGTTAGACGTCGCTTTCATGGTGACGTCAGCTGAGATACTTCAGTGGTTTGGTTTGCCTATAAATGTAACAGTACCCTGTACTGTTACATTTGATTGACTGAGCGAGTTCTTCTCCACATGTTTAATCCTTTCATCTTGTGTGCAACCAACCTTGGGGCATCAGGCTGAGGGGGAGTTTAGTTTGTAAGCATATGTAATCTTTTGCTTTGATTTGTAAATCTTTTGACTCTATGAGAAGCAATTGTTTATCAAACTATTTTCTCCATTTGATTATGTTTACAAAGTTTGTTTTCATTTCCGCTGCACTTTACATGTTTTCATACATACAAATCGTTCCAAACATACAAACAAACACAATCATGAGAGCCTTCGATCCTAACAATTGGTATCAGAGCCTGGACAGTCAATTTCGATTTAACAGTCAAATTGACATAATAGTTCGGCTCAAAATTCGTTGATACTAGGGTTGGTTGTATTTTGTTGAAAAACAGAGTATCGAGTAAATCATGTTCAAAGTGGTTAATCAAAAACTCTGTAAATCAACCAAGATGTCATATGACACACAAATTTTACACAAACAAGTGATATCATGCAAAAGTCACTCATAGTTTTCAGATCTGTAAACATATCTGTTAAATTATGGGATTGTTCTATATCTTTCGATATTGATTTCAACTGTTGTTTTGATATTTGTGATGGTTTCATTAAATGCTAAAGTATGAACCTCAGATTAACAAAACCTATGTTTCATAAGACATTAGTGTGTTGTTCTTCTATAAAGAGGGAATTGAAACTTTAGTCATTCAGATCTTATGTGTTGAAAACAGGTTGAGTTCCTCAAAAGGACAAAATCAACTAAGTTAAAATACATTAAGAAAATTCACAAAAACTCAGAAGTGTGTTTATCTCAAAACTTTTGATGTCAAAAGAAAAGAGTATAAACATAAAACACTTATGAGTCAAAGTTTAGGGTAATAATGGTAATTAAGCAACTATATGCATTCATCTGTTCAAGAAAAGGTTTTGATTCCAGTGAATGAACTCCAAAGAGGACTAGACAAATGTTTAAAAATATATCCATGTGTCCTCAGGTTTGCAATCAACTGACAAAGAAAATGGTTCCAAACAGTGGTCAAAATGTATCCAAAAGTTTCCTACCACTATTGTCAAACCACTGACCATTTTCAAAAACTTGTGAATGATGTGATTATATACTCTATTGAAATTATACCAGATCCTTTTTGATACTATTCTCAGAAAATCCTTTAACTATTTTTGTTGTTCAAAGGATTTTCTCAAATAACCAGGATATATTATTCATTTTTTTTTTAATAATATATTTGGAACTTATGCTTGTTTTTGTTGGCAATAGTTTCAGCTCCTGTCAGGATGTAATACCTTATTTTTTATGGTATTAGTATCCTCATAAATGGGTCAAAAGGAAATGGTACATATGTCATGATCATGTCATACTCAGGTTTGCTCCTAAATTTCCATCAAAAAGTGATTGCAAACTGTGCTTGAATTACTTGGGTACTCATGTTTTAATTGAATATTAAACGAAAATGAGTTGCCTTAGCAAAAAGTTCTCATCATCTGAGGTACTAAACCACTGTCCTTCAAAATTGACATGTGGCAAAACTTTGAATGAAAATTCTAACAACTGTTGCTGGAATACTTGTTCTTCAGAATTGTACCATTTACCCTAACCACTGTTTTGTTCCAACGTCTGATCTCTAAATACTGTCCACTGCTAAAAGTTAACCACTGATCCCTCATTTTCTTGATAAGCACTGATGCTCAAAACCAGTGTCTTATCCACTGATATGCTATCCACTGATAGTAAAAATCATCCACTGCCCATAATTGTTACCGTAGTAACCACTGATGCTTGATACGTCAGTGGCCCTTAAAACAACTGTTCTCCATACTTCATCCACTTCATCAGTGTTTGACACGTGGTCAGTTTTTAGCCCTCATATCTTAATAACCGCTGCCACATCAGCGATCATTTTTTAAATAAAACCCTGCCCTAAACCCCAAACAGGGTTTTACACTGTCGAATTGAATTCCAAAATTCTCTTCTCATAGCAGTTTCCAATCCTTCTTCTCAAAATCTCCAAAATCCTCTTTCGTTCTTCTCCGCAAAAATGACTAAATCAAAATCAAAACCTAAATCACCATCACCTTCCAAAGAGGTCGCTCAAACGGCCGAAGAACCCATCGAAATACCATTCAAACAATCTCACAACTATCTGAGTTTACTCACAAAACCTACTGATAATCACACCTTTGACACCATCATTGATACATTATCTGCATCAAAGTACAAAACTTTGTTGACAGCAAATGCTCCCATCTATCTGCAAACCCAGAGAGAGTTTTGGAAAAAGGCGTCGCTTGAAAAACAAGACGGAAAAGTCATAGCCATTAACTCCTCGATACAGGGTAAAGAAGTTCAAATAACCCCACAGTCGATCTCCGAAGTCTTTAATCTCAACGATCAGGAAGGTAAACTTTCTTTTGAGAAAGCCGAGATGAAAACTGATTTCGTAAAAAGGGGGTATGCAGAACAATCAAAGGTTGATACCTTACAAAAAGGTTATTTTCCTTCTGCTCCAAGATTTTTATTTCACACACTTTTGATGTGTGTTTCAAATAAAACAACATCCTTTAATGAAATACCATTGAAGATTCAATGCCTGGGGTATGCCATTTTGAATAACAAAGATTACAACTATTCCCAGGAAATCTTCAATGACTTAGTGAAAAATGTTGACAACAAAGCATTTTTACTTTTTCCAAGATTTTTGAGTTATTACTTTAAACAAAAATTTGTAAAGGAAAATGAAAATTTGCCAAAACAAGGTGTTCATTGTCAAATAAAAAGCTTAACAAAAGAAACATTTTCAAGGATGATGGCACCAATAAAAACAAAAGCAGGGGTACCTGAGCAGATTTCAGCGGTTACAACTGCTCCTCAGGTATCAGCTGCTGAGCCCACTGCTCCAGGTGATCATAGCAGCACAACCACTGCTTTGAAACCCACACCTGACATAACCAAAAAGACCAAAAGAAAAACATACAGAAAACCCACCAAACCCAAAACAAAGGCAACTCTGGAAGATGAGATCCCAGAGGAAATGCCTGTGACAACACAAAAGTCTCCACAAACCACTGCTGCTACTTCCTCACAGCAGTTGGAAGAAAGATCTCAACCCATGCCTAAAACTCCTCCTGCATCCTCACAAAAGGATCAGGTTGTAAGCACAGGGACACCACAATATGAAGCTCTGAATCCACTCGGATCCATCTTCCTCAGTCCTGATCCCAAGGACATGTCTCTTTCAACCCCCATCCCCTCACCAATAATAATGCCACAATCCATGCTACCTTTGTTGCATGCAGCTGCTATAGCTCAGACACAAACCAGTTCCTCTCTATCACCTATCACTGAGAGTATACCCCTACAAGTGACTGGGTCTGATGCTACTACTCCTGCTATCCCAGCAACAATTGAGGAGGTTACACCCCCTGAGTTACAAGTAGCTCTGGGTGGTAGTTCAAGTGGAGCAGCAACTACAACTGGTGGATCAACAGATCCTCAGTTGGACAGTTGTTTCATAAGTAAGACTCCCTTGAAGGCAATTTCTTCCATGGCAACTTCGATAACCACCAGTGAGTTGGATCTAACCACTGGTACCATCAAAGGTTTATCAAGTGCTGAAGAAAGAAGTCCCCAGTACCAAGAACAAGGGGCATCAATGGGTGATTTTTGGGACTCTGTTCCTAAGACACACATTGATTTAACCACTACTGGTGGGGATTCAGATGATCTCAGTAAAATGGGTGATGATTCAAGATATCAGGAATTGACGGACAGAGTGGAAAAAATTGAAGAATCAGTTTCTGAAATAAAGGAGATGGTGCAAGAGATTTTAAAAGCTCAGAAAGCACAATCCAATGCTGTTCCTGCTCAAGCATCTGCTCCACAACAAGCACCTGCTGCAAATGAGCTTTGGAATATTTTCAAACCCATGCTTGAAAAACAGCAACAAATGGCTGATCAAAAGCATGCTATTCAAGTACAAATGCTGTCCAACATGATGGAATCAAGGTTCAAGGATACTCAAGCAGATATCAAGGCTATTAAGGCCAGTATCCAAACTGCCACTGGCAAGGCTCCTTCAACTTTACTATTCCTTGATGACCCCTTGCAGATAATGCCAAAAAGGGGGAGAAAATGAAGCAAATAAAGAAGAAGGGAATATAACATGGCCTCTATATTGAACCTGAAAAAGAAAAAGAAAAGCAGGTCTCAAAACCTGTTAGCCAAACAACTGATACAGCAGTAGTTACAAAAACTGCTGTCTGTAGCCAAACAGCTGCAACACACACCACTTTACCACACACTACTACAACTACTGCTCCACCACCATCATTTACAATCACACCATCACCACTGCCTCCTGTCATAAAACAGAAGACAACAGATGTTACAACATCTGTTGTAATGACAGCAGCGGTTGAAGCACAAGTTGTTTCAACAGTTGTTTGTCAGACACTCCCCACCATTCAAACCACTGATTCACACAAAACATCATATGCCCCTTCTTCATTAAAAAGGAGAAGGAATCTCATATCAGATGTTGATTCACCACCACCATCACCACCATCAAAAATTACCTCACCTCTTCCATCCCCTGCTCAAAAGCAGAAGACATCTGCTGATACATCAGCAGTTGTAATAACAATAGATGTTGAGACACCAGTTGTTTCAACAGCTGTTAGTCAGTCATCCACCACTGCTCTTACCTCTGCTACATCACAACCAAAGCTCTTCAACAGAAAAAGAAAGCCAATCCCTGCCGATGAAGGTTTACATGATCCTAATGCTGCACAACATCCACTGGAGCTTGAAGCTATCAAAAATGAGATGAGGCAATTCTATACAGAAGAAGATCCTTCAAAAAGAAGATTCTCCTCACTCATAGGCTACATGCCACCTGAGGATATGGATGATTATCTCAAACTCAAGGCAAAGCAGGCTAAAGTAAAAGCCAAGGTTGATAGTGAAAAAGATAAGTTAAGCGAAGATGGCATAGCTAAAAGACTGGAGTTCTACTTCACAAAAGTAAAGCAGATAGAAGGGTTTGCACAAGACCTAAACAAAGAAAAGGCTGATCAAAAGAAAGAGTTAAGAAAACAATATCTAGCCTACATCATGAAAGAGAAATTCTATCCTGCTGAAGAACAACAGTTCAGAGAATGGCCAGTAGGAGCTCTTAAGCGTGAGGCAGAAAGGATTGAAAAGATTAAGAATGATCCTACGAAGAAGAAGAATGCTCCTAACTGGAGAAAATATGAAAAGCTCATTGCTGACTTAACTGCTGAATATAAGAGAAAGAAAAGGGAGCTGGTGGATGCAAAAATGGATACTGCTGAAGCCATATCAAAATGGTCAAAACAGCAGACTGATGAAGCCTACGAAAGGCTGAAGAAAAGAAAGATAACTGTTTCAGGCACTTCTAAGAAGCAAGAACAAATGATGAAGCTTGAACAGAAGATGGGAAACCTCGACACACTGTTCCGGTCTACTTTTGTAACAAATCAAGAAGAGGGAGAACAGCTGACTGAAGAAGAGGTAATAGAAAAGGAAGCAGAGTACTTCAAAGATACCATCACGAAAATGGGTCTAAAAGAATAAACTTCAACAAAGCTTCAAAGCCTTTTTAAGGCATTAAACAAACCTGCATTTCCAAACACTGCTAAAGACAAGACAGAAGCTAAAAGACAAGAACTTATTGAACAAGAAACTGCAGAAGATATAGCTGCAGCAGACAAAGTCATTGAAGAAGCTTTCAAAAGAATGTCTGAAAGTCTGCAGGTTTTTTCAAGGCCATCATCCCTCAACTCATCTTCAAATAAATCTCTCCCAAGAAATCCATTGGGTTCGAAAGTACTAAAGTGGATGTCTGACAAAAAGACCCATGTATTGACTATTGTCAGATCCAATGGAAATATGAAGTACATATCAAGGAAAGAAGCACTAGGCCTTAGTGTTCAAGATTTGCAGGATCTCCTTGAACTTTCATTGTGTAGGGATGAGGATGACCAGAGTGCAAAGGAATTTGAAGCTGAATTCAAAGAACAAGCTAAGGCACTCTTGATGAGTAATAAAGGTCCTGAATAATGAAAGGGTTTTGGCATTATCTTTTCCAGGGGGAGATTGTTGGGATTGAACCCTACCAGAGGAACAGATAATGTAAAGCCAAAACCAGGTCACAACAGAGGATTCACAATAAGCAGCAGTTTACACTTTGCTCTCCCCTTGAAAGTGATTTATAACAACTGATGGTCTCTATCTGCTGCTCATATTCAACTGCTGCTGTCCTTTCAACTGCTGATGAAAACCCTGAAGTATCCAACACTGCTGGTCCTATCTACTGATGATAAAGCACTGCCCAGTCAAGGACTGATCAACCTTGAGGAAAGCACTGACATAAAGAGAAAGCAGCTGTTTAGTGAAACATCTGTTTTATGTATAGTCAGTGGTTAGGTTAGCAGTGTTTGTGTAAGGACAGTAGATACAGGTTGTTAGGCTGTTAGACGTCTCTTTCATGGTGACGTCAGCTGAGATACCTCAGTGGTTTGGTTTGCCTATAAATGTAACAGTACCCTATACTGTTACATTTGATTGACTGAGCGAGTTCTTCTCCTCATGTTTAATCCTTTCATCTTGTGTGCAACCAACCTTGGGGCATCAGGCTGAGGGGGAGTTTAGTTTGTAAGCATCTGTAATCTTTTGCTTTGATTTGTAAATCTTTTGACTCTATGAGAAGCAATTGTTTATCAAACTATTTTCTCCATTTGATTGTGTTTACAAAGTTTGTTTTCATTTCCGCTGCACTTTACTTGTTTTCATATATACAAATCGTTCCAAACATACAAACAAACACAATCATGAGAGCCTTCGATCCTAACAAGTTTTGCAAACAGTATACATGATAAACACTTTTATCACATTGCATGGATAACATATCAAATAACATCTCGACATATAGTTCGGTGTGTACAATTACAAGGCAATTAAGCAAACAACTAAACAGACAACGCGCAATAAATGCGAAAGTGAAATGTCGGAAACTCGAGTTGTCACATTATCCCCAACTTGAAAGAAATTTCGTCCCGAAATTTAGCATGCGGTTACTGAGAAAGCTAGTTGTGCTGTGTTGTTTACTGGTTTTCCTGGGGTGTCACATCATCCCCCCGTTGATTTGGAATTTCATCCCGAAATTCTGTAGTAGCTTTAGCCTCAGTAGTGGTTGCACTGTTTCTGAATAACTGGGGATACTTGAGTTTCATTTGATCTTCTCGTTCCCAGGTAAACTCTGGGCCACGACGGGAGTTCCAACGAACTCGAACAAGAGGTATTCTGGTGTGCTTGAGGACCTTAACGTCCCGGTCCGTGATTTCAACTGGTTCCTCAACAAATCACAACTGATCGTCGATAGTGAGTTCCTTCAAAGGAACTATGAGGGTCTCATCTGACAGACACTTCTTCAGATTCGACACGTGAAAAACGTTGTGAACTGCACTGAGTTCTGCGGGTAGGTTTAGTTTGTAGGCCACTTTGCCTATCTTCTCAATGATTTCAAATGGTCCGACGTAACGCGGATTGAGTTTGCCCCTTTTTCCAAAACGAACCACACCCTTCCAGGGTGAGACTTTGAGTAGAACCCGGTCCCTGACCTGGAATTCTAGAGGTTTCCGACGCTTGTTTGCGTAGGCTTTCTGACGGTCGCGAGCTGCCGCCATGCGTTGCCGTATCTGAGCAATTCGTTCTGTTGTGTCTACCACAAGTTCTGGGCCAGTGATCTGACTATCTCCCACCTCTGCCCAACAAAGAGGTGACCGGCATTTACGCCCGTACAATGCCTCAAACGGAACAGCTTTAATGCTGGTGTGGTAGTTGTTATTGTACGAAAATTCTACAAGTGGCAGATGCTTTTCCCAGCCATTGCCAAAGTCAATCACACATGCCCTAAGCATGTCTTCAAGAGTTTGGATGGTGCGTTCAGACTGCCCATCCGTTTGCGGGTGATAAGTTGTGCTCATGTCTAATCGTGAGCCGAAGGATTTGTGCATCGCTTGCCAAAGTTCTGAAGTGAAACGTGCATCACGATCGGAAATAATAGAGGTGGGCACCCCGTGCCTCGAAACCACTTCCTTCAAGTAAACGTCTGCTAAAGTAGAGAACTTGTCTGTTTCCTTGATAGCCAAGAAGTGTGCAGACTTTGTGAGTCGATCTACGATCACCCAAATAGTATCATTCCCACGTTGAGATCTAGGCAGGCCAGTAACAAAATCCATGGAAATTTGCTCCCATTTCCAATGTGGTATCTCTGCTTGTTGGAGTGGGCCTGAAGGTTTCTGATATTCCGCTTTGACTCTCGCACAAGTCAAACACTTGCTAACGTAAGTTGCTATGTGAGCTTTCATGCTAGGCCACCAATATGTAGTTCTCAAGTCGTGGTACATCTTATCCGAACCAGGATGTACTGAGTAGCGAGACTTATGAGCTTCATCCATTACAAGCTCGCGTAAGTTGCCGTAAAGTGGGACCCAAATGCGTCCTGTTACATAGTAGGCGCCGTCTGCCTTTTGTTCTAGCCGTTGCCTTGAGCCGCGTAGAGCTCCAGCCCTGACGTTTTCTGGTTTCAATGCTTCTACCTGAGCATCTCGTATCTGTGCAGGAAGACTAGACTGAATAGTGAGTTGCAACGCTCGTACACGCCTAGGTGTAGTATCCTTTCGACTGAGGGCGTCGGCCACCACATTGGCTTTGCCCGGATGGTACTTTATAGCACATTCGTAATCGTTCAGTAGTTCGACCCATCTACGTTGTCGCATGTTCAATTCTTTCTGCTTGAAGATATGCTCGAGACTCCTATGATCGGTGTAGATGGTGCACTTGGTACCGTACAGGTAATGTCGCCATATCTTGAGCGCAAAAACAACAGCTCCCAGCTCTAAATCATGTGTAGTGTAATTCCGTTTGTGAATCTTAAATTGGCGCGAAGCATAAGCAATGACTTTATCCCGTTGCATCAACACACATCCAAGACCTTGGATGGATGCGTCGCAGTAGACTACAAAATCGTCCGTGCCTTCAGGCAATGAGAGGATAGGTGCGCTACAAAGTCTATCCTTTAAGTGCTGAAACGCTGTTTCCTGTGTATTACCCCAACGGTAAGCAACACCTTTCTGTGTCAGTAATGTAAGCGGCTGTGCAATCTTTGAGAAGTCTTTGATGAACCGTCTGTAATAACCCGCCAAACCCAAGAATTGGCGTATTTCGGTTGGTGTGCGAGGTGCAGGCCAGTTCTTGATCGAATCTACCTTGGATGGATCGACATGAATCCCATCCTTGTTTATCACGTGGACTAGAAAGTGGACTTCACGAAGCCAGAAGTCGCATTTTGAAAACTTGGCGTACAGCTGTTCTGTTAGAAGAAGTTCCAAAATGAGTCGTAGATGCTGCTCGTGTTCCTCCTGACTCTTCGAATAGATCAGGATATCATCGATGAAAACAATGATAAACTTGTCAAGATAAGGTTTGCACACCCTGTTCATAAGATCCATGAAAACCGCAGGTGCGTTCGTTAGCCCGAATGGCATGACCAAAAACTCGTAATGGCCGTAGCGTGTTTTGAATGCTGTTTTGGAGACGTCCTCATCCCGGACTCTCAGTTGATGGTAGCCTGACCTTAGATCAATCTTTGAATAGTAGCTCGACCCTTGCAGCTGGTCGAACAAGTCAT
Source organism: Helianthus tuberosus (assembly GCA_030545235.1). Lineage (NCBI taxonomy): Eukaryota > Viridiplantae > Streptophyta > Magnoliopsida > Asterales > Asteraceae > Helianthus > Helianthus tuberosus. The sequence goes on from CM060395.1 coordinate 19,241,494, forward strand.
CAATGCGTGGAAGAGGATAGCGATTCTTTACGGTCACCTTGTTGAGTTCGCGGTAATCGATGCACATGCGGAAGGTACCGTCTTTCTTCTTCACAAACAATACTGGAGCTCCCCAGGGCGAAGAACTAGGACGTATGAAACCCTTTTCCAAGAGTTCTTGCAATTGCTTAGACAGTTCTTCCAGTTCAGTTGGAGCTAAGCGATAAGGTGCTCGAGCTATGGGTGCTGCTCCAGGAGCTAGCTCGCTCTGGAATTCGACCTGGCGATGAGGCGGTAGCCCAGGTAAATCTTCAGGGAACACTTGAGGAAAATCACATACTACTGGGATATCCTCTATCTTCTTCTCTTCCGATGATGCGTCAGTAATGAGTGCTAAGATAGCAGTGTGACCCTTTCGCAAGCACTTCTGGGCCTTAAGAAAGGAGATGATGCCCACCACAGCACCACTCTTGTCGCCTTGAATTTCGAGAGGTTCCTAGCCGGAATGGGGAATACGAACAATCTTCTCTTTGCATAGGATCTCTGCTTGCCGTTGGGATAACCAATCCATCCCAATGACGATGTCGAAACTACCCAGAACTATAGGAATGAGTTTGATGGAGAAGGTCTGACCAGCTAAGACGAGGTTACAACCCTTGACTACCAGAAGATTGCTGACCAGGGCTCTGGTAATTATCTGTCTTTCGCTGCTGTGCCTGGGATTGAACCGAAGTTGAACCCTTGCTGGAGGTTCCATCCCACTTTCTCTTGTTGTCACTGGGAATAGCAGAAGTAGTAATAGTAGTGGTAGCACCGATACGTTTAGGCAGCCTGTTTTGTTCCACTGCCTGGTCTGTGAGACGATGAGCAAGACGAGTAACATCTTGGTAGTAGCAAGGTTAGCAGAAGTCACATGACTTTGAATCTCTGGTACCAAGCCTTTGAGGTACAACTCAATGCGTTTGATGGGAGGATCCACCATAGTTGGACATAACACTGCCAGTTCGTTGGATCGTTTCGTGTACGCTTCTATCTCTGACCCCGTCATCTTCAGGTTAAAGAACTCCACTTCCAGCTTGTGGATGTCGCCGCGACTACAGTATTCCTGCTTGATCAGTTCCTTAAAATCATTCCATGGGGTGGCATTAGCAGCCGCCAGCCCCAGCATCTGAACTTGCGCGTTCCACCAAGTTAGCGCAGTGCCTTCGAGAGTACCAGCGACATATTACACCCTACGAGCCTTGGGGCATTCACACATTTCAAAGACCGATTCGAGCTTCTCGAACCAATGGAGGAGTTGAACAGCTCCTTCAGTGCCGCTGGAAGTAGTAGGTCGGCAGTCCATAAAAGTTTTGAATGTGCACACAGGTGGCTGAGCGTTTTGACCTGTCGTGTGCGTAAGGGTAAACATACTTAAGCACGAGTGTCGGTTTACGAGAGTAGGATCTAAAGATCCTAGAGTAAGTGGTGATGGCAGGTTATACCTCCTGCCTGGGCAGCTGCGAGTTCTGCAGTAACTTGTTCAGTGATCAAAGCCGCCAACTGGGCTTTAGTTAGGTTAACGCGTCCACTCATGATCTTGCTATCAAAGAGAACATGAGTGAGGGAGGTTCGCGAAAGTGCGATGACAGAAGAGAGTAAGCACGCAAGTGTTCTCATGCAATAGTGTTACGTTAATCTAAGCATACCCTGAGCAAAGTTCTATGCAATTCTAGCTAGTAGGTAATAAAACATATACCATATTACCTAGGATGTTGAGTCTTGCACGTGGAGCGAGGCGTCGTTGTGGATCGTTGAGCACTGTACAGGTTATAGTCTGGTTTTAATAAAAACGTTTTTCCCTTATTAAAACCTAGTTCACTATAACCAATGGCTCTGATACCAATCTGTCACACCCCCAAAATCCACACGCGGAGTACCACCGCTTGGAGGCGTGACTGACCAGGATCAAGCCACCAATCATATTGAACATATAAGTAAATAGTAAATGTCATTCATCAATACGATAGGTGTTCTCAAAACCAAACATAAACAAGTGTGTAGCGGAAGCAATAATGTAAAAAGCCCAACATAAGTATTAAGTTGAAATGTCATAAAGGAGTTTGTCATAAAATCCACAATCCGTGCCCACAACGACCGCGCCTCTCGTGCAAGCTCCAAGAGTACCTATGGTCCTGCAAGGCATGTAACAGAGAGTCAACAACTAGTTGAGTGAGTTCACAGTTGGTTGTTCAGTTATAGTAATTGTATTGTAAACCGTAGGTTCGTTTAGTAACCCATATATCGTATGTACTTGAATCGCAGTCTCCTAGACATGTGTGCGAAGATTGTGGGGGTTTCCCATGTTTTCTAGACTAGGTATATTTGTATCGCAGCCCACCCGGCATGTGTGCGAAGTTTAAAGTATGGTTCGCAGCCATTCCAGGCATGTGTGCGAAGATTAGTTCTATTATCGCAGCCAATCCCGGCGTGTGTGCGAAGAGAAGTATAGGTATCACTAGTCTAGCAGTATCTACCAATAACCTTCCTCTCCCGAGGCCTATGGTATGTAATTCCAATAACAACTCAAGCATAAGAAATCATCCAAACCCATTCCCAACCCCGGGAATCCCATGCCTTGGTAAGAGTGTGAACTCACCTTGGTTTGCTCGGTATGCTAAGGTATGTGCTCACAGTTAATCAATCACGTCCTAAAGTACGCACGTGTACATAATCAGTTTGTATTCACGAAGTTCACTTATAAGTATAATCACAGTGGGCATTGCATTAATATTCACCGAGTAGCACATTGCACGTATTCAATAATCATACAAGTCATGCACAACATTTAACGGCAGTTAACTAACTCAGTTAACTTTAACAGAATTAAACTAAGTTACTGTGCAAGTTACCCATTCGACGAAACAACCCCGTTTCGTCATTAACACCCTTCGACGAAACACCATTTGTTTCGTCGTGATACCCTTGGCGAAACTCATTCGTTTCGTCGTGTTTGTTTCGTCCAGTTTTGTTTCGACGAAACGTATTTGTTTCGTTATGTATTGCGTTTCGTCAACATGTCTGTTACGTCATGAATCAGTTACGTGCAAGAACCCTAATCGCCGATTCAACAGTTTACAGCACTCATTCAATCATCAATCAACATAATGAGCCTTATGTTACTAATCAATAATCTATATGCACAGTTTCCAATTCCAACAAACAACATCTCATAAAAATACTCATTGCATAAGATACTGCATACTGACAACACTATAGAATATCAATATATCACATGCTTGGATTTCACATGGCCGCCATCTTTTAACATTTTCATGATGCCATTGGTCCGATTTTATATATTATTCAGGTAGTGGACCGATTTATTATTATCATCATATATAATCACATGCAAATACAACACAATAGCCGACAATCAAAAGGTGATTCTTAGTCAATTCGGCTGCACTTCCAAGGCATGTCACATGTAATGATCTAGGGTATTGAGCCACATGGATAAAGCAAGTAATGATATACTAACCTAGATGTATAGTGACCGGAGCAAAGGATCCGAATGATTAGGTGATGATGATAATTGCCGTCTGTTTGCAGAGAGAGAGATCTAGGGTTTTCTGATTGCAAAACGTGTGACGAATGGAACAAAATACTTGATAAATAATTCGCGTAATGAGTTGGGCCCTTAACTGGGCTTCAGCGTAACTGGGCTCGGCGAAACAACTTGTTTCTTCGAAAGGTAGATGGCGAAACACAATTCTGTTTCGTCGAGTTAGATGATGGCGAAACACCCTGTTTCGTCGGGTTGTGTTTATGGCGAAACAATCCTGTTTCGTCGGGCCATTCAAAGTTTCATAGTTTAAGTTTTAGAAACAGTATACATGATAAACACTTTGATCACATTGCATGGATAACATATCAAATAACATCTCGACATATAGTTCGGTGTGTACAATTACAAGGCAATTAAGCAAACAACTAAACAGTCAACGCGCAATAAATGCGAAAGTGAAATGTTGGAAACTCGAGTTGTCACATAGGCAGCCCGCGTAGTAGGGTGGTAGGGCCTAGCTTGGCTTGGTCGGCATTATAGGGTCGACACGAATGATGACACGTGGCAGCTCAGGGTGTCGCCCTGGTGACCAACTGTCGCGCCCCACGTAGGAGGTAGCCGTAGGCTACGCGCCCGCGAGCGACACCAGAATTTTGTTTTTAATTTATTTTTAATCATGTATAGTATTTTGGGCTCGGTTTTCCTATATGGGGCATATTTTAGGACATATAGGGACATTTAAAATATATTAGGGGTGTCGAAAATTATTTAGGAGGGTTGTTATATCCTCCCCACCTTGTTTTAGAGCTCGTCCTCGAGATCTACTGGAACATGTGTCGCAACCCCTGATCCCTGATCCTCGGGAACGGGCGACCGCGAGCCAGTTTCGGTGGTATCGCGTGATTGTCTAATTTGGCAGCGGAATTTTTCATCAGGACCGTATTTAGGAAATATTTGATCAGAGTAAAATACCACATTTTCATAATATTAAACATATGGGATAATACCCAAGTTCGTAGTACACACGTTTTAATATGAATAAATCCTATTTTATTTAATTAAAACATCTATTTTAATTTAAGTAACTTTATTGCCACTTTTCCAAGCCTTCAGTGCTGTCCAGCTGGCTTCTATTTGGCTTTCACAGTTTGTTACCTGAAACGCGTTTTAAAAACATTTGTCAGTGGGAAATACTGGTGAGTGAATCCCAGTTTAATTAAGTTTAAATAAAAACCATTGTACAGTATTGAGGGCGATCTCGCAATTACATTTGTTTCCAAGTTATATCAATTAACATCCATGGTACTGTCAGACCCGACTTGTGGAAAGGTTACTCCTTGACCAGGTGGTAACAAATTTTGTATACAAAACCCCAACATACTCATGATAATTGTATTCTTACAAATACTCAATAACTGTTTAATATATAATTAATTAAGTGAGGTTTTGTAAAAACAATTTACAAAAAGGTTTACAAAAAGCGGATAAACTCACATTGCTGTTTTAGATTTTCCGTAAGGGTTTCCAGGTGATAATCTATAATTTACACAAAAGCACACGTGTTAGTATAATAACCCATTTTAACATTAGTAATACCCTCCCCGAGACGGCATTCCAACGACTACGTCGGGCAGAACCACGACAGCCGTTACGGAACCCTAGATCAATCGGGCAGCGTATCTAATACGTATCCAGGGGTTATAATACTTACAACGGAGCAGAACTTCGCTAATTAGGGGGTATAATACCCGTGTATAATGTATACTACGTAGATTTGAGAGAAAGAAAGACAATTTGAACGATTTCGACTGAAGTCCGATGGCCTGCTTATATAGGGTCACATTTCAACTTTTACGCGGCCTGCGTAAATGTTAATAAGGGGCTACGCGGCCCGCGTTGAACCCGGTTAACGTCGTAGCCTAGCTGGGTCATCAGGTAGGCTCGCCGGGTGTTGGGCCACGTGGCGGCCCAGGGCCGTGCCAGGTTTTAAGTTGACGCGGCCCGCGTCAGGGTTGGGGTGCGGTTTACGCGGCCCGCCTTAGCCCAAAATTTCAATTTTTAATTATTTTTAATAATATTTAGGGTATTCGGGGCCCGTTTTCGCGTATGGGGTGTATTTTGGTACATATTGGGATATTTTAAAATATATTAGGGTGTCAAAATAATTCGAGGGTGTCGGTTTTCTTTAGAGTTGTTATATCCTCCCCACCTTATTTTAGAGCTCGTCCTCGAGATCTACTGGAATAGGTGTGGATATTTCTTTTGCATTTCAGATTCAAGCTCCTATGTGTACTCAGGTCCTCTTTTGGAGTCCCACTTTACTTTGACCAGAACCAATCTTTTATGCTTGAGGTTCTTGACTTTCCTATCTTCAATCTGTAGAGGCCTTTCTACAAACTTGAGTTGTTCATTTACCTCTATATCCTTAAGAGGTATTATCAATGATTCATCGGCTAAGCATATCTTGAGATTTGATACATGAAATACATCATGTATTCCTGCCATTTCCTCTGGTAGTTGTAGCTGATAGGCTACAGGTCCTATTCTTCTAATAATCTCAAAAGGTCCAATATACCTGGGACTTAGCTTTCCCCGTTTGATGAATCTTACTACTCATTTCCAAGGAGAGACTTTTAATAATATTTTATCTCCTACTTGAAATTCCAACGGTTTGCGTCGGTTATTAGCATAGCTCTTTTGTCGATCACGTGCTGCTTTCAGTCGTTCCTTGACTTGATGTCACGGCCCTTGGCCCCGGTTTGACCCGGTCCAGAGCCACGGCAGGAAATCCCGTGGTATTTAATTTAGCGTCAGCGGAAGACTTTTTTAAACAGGATCAATTTTTTTTTTTTTAAAACTGCTCGTTTATATATATTATAGGGATAATTCCCATAATTTACAAACACTTGATTTCACTAGGAAATCCTTTATTTCTTTAAAACATGTTTCTTTATTTATTTACATTGAGCCACTTTCTAAGCTTGTAGTGCTACTCGGCACTTTTTCCTTTGCTCACAACAGATCACCTGAAACATGTTTGGAAAAGGTTTTGTCAGCGGGAAATACTGAGTGAATCATTCTATTTAGTAAAACATACTGTTTATTATAATATACAGTATTAAGAGCGATTACAATTGCCTCATCTTTTAAATTAACTGATCCAGTTGTCACTTTACCGGACTGTGACTGTGGACATATCACTTGTAGGGTCCTTTCACCCCAAGTGATAAATAATTAGTAGCTATGTGCACATCCCCCCACATACTGGCAGTAATTTCAGATAACAATGACTTAATCACTGTAACTATAATTTTTGATAAAAACATGCTTTCGAAAAGTATTTTGATAAAAAGAGAATGACTCACATTGTAGGTTTAACGAGCAGAATATAAGCCTACTGATTAGCCTTGATTAACCTAATTTAATTAACAATGCACACACAATCAGTTAGTAACTAATACAACAGTTACGACAATTCACGAGATTAAACATTCACAACGAGTTATTAGTGCAATACTTAACAATTCAGTGGATTCACAACGAATGACAGAGTATAGTCCGAATTCGAGCAGTACTCAAACATTCAAGTCGAAATCACATTGAATCAAATAAAGTATAAACTCAATTTGAGCGGCACTTAAACAATCGTTGGATAGTTATAATCGATCGGACGTTGAATCGTAATAGCGATCGAGTTATTACCCTGATTGTGGCGTCGATTAGTGCACTGTGTGTGTTAATTGTAGTATACAGAAAGTAACGTCGATTTCTGAAACGAATTTCTTCGTCGATATTATGCCAAATTTCAAGTCCCAATGTCTGCTATTTATAGCCAAAAATTGGGCTAGCTTACGGACCGTAAGCTTCCCAATGTTGCGGTCCGTAAGGCATCATACGGACCGTAAACTTGGTAATGTTGCGGTCCGTAAGGTTAAATAATAGGCTATAGGGTAGCCACGTTTGGGACTGGCTATGCTGAATCAATAGTTTCGTAAATTCTGAATTTTACAACGAGATTTTGAGGATAATTATCAACTAGGGTTTACCCCCCCTGAGTTTTAGGGGCCCTAATCCTGATTCTGAAAATTATGAAAATTTTAGGGTTTGTTCAGAATCACTTGGGTTTCTCAACTAGGGTTTCCTATTGACCAAATTAAATAATAACTAGGACTTTTGATGAGAGTTGTTACATTCTCCCCACCTTAATAAAATCTCGTCCTCGAGATTACTGGAATAAGTGAGGATACTTTCGCTTCATTTCTGATTCCAGCTCCCAAGTGTATTCAGCTCCTCTCTTTGAATCCCATCTAACTTTGACTAAAACTAGTCGTTTATGTTTGAGAAACTTAATCTTTCGATCCTCAATTTGAAGAGGTTTCTCAACAAATTTTAGCTTTTCGTTTACCTCTATATCTTGAAGAGGTACTACCAAAGATTCATCTGATAAACATTTCTTGAGATTGGATACATGAAATACATCATGTACTCCAGCTAATTCTTTTGGTAGTTGTAAACGATAGGCAACTAATCCTATACGTTGGATTACTGAAAATGGTCCTACGTATCTTGGACTCAGCTTTCCTTTCTTTCCAAATCTAACTACTCTTTTCCAAGGAGAAACTTTCAAAAGTACTTTATCTCCAACCTGAAATTCTATCGGCTTGCGGCGATTATCTGCATAACTTTTCTGGCGATCTCGAGCAGTCTTCAACCTTTCCTTGATTTGAGTAATCTTATCGGTCGTCTCTTGCACTATTTCAGGTCCTGACAATTAACTTTCTCCTATTTCTGCCCAACATACTGGAGTTCTACACTTTCTTCCATAAAGTGCCTCAAATGGAGCAGTTTCAATACTTGAATGATAACTATTGTTATAGGAGAATTCAATTAATGGTAAATGATCATCCCAACATCCACCAAAATCAATTACACATGCTCGGAGCATGTCTTCCAGGGTTTGTATTGTCCTTTCACTTTGTCCGTCTGTTTGAGGATGATATGCAGTGCTTAGATTTAGTCGAGTTCCTATTGCTTGCTGGAAACTTTTCCAGAAATGAGAAGTGAAACGACTATCTCTATCTGAAACAATGGAGAGTGGGACTCCATGTAAAGATACTACTTCGTCTACGTACAACTTGGCTAACCTTTCCATACTAAAGGTTTCCTTCATTGGTAGAAAATGAGCTGATTTGGTTAATCGATCCACAATTACCCAAATCGCATCATTACCTTTTCTGGTCTTGGGTAACTTAGTAACAAAATCCATTGTTATGAGTTCCCATTTCCATACAGGCATTTCCAATTGTTGTAGTAAACCTGAGGGTTTCTGGTGTTCTGCCTTAACTTGTGAACAAGTAAGACATTTAGAAACATATTTTGCGATATCTTTCTTCATTCCAATCCACCAGAAATTCTTTCTTAAATCTTGGTACATCTTATTGTTTCCAGGGTGCATAGTATACCTAGATTTATGAGCTTCTTCTAAAATCTTATTTCTTAACTCTCCTTGTTTAGGTACCCAAATTCGTTTCTTATGGAATCTCCAAATTCCATCATTTCCTTGCTCTAGTTCTTTTATATAACCTTTCATTCCTTCAGCATCGTCCTTGATTGCTGTTTCTTGAATGTTCTTTAATTGTTCTATTAAATCTACTTGTAGATTTAATCTAAGAGCACGGACTCGCTTTTGTTTTTCATGATACTTACGACTTAAGGCATCTGCAACTACGTTTGCTTTTCCTTCGTGATATTGAATATCACAGTCGTAATCGCTTAGAATTTCCATCCATCTTCTTTGCCTCATATTTAATTCTTTCTGTCCAAATATATACCTCAAACTTTTATGATCTGTATAGACAGTAAACTTACTTCCGTACAGATAATGTCTCCAAATTTTCAAGGCAAAAATTATGGCTCCTAATTCTAAGTCATGAGTTGTATAATTTTCCTCATGCTTTTTCAACTGCCGGGAAGCATACGCAATTACCTTCTTGCGCTGCATCAATACACATCCGTATCCGAATTTTGAAGCATCACAATATACTTCAAAATCTTCTGTTCCTTCGGGCAATGCTAAAATTGGAGCATTCGTCAATCGTTGCTTTAAAATCTTAAAAGCTTCTTCTTGCCTATGTCCCCATTCAAACTTAGTGGCTTTACAGGTTAACTTAGTCAAAGGTACAGCTATCTTAGAGAAATCCTTAATAAATCTTCTGTAATATCCGGCTAAGCCTAGAAAACTTCTAATTTCCATAGCTGTTTGTGGGACTTTCCATTTGGTAATTGCTTCTATTTTAGCAGGATCTACATGAATTCCTTCATGATTCACCATATGACCTAAAAATTGCACTTCCTTTAACCAAAATTCACACTTTGAGAATTTTGCATAAAGCTTTTCCTTTCTTAACAAAGTTAAGAGTGCATGCAAATGTTTGCAATGTTCTTCTTGACTTTTGGAGTAAATTAGTATATCGTCAATGAATACGATTACAAATTTATCCAAATATGGTTTACAGATCCGATTCATCATGTCCATAAATGCTGCTGGGGCATTTGTTAATCCAAAGGGCATGACTGTAAACTCATAATGACCATACCTAGTTCTGAAAGCAGTTTTAGGTATGTCTTCTTCTTCTACTTTTAATTGGTGATATCCGGATCTTAAATCTATTTTAGAAAAATACCTAGCACCTTGAAGTTGATCAAAAAGATCATCAATCCTAGGTAATGGATATCGATTCTTAATTGTAACTTTATTTAGTTCTCTATAATCGATACACATTCTCATAGATCCATCTTTCTTTTTCACAAACAACACTGGTGCTCCCCAAGGGGATGAACTAGGTTGTATAAATCCTTTGCTTAATAATTCATCTAACTGCTTTTTCAATTCTAACATTTCGGTGGGTGCTAATCTATAAGGTGCCTTAGCTATTGGTGTAGTACCTGGAATTAGATGAATTCTAAACTCTACTTCCCTATCTGGTGGTAACCCAGGTAATTCTTCTGGAAAGATGTCTGGGTATTCTGACACTATAGGGATGTCCGAAAGTTCCTTACTTTTAGTGTTAATGATTACTGAAATCATATACACCATTCCTTGCTTTCGTTCATAACTAGCAACTTTCATTACTGATATGAACTTTAGTGGCTTTCGGGGTTTATCTCCGGTAATTACAATTACCTCTCCTGTAGGAGTACTGATTTCTACGGAATTCTTGTCACAAAGGATTCGAGCATGGTTGGCTATTAACCAATCCATTCCTAATACGACATCGAATCCGGCTAACTTCATAGGTAACAGGTTTGCAGAAAACTTATGACCTAACAGTTCTATCTTACCTTCTTGCAAAACCTTATTTATGTTAACAGAATTTCCATCTGCCGTTTCAACTGTAAAAATTTTCCTAAGGGTGGTTAAAGGTAAATTAAGGGCTTGGCAAAATGAAGTATTGATAAAACTTTGGTTTGCACCAGAGTCAAATAATACTTTTGCATAAACGTCGTGGACCAAGAACGTACCGGCTATGACATCAGGAATGAGTTCCGCTTCTTGAGTAGTTAGCTGAAATGCTCGAGCATTCTTCTTTGTTGTTCCATCAGCTGGTTTGCCTTTGTTGTCTGCGGATTTTGTCAATTTAGGACATTCGGTTCGAAAATGACCTGTTTCTCCACAGTTGTAGCAGATTAGAGATTTCTTCCTGCAATTCTCCTCTTGATGTCCTGGAATTTTGCAAAAATTGCAATATCCCTTGCATTTTCCGAAATGCTTCTTTTTGCAATTTCTACAATACGGAGGAACTGAGGATTGCCCGTTTCCTCTTTTCTTGAATCGATTATTATTATTACCCACACGAAATCCTTGGGTAATCTTTTGCGCCAATTCCTTCTTTCTGTCTTCTTCTCTTGTTCGCACCAGTTCATCAGTTAGGGTATTAGCTAATTCCACAGCATCGTCAATAGTGCGAGGTCTCGCAGCTTTAACAATATTGCGGATTTCACTAATTAATCCCCAGATGTATCGAGAAATGAGTACCGGTTCTGGCGAAGCCAGTGTAGGTACCACTCGTGCATATTCAAAGAATGTTGAAGTATAACCGCGACACTCTACTCCTATCATACGATGATTTAGGAATTTATTTGCCATTTGTTCCTTTTCATATTCAGGACAATATTTCCTTTCTACCAGATTCTTGAATTCTTCCCAGTTCATGGCATAAGCCATCCTTCTTCCTTTAGCTTGTAGCACCGTATTCCACCATTCTAATGCTCCTTCTTTAAACAAATTTGATGCATACATCACCTGATCTTCTTCTGAACACTTACTTATTGCAATTACTGCTTCGGTTTTCTCTAACCAACGCAGTACTGCAGTTGCTCCTTCATTACCTGCAAATTCAGCAGGTTTGCAAGCAAGAAATTCTTTGAAAGTGCAACCAGGTGTTGCAGCTTTCATTTTCTTAGGAGGTGGAGCTTGTCGTAGATTATCATTATCATGATTGCTGCCTCCATTTACACTATGACTAAAATTATCTTCCTGAGTACGTTTACTAGGAATGATTTGTTGCGGTTCTACTGGATTTTTAACAGCAGCAACGAATGCTGGAATAGCATTGGCTATCCCTTGTGCAACAATATTTTCTATATCCTGTCTAGTCATATACTGGTTTTCCTGATTTTGTTCAGATTGATTTCCTTCATTAACTGGTTCATTATTAGCATTTTCCATCTGATAATTATATAATTATTAGTATCAAGTGATAAATAAAACAATTTCACAGAAGCACATATATTCTGATAACACAGATATATATATCCAAAATTGTCGATGTTTCGACTTCTATTTTACTTTATATATATTAGATAGGCATCCATACACACCGTTTATCTTACACTGTTTTATTTCCCATTTTACAGAATTATATATTTAATTATTATTATTAATATACAGGCATTTTCCTAACCCCACTCTTCTTTGGTCACAGGCAGTTTAGTAACGACGTTCCCTTTCGTCGTACTTCCAGGTAATCCTTTCTCCCATATCCCTAATCCTATTTCCTGCATTTATCAGTTCTTCACCGTACTGACGGAGTTCGGCTAAGTTTTCGTAGCTCATTGGAGGATTGGGGATAGGATCTGGTTCCCACTGTGGAAGGAAAGAATAAGGACTGTTAACAATATTCTGGAATGGCCAGTCATTTGTCCACCATTCTTCCATTTGACCTAAAGGTAGAGTATGGACCAGTGGATCTGGAATAGCGGGTTCCAGATTAACAGGAAGTTGGGTTTCTAGGGTAGGATATGGATTATTATGGATAGGACTAAAGACATCACAATTTGCCAGTAGACGGTCGATTTCGTCTTGGAATGTGATTTCCTCAGCTTGTCTAGAACTCTCTCCTGTTTCTATTCCTTTTTGTTTGTAGTTTTCCCTGGTTTCTATTTCTACGGAATTAGAATTTTCTCCGGTTTCTATTCTTTTTCCTTTTCCTATAGGGTTTTCTATTTTAGGGAGTTTCCTAGTAGCTGGCTTTCTTCTGCGTACTTTTCTCCATCCTACATATCTTCTTTTCTTTTTAAGTTTTGCTTTTTCCAGCGGTGGAGCTTGGAATTCCATGGGTTCCTCTATGTCAGCAATATAACCAGTAAAGTCGTGGGAGACTTCAATTGGTACTGGGTAGAGGTTGAGATTCTGAAATGCTTCCGATATCTCATTCATGCTGGACAGCATATATGCAAAATGCACAAAAATGCTAAGTTAAAACTTTGGAACAAAGTTTAACAAATAAACATTAAGTTTATTGCATACGGATTTGTACAAAAGACTACAGGAAAGTGAACATACTATAATTTATTTATTTACTGGGTATTTCTTTTATACTAGACCAGATTTTAAAATTTAGAGGTTTGCATTCTCTGCTACAGTAGCTAGCATATAAAGGTTTGCCCATTTTTCATCTAAGGTATCTTCCCAAGGTGACTTATTTCCTAATTCCTGGATTTCTGGATTAAACCTCACTTTCTTGGTTTGGGTTTTCTTTATTTTCTCTTGTCCCTTTCTAAGAATCAAATTTCTTTTATCTTGGGTGAGAGGGTTTTCATAATTTGCTTTACGAACAAAAATCCCTTCATCTAGATCTGCTGGGTGTTTGGAGGAAGAGGTTCCTTTTCTTGTGGGTGCAGTATCTAATTTGTGATAGATAGCAGAAATCTTGTTTTTACCCATACTGTAATTTAACAATTAATCAGTTAATAAAACATATTTTCACAGAATAGCAATTAAATTTCCTAATTATTTTAATAGGCTAAAATCAATAGTAAGCTTAAATCAGTGGCTCTGATACCACCTTTTCCTGTCACGGCCCTTGACCCCGGTTTGACCCGGTCCAGAGCCGCGAGGCAGGAAATCCCGTGGTATTTAATTTAGCGTCAGCGGAAGACTTTTTAAACAGGATCAATTTTTTTTTTTTAAAACTGCTCGTTTATATATATTATAGGGATAATTCCCATAATTTACAAACACTTGATTTCACTAGGAAATCCTTTATTTCTTTAAAACATGTTTCTTTATTTATTTACATTGAGCCACTTTCTAAGCTTGTAGTGCTACTCGGCACTTTTTCCTTTGCTCACAACAGATCACCTGAAACATGTTTGGAAAAGGTTTTGTCAGCGGGAAATACTGAGTGAATCATTCTATTTAGTAAAACATACTGTTTATTATAATATACAGTATTAAGAGCGATTACAATTGCCTCATCTTTTAAATTAACTGATCCAGTTGTCACTTTACCGGACTGTGACTGTGGACATATCACTTGTAGGGTCCTTTCACCCCAAGTGATAAATAATTAGTAGCTATGTGCACATCCCCCCACATACTGGCAGTAATTTCAGATAACAATGACTTAATCACTGTAACTATAATTTTTGATAAAAACATGCTTTCGAAAAGTATTTTGATAAAAAGAGAATGACTCACATTGTAGGTTTAACGAGCAGAATATAAGCCTACTGATTAGCCTTGATTAACCTAATTTAATTAACAATGCACACACAATCAGTTAGTAACTAATACAACAGTTACGACAATTCACGAGATTAAACATTCACAACGAGTTATTAGTGCAATACTTAACAATTCAGTGGATTCACAACGAATGACAGAGTATAGTCCGAATTCGAGCAGTACTCAAACATTCAAGTCGAAATCACATTGAATCAAATAAAGTATAAACTCAATTTGAGCGGCACTTAAACAATCGTTGGATAGTTATAATCGATCGGACGTTGAATCGTAATAGCGATCGAGTTATTACCCTGATTGTGGCGTCGATTAGTGCACTGTGTGTGTTAATTGTAGTATACAGAAAGTAACGTCGATTTCTGAAACGAATTTCTTCGTCGATATTATGCCAAATTTCAAGTCCCAATGTCTGCTATTTATAGCCAAAAATTGGGCTAGCTTACGGACCGTAAGCTTCCCAATGTTGCGGTCCGTAAGGCATCATACGGACCGTAAACTTGGTAATGTTGCGGTCCGTAAGGTTAAATAATAGGCTATAGGGTAGCCACGTTTGGGACTAGCTATGCTGAATCAATAGTTTCGTAAATTCTGAATTTTACAACGAGATTTTGAGGATAATTATCAACTAGGGTTTACCCCCCCTGAGTTTTAGGGGCCCTAATCCTGATTCTGAAAATTATGAAAATTTTAGGGTTTGTTCAGAATCACTTGGGTTTCTCAACTAGGGTTTCCTATTGACCAAATTAAATAATAACTAGGACTTTTGATGAGAGTTGTTACACTTGAATAATCTTGTCGGTTGTTTCTTGTACTATCTCAGGTCCAGATAGTTGCTTCTCCCCAATTTCTGCCCAACAGACGGGGGTTCGGCACTTTCGTCCATAAAGTGCTTCGAATGGTGCAGCATTGATACTTTTGTGATAACTATTATTGTAAGAAAATTCTATTAAAGGTAAGTGATCATCCCAATTACCTCCGAAATCAATTACACAAGCTCTAAGCATGTCTTCCATTGTCTGAATTGTCCTTTCGCTTTGTCCGTCCGTTTGAGGATGATAAGCTGTGCTTAGATTTAACTTGGTTCCCATTGCCTTTTGGAAACTTGACCAAAAATGAGAGGTAAAACGGCTATCCCTATCAGAAACAATTGATAATGGTATTCCATGTAATGAAACAATTTCATTTACATACAATTTAGCTAACTGTTCCATACTGAAAGTTTCTTTCATTGGTAGGAAATGAGTTGACTTGGTTAGTCTATCTACAATCACCCAGATTGTATCATTACCTTTCCTTGTTTTGGGTAATTTAGTAACAAAATCCATTGTTATTAATTCCCATTTCCACACTGGCATTTCTAACTGTTGTAATAGACCTAAGGGTTTCTGGTGTTCAGCTTTAACTTGTGAACAAGTTAAACATTTAGAAACATAAGCTGCTATGTCCTTTTTCATTCCTATTCACCAGAAATTCTTTCTTAAATCCTGATACATTTTATCACTTCCTGGGTGCGTCGTATTGTCACAACCCCCGACCCCACCCTGGGAGCGGGAGCCGTGAACCAGTCAAATGGTATCGGTGTTTATTAATTACGCAGCGGAAAAATTTTCATCAGGATCGTAGTTAGGAAATAATTTCAGAGTTTATAAAACACTAAACTTTTAATATTAAACAAATAGGCTTAAAACCATATTTAATTCAATTGTTTTTATAGGGATAAGCCCAAATAAATAAAACATAATTTTCTTCTTTTATTCAGGTGTTTATAGCCTCTTTATTTAAGCCTTCAGTGCTCCATAGCTGGCTTCTATTATCTTTACAACAAGTTACCTGAAACATGTTTTGAAAACATTTTATCAGTAATAAATACTGGCGAGTTCATTCTATTTTTATAAAAATATATTGTTATACTTTACAGCATTAAGGGTGTTTATATTTGTTTATATTTACCCAAAACTTAATCAGTATTTGTCACATGGTGGCAGTTCCGATGTGACAGTGGTCATATCACTCATTGGCTCACTTTCGACCAATAGTGAATTTATCAAGTAATAGATATTTAGTATATCTTACTATTATATTGGTCACTAGGCGATTCCTGTGACGGTGGTCAAATCACTGTTGATCATTCTTTCAACTAGTGACTCGGGTCATATTACTGTTGATCATTCTCTCAACTAGTAATGGTGGTCATATCACTGTTGATCATTCTTTCAACTAGTGACTCGGGTCATATTACTGTTGATCATTCTCTCAACTAGTAATGGTGGTCATATCACTTTTGATCATTCTTTCAACTAGTGACTCGAGTCATATTACTGTTGATCATTCTCTCAACTAGTAATTGTGGTCATATCATTGTTGATCATTCTCTCAACTAGTGACTCTGGACTTAGTAGTGTCCCGTGACATTACTTTGTCAAATATATTTTCTATGGCACAAAATCACTTAGCCCAGAAAAATGAAATATATCATTTTCTGTCAAACTACTATAACTTATCAAATATAATATATTAATTAAATAATTGTGATATTATTATTTAGTTAACGTGACTAAGATTTAAAATATAATCTTAGTATATTAAAAGTAGAATATATCATATTTGACATATTTTATTAAGATATACATTTGATGACTAAACATTATTTTATAATGTTAATAGTAATTTAGGTTTATTAAACATAATTTCTGTAGTATAACTAATATATTTTAATAATGATTAATAACGTTTCAATATACTATAAAGTTCTATAATATGATATAACAATTTACAAGAACCAACTGTATATAAATTGAATGTAGCTATATTCAATTTATACTTTAATGTATAAATACAATGTTTTAAAATATTGATGTATACAACTAAATTTAATATAACTAATTAAATAAAACAAGAATATATATATTTGTATCAATTGGAACATTTAATGTAAATATATGAGGATTTAAATGTTAAATCTCTGGTCATATGTTGATATATTTGTATAGGGGTTATAGTGTATACACCCAATTAAAATCCTACAAAAATTAATATAGTTTACTAAATTTATAAGATATATTCAATAACTTAATATAGTAATAATATTAGTTATAGGCTATGGCTACTGGGTACAATTCTCCCGTGCTTGTGGTCATGCTACTATTGGCTAACTTTTTGGCCAATGGTAACGGGTGTCAAGTAATGTATAACCCTCCCCTACTGGCAGCTATTGCAGAATACAAAAAACTTAATTACTGTAAGTATAACTGATAAACATTTAGTATTTTAGAAAACATTTTAAATATAACTATATCACAAAAAGGTGATAAAACTATGAGAAAAGAGAATGGACTCACTTTGTAACTTTAGGGTTCAACTAGAAAGCCTCTTGGTAGAATCTTGGGTATAACTCCCGAGCTATTTAAATATATATATATATATATATATATATATATATATATAATGCACTCGGGTTAAGTATAGTAACCCTAATTCAACCTTATCCCTATGTCACGAGACAGAACCCCAACGAACTTAGTCGGGCAGAGCCTTGACATGCGTTATGGGGCTCCAGATCAATCAGAAAGGGTATCAGTGATCGGGAGTTAAAACACTTAAAACGGGGCAGGGTATTATTATTATTATTATTATTATAAATAATAAAAATAAACAATAGAATATTAGAGACAAAGAAAGTTGGCAAGATGTAAGCACAAAGAAAGAAAAGATGGGCAGATTAGAATGGACACTGTAGTTGTCTATATATACTTGTTGAAAGTGTGTTGCACACGACAACTTGCCAAAGTTTCTGGGACACGTAAACAAATTTGAAATGGGACACGAAATTTGATATGGGACACGTAAACAAGTTCTAATTTCAAATATATATATATATATTATTATAATTAATTCAACTGCTTCACTTATTTGGCGCGTATAACTTTTAAAATATGACGTTTTATAAAACAATGAATATGTCATTAGAACGAGAATAATCTTATCTACATTTTGAACCAAGTTTCATTAAAAACGGAGTAGGTTCGATTATAATGTATTTTTATAATTTAATTATTAAACGGTTCCTAGGCCCGTCTAGTTACTTCATATTTCTAACAATCAACTTACCCGTAATCTACCCGTTTAATAATATAAGTTTTATATACTTTATTTTAATATAGAAAATAGAAATGTCACACATATATAAGTCAATTAATTAGTATAACATTCCAACCAAATATATATAAAATAGTTTTTAAAACTATATGGGTTGAATAATTATTTTAAAAATAAAACTAGTTAGTAGTGGTTAATAAATTTAAACAACCCTATAATTCTTATATGATAAAAATGGGAATGTTACATCCTCCCCACCTTGTTTTAAATCTCGTCCTCGAGATTTGGGCTACGATGTCTCCTCTAGAGTTATGTTATGTTATCTCTTAGTCAATAAAAACAGTATTAAGGTAAATGACACAGAATCAAAACATCAAATTTTGTGAATACGAGTTGTACAATAAATAGGACTCAATGGTTCAACTGAATTAATTCAAGAAATCGATGTCAAATGAATGAGATTAAATGATATAGTTTCCAAGGTGACTAGGTTCAAGTCAAAAGAGATTTATGATCAATAGACATCTAAATCGAATGTTTACAATTTATGAATGACTTTTAGAAACAATAGGATTCACTTGCCAAAGGAAAACTTACTTTGATTGTTAATTGAGGAAGATTTAGAATCAACAATCTCAAAATGAAATAAAAGCATGAATATGATTTGGCAACTATCGAACCATAACAAGAGAAAAATAAGTGTGTTGACATTTATTGAATTACAAGGATACACCGAAATACAATAGAGTTTAGTGTATCATTGTCTTAATACATAATTGCATTAAGACTATTTTTAAATGATGAGTCAAACGAAAGATGTATGTGGTTTTGAATGATTCGTATGATTATGATTAGCCCAAGCTACAAGTTTATATCGACGCCACAAGGTGTCGTAGTGATTGAAATGGTTTGATAATTACGGTGACCGAACAAATTCACCGTTTTTGAAATCAACTGAAAGTTTTAATGAAGTAATTTGGATATTCATTTCAAATAAATTTTATAGAATTTTCAATTGATGATGAAAGACCAAATGAATATCATAGAATTTTCAATGAAAGAATCTTTAGAGGTACACAGGAATATAATATGAATTTGTGTACTCTTATCTTAACACATAATTGTATTAAGACTGTTTAAGATAATGAACCAACAGAAAATAAATCCGTATATCAGGTGTGAAAACGAGATTAGCTCAAACGTCAAGTTAATGAAGACGCCACCACAAGGTGTCGTAACCAAATAAATGATTTAATGAAAGTGAAGACCAAACAATATTATGGTTCTGAATAGATGAAGTAATTGACAGGATGCATTTATTTAAAAACTTTTATTTATATTAGGGTTAAATAATAACTTAACTTAGATATTACATATCAGCGATTACGTCTGGAATTATTTCTGCTTCTTGCGTAGTAAGTACGAATGCTCGCGCGTTCTTCTTAGCTCCGTCTGTTGTTTTTGCCTTGTTGTCGAGTGCTTTGGTCACTTCCGGGCAATATGGTTTGATTTGTCCTGTCTCTCCGCAATTGTAACAAATATTAGTCTTCCTTCTACACTCTTCCTCTATATGCCCGGTCATCTTGCAGAAGTCACAGTAGGGTGTTCTCCTAAAACGGCATCTTCCTGAATGCTTTTTGTTACAGTTTCTGCAGGTAGGTTGCTCCAATGATGGTTCAGTTCCTTTCTTCTTGAATTCTTGGGAAATTTTCTGGGCCAACTCTTTCTTCTTGTTTTCTTCTCTTGTGCGGATTAGTCCATCTGTCAGGATGTTAGCTAGTTCAGCTGTTTCTTCATATGTATATTTTAAAATCGACACTCTCATAAAATTTCCGACACCTTTGTATATTTTAAAATACCCTCATATGTCTTTATATAGACCCCGTATGTGAAAGCCGAGCCGAAATGTATTAAATAATATTAAAAATAAAATAAAAGTCTGAAACTTAGGTTGAGGCGGGCAGCGTAGAACCCACCTTAATCTTACGCGGGCCGCGAGTGTTCTGAATGGTGGCGCAGCCCTGAGCTGACACGTGTCGACATCGTGGCGGACCTACATGCTGACCCAGCTAAGCTATATGTTGACCGGATGTTGACGCGGGCCGCTTAAGCGACCCTTGTCTTTCACGCGGGCCGCGTGAGAGTCGAGATCAGCAACTATATAAAGGAGGCCTCAGGTTTCATTTTCCGTCGTTCATTTCTCAATTCTCAATCATGAATTTTTGTAGTATGCTTATAATACGTGGGTATTATATCCCCCTAATTAGCGAGGTTCTGCTCCGTTGTAAGTATTATAACCCCGATTTCATAGTAGATACGCTGCCCGATTGATTTAGGGTTCCGTAATAACTGTCGTGGTTCTGCCCGACGTAGTTGTTGGAATGCCGTCTCGGGGAGGGTATCATTAATATTTTCAAAGGGTTATGATACTAACCAATGTACATTTGTATAAATTATAGATTATATCCAGGAAACCCTTACGCGAAGTCTAAGATAGCAATGTGAGTTTATCCTCTTTTTGTTAACCTTTTTGTAACTATTTTACCAAACCTTTAATGCTTAATAATATGATTAAGCAGTGATTGAGTCTTTGTAGTTCTTCAATTACTGCCGGTATGTTGGGGTTTTGTATACAAAATTTACTACCTTGTGAGTAGTAAGTCGGGGATGACAGTACGTTACCATTGGACAACGAGTTAGCCAATGTGTAATATAACCCACAAGTCAGGATTGACAGTATTGAATGAGTAATTGTGTAGAAATAAACAATGTGATCGCTCTCAATACTGTTTTAATTGATAAAATGTTTCTTGATTAAACTGGGATTCACTCACCAGTATTTCCCACTGACAAATGTTTTTAAAACACGTTTCAGGTAACACAATGTGACAGCCCATTAGTAAAAAACCAGCTGGAGAGCACTGAAGGCTTGGGAAAAATGTGGCTATAAAAGTTATCTAAAAGACGATGTTTTAAATTCAATAAAATAGGGTTTATCCCTATAAATGTGTTGTAATAAGAAACTTGGGTTTTGCCCATGTGATTATTAATATTAAATATGGTGGTTTTACTCTGATAAATATTTCCTAACTACGGTCCTGATGTAAATTCCGCTGCCAAATTAAAAGAAACCTGATACCACCGTCACTGAGCTCGCGTCCGCCCGTTCCCAGGGATCAGGGATCGGGGGTTGCGACAGGAGGTGGTATCAGAGCCTAGCCACTGGTCTAAGCTAAAGAAGTGTTCTGCTGACACTTAAATTTTAAATTTTGTGTTAGGAAATAAATTATGAAAATAAGTGCATAACTGTATTTATTTGTTATGTGTTATTTGACTATTTGTTAGTTTACAGTATGAGTGATCAAGGACCCTCAGACATGAGTCGTCAGTTGTCTGATTCACCTAGGAGCGAAGGTACTTCATCACAGCCTGCCCTTTCTGGGTATTCTGCTGATCAGGAAGAAGGAATATTTGCCTTTAGAGCTCAGTCGGAGGAGCCATTTCCTAATAAAAATAGAGGATGGTTCAGTAAGGAAGCCTTTGCTCGTAGGAAAAGAATGCGAAAGTTGCAACAACAAAGAGTTTTAGCGGCTGCTAAGCGAAGACTGATGCCCATACACAGGATATGCTTAATAGAAGCCTAGCCAATTTCCACATCCTAGCCACAACTGCTGCTGACCCGAGTCTGGAACAACTAGTAGCCCCACAACCACAAATCCCAGAACAACCCATGGAGATAGAAAACCCTGAAAACCAAGTGGAAATGCATGAATTTAACCCAGAAGAAATCCCTAGGGTACCTGCACCAAATCCCCTAGACCCAAATTATGACCCCTGGTGGGATGACAATAGGGACTTTGTGCAACGTTACCCGATACATGAAGACAACCCCATACAGAACATAGGAGTCTACCCAGGTATGGACCCTTTAGATCCCTATTACCAAGATGATTATATTAGGGAGATCTTAGAAGATCCTTACCGATTTCAGGCACTTTCACCCCCATATCAGGAACCCGCACCCCAGATTCCGAACCCAGTCCTAGAACCTGCACCCCCAATGAGTGCAGAAAACGTCCAAGAACTTAGGACTTTTGGGGAGGAAATTTTAGAAAGCAGTGAGAGAATGAGACAGGTAGGAGAGCGTCTCGTATGGAAATACGATGAGCGCAATATGGATTTTTGGATATATCCATATCCGTGAGGTGATAGAGGAGATGGTAATAATAATAATAATAATAAAATAAAATAAAATAAAAATAAAATATGTGTGTACGGATGCATATTACTATTAGTGTGATTCTATTATGTTGGTATTGTAATTTTATTTCAGTACTAGAATGTAATAGATGCATAATAGTATATGAAAATAGAGTAAAAGTCGCAATGATCGACGTTTTTGGCTAGATTGTGCGTCATATGATTAAATATATTAAATATTATCTTGTGATATTAATATGGGATAAATATTTAAAATCCAGATGGTCGATGAAGGAAATCAAGGAAATCTGAATAATGATAACCAGAGTAACATTAACGTGGTTAATGAGAATCCAAGCATCAATAACAATGGAAACCAAATGGATAATAGTGTTGTTCAACATATAGTGGCACAAGGAATCATAGATGCCATGCCATTTATTATTCAAACTATTCAAGAAGCGAATAATAAAAGTAAGCATAGCAGTAAGCGACCCATTGAACCAGAACACAGTGTGAACAATGGACCTGTACTTCAAATGCCCATTCCTAAAAGAAGAAGAACCGTATCTTACGGTTGTTCTTATAAAGAATTCTGGTCTTGTAAACCAATTGTCACACCTCGACTTCCACATGTCACCGGTGGGCCCGGTGGGGGAGTATCGTGGCGTGGTTGGCAACATAATAGTCAAACAACACAATTTTTAATATGCACAGCGGAAGCAAATGAAAGATATATTTCAACCGAATAAAATATTGTAATATCGTGTATCACAAACAGTTGAAAGTTTATCCACAGAAGGATCAAAATAAATAGGAAACAATAGTTCAACAGACGATAGGCATCTTAAGCTTGCGAGACTCTTTATTGATGCTAAGGAGAGAATCCAGCCTATTACGCTTAGTACCTGCATTTAATCTTTTTGGGAAAATACGTCAGTTTACACTGGTAAATACAATCAACTGACTCATTTTAAAAAGTTTAATAAAATTGATTTGGATGCACATGGCACAAACATTTTATAACTTGGGATAATTATTTAAATATATAATCTCGTAAAAGAATTACATGTTCCTTATGCGTTCAGTAGCCCGGGTCGTGCCGGGTTAAAGATCAATAGACACACCACATTATTTATTTGGCAACTGACAGGTGTACGCCTACACCCCGTGCTTAGGTCATGGCCATTTCGTAAAATGATGCCAAGGATATCCGGGACATGGTCATTAACCTCCCAAAGGCTTTAAGTAAACAAAACAATTTAAACGGGCCGATCAAATATCAATTAGCCACCAAACGATGGAATATTTAATGCCCGACCAAGCGGTAGGCGTACACCTATCAGTTGCCAAATAAATAATGTGGTGTGTCTATTGATCTTTAACCCGGCACGACCCGGGCTACTGAACGCATAAGGAACATGTAATTCTTTTACGAGATTATATATTTAAATAATTATCCCAAGTTATAAAATGTTTGTGCCATGTGCATCCAAATCAATTTTTAATCATTTTTAAAATGAGTCAGTTGATTGTATTTACCAGTGTAAACTGACGTATTTTCCCAAAAAGATTAAATGCAGGTACTAAGCGTAATAAGCTGGATTCTCTCCTTAGCATCAATAAAGAGTCTCGCAAGCTTAAGATGCCTATCGTCTGTTGAACTATTGTTTCCTATTTATTTTGATCCTTCTGTGGATAAACTTTCAACTGTTTGTGATACACGATATTACAATATTTTATTCGGTTGAAATATATCTTTCATTTGTGTCCGCTGTGCATATTAAATATTGTGTTGTTTGACTATTATGTTGCCAACCACGTCACGATACTCCCCCACCGGGCCCACCGGTGACACGTGGAATTCGGGGTGTGACAGATTGGTATCAGAGCCAACGCTGAGTGAATTAAACACTAGCCTTTTGTGTTTAATCTCGGTTACACAATTGCACATTTCAAAACTTTCGAGTCTAGACAAAGAACATAGGAACAATCCAAATTTGTTTCAAAATTATCTTTAACTCTGTCTTTTATTTTATATATTCTTGTCGTTATCTTATGTTGTATTGACAGGATTAAATATGCCGCCAAGATTCTTTCGACGAAGAGGACGAGGCAAGGGGCCAATCACCTCCCCCAATGACGACGAGGCAGGACCTTCGCACATGCGAGCTCCTTCCACCACTGCGAGTGCTGACCCTAGAGAAAACCGGAGGAACCTTTTTGAACCTGCTAGAAGATCTGTCTCGCACAGTTCGACACCTCCCATTCACAACTCATATGGGCCACAGTCGGAAAATGAGCCCGACAACCCTCAACCTTCTTACATACCTCTTCAATGATCCCTATCGCATAATTCCTTTGGTAACCCCACACCTGTTTTTAGGGGCCGGTTTAACCCGGCAAATTACATACAAGAACCAGTGGGTTTTAACCCATTGGGGCCGGAGGATCATTACTCCGGCGACCATGCAGAGGATATGGACGAGGACACCGATCCCGTCGAGCCCGCAACCGGAACTCCCAACCATCCTATCGAGGTCTCGGATGGTTCGTCTTTTCATGGATCACCCTACCGTGGTCCAGACAGTTATCAGGCACGGTTTAACCAGTACGAGTGGTATTTTACACCCTCGCATCATTCGTCGCCTCACCAGCAGCAGCAGCAGCAGCAGGATCCCTCTGGGGATTCACGTTTCGTGGCTGTCACGCCACCGCCTCCACCGCCGCCAGTTCAGCCAGCACCTCCGAAACCGCCAAGGCGTAGGAGAACCGGAGCACGTATGTCCGCACGAGGAGGGGACTTTCATTTTAGCTCTCCTCGACAATCAAGTGGCAGTCATTACCCGCCACTTCAAGAAAATCCACAAATGGGTGGACCTTCAAACCCCGTTGCACCGCAACCACCACCGATGGGTTTTGATAACCCGATTCCTGCCTACACTGGTTCTATGGCGTACAACCCGTCTGAGCAGCCGGCTCACACCAACTACAATTACGCTGAAGCCGACCCATACATGGCAGCGGCCAATTACAATGCCTTTAGCCCGGAAGGACCGTATGGAGCTCCTTGGGGAGTAGGGTACCCAACTCATGGGTACCAGATACCGGCTAGACCTATAATTCAGACACAATCGCAGCCGCCACGGTTTTCTCCCCCAGAACGGGAAGAAATTCTTCAGAGACTGGATCAGGTCGAGCGAGATTTTCACCGAGATCGCAGGGAGCGACAAAGTTTCTTCCAAGGATTTACAAGCCTAATAAAAGGGAAGAGCAAGAAGGACCACTGAATCCTTCCACTGTTGATGTAATTTCCTTGTAGTAGTTGAGCCCCTGCGTGGGCCTGTCTTGCTGTATTAGCCCCTGCGTGGGTATGTATGTTTGTTTGTTTTGTTTTAAACCCCTGCGTGGGTCTATCTTTCTGTTAACCCCTACGAGGGTGTGTTGTTTGTTTATGTCCCTGCGTGGACTAGTATTTCAATTTGACCCCTGCGAGGGTATGTTGCTTTATTAAAAAGTCTCGTTTAGGGCGACGTGTAACCTATTAATAATTAATGGAATGTTTAATTTATAAATTTCATTTTTGCTATTATATGCATAAATATATTATATGGAATAAATAAATCAAAATCATTCCTTTTAATAATAATCTGCCTATTTAAATATTGAATAAGAATCTTAAGAGTGAAACCTAGCCTGAGTGTCATTGTGAAGACCTGGCCATGATGGTAAGACCTGTTTAAAAGATTCAAATCCCTGTTAACATCTGTAAACATGTTAACGCTCCTGGTAGCTGTGATTCGTTAAAATCACACACGTCATTCTTATATAAGGATTCTTCAAAAGATTCCTAACCCGACTTAATGATCTCTGAATCATGGGTTTAAATCATCAATTGAGATGATCATATTTTGACCATACATTGGTAATATAGTGCCTACGGGCCTTGCTCATTTCTACATGAGCCAAAAGACAGTGGTAGCTATGACTCCCTGTCCGAAAAAGGTAATGAACTATGTTCAAGCCTTAAAAGCTTTGATTCTCTGAAATCATAGCTTATAATTTATAAATATCCTTGTGACTAGGCCTGTTGTGCCACTAATAAAACTGTTATTGTTTTTATAATTAGGATAAATTATAATAAAAATCCTAAATAAATGTGATTAACAAATTAACTAAATATGGTTTATGTATACCATGGTTAATGAATTGCCATAAAAGACAATTCTATAATAAACTCCCAAATAAACTATTGTTATTGTCT
Organism: Helianthus tuberosus; assembly: GCA_030545235.1. Taxonomy (NCBI): domain Eukaryota; kingdom Viridiplantae; phylum Streptophyta; class Magnoliopsida; order Asterales; family Asteraceae; genus Helianthus; species Helianthus tuberosus. The sequence goes on from CM060395.1 coordinate 19,268,605, forward strand.
TATGTAACAGTTTAAATTAAAATGGCTAACTCGGATGAAATTAATAGTCACCCAGTGGAGAATAATGATAACGCCCGAATTAATATAACGGGTGTTGAACTGAAAGCGTTAGTAGATGACGCAGTTACAAAGGCCTTAGAGCGGCAGTATGAAGAATATAGTGGGACTCGAAGCAGGAACCTATCTACGCCGCATTCAAAGCCTAAAACACACTCTGAGGCTCATAGCAAGCCACCTCCCAAGATAGATGAACCCAAGAAAGGAGATGACGATCGTCGCTCCTCAAATCATCATAGTGACCCGTCTCAGAAGATAATGCTAAATCAAGGACCCCATGACAAGGGTTGCTCCTACAAATATTTTGTCTCATGTAAACCCAGGGATTTCACTGGGGAGAAAGGAGCTGTAGATTGTATGACGTGGTTAGATGAGATGGATACAGTGGTTGATATCAGCGGATGCGCTAAGAGGGATGTGGTCAAGTTTGTGTCGCAATCATTTAAGGGTGAGGCCTTAGCCTGGTGGAGATCGCTGATTCAAGCCACCGGGAAGATCCCATTGTACAACATGACATGGGAGCAAATTGTTGCCCTCATCAGGGAAAACTACTTTCCTCAGCACGAGGTCGATAAGATTGAGTCAGATTTTCTTTCGTTGGTAATGACCAATCTAAATTGCCAAGCTTACCTCACGAGCTTTAATACCATGTCGAGGTTGGTTCCGTATTTCGTGACTCCGGAACCCAAACGAATAGCTCGTTTCATTGGGGCTTTAGCCCCCGAGATAAAGGCAAGCGTGAAGGCTTCTCGGCCAGCTACTTTCAGATCTGTAGCTGACATATCTTTGTCCCTCACTCTAGATGCGGTCAGGCAAAGATCGCTGAGGAATAAGGATGCCGAGAAAAGAAAACGTGACGATGATAATTCTCGGAGGTCAAACAAGAAGCACCGAGGAAACGGTGACAACAGGAAGGGATCTGAGTCAAAGAAAGATGGGCATCAGTCTGGTGATAAGCCCAAGTGCAAAGTCTGCAAGAAACAGCACTTCGGGAAGTGCAGGTTTGAATCGAACTCGCAGACTCAGTCGAAAACTTTTGCATGTGGAATATGCAAGTCCAAGGAGCACAAGACCTTGGATTGCAAGAAGCTGAAAGACGCAACGTGTTACCGTTGCAATGAAAAGGGGCACATTAAGACCAACTGCCCGAAATATGCAAAGAAAGACGACGAAGGAAATAAGACAAATGCTAGAGTCTTCAGGATGGACGCAAAGGAAGCCGTCCAGGACGACAACGTGATTACAGGTACTTTCCTTGTAAATGATGTCTTTGCAAGAGTACTTTTTGATTCAGGCGCTGATAAGTCTTTCGTAGATAATAAGTTTTGCAAATTGCTGAATTTACCTGTCAAAACCTTAAGTGTGAATTATGAGGTGGAGTTAGCAGATGGCACCATAGAAACCGTCTCAACTGTGTTAGATGGATGTGTTATATCCATTAAGAACCACTTTTTTCCTCTATCCCTACTTCCATTTAAGTTAGCCGGTTTTGACATAGTTCTGGGTATGGACTGGTTATCTTATAACCAGGCCCAAATTGTCTGCAACAAAAAGCAAGTAATGATTAAGACTCCGTCTGGTGAATCACTTACCATTCGGGGAGATACCCAGTATGGACTGCCTGAGAAAGTGACTATGCTCAAGGCCTCTAAGTGTTTAAAGAAGGGTTGTGTCATCTACATGGCACAAGTGATTATTGATGAGCCTAAACCGAAGATAGAAGATATCCCCGTCATTTCTGAATACCCTGAAGTGTTTCCTGAAGATCTACCTGGCTTACCACCAGATAGGCAAGTAGAATTCAGAATTGACATCATCCCTGGAGCAGCACCAGTTGCTAGAGCATCTTATAGGTTGGCACCAACGGAGATGAAGGAATTGAGAACGCAACTAGACGAATTACTGGCCAAAGATTTCATTAGACCTAGTTCGTCTCCTTGGGGAGCACCAATTTTGTTTGTCAAGAAGAAGGATGGATCGATGCGTCTGTGCATCGACTACTGTGAGCTTAATAAGGTTACGATCAAGAATAGGTACCCATTGCCCAGAATCGACGATCTGTTCGATCAACTACAAGGGGCAAGTTACTTCTCTAAGATCGATCTGAGGTCAGGCTATCATCAATTGAAGGTTAAAGATGAAGATGTACACAAGACTGCATTTAGGACTCGTTATGGTCATTACGAGTTCCTAGTGATGCCTTTTGGGCTCACTAATGCACCTGCCGCATTCATGGATCTCATGAATCGCGTCTGCAAGCCCTACTTGGACAAATTTGTCATCGTCTTCATAGACGACATCCTCATCTACTCGAAGAACAAGGCTGATCATGAGAAGCATCTTCGATGTATTCTTTCATTACTTCAGCAAGAGAAGCTCTATGCCAAATTCTCTAAATGCGAATTCTGGCTTCGTGAAGTCCAATTTCTTGGACATGGGGTTAGCGAACGTGGAATCCAAGTCGATGCCGCTAAGGTTGAAGCTGTCATGAATTGGCAGGAGCCAAAGACGCCTACAAAGATTCGTAGCTTCCTGGGATTGGCAGGATATTACAGGCGTTTCATTGAAAATTTTTCAAGGATTGCTGCACCCCTAACTTCCTTGACTAAGAAGAAAGTAAAGTTCGTTTGGAGCCCTAAGCAGCAAGAATCCTTTGATATCCTTAAACAAAAGTTGAGCAACGCTCCTGTATTGACGTTGCCGGATGGAATAGAAGAATTCATGGTATATTGTGATGCATCACACACCGGGATGGGATGTGTGCTTATGCAGAAAGGCAAAGTTATTGCCTATGCATCACGTCAGTTAAAAGTGCACGAAAAGAATTACACCACCCATGACTTGGAGTTGGGTGCCGTTGTATTTGCACTGAAGCTATGGAGGCACTATTTATATGGGATCAAGTTTGTGATCTATTCTGATCACAAGAGCCTCCAGCACCTGTTTAACCAAAAGGATTTAAACATGAGGCAACGACGATGGATGGAGACGTTGAATGATTATGATTGTGAAATCCGATACCATCCAGGCAAGGAAAATGTGGTTGCCGATGCCTTAAGAAGGAAGGAAAGGGTGAAACCCATCCGAATCACTGCCAAGAGCATTGAGATAAAGAACAGTTTAAATGAAAGGTTGTTAGCTGCGCAGAAGGAAGCTGTGCTGGAAGCTAACTATCCCAATGAAAAGCTGGGAGTAACTGAAGAACAGTTATCTCAAGGCAAGGACGGGATTTTGAGACTGAATGGATGAATATGGGTTCCAATTTATGGAGGACTTCGCGATGTTATCCTCCAGGAAGCCCATAGTTCTAAATATTCCGTTCATCCTGGAGCTGATAAGATGTACCAGGATCTAAGGGCAAACTATTGGTGGATAGGCTTGAAAAAGTCTGTAGCTACCTATGTAGCTAAATACTTGACGTGTGCGCAAGTCAAAGCAGAACATCAAAAGCCGTCAGGTTTGCTACAATAGCCTGAACTTCCTACGTGGAAGTGGGAAATGGTAACTATGGATTTTATCACTAAGTTACATAAGACAAGGAAAGGAAATGATACCATATGGGTGATCGTAGACAGACTGACTAAGTCAGCACATTTCCTACCCATAAAGGAGACTTATAGCTCCGACATGTTAGCCTAATTATACGTAGACAAGATTGTAGCTCTACATGGCGTACCTGTGGCTATAATCTCTGACAGAGATACTAGATACACGTCGCATTTTTGGAAAAGCTTCCAACAATCTTTGGGCACGCGCTTAAATTTCAGTACGGCTTACCACCCTCAGACTGACGGACAGAGTGAGCGTACCATCCAGACATTGGAGGACATGCTACGTGCATGTGTAATTGATTTAGGTGGTAGTTGGGATAACCACCTACCATTGATTGAGTTCTCATATAAAAATAGCTACCATACCAGCATCAAGGCTGCGCCTTTCGAGGCTTTATACGGTAGAAAGTGTAGAACGCCCGTTTGTTGGGCAGAAGTTGGAGATGTCCAACTGTCAGGACCGGAGATAGTCTTTGAAACGACGGACAAGATTGTCCAGATTTGTGACCGTCTCAAAGCTGCCCGAGATAGGCAGAAGAGTTACGCAGATCCAAAGCGTAAATCTATGAAATTCGAAGTTGGTGATAAAGTTTTACTTAAAGTATCACCCTGGAAGGGAGTGATGCGATTTGGTAAGAAAGGCAAGCTAAGCCCGAGATACATAGGACCTTTCGAGGTTATCGAACGTGTCGGATCAGTTGCCTATAAGCTAAACTTACCTGAAGAGCTCAGTGGTATTCATAATGTATTCCACATCTGCAATCTGAAGAAGTGTTTCGCTGACGAATCACTGGTCATACCACATACAGATGTGCATATAGATGAGAGCTTAAAATTTGTGGAAAAACCATTGTCGATTGAAGATCGACAGGTTAAGAAGCTTCGAAGGAAGCATGTGCCTATTGTAAAGGTAAAATGGGATGCCCGTAGAGGTCCTGAATACACGTGGGAGGTTGAGTCCACAATGAAAGAAAATTACCCTCATTTATTTCAGTAAATCTCGAGGTCGAGATTTCTTTTAAGGGGGTGAGGATGTAACACCTCGAAAATTCACGTCCTATAATGTGTTGACACGTGTCATAAGTTTGAACGTGTGAAAGAATGTTCTTGAGGGACTAAAGTTGACGAACATGGAAAGTATGTGAATATACGAGTTCAAAATGTCAACAGTGAATAAATATACTTTATAATAACCCTACATGACGTTTATACCATCAAACGAATAAATCATGGATCATACGAAGCTAAAAGTGAGAGATTACAAACTACAGGGGTTAAATGTGTCAACATGTTTAAGTTATACCTCTGAGTAACCTTTTAGCAAACCTGAAGCTTTGTAACGATTAATTATACTCACTAGAATGCACGATAAAAATTTCATAAAGTTTCGTTATCATATGAGAAAGTTATGATCAAATTCGTATGCGAGGGGTTAAAGCGTCAACGTTGAAAGTTATGACTTTTCGGGGAATAACAAAGTGATCAAGGACTAAATAAAATGGGTATAAGTCTTGAAGCCCTTATAGGTAAATTGGGAGGGTTCAAAGTGCAAGAAATAAGTTGGTTGACCCTTCGAAAGGCCAAGAGACGAGATGCAACAACTTGAAAACGTTTTTGCCTGAACAGAAGGCCCAAGCGGGCCGCGTAGCCCATAACAACATCTTACGCGGGCCGCCTGGCCCGCCCAGATACAGAAACATCAGACAGCAGCCTGTATATGCGCTATAACTGACTTTAATCAGTTGTTTCACTTCATGGGCGACCCCTAAGCAACCCCTAGACCCTAGGGACATGTGTGGATCATCTGGGATCATTGATAGAGTTGGTTGTCACCATCTTATGGATCAAAATCCACTATAAAAGGCCATGATGTTGCAACCATTTTTCTCACACCTTCCATCTGCACTTTGGAACATTTCTGGAGCTCAAGACTTCTCTCTAAGCTTCACAAATCGTGCATAGGACTTCAGTAAGTTTGCTTAACCTTTCTTAGTTAAGTTTTTGCTTAGTTTTAGCTTAAAAGTCAAACCGTCGTAATTAACGGTTGACTTAATGATTAATCATTGATGGTTCAGTGATTAGTCGAATTGAAAGTAGTTATAAGTTGGTAATTATGTGGGCATTAAACCCTTAAAAGGGCACCCTCTGATTTCCACTCTAACTAGGTCAAATGTCGGGTCAAACTTGTTATTAAAAAGTCAACAGAACGCTTAATTTCTAATTTATGCATAATTAGCAATGTAGAACACATACAACCTATTTGATCATTAATATAACTTGGTAATTAGTATAAGAACATGTCTAAACATGTTCAACCCGACAATTTTCTGTTTAGACCCGGTTCGGAACCAAAAGTCGCAAAGCTTTGACTTTCGCTTTGACTTCAGTTCTGACCCGTTTTGGTATGTTTTAGAAATACCTTAGAGCTTTAATTGGACTAGGTTACATGCTATTATAACCCTCTGTGATTATACACCTTGGTTCATTAGTTAACCAATTAATAAGCATGATTCCGTTAATTGCCTATATGTTGACCATTATGCCCTTTTCACCTTAAAACGTGATTTTTGAAAATGTAAAAGAGTAGAAACCTTAATTACTGATATATAAACTTGTAACCAAAATTTGACATCAGTTTGAGGTCTAGATTAAGAGTTATGCTCATTAGCGTAAATTGAAAGCTTTATGTTAATTAAACGGCGTAATTAGCGTATAGCCTATTTAAACCCAATTTTTGATATCAAACTTTTTACCCACTGATGTAATATATTATTTTTGGATTTTTAAATATTTTTAATTAATTTTAGGCTGAGCATAACTTAGAGTCGTAAGCTTAATTCGGTAATTGTCGGTTTTGCCCTTACGGGCTATAAAATGAGTTTTACATATCTTTTTGACCCCAAACCTTTTGCTACTGATTACATATGATAAATAAATTATTTTAAGCCTTCTGGAATAATAAAAATATCAGCTTTGTATATAGAACCCGGAAACGGCCTCTAATCGCCTTTTTAAGCGTTTTTAACGCATAGTATGTACTAAAACTATTTTAAACATACAAGGGTTGATACCTACTGATATTTTAGGAAAATTATAATATTTTAACAGTAATCAAAAGTTGTTTAACTCAGACTTCAGTTTTGAGCTTTTCGGCTTATGTGAAATTACCAAAATGCCCCTACGGTGCATAGTTTGGTTAAAATTGATAAATTTCACATATATACAATACCCTACTGTTATAACTTGGTAAACTAAGTATTTTTTTGCTGAACATATCAGACCTGTAACTCAGGTTAATACTTAAACTCTTTTATAACCTTATAAATGACCAAATTACCCCTACGGGGCATAGTTTGTGTTTAAATTCGTTTTGGGCATAATGGAAGGTATCCTACTGATATCACAACATATTTGAGACATATTAACTTGGGAAACCTGGTTAGGACCCTTATGATTACCCGTTACGCCTCTTGCGCGTACGGTTCGGCTTATGTAACTAGTTTACATAAATTAGCCGAAACGGGTCAAACCTTATCGGTTTTACCCCAAAATTCAGAATGTGCTTAGATTACCCATATAAGGCAAGTCTTCAATCTTGTCGGGTCTAAATCACATTCTATCCCGGTCTTCGCTTAATCATGCGTTTGAACCGTAATAATTAACCGGTCTAAGCTTAAGCTTAACTAAAGACCGTTAGGATTCTAATAGGTTATTATAAACCTTTGTTCCAGAATAGGAGGACCAGTAAAAGCTACTTGCATTTGCTTATTGTGATTATTACTTTGCTCAGGTAAATACTTTTAACTTATTTTCCCAAGTTATAAAATGTTTGTGCCATGTGCATCCAAATCAATTTTATTAAACTTTTTAAAATGAGTCAGTTGATTGTATTTACCAGTGTAAACTGACGTATTTTCCCAAAAAGATTAAATGCAGGTACTAAGCGTAATAGGCTGGATACTCTCCTTAGCATCAATAAAGAGTCTCGCAAGATTAAGATGCCTATCGTCTGTTGAACTATTGTTTCCTATTTATTTTTATCCTTCTGTGGATAAACTTTCAACTGTTTGTGATACACGATATTACAATATTTTATTCGGTTGAAATATATCTTAAATTTGCTTCCGCTGTGCATATTAAATATTGTGTTGTTTGACTATTATGTTGCCAACCACGTCATGATACTCCCCCACTGGGCCCACCGGTGACACGTGGAATTCGGGGTGTGACACCAATGGAATTCTCGGGCAACGAAGGGGCTATTGCAACCTTACGCTGGATAGAGAAGACTGAGGCAGTTTTAAGAATAAGTAAGTGTGCTGAAGAAGAAAAGATATTGTTTGCTTCAAATCTGTTTAAGAATTCAGCGCTAGAATGGTGGAACACTATCCTCCAATCAAGTGGAAGTGATAGAACCTACAATATGGAATGGGAAGAATTTAAAAACAAGGTAGAAAGGAAATTCTGCCCACCCAATGAGAAGGAACAGATAGCAAACAAATTCTTAAATCTTAGGATGACTGGTGTGGATAGTAAGGGATATGCTAGAATAGTGCCAACTCTTGCTTCACCTGAGCCAGTATTAATCTCCCGTTATATCTGGGGATTAATTGGAGAGATAAGACATGTAGTCAGGGCAGCTAGACCTCAAACCATAGAAGAAGTTGTAGAACTAGCAAATACCTTGACAGACGAATTAGTTCGTACCCGAGAAGAGGACCAAAGGAGAAACCTAACTCAAAAGCTCACTCAAGAATTTCGTTCTGGAAATTCTAATCGTGGGAAAAATATAGGTTTTACTTATGCACCTTACTGTAAGAATTGCAAAAGAAAGCATTCAGGAAGATGCTCCATATACTGTAACTTTTGCAAAATATCGGGACACAAGGAGGAAAATTGCAGGAAGAAAGCTAATAACAAGATATGTTATAATTGCGGAGAACAAGGTCATATCAAGCTTAATTGCCCAAAATTAGCTCCAGCTGCGGACAACAAGAATACCAAAAATGCTAGAGCATTTGTTTTGACTGCAGATGAAGCTAAGATGATTCCAGATGTCATAGCTGGTACGTTTTTAGTTAATGATATTTTTGCTAAATTATTATTTGACTCTGGTGCAAACCAAAGTTTTATTAATACATCATTTTGCAAATTTCTAAATCAGTCATTAACTAAACTACCACAAGAATGTCTAGTAGAGACAGCTAATGGAGAAACCGTTAGAATTTCTGAAATCTTGCAGGGAGCAAGAATAGAAATTTTAAATCAGAAATTTGTTGCAAATCTTTATCCCATGAAACTGGCAGGATTTGATGTTGTTTTAGGAATGGATTGGTTAATAGCCAATAAAGCTAGTATTTTATGTGATCAAAAGTCAATCCAAGTAAATGCACCAATAGGTAAAACGATCACAATTAAAGGAGATAAACCAAATAGATCCACAAAATTCATCTCTGTGATGAAAACTGCAAGTTATATAAGAAAAGGTTCTATAGTGTATTTGATTTCTATAATCACTAACACTAAAGGAAAGGATTTAAAAGATATTCCAGTAGTATCTCAGTTTTTAGATGTATTTCCAGAAGAATTACCAGGATTACCACCAAATAGAGAAGTCGAATTCAGAATCCATTTAATACCAGGAACATCACCGATTGCCAAAGCACCCTATCGTTTGGCACCTGCAGAAATGCAAGAATTAAAGAAACAATTAGACGAATTGTTGGAGAAAGGATTTATACAACCAAGTTCGTTGCCATGGGGAGCGCCGATACTGTTTGTTAAAAAGAAAGACGGATCAATGCGTATATGCATTGACTACCGTGAATTGAACAAAGTCACGATTAAGAATCGGTACCCATTACCGAGAATCGATGATCTGTTTGATCAACTGCAAGGAGCTCGATTTTTCTCTAAAATCGATTTAAGGTCAGGATGTCATCAATTAAAGGTACAGGAAGTGGACATTCCTAAAATCGCATTCAGAACGAGGTATGGCCATTATGAATTTACTGTCATGCCATTTGGTTTAACCAATGCCCCAGCCGCATTTATGGACATGATGAACCGAATATGTAAGCCATATTTGGACAAATTCATAATTGTTTTTATAGATGATATTCTAATTTACTCTAAGAATAAGGAAGATCATGCAAAGCATTTGCACGCACTTTTAAGTTTATTAAGAAAGGAAAAGCTTTATGCTAAATTTTCAAAGTGCGAATTCTGGTTAGAACAGGTACAGTTTCTCGGACACCTAGTCAATCATGAAGGAATTCATGTGGATCCCACAAAGATCGAAGCGATTATTAAATGGAAAACCCCTGAATCACCAACTGAGGTTAGAAGTTTCTTAGGATTGGCCGGTTATTATAGAAGATTTATTCAAGATTTTTCTAGAATAGCCATTCCCTTAACTAAGCTAACTTGTAAATCTGTTAAGTTTGAATGGGGATTAAAACAGGAAGAAGCATTTAAAATTCTTAAGCAAAGATTAACCCATACACCCATATTAGCATTACCAGAAGGAACTGAAGATTTTGTAGTATATTGTGACGCTTCTAAATTAGGTTATGGATGTGTGTTGATGCAACGACAAAAGGTTATAGCTTATACATCTAGACAACTTAAGAATCATGAAGAGAATTATTCAACCCATGATTTAGAGTTAGGAGCTATAATTTTTTCTCTTAAGATTTGGAGACATTACCTTTATGGTAGTAAGTTTACCATATTCACTGATCATAAGAGTTTAAGGTATATATTCCAGCAAAAGGAGTTGAATATGAGACAAAGACGCTGGATGGAGATGCTCAGTGATTATGATTGTGATATCCAGTATCATGAAGGAAAAGCAAACGTAGTGGAAGATGCTTTAAGCCGAAAGTATCATGAAAAGCCAAAAGGGGTACGTTCTCTTAAATTAAATCTACAAGTAGATATAAATGATCAGATAAGAGAAGCACAAGAATCAGTAATCAAGAATGATACTGAAAAATTAAAAGGTATGCTAAAAGAATTAGAACAAGGAACAGATGGAATTTGGAGATTCCATAAAAAGAGAATGTGGATACCTAAATTAGGAAATTTACGTTATCGTATTTTAGAAGAAGCCCATAAGTCTAAATATACAATGCATCCCGGAAGTGATAAAATGTACCAGGATTTAAGGAAAAATTTCTGGTGGATTGGAATGAAAAAAGACATAGTAGCCTATGTTTCTAAATGTTTAACTTATTCACAAGTCAAAGCTGAACACCAGAAACCCTCAGGTTTGTTACAGCAATTAGAAATGCCAGTATGGAAATGGGAATTAATAGCAATGGATTTTGTTACTAAATTACCCGAAACAAAGAAAGGAAATGATACAATCTGGGTGATTATAGATAGGCTAACCAAGTCAGCTCATTTCCTACCAATGAAAGAAAATTTCAGTATGGAACAGTTAGCTAAGTTGTATGTAAATGAAATTGTTTCTTTACATGGCGTTCCTTTATCAATTGTTTATGATAGAGATAGCCGATTTACCTCTCATTTTTGGTCAAGTTTCCAAAAGGTAATGGGAACTAAGTTAAAAATTGAGCACGGCTTATCATCCTCAAACGGATGGACAAAGCGAAAGGACAATTCAAACAATGGAAGACATGCTTAGAGCTTGTGTAATTGATTTCGGAGGTAATTGGGATGATCACTTACCTTTGATAGAATTTTCTTATAATAATAGTTATCACACAAGTATCAATGATGCACCATTCGAAGCACTTTATGGACGCAAGTGTCGAACCCCAGTTTGTTGGGCAGAAATTGGGGAAAAGCAACTATCTGGACCTAAGATAGTACAGGAAACAACCGACAAGATTATTCAAATCAAGGAACGACTGAAAGCAGCACGTGATCGGCAAAAGAGCTATGCCAATAATCGACGCAAGCCCCTGGAGTTTCAAGTAGGAAATAAAGTATTGTTGAAGGTCTCTCCTTGGAAAGGAGTGGTAAGATTCATAAAAATGGGAAAGCTAAGTCCCAGGTATATTGGACCTTTTGAGATTATTAAAAGAATAGGACCTGTAGCCTATCAGCTACAACTGCCAGAGGAAATGGCAGGAATACATGATGTATTTCATATATCTAATCTCAAAAAGTGTTTAGCCGACGAATCACTGATAGTGCCTCTTAAGGATATAGAGGTAAATGAACAACTCAAGTTTGTAGAAAAACCTCTACAAATTGAAGACAGGAAAGTCAAGAATCTCAAGCATAAGAGATTAGTTCTGGTCAAAGTGAAGTGGGACTCCAAAAGAGGACCTTAGTACACATGGGAACTTGAATCTAAAATGCAAAGGAAATATCCGCATTTGTTCCAGTAGATCTCAAGGACGAGCTCTAAAATAAGGTGGGGAGAATGTAACAACCCTCGGTAAAATTGACACTCTCATAATATTTCTGACACCTTTGTATATTTTAAAATACCCTCATATGTCTTTATATACACCCCGTATGTGAAAGCCGAGCCGAAATGTATTAAATAATATTAAAAATAAAATAAAAATCTGAAACTTAGGTTGAGGCGGGCCGCGTAGAACCCACCTCAATCTTACGCGGGCCGCGATAGTCCTGAATGGTGGCGCAGCCCTGAGCTGACACGTGTCGACATCGTGGCGGACCTACATGCTGACCCAGCTAAGCTATATGTTGACTGGATGTTGACACGGGCCGCTTAAGCGACCCTTGTCTTTCACGCGGGCCGCGTGAGAGTCGAGATCAGCAACTATATAAAGGAGGCCTCAGGTTTCATTTTCCGTCGTTCATTTCTCAATTCTCAATCACGAATTTCAGTAGTAAGCTTATAATACACGGGTATTATATCCCCCTAATTAGCGAGGTTCTGCTCCATTGTAAGTATTATAACCCCGATTTCATAGTAGATACGCTGCCCGATTGATTTAGGGTTCTGTAATAACTGTCGTGGTTCTGCCCGACGTAGTTGTTGGAATGCCGTCCCGGGGAGGGTATCATTAATATTTTCAAAGGGTTATGATACTAACCAATGTACATTTGTATAAATTATAGATTATATCCAAGAAACCCTTACGCGAAGTCTAAGATAGCAATGTGAGTTTATCCTCTTTTTGTTAACCTTTTTGTAACTATTTTACAAAACCTTTAATGCTTAATAATATGATTAAGCAGTGATTGAGTCTTTGTAGTTCTTCAATTACTGCCGGTATGTTGGGGTTTTGTATACAAAATTTACTACCTTGTGAGTAGTAAGTCGGGGATGACAGTACGTTACCATTGGACGACGAGTTAGCCAATGTGTAATATGACCCACAAGTCAGGATTGACAGTACTGAATGAGTAATTGTGTAGAAATAAACAGTGTGATCGCTCTCAATACTATTTTAATTGATAAAATGTTTCTTGATTAAACTGGGATTCACTCACCAGTATTTCCCACTGACAAATGTTTTTAAAACACGTTTCAGGTAACACAATGTGACAGCCCATTAGTAAAAAGCCAGCTAGAGAGCACTGAAGGCTTGGGAAAAATGTGGCTATAAAAGTTATCTAAAAGACGATGTTTTAAATTCAATAAAATAGGGTTTATCCCTATAAATGTGTTGTAATAAGAAACTTGGGTTTTGCACATGTGATTATTAATATTAAATATGGTGGTTTTACTCTGATAAACATTTCCTAACTACGGTCCTGATGTAAATTCCGCTGCCAAATTAAAAGAAACCTGATACCACCGTCACTAAGCTCGCGTCCGCCCGTTCCCGGGGATCAAGGATCGGGGGTTGCGACATAACTTAACTTAGATATTACATATCAGCGATTACGTCTGGAATTATTTCTGCTTCTTGCGTAGTAAGTACGAATGCTCGCGCATTCTTCTTAGCTCCGTCTGTTGTTTTTGCCTTGTTGTCGAGTGCTTTGGTCAGTTTCGGGCAATATGGTTTGATGTGTCCTGTCTCTCCGCAATTGTAACAAATATTAGTCTTCCTTCTACACTCTTCCTCTATATGCCCGGTCATCTTGCAGAAGTCACAGTAGGGTGTTCTCCTAAAACGGCATCTTCCTGAATGCTTTTTGTTACAGTTTCTGCAGGTAGGTTGCTCTAATGACGGTTCAGTTCCTTTCTTCTTGAATTCTTGGGAAATTTTCTAGGCCAACTCTTTCTTCTTGTTTTCTTCTCTTGTGCGGATTAGTCCATCTGTCAGGATGTTAGCTAGTTCAACTGTTTCTTCAATTGTCTGTGGTCTAGCGGCCTTGACCAGGTCTCGGATTTCGCTAACTAATCCCTAAATATAATGAGAAATTAGTACGGGTTCTGGCGAAGCCAGAGTTGGTACCATTCTTGCGTACTCGAAGAACGTCGTCGTATACTCCCGACAATTTACATCTATCATTTTATGATTTAGGAACTCATTAGCCATTCGTTCCTTTTCATAAGGGGGACAAAATTTCCTTTCTGTCATTTCCTTGATTTTTTCCCAGTTCATGGCGTAAGCCATGTCACTTCCTTTTGCCTGAAGAATTGTATTCCACCATTCTAAGGCTTCTTCCTTAAAGAGGTTGGACGCATACATCACCTTATCTTCTTCGGCACATTTGCTGATTTTAAGAACAGCTTCCGTCTTTTCCAACCATCGCAGAGCAGCCGTGGCTCCTTCACTGCCGGCGAACTCAGTTGGTTTACAAGCTAGAAATTCTTTGTAGGTACACCCGAGAGTCATCGCCTTCATTTTCTTGGGAAATGGGGTGTTGATAATATCATCATTGCTTCCATTGACACTATGGCTAAAACTGTCGTCGCGAGTACGCTTGCTACTCACAACTTTGGTAGGTTCTACGAGGTTTTTATGGGCTTTAATTATTAAAGGTAAATCATTAGCTATTCCTTGGGCTATTAAATTTTCTATAGCTTTTTTATCCAAAGGATTTTCATTATTAGCATGAACTTCTGGATTATGTGATACTTCATTCGACATCTGAATGGCAAACATTTTCAATTATTAATATCACAGAATAATTAAAACAAAACAATACTTCCAGGAACCATATGTGCATATCTACATATATATATATATATATACATATATATATATATATATTCATATATTTAAATCTACAAAAATAACACATATGTTACTTTACATTAATTTCCTAACTTTATTGTTTTAGATTAGGTATTAAAAGAACACCTAATAGCTTAAACAACCTGGCTCTTTACATTAATTTCCTAACTTTATTGTTTTAGATTAGGTATTAAAAGAACACCTAATAGCTTAAACAACCTGGCTCTGATACCACCTTCTGTCACAACCCCCGACCCACCCTGGGAGCGGGAGCCGTGAACCAGTCAGATGGTATCGGTGTTTATTAATTACGCAGCGGAAAAATTTTCATCAGGATCTTAGTTAGGAAATAATTTCAGAGTTTATAAAACACTAAACTTTTAATATTAAACAAATAGGCTTAAAACCATATTTAATTCAATTGTTTTTATAGGGATAAGCCCAAATAAATAAAACATAATTTTCTTCTTTTCTTCAGGTGTTTATAGCCACTTTATTTAAGCCTTTAGTGCTCCATAGCTGGCTTCTATTATCTTTACAAGTTTATAACAAGTTACCTGAAACACATTTTGAAAACATTTTATCAGTAATAAATACTGGCGAGTTCATTCCATTTTATAAAAATATATTGTTATACTTTACAGCATTAAGAGTGTTTATATTTGTTTATATTTACCCAAAACTTAATCAGTATTTGTCACATGGTAGCAGTTCTGATGTGACAGAGGTCATATCACTCATTGGCTCACTTTCGTCCAATAGTGAATTTATCAAGTAATAGATATTTAGTATATCTTACTATTATATTGGTCACTAGGCGATTCCTATGACGGTGGTCAAATCACTGTTGATCATTCTTTCAACTAGTGACTCGGGTCATATTACTGTTGATCATTCTCTCAACTAATAATGGTGGTCATATCACTGTTGATCATTCTTTCAACTAGTGACTCGGGTCATATTACTGTTGATCATTCTCTCAACTAGTAATGGTGGTCATATCACTGTTGATCATTCTTTCAACTAGTGACTCGGGTCATATTACTGTTGATCATTCTCTCAACTAGTAATTGTGGTCATATCACTGTTGATCATTCTCTCAACTAGTGACTCTGGACTTAGTAGTGTCCCGTGACATTACTTTGTCAAATATATTTTCTATGGCACAAAATCACTTAGCCCAGAAAAATGAAATATATCATTTTCTGTCAAACTACTATAACTTATCAAATATAATATATTAATTAAATAATTGTGATATTATTATTTAGTTAACGTGACTAAGATTTAAAATATAATCTTAGTATATTAAAAGTAGAATATATCATATTTGACATATTTTATTATGATATACATTTGATGACTAAACATTATTTTATAATGTTAATAGTAATTTAGGTTTATTAAATATAATTTCTTTAGTATAACTGATATATTTTAATAATGATTAATAACGTTTCAGTACACTATAAAGTTCTATAATATGATATAACAATTTACAAGAACCAACTGTATATAAATTGAATGTAGCTATATTCAATTTATACTTTAATGTATAAATACAATGTTTTAAAATATTGATGTATACAACTAAATTTAATATAACTAATTAAATAAAACAAGAATATATATATTTGTATCCATTGAAACATTTAATGTAAATATATGAGGATTTAAATGTTAAATCTCTGGTCATATGTAGATATATTTGTATAGGGGTTATAGTGTATACACCCAATTAAAATCCTACAAAAATTAATATAGTTTACTAAATTTATAAGATATATTCAATAACTTAATATAGTAATAATATTAGTTATTGGCTATGGCTACTGGGTACAATTCTCCCATGCTTGTGGTCATGCTACTATTGGCTAACTTTTTGGCCAATAGTAACGGGTGTCAAGTAATGTATAACCCTCCCCTACCGGCAGCTATTGCAGAATACAAAAAACTTAATTACTGTAAGTATAACTGATAAACATTTAGTATTTTAGAAAACAATTTTAAATATAACTATATCACAAAAAGGTGATAAAACTATGAGAAAAGAGAATGGACTCACTTTGTAACTTTAGGGTTCAACTAGAAAGCCTCCTGTTAGAATCTTGGGTATAACTCCCGAGCTATTTATATATATATATATATATATATATAATGCACTCGGGTTAAGTATAGTAACCCTAATTCAACCTTATCCCTATGTCACGAGACAGAACCCCAACGAACTTAGTCGGGCAGAGCCTTGACATGCGTTATGGGGCTCCAGATCAATCGGAAAGGGTATCAGTGATCGGGAGTTAAAACACTTAAAACGGGGCAGGGTATTATTATTATTATTATTATTATTATTATTATTATTATAAATAATAAAAATAAACAATAGAATATTAGAAACAAAGAAAGTTGGCAAGATGTAAGCACAAAGAAAGAAAAGATGGGCAGATTAGAATGGACACTCTAGTTGTCTATATATACTTGTTGAAAGTGTGTTGCACACGACAACTTGCCAAAGTTTCTGGGACACGTAAACAAATTTGAAATGGGACACGAAATTTGATATGGGACACGTAAACAAGTTCTAATTTCAAATATATATATTTTATTATTATAATTAATTCAGCTGCTTCACTTATTTGGCGCGTATAACTTTTAAAATATGACGTTTTATAAAACAATGAACATGTCATTAGAACGAGAATAATCTTATCTACATTTTGAACCAAGTTTCATTAAAAACGGAGTAGGTTCAATTATAATGTATTTTTATAATTTAATTATTAAACGGTTCCTAGGCCCGTCTAGTTACTTCATATTTCTAGCAATCAACTTACCCGTAATCTACCCGTTTAATAATATAAGTTTTATATACTTTATTTTAATATAGAAAATAGAAATGTCACACATATATAAGTCAATTAATTAGTATAACATTCCAACCAAATATATATAAAATAGTTTTTAAAACTATATGGGTTGAATAATTATTTTAAAAATAAAACTAGTTAGTAGTGGTTAATAAATTTAAACAACCCTATAATTCTTATATGATAAAAATGGGAATGTTACACGTATACTTAGACTTATGGGGTTCTTCTAATATACGATGGCGCATGTTTCCTAATTTAGGTATCCATATTCTTTTCTTATGAAATCTCCAAATTCCATCTGTTCCTTGTTCTAATTCCTTAATCATACCTTTTAGCTTTTCAGTATCTTCCTTGATTACTGATTCTTGTGCTTCTCTTATCTGATCATTTAAATCTACTTGTAGATTTAATTTAAGAGAACGTATTCTTTTTGGCTTTTCTTGATACTTTCGGCTTAAAGCATCTGCCACTACATTTGCTTTTCCTTCATGATACTGGATATCACAATCATAATCACTAAGCATCTCCATCCAACGTCTTTGTCTCATATTCATTTCCTTCTGCCCAAAAACATACCTTAAACTCTTATGATCTGTGAATATGGTAAACTTACTACCATAAAGGTAATGTCTCCAAATCTTAAGGGCAAAAATTATAGCTCCTAATTCTAGATCATGGGTTGAATAATTCTCTTCATGATTCTTAAGTTGTCTAGATGCGTAAGCTATAACCTTTTGGCGTTGCATCAACGCACACCCATAACCTAATTTAGAAGCGTCACAATAGACTACAAAGTCTTCAGTTCCTTCTGGTAACGCTAGTATGGGTGCATGGGTTAATCTTTGCTTAAGAATTCTAAATGCTTCTTCTTGCTTTGGTCCCCATTCAAGCTTAATGGTTTTACAGGTTAACTTAGTTAAAGGAATGGCTATTCTAGAAAAATCTCGAATAAATCTTCTATAATAACCGGCTAATCCTAAGAAACTTCTAACCTCGGTTGGTGACTCAAGGGTTTTCCATTTGGTAATTGCCTCGATCTTTGTTGGATCCACATGAATTCCTTCATGATTAACTAAGTGTCCAAGAAACTGTACCTGTTCTAACCAAAATTCGCACTTTGAAAATTTAGCATAAAGCTTTTTCTTTCTTAATAAACTTAGAAGTGCGTGCAAATGCTTTGCATGTTCCTCTTTACTCTTAGAGTAAATTAGAATATCATCTATAAAGACAATTATGAATTTATCCAAATATGGCGGCTGGGGCATTGGTTAAACCAAATGGCATGACAGTAAATTCATAATGACCATATCTCGTTCTAAATGCGGTTTTAGGAATATCCTCTTCCTGTACCTTTAATTGATGATATCCTGGCCTTAAATCGATTTTAGAGAAAAATCGAGCTCCCTGTAGTTGATCGAACAAATCATCGATTCTCGGTAATGGGTACCGGTTCTTAATCGTGACCTTGTTTAATTCACGGTAGTCAATGCACATACGCATTGATCCGTCCTTCTTTTTAACGAATAAAATCGGCGCTCCCCATGGCGATGAGCTTGGTTGTATGAATCCTTTTTCCAACAATTCATCCAATTGTTTCTTCAGTTCCTGCATTTCTGTGGGTGCCAATCGGTAAGGTGCTTTAGCAATTTGTGCTGTTCCTGGCAGTAGATGGATTCTGAATTCAACTTCTCTATCTGGCGGTAGTCCTGGTAATTCTTCTGGAAATACATCTGAAAACTGAGATACTACTGGGATGTCTTTTAATTCCTTTCCTTTAGTGTTAGTGATTATAGAAATCAAATACACTAGAGACCCTTTTCTCATATAACGTGCAGTTTTCATCACAGAGATGAATTTAGTGGATCTAGAGGGCTTATCTCCTTTAATAGTGATCTTTTCACCTTTTGGTGAATTTACTTGAATTGACTTTTGATCACATAAAATACTGGCTTTATTGGCTATTAACCAATCCATTCCTAAAACAACATCGAATCCTGCCAGATTCATTGGGTAAAGATTTGCAATAAACTTTTGATTTAAAATTTCTACTTTTGCTCCCTGCAAGATTTCAGAAATCCTAACAGTTTCTCCATTAGCTGTCTCTACTAGACATTCTTGTGGTAGTTTAGTTAATGACTGATTTAGAAGTTTGAAAAATGAAGTATTAATAAAACTTTGGTTTGCACCAGAGTCAATTAATACTTTAGCAAAAACATCATTAACTAAAAACGTACCAGTTATCACATCTGGAATCATCTTGGCTTCATCTGCAGTCAAAACGAATGCTCTAGCATTTTTAGCGTTCCTGTTGTTCACAGTTGGAGCCAATTTTGGACAGTTTGGCTTGATGTGACATTTTTCTCCACAGTTGAAGCATAATCCATTACTGGACTTTCTCCTGCAATCTTCTTCCTTATGTCCTGGCATTTTGCAGAAATTGCAAAGAGTGGAGCATTTTCCCGAATGCTTTTTCTTGCAGATCTTGCAGAATGGTGCAGAGGTAGAACCCATATTTCTACGATTGTAATTCCCAGAACGGAATTCTTGAGTAAACCTTTGAGCTAGGTTTCTCCTCTGGCCTTCTTCCCTAGTACGGATTAACTCATCTGTCAAGGTGTTGGCTAGTTCTACAGCTTCTTCTATGGTTTGGGGTCTAGCTGCCTTGACTACATGTCTAATCTCTCCAATTAATCCCCAGATGTAACGGGAGATTAATACCGGCTCTGGTGATGCAAGGGTTGGTACTATTCTAGCATATTCGAAGAATGTGGTAGTATAACCCTTACTATCTACCCTGGTAATCCTTAAGTTTAGAAACTTATTCGCTATTTGTTCCTTTTCATTGGGAGGGCAAAATTTCCTTTCTACCATATTTTTAAATTCCTCCCATTCCATATTATAAACCCTATCACTTCCTCTTGATTGGAGGATAGTGTTCCACCATTCTAAGGCTGAGTTCTTAAACAGATTAGAAGCAAACATTATTTTATCTTCTTCAGCACACTTGCTTATTTTCAGAACAGCCTCAGTCTTTTCTATCCAGCGTAGAGCTGCAATGGGTCCTTCATTGCCCGAGAATTCTATTGGTTTGCAGGACCAGAATTCCTTGTAAGAACAACCATAAGGCACGGTTCTTCTTCTTTTGGGAATGGGCACTTGAAGTATGGGTCCATTGTTCACGCTGTTTTCTGGTTCAGTTGGTCGCTTACTGTTGTGCTTACTTTTATTATTCGCTTCTTGAATCGTTTGAATAATAAATGGCATTGCATCTATAATTCCTTGTGCCACTATGTGTTGAACGGCACTATTATCCATTTGATTTCCATTGTTATTGATGCTTGGATTCTCATTAACCAAGTTAATGTTACTCTGGTTATCGTTATTCAGATTTCCTTGATTTCCTTCGTCGGCCATCTGAATTTTAAACATTTATCCCGTATTAATATCACAAAATAATATTTAATATAGTAATTCACATGACACGCAATTTAGCCAAAAGCGTCGACCATTGCGACTTTACTCTATTCATCTACTATGCATCTATTACACACTAGTACTGAAATTAAAAATTACAATACCAACTGAAATAAATAATAGTAGGCATCCGTACACACATATTTTATTATCTTTATTTTATTATTACTATTACTGTTTCTACCATCACATTCACGGATATGGATTCATCCAAAAATCCATATTGCGCTCGTCATACTTCCAGACGAGTCGCTCTCCCACCTGTCTCATTTGTTCACTACTCTCTAAAATTTCCTCACCAAATGTCCTAAGGTAGTGTTTGGTATGCAGGAATGACAGTTGGAATGGAATGAGTGATTACGAGGGAATGAAGAAAAGAGTGTTTGGTTGGTCAATGGAATGGAATCACCCATTCCAAAAGGCATTCCATTCCCTCAAAATCATTCCTTCCACCCCCCATGTTTTTTTTCCTTTCCATCTCCTCTTGCACCATTCATCAACAACACCACAACCCACGACCTTCGCCACAACCCACCACCACCACCACCACCCACCACCACCGATGCCATCGCCGCCACCCGCCACCACGTCACCACGACAGCCACCGCCGCCGCCGTCACCCACTCGCCACCGTTATCACCCACAACTGCAACCAACTGCCAACGCCACTCGTCGCCGCCGCCCACCACCATCGTCGACGCCACCACCGCCACCACCAACCGCCACCGCCGCCACCTTTGCTGCCACCCACCACCAACGGCCACCTTGTCGCCACCACCACTCGTCGTCACCGTCGCACCGCCACTCGACGCCACCACCCCCACCCATCGTCGCCGCCGACACCCACCACCGCTATCACCCACAGCTGCAACCAACTGCCAACGCCACTCGTCGCCGCCGCCCACCACCATCGTCGACGCCACCACCGCCACCACCAACCGCCACCGCCGCCACCTTTGCTGCCACCCACCACCAACGGCCACCTTGTCGCCACCACCACTCGTCGTCACCGTCGCACCGCCACTCGACGCCACCACCCCCACCCATCGTCGCCGCTGACACCCACCACCACCACCTATAACCACCCACAATCACTAGCACGGACCAGCACCACCACTCACCGCTAATTTTATTACTCTGTTTTTCTTGCCTACAGAACAATACACAATAATAATTCATTCCATTCACATGCTAACCAAACAAGACATGGAATGGTAATGATCCATTGCATTCCCTCGTCCATTCCATTACCTCGTCCATTCCATTCCTTCATCCATTCCATTACCCCATACCAAACAGACCCTAAGTTCTTGTACGTTTTCTGCACTCATTGGGGGATGCAGGTTCTTGATATGGGGGTGTAGGTGCCTGGAATCGGTAGGGATCTTCTAAAATCTCTCTAATGTATTCATCGTGGAAATAGGGATCTAAATGATCCAAACCTAGGTAGGCTCATACGTTCTGCATAGGTGTGTCTTCATGTATCGGGTAACGTTGCACAAAGTCCCTATTGTCGTCCCACCAAGGATCGTAATTTGGGTCTAAGGGGTTTGGTGTTGGTACCCTAGGTATTTCTTCTGGATTGAAGTCATGCATTTCTACTTGGTTTTCAGGGTTTTCTATTTCCATGGGTTGGTTAGGGATTGGTGGTTGTGGTTGGGGTGCTATCATGTGTTCCAGATTAGGGTCAGCTGCAGTGGTTGCTAGGATATGGATGTTGGCTATACCCCTATTGATCATGTCCTGGGCATAGGCATCTGTCTCTCTCTTGGCTGCTGCTAGTGCTCTCAGGTCTTGTAACTTTTTCATACGTTTTCTACGCTCGTGTGCTCCTCTACTGAACCATCCCCTCTTCTTCTGAGGAAATGGCTCTTCTGACTGAGCCTTAAACACAAAGATTCCTTCTTTCGTATCAGCAGAGTACCCTGAGAGGGCAGGCTGAGAAGAGGAGGTGCCTTCGCTTCTAGGCGAACCAGACAATTGACATTACGCGTCAGATGGTCCTTGGTCGCTCATACTGTAAACTAACAAATAGTCAAATAACACATAACAATTAAATACAATTATGCACGTATTCCCGTAATTTATTTCCTAACATATTGAATTTTGATGTCAGCAGAACGCTTCTGTGGCTGAATCAGTGGCTTAGCTCTGATACCAACTTCTGTCGCAACCCCCGATCCCTGATCCACGGGAACGGGCGGCCGCGAGCCAGTTTCGGTGGTATCGCGTGATTGTCTAATTTGGCAGAGGAATTTTTCACCAGGAAACCCTTACGGAAAATCTAAAACAGCAATGTGAGTTTATCCGCTTTTTGTAAACCTTTTTGTAAATTGTTTTTACAAAACCTCACTTAATTAATTATATATTAAACAGTTATTGAGTATTTGTAAGAATACAATTATCATAAGTATGTTGGGGTTTTGTATACAAAATTTGTTACCACCTGGTCAAGGAGTAACATTTCCACAAGTCGGGTCTGACAGTACCATGGATGTTAATTGATATAACTTGGAAACAAATGTAATTGCGAGATCGCCCTCAATACTGTACAATGGTTTTTATTTAAACATGATTAAACTGGGATTCACTCACCAGTATTTCCCACTGACAAATGTTTTTAAAACGCGTTTCAGGTAACAAACTGTGAAAGCCAAATAGAAGTCAGCTCGACAGCACTGAAGGCTTGGAAAAGTGGCAATAAAGTTACCTAAATTAAAATAGATGTTTTTATTAAATAAAATTGGATTTATTCCTATGAAAACGTGTGTACTACGAACTTGGGTATTATCCCATATGTTTAATATTATGAAAATGTGGTATTTTACTCTGATCAAATATTTCCTAACTACGGTCCTGATGAAAAATTCCGCTGCCAAATTAGACAATCACGCGATACCACCAAAACTGGCTCGCGGTCGCCCGTTCCCGAGGATCAGGGATCGGGGGTTGCGACAACATGTGTGGATATTTCCTTTGCATTTCCGATTCAAGCTCCCATGTATACTCTGGTCCTCTTTTGGAGTCCCATTTCACTTTGACCATAACTAATCTCTTGTGCTTGAGATCCTTAACTTTCCTGTCTTCAATCTGTAGAGGCCTCTCTACAAACTTGAGCTTTTCATTTACCTCTATATACTTAAGAGGTACTACCAGTGATTCATCAGCTAAACATTTATTGAGATTAGATACATGAAATACATCATGTATTCCTGCCATTTCCTCTGGCAGTTGTAGCTGATAGGCTACAGGTCCTATTCTTCTAATAATTTCAAAAGGTCCAACATACCTGGGACTTAGCTTTCCCCTCTTGATGAATCTTACCACTCCTTTCCAAGGAGAGACTTTCAATAACACTTTGTTTCCTACCTGAAACTCCAATGGCTTGCGTCTGTTATCTGCATAACTCTTTTGTCTATCACGTGCTGCTTTCAGTTGTTCCTTGACTTGTATGATTTTGTCGGTTGTTTCTTGCACTATTTCTGGTCCAGATAGTTGCTTTTCCCCAATTTCTGCCCAACAGACTGGGGTTCGGCACTTTCATCCATAAAGTGCTTCGAATGGTGCAGCATTGATACTTGTGTGATAACTGTTATTATAAGAAAATTTTATTAATGGTAAGTGATCGTCCCAATTACCTCCGAAATCAATTACACAAGCTCTAAGCATGTCCTCCATTGTCTGGATCGTTCTTTCACTTTGTCCGTCCGTTTGAGGATGATAAGTTGTGCTTAGATTCAACTTGGTTCCCATTGCTTTTTGGAAACTTGTCCAAAAATGAGAGGCAAAGCGGTTATCTCTGTCAGAAACAATTGATAAAGGTATTCCATTTAATGAAACTACTTCATTTACATACAATTTAGCTAATTGTTCCATACTAAAAGTTTCCTTTATTGGTAGGAAATGAGCTGACTTAGTTAGCCTGTCTACAATCACCCAAATTGTATCATTACCTTTCCTTGTTTTGGGTAATTTGGTAACAAAATCCATTGTTATCAATTCCCATTTCCAAACTGGCATTTCTAACTGTTGCAATAAACCTGAAGGTTTCTGATGTTCAGCTTTGACTTGGGAACAGGTTAAACATTTGGAAACATAAGCTGCTATGTCTTTCTTCATTCCTATCCACCAGAAATTCTTTCTTAAATCCTGATACATCTTATCACTTCCAGGATGCATCGTATACTTAGATTTATGGGCTTCTTCTAATATACGGTGACGTAGGTTTCCTAATTTAGGTATCCACATTCTTTTCTTATGGAATCTCCAAATTCCATCTGTTCCTTGTTCTAATTCCTTAATCATTGTTTTTAACTTTTCAGTATCATCCTTGATTACTGATTCTTGTGCTTCTTTAATCTGATCATTTAAATCTACTTGTAGGTTTAACTTAAGAGAACGCACTCTTTTTGGCTTTTCATGATACTTTCGACTTAAAACATCAGCTACCACATCTGTTTTTCCTGCATGATATTGAATGTTGCAATCATAATCACTAAGTATCTCCATCCAACGCCTTTGCCTCATATTCAATTCCTTTTGTCCGAAAACATACCTTAAACTCTTATGATCTGTGAAAATGGTAAACTTACTACCGTAAAGGTAATGTCTCCAAATTTCCAGGGCAAAAATTATTGCTCCTATTTCTAGATCATGGGTTGAATAATTCTCTTCATGATTCTTAAGTTGTCTAGATGCCTAAGCTATAACCTTTTGGCGTTGCATCAACACACATCCATAACCTAATTTAGAAGCGTCACAACAGACTACAAAGTCTTCTGTTCCTTCTGGTAACGCTAGTATGGGTGCGTTGGTTAATCTTTGCTTAAGAATTCTAAAGGCTTCTTCTTGTTTTGGTCCCCATTCAAACTTAATAGATTTACAGGTTAGCTTAGTTAAGGGAATGGCTATTCTAGAAAAATCTCGAATAAACCTTCTATAGTAACCGGCCAATCCTAAGAAACTTCTAACCTCGGTTGGCGACTCAGGGGTTTTCCATTTGGTAATCACCTCGATCTTGGTAGGATCTACATGAATTCCTTCATGATTAACTAAATGTCCAAGAAACTGTATCTGTTCTAACCAAAACTCGCACTTCGAAAACTTTGCATAAAGCTTTTCTTTCCTTAATAAACTTAGAAGTGCGTGCAAATGCTTTGCATGTTCCTCTTTACTCTTGGAGTAAATGAGAATATCATCTATAAAGACAATTATGAATTTATCCAAATACGGATTACATATTCGGTTTATCATGTCCATAAATGCAGCTGGGGCATTGGTTAGACCAAATGGCATGACAGTAAATTCATAATGGTCGTACCTTGTTCTAAATGTGGTCTTAGGAATGTCCTCTTCCTGTACCTTTAATTGATGATATCCTGATCGTAAATCGATTTTAGAGAAAAATCGAGCTCCTTGCAATTGATCGAACAAATCATCGATTCTCGGTAATGGATACCGATTTTTAATCGTGACTTTGTTCAATTCATGGTAGTCAATGCACATGCGCATTGATCCGTCTTTCTTTTTAACGAATAAGATCGGCGCTCCCCATGGCGATGAACTTGGCTGTATGAATCCTTTTTCCAATAATTCGTCTAACTGTTTCTTCAGTTCCTGCATTTCTGCGGATGCCAAGTGGTATGGTGCTTTGGCAATTGGCGCTGTCCCTGGTAGCAGATGGATTCTGAACTCGACTTCTCTGTCTGGTGGTAATCCCGGTAATTCTTCTGGAAATACATCTGAAAACTGAGATACTACCGAAATATCTTTCAGTTCTTTTCCTTTTGTGTTAGTGATTATGGAAATCAAATACACTAATGATCCTTTTCTTATATAACTTGTTGTTTTCATCACACAGATGAATTTCGTGGATCTAGATGGCTTATCTCCTTTAATTGTGATCTTTTCACTCTTTGGTGAATTTACTTGAATTGACTTTTGATCACATAAAATACTGGCTTTATTGGTTATTAACCAATCCATTCCTAATACAACATCAAATCCTGCCAGATTCATTGGATAAAGGTTTGCAATAAATTTTTGATTTAAAAATTCTATTCTTGCTCCCTGCAAGATTTCAGAAATCTTAATGGTTTCTCCATTTGCTGTCTCTACTAGACGTTCTTGTGGGAGTTTAGTTAATGGTTGATTAATAATTTTGCAAAATGAAGTATGAATAAAACTTTGGTTCGCACCAAAGTCAAATAATACTTTAGCAAAAACATCATTAACTAAAAACGTACCGGCTATTACATCCGGAATCATCTTGGCTTCATCTGCCGTCAGAACAAATGCTCTAGCATTTTTAGTGTTCTTGTTGCCCATGGCTGGAACTAGTTTCGGACAATTTGGCTTGATGTGACCCTTTTCTCCACAGTTGAAGCACATCCCATTATTAGGTTTCCTACTGGAATCTTCTTCCTTGTGCCCTGGTATCTTGCAGAAATTGCAGTAAGTGGAGCATTTTCCCGCATGCTTTTTCTTGCAAGTCTTGCAGTAAGGTGCAGAGGTAGAACCTACATTCCTACGGTTGGAATTACCATAACGAAATTCCTGGGTAAGCCTTTGAGCTAGGTTTCTCCTCTGGTCTTCTTCTCGTGTACGCACTAACTCATCTGTCAAGGTATTTGCTAGTTCTACAGCTTCTTCTATAGTTTGAGGTCTAGCTGCCTTGACGACATGCCTTATTTCACTAATTAATCCCCAGATGTAACGGGAGATTAATACTGGTTCAGGTAATGCAAGGGTTGGCACTATTCTAGCATATTCAAAGAATAATGTAGTGTTTTCCTTACTATCCACTCCAGTCATTCTAAGGTTTAGGAACTTATTCGCTATCTGTTCTTTTTCATTGGGAGGGCAGAATTTCCTTTCCATCATGTTCTTAAATTCCTCCCATTCCATATTGTAAACCCTATCACTTCCCCTAGACTGGAGGATCGTATTCCACCATTCTAAGGTTGAGTTCTTAAACAGATTAGAAGCAAACATTATCTTATCCTCTTCCGCACACTTGCTTATTTTTAAGACTGCCTCATTCTTTTCTATCCAGCGTAGAACCGCAACGGCCCCTTCATTGCCCGAGAATTCAATTAGTTTACAAGACCAGAATTCTTTATAATAACAACCATAAGGCATGGTTCTTCTTCTTTTGGGAATGGGCGCTTGAAGTATGGGTCCATTGTTTACGCTGTGTTCTGGTTCAGTGGGTCGTTTACTGCTATGGTTACTTTTATTATCCGCTTCCCTAATTGTTTTGATAATAAATGGCATCGCGTCAATTATCCCTTGTGCCACTATGTGTTGGATGACACTGTTATCCACTTGATTTCCATTGTTATTGTTGTTCGGGTTATCATTATTAGGGTTATTGTCATTCTCGTTGTTAGCATTCTGGTTTTCTTGATTCACTTTGTTGTCCATCTGGATTTTAAACATTTACCACGTATTAATATCACAAAATAATATTTGATACAACCATTCACACAACACGCATATTGATAAAAAAACGTCGAACATTGCGACTTACTTTTTCTTATATATAATATGCATCTAATACAAACCGATACTGGAAATTAAAATTACAATACAACTGAAATAAAAATTATACTACTAGTAGGCATCCATAGCTATGATTGAGGGTTTTTTTTCAAACATACACACAGAATATATATTATTATATTATATTATTATTATTATTACTTCATCCACCATCACCTTCACTAATATGGGTTCATCTAGAACTCCATATTGTGCTCGTCGTACTTCCAGACGAGTCGCTCTTCCAACCTGTCTCATTCTCTCGCTACTCTCTAAAATCTCTTCTCCGAAAGTTCGGAGCTCTTGCACATTTTCTGCACTCATTGGGAGTGCTGGGGCTGGGTTTGGGAACTGGGGCATGGATTCCTGGTACGGGTAAGGATTCTCTAAAATTTCCCTAATGTATTCATCGTTATCATAATAGGGATCTAGAGGGTCCAAACCTGGGTAGGCTGCTAGATTCGGCATGGGTTCATCTTCTGATATTGGGTGTCGTTGCACATAATCCCTATTGTCATCCCACCACGGGTCATAATCTGGGTCTAAGGGATTGGGTGCTGGTACCCTAGGTATCTCCTCTGGGTTAAAATCATGCATTTGGACTTGATTTTCTGGGTTGTTTTCTATTTCCATTAGCTGAGCGGGGAATAGTGGTAATGGTTGGGGTGCTATCAGTTACTCCAGGTTAGGGTCGGCAGCTGTGGTTGCTAGGATATGAAAGTTTGCTAAACCCCTATTAAGCATATCCTGGGCGTGGGCATCTATCTCTCTTTTAGCGGCTGCTAGGGTTCGCTTCTGTTGTAACTTTTTCATTCGTTTCCTACGTTCATGTGCTCCCCTACTGAACCATCCTCTCGTTTTAGGAGGGAATGGCTCTTCAGACTGAGCCTTAAACACGAATATCCCATCTTCATTGTCAGCTGAATACCCTGTGATGGCAGGCTGTGAAGAGGTGCCTTCGCTCCTAGGTGAGCTTGACAACTGACGATACGCGTCGGAAGGTCCTTGGTCGCTCATACTGTAAACTAACAAATAGTCAAATAACACACAACAATAAAATAGGACTATGCACGTAGTTCCGTAGAAATTTTCCTAACATATTGAATAATATCTGGGTGTCAGCAGAACACTTATGTGGCTGAATCAGTGGCTTAGCTCTGAAACCACCTTCTGTCGCAACCCCCGTCCCCTAACAAACCCGGGAACGGGCGGCCGCGGCCAGTTTTGGTGGTATCTGGGTTTGTCAATTTGGGAGCGGAAATTACATCAAGACCGTAGTTAGGAAATAATTTATCAGAGTAAAATACCACGCTTTTAATATATTAAACACATGGGAAAAACCCAAGTTTCAAGTACACACATTTTCATAGCGATAAACCCTATTTTATTTAGTAAAACATCTCTTTATTTTTAGGTAACTTTATTGCCACTTTTCCAATCCTTTAGTGCTGTCCAGCCGGCTTCTATTTGGCTTTCACATTTTGTTACCTGAAACGCGTTTAAAAACATTTTGTCAGTGGGAAATACTGGTGAGTGAATCCCAGTTTAATCAAGTTTAATAAAGACCTACAGTACTGTCAACCCGCCTTGTGGTCATGTTACTCCTCACAAGGTAGTAACAAATTTTGTATACAAAACCCCAACATACCGACGATAATTGTAGAATACAAATACTTAATCACTGTTTAATATAATTTAATTTAGGTGATGTTTTGTAAAAACAATTAACAAAAAGGAGATTACTCATATTGCTGTCTTAAGTTTTCTTTAAGGGTTTCCTGGGGATTATCTATAATTTACACAAATGCACACGCGTTAGTATAATAACCCAATATTTATATTAACGATACCCTCCCCGAGACGGCATTCCAACGACTACGTCGGGCAGAATCACGACAGCCGTTACGGAACCCTGGATCAATCGGGCAGCGTATCTAATACGTAACCGGGGTTATGATACTTACAACAGAGCAGAAATTCGTTATTTAGGGGGGTTTTATGCCCGGAAATTACTTTAACTCTATAGAAATTCGAGAGTGAAAGAAAGGAATGAGCGAGTTCGACTGAAGACTGAAGGCCTCTATTTATAGGTGACCTTTCGCCTTCCCTCGCGGCCCGCGTAAGACGTAGCCAAAGGCTACGCGGCCCGAGTAGTAGGGTGGTAGGGCCTAGCTTGGCTTGGTCAGCATTATAGGGTCGACACGAATGGTGACACGTGGCAGCTCAGGGTGTCGCCCTGGTGACCAACTGTCGCGCCCCGCGTAGGAGGTAGTCGTAGGCTACGCTCCCCGCGAGCGACACCAGAATTTTGTTTTTAATTTATTTTTAATTATGTATAGTATTTTGGGCTCGGTTTTCCTATATGGGGCATATTTTATGACATATAGGGACATTTTAAATATATTAGGGGTGTCGAAAATTATTTAGGATGGTTGTTATAATATCAATTATATGGAATTCCCTATAATTATGCTAACAAGCTCTATTCTTTATTTAGATTCTCCTTTTGTTTTCAATGTTTTGATATAATTCTTCATAAAAAAAAGTGTTGATATCATTCACATATATGCTAAAATCAATTATCTTGATTAAATTTTCATGTGCTAATATAATTCAAAACTACTAACTTTATGTATGTATTATTTTTTAGTTACTTGTCATTTTAGTCCCTGAGGTTTGTCCAAATTTGTCATTTTAGTCCAAATAGTTTTTTTTCGCCTCTGGGTCCCTGTCTTTTCCCTTTTGTTGCCATTTTGATCACATACCCTAACTCCGTCCAAAAACCCCATTTTTAACCAGGGGTATTTTAGGGATTTTCATTTTAAATCTCTTCAATTGCCATTTTGATCAAATTCTAAAAAATCCAAAAAAATCAAAAAATCAAAAAATTATAAAAAATAGAAAAATCATAAAAATAAAAAAATTCTAAAAAACATAAAATTCTAAAAAATAATAAAAAAATCATAAAAATTCTAAAAAAATCATAAAAATCTAAAAATTTCTAAATAATCAAAAGAATTCTAAAAACAATCTAAAAAATAAAAAAAATCTAAAAAATAAAAAAATCCCCCTCAATTAGGGGTGTGCAAAAAAATCCGAATCCGAAATACCCGAAAATCCGAATCCGAATTATCCAAAAATTTGGATTCAGATATTGATTTTAAAAATTTTCGGATATTTCGGATATCCGATATCCGAAATATAAAGTATTATTATTTTCTTATTTTTTAAATATATGAATAATATCTATTGAATACCAAGTCTTTTCTCCACCACTCATTTGCTATCATATCCAGTATTCCACCTTCTCCTTTTAACTGCACTCTCTTTCTGGCCTTCATCCTACTTTGAAGGTTTTTCATTGTCACCGGCATCTTCGCTCCCTTTCTCATCATGAAAATCAACGGCTCTTTACAAAGGGTTTGTAATATTTGAAGGTCAGCTGCATAATGCAGTTCTAATGCTCTGCTAGGGTTCGACACTTGACAAGACGACAACAATAACTAACTTGATTCCCGAACCAGTAACTTCGCTTCTTCAATCGATATATACGTTCTTTGCTTAGAAGCTTTAAAGGCCTTGTGACATTTCTTGATTAAAGTTTGATTTTAACTTTATTTTTTGATTTGTTCTTTGTTCAGATCTATTTTTGATTCGTTAAATATATGAATAGATTTGTGTTTAATTTGCTCTGATCCACTTGTATTACTGATTTTTGTTTCCTAAGACTATGGGGTATGGGGCTTGGGTTGGGGCGTGGCCCTTGGGGCTTGGGTTTCAAGCCGGGCGTGGGGCGGTCTTGACAAGCTGACATGGCGGACTCTTAATGGCCAAACCAAACTAGCCGTTGGCCAACGGCTATGTTAAAAAAAATTATTTTTTCACTATAAAACTCACATTTTTCTTCCATTTTTTACCACATTCAACCGCATCTTCTATAATCATCTTCAATTCTCCTTCTACAAAACGAAAAAATGCATCCTCATAACTGTGCTTATGACCCGAACAACCCGTATGCATTCCAAGAAAATAATCCTAGCCCACCACCCAATCGTCCAATGCCTCATCCATTTTTCATACACTCTTCTATGCCCGTTGAAGCGAGTTATGCATCGTATCTTGGGAATCGTTTGTATACTAACTTCCCACACACCGATGATTTGATACCTACCCCGTTTACACAAACGCCCATCAACCTTTCACCAACCACCCAACGATGGTCCTTCCGCATCGAAACCCATCAAAAAGAGAAGTCATAAGAAAAAAACCGAGGCAGAGAAGGCACTTGAAACCGTCAAACGAAAACAACAAAAATGGGTCGTTGCTGAAGAACTTGCATTGGCGAGGGCTTGGTGTCAACAATCTCAACATCCAAGTTTAGGTATTCTTAAACTTTGTTTTTATTAATGGTTATTTTTTATATAACTTTGTAATATATTAAATTTTGTTTTTATTAAAATATGAAATTCTCAACATCGAACCCATTTGTGGGAAGCGGTTAGTAGAGTATTCCACGAAGAAATGGGAAGGGAGGCTTATCGTGAAACCGATAGCTTATCCTCGAAGTGGAGCGAGATTAGCGGCCAACTTACAAAATACAGTGGTTTTTTAAATAAAGCAAAGCAAAACCCAAAAAGTGGTGAAACCGAAACCGACATTGTGACAAATGCATTGGTTGCATTCAAATCAAATGTGGGGACCGACTTTCATTTCATGCATCGTTGGGAGATTTGTAAGTTCCATCCAAAGTGGGCGAATATCCCCAGTGGTAGCGAATCGAACACGTCTTCCAAACGGTCAAGGGCCTCGTCCCAAGCCCAATCTGATGCACGAGATCAAGAGTTTGAGGACCTTTGGATGATTCGCCAAACCGGCCTGAATATGGAAGAGATGCCTCAAAAAGGTGCGCTCAAAAAACAAGATCGGATACGGCATCGCCTTCAGCTGGGAGTTCGGGCTCGCGTAGGGGAATATACAACGATCAGTTGGATGACATTGCATGCAAGTTAGATACATTCAACGTCTTCCAACAACAAAGGGCCGAACAACGAAAGAGCAAAGAAGCTAGAGATGCCGCTAGAGATGCCCTGAAACAAAGACGGGATGATTTGAAATTTCTATCCCAGCCCATTGATCACCTAGAGGGTGACGAGTTGCAACTAGTCTTGGAGATGAGAGAATAGATAAAAAACAAATATAAACGTTAGGAAATTTTTTATTTAATTTTCTTTATTTAAAAATATTAAAAAAAATTAATTTGTTGTTTAAAAAATATTCAAATAGCCCAGCGGGTCAGCCCATCGAAGCCCACCAAACCCACGCCCCAAACCCCCGCCCCACCATACCGTGTTGAATGTGGGTCAGCCCATGTCTGCCCCCCAAGCCACGTGTCAACTCATGCCCCAACCCAAGCCCAACCCAAGCCCCACCATACCACACGGTCTAATTGGCTAATTACCTAATCGCTATTGCAATAATAAATGGATGCATCTTGAAATGGTAAAACACTTTATCTAAACCTCCGTGAGCTAAGAACATATCAAATCTTCATTTATAATGTTAAATGTAATAACTCAATTAGGCTACTGTAATACTTTAGAATATTAAGGGTATAATGTATTTTATTTATTTTTTAATCTTATGGTTCAGTTAACAAATGGTGTACTTATTTTGAAATGTATTTTTTTTAGAATTCCGGATATCCGATTTACTATCCGAATTCGTATCCGAAATTTCAGATACGGATTCGGATAGTAAAATTAACTATCCGAAATTTTCGGATATCCGAAATTGGGTGTTGGTGTAGTGGGTTTAGGTTTTAGGTTATTGGACACTTGTTACTTTATAAAGCCTTCTTACACTTCTTACAATTAGGAGCCTTTATAGAATAATTTAACCCTAATTTATGATTGAAGATGGTATTTTCATCAAAAATTTAGGATTATCCGTCATGCTCTTGACTGGGATAATTAATATTCTTTTGAAAGTGATGTATACTCAGATTGTGTTTATCTCTAGCTTCTTATAAATTATATGAACCAGTCAAAAAATGCATACAGTAGACTATAAAGCATTAGAACTCCTAAATCATGGTAATTAAACCAATACATAATCATTAAAATAATATAAACTTATAATCATATTCTTACACGTTAGTTAATCCTAGAACACAAAAATATAAGAGAAAATTACCAATCTAGCCAAGACTTCAATCAAATTACCAATCTAGCCACCTCATGCCTCCTTGTAAGGCCACTCACATGTATGGGATGAGTCTTTCAAGCATGGGATGAGTCCTTAGGGAGAAACCCAATAAAAAATAGACACGTGACCACAGACGCATGGGATGAGTCTGCGGACGCATGGGATGAGTCTGCGGACGCATGGCCCGGGACGCATAGGATGAGTCTTTCAAACATGGGATGAGTCTTTCAAGCATGGGATGAGTCTTTCATGTGTGGGATGGGATGAGTCTTTCCACGTGTCAGTTGGGGATTGGCGGACGCAATACTTGGCCATGCAGACGCATCAGAAGACTTGGGATCTGTGAGTGGCCTTCTAAGGACGCATGAGGTGGCTAGATTGGTAATTTGACTTTTTTCTTGGCTAATTTTGTAATTTTCTCAAAATATAAATCAAAGTGTTTCTTATCAATCAGACTCACCTGACTTAGACGTCACACGATTCATTCTTTCTACCACATCCACATTTGTACACATCGAAAAATGGGCCGTCTATTGGGCTGACATCTTCATAGATGTTACTCACTGCTCATGGGCTTTGTGGGTATAACTGTGTTTATGGTATTATATGATTTTTTATTTTTTTTAACAATAAATTTGGATCACTGACGTACCACTGAAGTATCATTGTGTCACCAGCGGAACCACCCGATCATATCCATCTCCACATTACTAACACAATCTTAGCATCTAGAGGCGCACAAAACTAGGTTTTCTTAATACCCGGATTTGGGTACATACCCGGATACGGGTATGACCGGTTTTGAATTTTCTGGTATTACCAATACCTGGATCAGGTTCGTGTCCGGGTATTGGTCAGGAAATCGATACCTGTGTACCCAGGTTTGGGTAGGGTTCGGGTTTTCTATACCCAGGTATTAGAATACCCTATTTCTGGGTTAGGGTATGGCTTCGTACGGTTCGGGTTTGGAAATAGATCAGCTTTTTAGGACCGTTTTTTGGTGATTTTTAGTGTATTTTCAAGTGTGCGACTTACTCAAACATGATTTATACCCCTTTTAGGCCTTGAAATCTGCCAAAATAAAGCCCCAACACCCTCAAAAGCCAACCTGAAATATAAAATACTCAACTACATTTCTAACAGTTATATAATTTTGAATTTCTAACAACTTTAAATGTTATTTGTTATGTTTTATTAATAACACGTCATATATAAAATTACATAATATATTAACATAATCAATTTGATACAGTAATGGCAGAGAGAAAACTATTTGTACTAAAATGACAAGGAAAAAAACTATTTAGACTAAAGTGGTATTTTGTGTCAAAATTTATGTACTAAAATTATTATAAAGAGTTTATGAACGTGTGGTTTTACTGTTACATATAGGGCTGTAAACAAACCAAACGTTTGACGAACAGTTCGTGAAGCGTTCGGCGGGAGGTTTGTTTGTGTTTGTTCGTTTATTAAACAAACGAACACGAACAAGAAATTTCGTTCGTTTAGTTAAATGAACAAACATGAACAGAGGTCGCGTTCGTTCGTTTATGTTCGTGAACGTTCGGTAACGTATTTGCTTGTGTTCGATAGTTCATTAGTGTTTTTAGTTTTTATATTTATTTAAATATATCAAAATTCTGACAAACTAAATATATAATAAGTGTCAGTCTATTATATGTTCTCTTCATGAACGATTGTTTGTGTTCGTTTGTTTCCATTTGTGTTCATGAACATTAGTTTGTGTTCATTTGTGTTAGTCAACGTTCGTTGCCTAAAATTAACAAACAAACACAAGCGAACACGAACAAGTTCATTTCCTTAACAAATGAACATAAACATAAAATCTCGTTCGATAAGTGTTCGTGAACGGTTCGTGAATACATATATTTTTTAACAAACAAACACTCGTTTACATCCCTAGTTACATACAAAATACTGACCTATTGTCAGTCCAATCAGCCAGACGACATGGTCCTATAAACGCCGAAAAAGTCCACCTTTTCACCGACAAGAACCGTTCTATACACGTTGCGAGTGAACCCCACCGTTAGGTGCCATATGTTGACTGGCTGACTAATTGACCACGTTGTCATTAGTCCCCACTGTTGACTTTGACTATCATCCACCCAATTGGCTCAACTCACATAAATGTAAAATCAATCCCATACGAAATCTTCTAACCCCTCATTCATTTCTTGAAAACAACTTAAACCCATCAAGAGAATGAACCTCCTGGTTGCCGTGTTTAATCTGTTATTCTTCTCTTTCGTTTCGGGCGATAACGCATCGCCTTTATCGCCCCCACAACACCACCGTTGGTTCCTCGCTGGCTCGACGGGTGGAAAGAGAACGGGCTTCAGCCCGTTCGAATTGATGCTGATTTTAGTAGCAGCATTAATTGTTCTAATTCTCTTAGCTATGATTATTGTTTACTTTTACATGAAGAGGATGAGAAAGAGTTCCCGAATCGAAATCGAAATGGTCCCATCGCCACCGCGGACCGGGCTAGAACGCCTTGTGATATTTAAAGAAGTGGGCGTACCGTTAACTTTCAATACGGTCGTGGAGGCGACCGGGAATTTCACTTCACGGAATTGTATCGGAAGTGGCGGTTTCGGGTCGACGTACCGGGCCGAGATATCCCCGGGCACGATCGTGGCCGTGAAGCGGCTCACGGTCGAAATGTGTCAAGGAGTTCCGCAGTTTAACGCGGAAATCCGTAGTCTCGCACGGATCAGACACCCGAATCTTATTACGTTAATCGGCTATTACGCGAGCGTGTCCGAGATGTTTCTAGTTTACAATTATCTTCCGGGTGGGAGCTTGGAAGAGTTTATACAATCGAAAAGAAACCGTGTTACGGGCGTGCAAGTGGTTAGCAAAATCGCGCTTAACGTGGCGGTCGCGCTCGCTTTTTTACACGACGAGTGTAGTCCACGGATACTCCACCGCGACGTAAAGCCGAGTAATATTTTGTTAGACAATGATTTAAATGCGTATTTATCAGATTTTGGGTTGTCACGTCTTTTGGAGGGGTTCGAGTCACATGTGACAACTGGGGTTGCGGGGACTTTTGGGTACGTTGCACCCGAATATGCTTTGACGTGTCGGGCGTCCGATAGGTCGGATGTGTATAGCTACGGTGTGATGCTTCTTGAACTGATTTCGGATAAACGGGCTTTGGACCCGTCGTTTTCGAGTCAGGAAAATGGTTATACGATCGTGTCGTGGGCACGGATGCTACGAAGGGAGGGGCGGATGGAGGAGGTTTTCGCTCCCGGAATGTGGGAGGCGGGGCCGGAAACAACGTTGTTGGATTTGTTGCAATTGGGATTGATTTGCACGGCTGAAGCGGCCCCCGGGAGACCTACGATGAGGCAAGTTGTAAAGAAATTGAAGCAGATTCGATACGTTTTTGACTGTTGACTTGGTCTTTCCAATTAGCTAATTGTATGTATAAAAAATATATGTATATGAGTTATGAAATCAAATTTTTATGATTTTTTTGAATATGGCAGTCATGATTCGTTTTGAAACCGAAAACCATAAAACTGAACAGGGACACTCGTAACAATATTATTCGGTCGGTACCGGTTTGTTGGTTTGATACGGTAACGTTACATTATCAAAACAACGCTAGTAACGGTACGCTACTGGTTTTTGGTATTACGATACTAAAAAATAATTTATTTTGAGTTTTTTTTTTCAATAAAGTCTATGTCGAAATTTGACAAAGAAAAATGTAAACATAGCTGCGTCTTTAGAGCTTATACCTATACTTTTAAAAAAAGTTATCGAACGCAAGCTATTAGAAAAAAATTAAATTCAGTTATGAATTTGTTATTTTTAAAATAATTAAAATATTACTAAGGAAATTAAAAATTAAATAGAATTTGATTTACAACAATGAACTTAGAAAGGTCAAAATTGTCACCAAAGAAAAGACAGTCTCCGAGTTTCTTATTTCTAATTCAGAAACAGATAAGGATTGGGTCACTTTTTAATAGTTTTAAAATATTAGTTATAGTTTAATAAAAAATTATGTAAGCCCCCGGCGAGGATCGAACTCGCGACCTTTCGCTTACGAAGCGAACGCACTACCACTATGCTACGGAGGCATTGTTTGTCAACATTAATACAGTTAAACTTTTGTTTTGAGATTTTAGAATATAACTATACGTACATATACATCTTTAGTTTTTTTAGAGAATCCAAAGATGTTGTTTCGAGCGTGAAAATACTTTTCATAATTGGGTTTGTATTCGCGAAGCGCTCTCCCAAATGTTTCCACTTCTGCCCCCGCAAGCGAAGAGGTTTCAAGATACCAGTCGACCGAGTGAAAGTGAACAGCTCCGAGCAAATCTTCTAGAGAGCGTACCCTTTGTTTCTACTCTTTCTCTCTTCTAAAAAGAACTCAAAATCGAAAAAAAAAAGAAAACAAAATCTTTTGTTTTTGTTTTTTTTCTTGTTTTTGGCCGTCGGGACTCCTTGAAGCTCAATCAAAGTACATTTTCCAGCCCCTTTTTATCTCGGTTTGCATAACTTATTCATCTGGTAAGTTTGTATGGTTAGTGGTGGATCCAAGAATTTTAGTCATTGTGTTCACTGTTTTTAGATGCTTCAGTTTCATAGAACTAGACATAAAAGTTTTTAGGTCGAGTTCGACAATTTCTAAGTTCAAACTAACAAAAAAAATTTAAGGTCGGTTCGACATTTTCAAAGTTCAAACTAATAGCAAATTAAGAGAATTGGCTTTTGTTCTTCATGTTTTCGCAATAATATTTGTTTGGAATGAAATTCTATATCTAAAAATACATGCCAGCCATTAAATATATCAGAAGATAGAACTAATTCATATACTTTAATGACAAGAAAAGATTCCAATAAGTGGAAAAGGATATAAATTCGAAAAGAATTAAACAAGTAAATGACTAAAAGAATCAACATATATATTGCAGGTAAAAAAATTAAATGAAAAGAACAAGCTTTAAAAAGATAGTTTCAAAACAAAAGTGGAATTCTATTGACACAACAAGCCAGCTATTGGCACATTTTGACTGGTTCAATGCGGATCATATAGGCCTATACGATCTGTATTGGATAAAGTTTTAGACATGATAGCTGACAGGGTCAGCGTATGTCTAGTGACTGGCTTATACGGATCGTATAGGCCTATACGATCCGTATTGTAATCTTGTTTTTTTGAGGTTGAATTTTGGTGTGTTGGGTTTAGTGTTTTGGGTTTGGTTATTGGTGTTTATTGTTGGTTATTTTTGTTTTAATGGGTTTTATAATTTTTATCGTTACGTATCGTATCACATTTTTTATTTTTTAATATTTTTTCGTGACGTATTATAGCATATCGTGACGTATCGTATCACATTTTTAACTTTATTATATTTTATGTGACGTATTATAGCGTATCGTGACGTACCGTATCGTATTTTTAAATTTGTTATATTTTATCGTGACGTGTCGTATTATATCGTATCATTCTTGTACCGAATACAAAAAAAAAGTAAATAAATACTTACCTCGTTGAGGTCTGGCAACAATGATTTCTTATGATGGGGACGAAAGCCGGACATGACCTTCTCCGCGTGATCATCATTTCCTCTCTCATCGTAAGAATCAGGGACAACCGGCCCCTTCTAAAACAAATGATGTGATAAGTATTTCATAAACAAAACTAAAAAAACAAGTTAAAAAGTTATACCACACTGCTTTCCGGAATAAACGTGCTCGTGTTTGTGTCGGACGACTCGTCAAAAATGTAATTAAGGTTGAACTAAGACATGGTGGAATCGAATATAAAGAAAAAACGAAGAGAATGGAATGAAATGGTGGAATCGAATATAAAGAAAAAACGAAAAGAAGGGAATGAATTTTGTGAATCGTCTTCATCTTCCTTGTTTACAAAGGCCAAGCAGAATGCAAAATCACATATCAATACGGGTCGTATATGCCTATATGACCCGTATAGGGCTAATGTAATGTTCATTTCCATCACTTTTTGTCCTTGTTGAGTGACAGAAAACTAACCTCGTACTTGATACGGATCGTATAGGCCTATACGATCCGTATAGGCCTATACGATCCGTATAGGGTTTGCATGTGAACCCTATCTGTCAGAGTTGATAGACAACCTTGTATCGATACGCATCGTATAGCCCTACACGATGCGTATTGAGAAAGCATGTGAAGACAATGTCAGACTTTGACTGACCTTGGAAACTGAAGTTACCTAATACGGGTCGTATAGGTTTATACGACCCGTATAGGTGGTGTCGATTTAATTTGTCGAAGCGTGCCAATAATACGACCCTTAAATTAATCAAGAAATAGTAAATCTGATCAATTAGAAGTCAAGTACCTCTTAAGTGAAATTCAAATCTGAATTCTGGCTCAAGCTAAAAGAATATTGGGTTTAATGTCTCAAAACTATTTGGAATTAAAAAGTGACAGGCACAAGACTCGAACCAGGTCTCTATGGAAAACAAATGCCTTTTCCATTATGTCACTTATATAAATGGTCGTAAAAATTCCGACTAGACACTAATTAATCGACGATTAATCGATAGTCCCCACCTCACCGGCTGATTGTTTGGTATTTATGGGTTCACTCCAGTGTCTATCAAAAAATTTAATCTCAGTGGGTTTGCGTGACCCGTAATCAACTACGTATGTCTGCCCCCTGTATATGATGTATTAGTGTGTGGTATAATTTGCATCCTAGCAGAAAATGGGGTTTCCTCTCTCTCTTTCTCTGCAACTTCACTCCACATACACCTCAAAAGTGTCTGCTATCTAGTCTCCTAAAATAGTATTTAAAGAAGACTTAAAACTTTTTATAATTAAAAAAAAACTTATAAAACCTTTAATAATAAATTGTTTTATATGGTAGATCAAACTGATTATTCACAAAGTATATTGATCAATTTAAAATGTTTTAATCATTTTGGTTTTATATTTTCAATATATAAGAATTAAAGTGAATCACGATATCAACTTATACTAAATTTGTTTTAAGTTTGAAAGTCTGTTAAAAACAATAAGAATTAAGTTATTGTACAAACGAGTCTTAACATATAAAATAATCTTAACGTAAGAAGTGAAGGGGGAATTTTTTATTTTATTTTTTTGAATATTTTTCCCTACTTATTAAACACGTATTTTAGTCTCAGAATCCAATAAAATCATGATTTCACTAGTAGAGTAATTATGTAATTTTGTATAGTAATTATAATTACTCTACAAAATTACTCTACTACTGTAAAAGTACTATT
This sequence comes from Helianthus tuberosus, assembly GCA_030545235.1. Lineage (NCBI taxonomy): Eukaryota > Viridiplantae > Streptophyta > Magnoliopsida > Asterales > Asteraceae > Helianthus > Helianthus tuberosus. The sequence continues at coordinate 19,310,670 of CM060395.1, forward strand.
TTTTTTACATTTTGTAATTAAACGTCATTCTTAAGTAGTAGGAGAAAAATTAAAAAATAACAAAATTTCTCCTTAGCTTCTTACGTTAAAGGGTATATTCTATGTTAAGACACATTTGTATTTAATCTTTACACAACAATAATAACTAAGATATTGGTGGTTTGCATTCATTTAAATAAAAAAAAAATACGTTATGCCATGGCCGTGTATTTAGAAGATACCACTCTTATAATTTACTACTAAACTACATTAGACCATCCACAATAACTTATAATGATGGAGTTGTGAACCATGGTTAGGTATTGATATTGAGAAATAAAACATACCTGAGGAATTATGATGGAGTAATGAAACCATGAAATTAAGGTCTTTCAACTAGACTGACAATTTGGCCCGATTATCATGATGGTATGACCGTATGATATTTTATCTCTGGCAAGTATAAAAGTCTAAAATCGAAACCTTGCTTCCAACCTTGGTTTGTGAGGGTTCTTTGTCATAAATTACAAGTTAATATGAATTCTTTAGTGAAACATTCTACATGGTTTGGCTCTTTATTAAACAAATATTTTTTTTGTTTACAATTCAACTAATTATTTTTATTGCCATGATGACTTTAGATAACCCGTCCATCGGACGGGTATAGAACTAGTTATAGTTGTTTGCTCTACATTTAGGAGTGATATTTTCATGTTAAGGAACTATATTGTTGCAACCTTAAATCCATTTATGTAATCACTTATCAGACAATGCATGCTATCTAGAGGTGTACAAATCGTTTTTTTTTATCCAAAACAAGAATCAGTTTTTTTATAACCGGTTTCGGTTATTAACCGGTTTTTCAAACCCAAAACAGTAACCGGTCTAACTGGTTTGGATCGGTTTTTAACCGGTTTTTGCAAAAAAAAAAAAAAAAAAAACGGTTTTTAACTAGTTTTTTACAACCGGTTTCGGTTTTTAAACGGGTTGCAAAGATCAAGAATAGTAACCGTTCATAAAACACCGGTTCGGTTCGGTCCTAAAACAGGTTAAAAAACGGTTTCGGTTTTTTTCCGGTACTGTTTTTTTGTACACCACTAATGCTATCTGTTACCTAAGCAACTGTAACTTTTATCTGTTTCAAGTAGACCTAACAATTTTGGCCCATGGGTAGGGCTGTAAACGAGCCGAGCTAGATCCAGCTCGAGCTCGGCTCGAGCTCGAGTTTCAAATCGAGCTGATATTTGAAGCTCGAGCTCGACTCGATTAGAATTTGAGCTAGTTCGGCTCGGCTCGATATAGCTCAAACTAACAAAAAAACTGTAAAATTTACTACTTAAAAATGAACTTCTTCTATAGACTAAGGGCCATAATTGTCATTTAAATTAACCATATGGCTAAATATGCACGTATAAATAGTTAATTCACTTTGTACATTGTCTTTACCTTCTTTTATAGGGGAAATACTCCCTTAGTTTTGTTTTCTAAGCGATGTGGGACCAAAAAAAATAAGGATGTAAACCTTATCGAGCCAGCTCACGAGCCGAGCCAGACCAAGCTCGAGCTCGGCTCGTTTACAAACCGAGCCGAGCCGAGCTGGCTCGTTAAAACCGAGCCAATTTCGAGCCGAGCTTTCTTCGAGCTTTTTTCAAGCGAGTTTCGAGCGAGCTGCGAGCCACGAGTTTTTTGAACACCCCTACCCATGGGGTCTATTTTAGGCTGATTTGGACTTTAAAAGAAAAGTCATGGGCTGTTTTGGGTTAACATTTAAACTTAAAGGGGCCAGGATGCGCATATCAGATTTTAATTAATATAAAAAACGGGTCGGGTAAGTTAATAATGTTGAACGGGTCAGGAGGTAACCCTAAAAAACAGAACGGGTGAGGACGATTTGCAATCGGCTCTTTTCCTCTTCTTCTTCTTCAGTCGAAAACAAGTTTGGGAGGGCGTTTCGCGTTCAGAAGGAGGCTCTCATTGAAATTAAACGAACTTAGGTTAGTTTTGACTGATTTTTCGTTTGTAAAATTGATTGAAATTGGTGGAATTGTGTTGATATTCGTGAACGAAATTTGAATTTTGAGATTCGATGTAATGTTGTTTTATTTGTTATGCCTGATTCATGTATTCCGTGTGTTTGTGCTTGAATTTGGAATGAAGACATTTGATCAGAGTTTAAATTTTAGGCGAATTGGAAATAATTAATCCCACCTAACTCAATTTGGCCGATAATCATCTCAAGTCAGTTATTGGCCGATAATAATCCGAACTGGTCAATTTTTTTTTTGTAAAATAGTGCGCCGTTAAAATAGCTTAACGGAGTTAAGTTTTTTTTTCCGAATTACAAACCGATGTTTTAGGGCTTTTGATCAGAACGAGGATACAAGTCGATTGATGTAAAACTTACCTTGAAATACTGCCCCAACCACGAAAACGGTGCTTCAATTCGGGTGTTTAAACTTCTATGATACACAATAGTGTTATTAACAACTATGATACACAATAGCGTTGCTATGTAACATATAGGTACCTTGTCGCTATTTGCCATTAACAACTATGATCTCAATTGAATTTCAAATCATATTCACCAACGTATGATACACAATAGCGTTGCTATTTGTGGGATTTACTGGGTATGGCGGTTGCTGTTGTTGTTGATACACAATTTTGGTATCTCGTTTCTCATGGCAGACAGGCAGAGTTTATGATATAGTTTATTAGGGCTAAAGAATTATAATTTAGTGCTCATGTGTTGTAGCTAAAACTACTTAAACATAGGGAAATTTGAGATATAGTTTTTTTTTTTTTTTTTTTTTGTGACAGTGCACTACAAGTCAATTATATACAATGAAGATATTCTTGTTTATGTTTTCATGCATAGATTGCTTTGTGTTATTATATTTTATAATGTAAATTATATACAATGAAGTAAATATATTTGATTGAAGTAAAATTTGGTGAGTATACTTCTAACAAAACTAAGTACAATTCAGGCTATTTTTCAAATGTGGTTCCTGTTAAAAGAAATCTGTGTGCTTTTCTTTTCATTTTGCAGTGTGGTTGAACGCTGAGAATTTATTGAGGAAAAATCGGGATATCGGTTGTGCAAATTTGATTTTTACATGAAAGTGCGAAAATTGGGTCCTTGTTATTGTTAAGTGTTATTAACAGGTACCATAACTATTAGGTCAAGTGTTAATGTGTTATTAACAGGCACTTGACATAATAGTTATGGTAGTGAGCAAGTGTTTTTACTTGTTTGTTTTTCTAATATCAAGTGTATTTGTTTTTTAAGCGTACATCCATCATGGTAGAAGGGGCCCGAGTCCGACTTAGGGGTTGGCAACAGGCAGCAGTTGCTCTTGGATCAGCAGTTGGTGCATTAGTGGACCCAAGGAGAGCCGATTTGATCGCTGCTTTGGGGGAGACAACTGGGAAACCGGCTTTTGAGAGGGTTCTTGAAAGAATGAAAAGGAATCCTAAAGGCAGAGTATGATTTCTATCAACTTTTTTATACAGATGCTTACTGTTTCTGCTGTTTATTAGAGGTATTGGATATGAGCAGGTTGGGTTGTGAAAACGGGCAGGGTTTGGTAAAGCCTTATGGGTAATAAAAATTCACAGAACATATATTCCATCATATTAATTCACTCTAAAGATAGTTACACCAATCATAATTGGCTGGGCTGGTTGACTCACAAACATTATTTGTACATTTAAAACACACACGTATATAGTTAATTAATGTTCTAATATGTAATAATGTCAGTCTTTGAGTTGAATGATTTAGGAGGGTGTATGCATTAAAAATAGATTTGGATGTATCCAAAGGAATTATTTGACCTGATTGAGATTAAACACAACCCAAGTTGACATATTTACAAGTAAATTGGTCGAAAATGTCGCCTATGGTATTTTGTTACTATTTCGTTGTTTTAGTATGTGAATTAGTTAACACATGTGGTCTGCTAAATGTATATTCAAAGTGTTGACATTCATCTTCTTATGATGATTACAGTTAAAGTTGGCAATTTATCTTATTGATTTAAAAACGCGTCAAAGTTGGGTTTTTTTTTTTTTTTTTTTTTTTTTGTACTGTTAAAAAACAGATAATATTAGTCAACATAAAAATGACTAAAAAGGAAACGCGTTTAAGGGTTAAAGTCACCCAATGCTTACTCAAGTGCTTATGACCTAACTTGGTTTCTTGAAAAAGTTGTATCATTATTACAACACGTAGTTTTTTAATCATATTTGGTATATTAATCATTTATGAAATAAATAAAATACCAAAAACTTTGTGATAGTGTCAATTAAGTCTGTTTCGATTCATTTTAAAAATTTGCCTGTTTTGACGCATGACTGACAGCATTCTAATAAATCTTGACCCGTTTTGATTCATTCTAAAAGTTTACCTGTTTTGACCCATGGCGGACGGATAACGTGCTAATAAATCTTGATATTCCAGGAAGTACTACTGGACCGTCCACGTGTCATCTCCAACAATGTGGCCCACGCATGGGACCTACCCGAAAACACATTTGGTGCTGCATACGCGAAGTTCATGGGATCAAGAAACTTCTCACCAGACGATAGACCACCAGTAAGATTTATGGAAACAGAAGAACTCGCATACGTAGCAATGCGTGCGCGCGAAGTGCATGATTTCTGGCACACCCTTTTTGGTCTTCCAACAAATTTGATTGGTGAGTCAGCATTAAAAGTCATAGAATTTGAGCAAATGTTGCTTCCAATGTGCTTCATGTCTGTCATTGGAGGAACTGCAAGGTTTAGTGACAGACAAAGATCTTTGTTTTATAAACATTACTTCCGTTGGGCAGTTCGGGCAGGTATGAAGGCAACTGACCTGATGTGTGTTTATTATGAGAAACATTTTCATGAAGATTTAGAGGAAGTTAGGCAGAGATGGGGTATTATACCTGCTCCTTCCATTCAAGGGTAGTTTGGGAAATAAATGTTTATTCAAGGGTTTTTTGAGTTATCAGATTCATACTTTTGATCTGACATGGAATGATGAAACTATAGTGAAGTAATTAAGTGTATAAATAACTATGAGAGTCATTTACAACAAAGAGTGGGGCATAGAGTGTTTGTTCAAAAGAGATTAACGTAAACTGTCTGTTACGTACGTAACTTATGAATCATTGACCCGTTAACATAAAACAACGGGTCAAAGATTACGAGTACAAAGATTGAAAGAGTTTTAGGCAAATTTCATTGGAGCATAAGTAGTGCATAGGAGTGCACATCATTACAGTAGTAAAACTTGAACACTATGAACTAGCTTCATCCAAGTCACAAGAGATCTTGATGGAAACTGAGCTTGTGCTTATTAAAACTTAGATTTTTAACAAAATAGAATATACCAAATTGCATGACGAATGTCATCTATAAGGGACTATGTTATCGTGTCACTACAATTAAGAATTAGCAAGAAAGAAACATTGATAATAATCCTTTTAAGTGTAGACAAAACTTTGAAGTAATTTTGTGGAAACATTGAAGCTTATGATTTTGAATACAAAAGTGTGGTTATGACTTTGAACTTTGAAGTAATTTTGCATCCTCATTTTTTTTAGTTTATGATATAAGTTCATGGTTCGGTTTTGATTCCGGCTAAGGCTGTCTAGTATACTCTAACACCCATAGGTGTTAATCCTAGTTGGCATTCGTTAACACTCGTTATACCGCTCCTGTAGGGTGTCAAGGGGCATTAAAAGTTTCACGTGTTAAGATGTTAACTAGGAGAGAGAGAGAGAGAGAGAGAGAGAGAGAGAGAGAGAGAGAGAGAGAGAATCAAGCATTGGAAAATTTGCACACACACAACATGCTATATATATATGTATTTTAATTAATTTAAGGGGTGTTAATGGGGGTTAAACCATTTCCTTAGCGTGAGGTGAAGTGAAAGAGGGTTAAGTGGGTGATGTGACGTCTATGTGTAGTTAAGGGGCGTGAAAGTATACCTCGTGAATGTACTAAACTTTGAAGTAATACTTTGTTAAAATCAGGGTTTTTCGGTTTGCACACAAAACCGAACCGAATCGAATTAAAACTTGTATATAGAATTTAGTTCGGTTTAGTTTTAAGAAAAAAAAAATCAAATCAAGAAGCCCGAAACCCGAACCAGTCGAAACCCCTAACATATACCAACTACCAGCTAAATTAATCCTCGGTATATGAGAATAGTGCATTTTAGTAGTAAGACCGTGGGGTATGGTGGGGCTTGGGTTGGGCATTTGGTGACACGTGTAAAGGGAGCCAGCCCCACTGCCAGGTACGTGTCCGCGGGGTATGGCGGGGCGTGGGTTGGGCTTGGGTTGGGTGCACCGCGTGGCATAAATGTTTAAAAAAAAAATACAAAAAATTTATAAAAAAACCTACAACTTCATTAAAATTTTAAAAATTACATAATCCTAAAAATTACATAACTTCTAAAAATTACAAAATAAAAAAACCTAAAGCGTTAAAAAAATTTCAAAAAGTTCGATCTTGTCGAACGCCTTCTTTTCCACGCTTCGAAACTCTATGTTTGCCACCGCCACCCGGTCCTCGTGGCTTAACTCGCCACCGGGAACCGCTTCGTAGTAAGCCTTGAAACGCTCGAGCTTGGGCCGTAGGTCGCGCCATTTATGTTGGCACGCGTTGAGGTTGTGGCGGTCGTTACCGACGTTTTGTCGGTAGGCCGCGAATGCTTCCGCCCAATATTTTGTTTGGCCCGGTGGCCGCCCCTTCATAGCGTCGACGACGCTAGTTACGAGTGCCATTTCTTCTTGACGGGTCCAGGATGCCATAGTGGTGTTCGGTTCGTGGGATGGGGGGGACCAGCGGGGTAGCGGGTTCAAGACAGTGGGTGTATTGGGTGGGCTTTTGGTTCGTGGGATGGGGGACCGGTGGGTTGGGGTTCCAATATATAGGACTTTGGGGACCCGGGTGGCGGTTATAGAAGATGGGGGGATGGGGGGACCATTTGAATTTCAAAATTTTAAACACCCGCCTGCCCACGTGGCGGGTGACCCAATGAGAACATGCCAGCTCGCTTCGCCATTCCGCCCCACGCCCGGCTTGAAACCCAAGCCCCAAGGGGCCACGCCCAAACCCAAGCCCACCCGGGGTGATCACTTGGGCGTTTTACCCCAACCCACGCCCAAACCCCCGCCCCATACCCCACGGCCTAAAGACAATACAACAAATCATATTGATTTGTGTGGATTTCATTTTGAGGTAGCTTAACCTATTATGTACGTCTAAAATCAAACGAAAATCAGGACATGTTTCGGATTTCAGTGTTATGTTAAATTTGAATTCTAACGTTTTTGTCTCTAAAATTTAAATGTTAACTTGTTTGAAATTCACTAAACGGGAAAACATGTCAACCCATTTATTAAATGGGTCACGTTCGTGTAGACTTGTTTAAAAATGGGTCGTGTTAGCTGATCCAAAACTCTTTTTCATGTCGTGTTTTGGATCGTGTCAAGAATTTCTGTCCCGTATATAAAAAATGGGTTGAATTGCGGATTCGCGGTGTTAAAATACGTTTTATTTATATGTATTTATGAAATGAAATGACTTAATGCTGCACGTGCTCGATTTTGGGCTGCTATTTTGGCTAGCCCAAAATCTTAAAGCTGTCTTAGCCTACTAAAACAAAAACATTATTGGCCCGGAAAATCTATTAGTTTATTATTATTTTTTTATTTGCAGAAAAAAAGAAATTCCAAGTCAAACTTAACCAGAAAATGGTACAAAACCATAAAGGAGAAATGCCATCAATGATACACATTTCCTATATATACATTTCCCAAATGGGGAACAGTGCGAGGCATTTTCTAAATGGGAAATTAGTGTCAGGCAGCTGCATGACACTCCCCCATTTGACCAACTCGTTTATTATTTTATATCCATTGTAAATTATGTTTTTGCCCCCAACTCAAAATAAAATTACGCTTTTTGTCCCCATCTCAAAATTACGATCTTGCCCTCAATTCAAAATTAAGACTTTGCCTGTCACTCCCCCATTGGACCAACCGGTTTATTATTTTATTTTCATAAGATAATTACGTTTTTGCCCCTCTTTAAAAATACGGTTTTGCTCCCAGCTCAAAATAAAATTACGCTTTTGTCCCCAGCTCAAAATTACGATTTTCCCTCCATTCAAAATAAAATTGTGGTTTTGCCCTCAGCTCAGAATTACCTTTTCACCCCCCCCCCCCCTCAAAATAAAATTATGTTTTTGCCCCCAGCTAAAAATTACGATTTTGCCCTCTGTTCAAAAATGTGATTTTTCCGCGTTTAAAAATTGTGATTTCGCCCTCAATTCAAAATTACGTTTTTCCCCAGTTCAAAATAAAATTATGTTTTTGCTCCCAACTCAAAATTACGATTTTGCCCTCGGTTCAAAATAAAATTGTGCTTTTCCCTCCAGCTTAAAATTACGATTGTGCCCTTAGTTCAAATTATGTTACGCTGTTACCCCAAGTTCAAAATTACGAATTTGCCTTTGTGAAAATTTACAACTTTTCCCCTGGTTCAAATTTACAGTACTGCCATTACTTTAGCTTTTGGCAACCCCAGTAAAAAAATACAACTTTCCCTCAGTTAAAAATTACAATATTGTCATTCTTTTAGTTTTTTTTTCAAAACTATAAAAGTGTTTTGTTTTAATTGGTTGACTTGATTTAATTGTTTTTCGTGTCAATGAGCTGCCTAACGCTCGCTCATTATTCGGCCATCGCCCCGCAACGCGGACGGGGCATCAACTAGTGATATACAATTGCCAAACAGTTGAATCAAATATTTACAAAAACATACTAATAGAATAGGGACCAAATTAGACCCACATACCATTTATCGTATCAATAATGCGCGTTTGTGGGGACTTTGCGAGCACAGGTGACCTCACCGAATGTCCCCATTATGGGGGTGCGTCTGTGATGTTTTTAGGCGAGGGCTGTTGTCGACACATATCACCTCACGTACGAGGATGGTGGGGTCCCTTTGAATTTTAAATTTATAGAAAAGTAACGAAACACCTTGACAAATGTAACGATGCTATGGTAAATTGTTGAATAACCTGTAAATTCGGTTTAGAAACAATATATTATAAGTAAAATCATACAATGCAAGTGAGCTAAAGTTGAGACAACATATTTCAACTTCTATCAGCAATAGAAGTATAGAACTATAACAAATATTAGGATATCCCTAGGTCCAAATTTTTTTTAGGATACCACTGAATTATTTTTCTAGATCCGCCATTAAGACTTAGAACGTCTTAGACTTAGATACACCAATATTTATAGAGATATTTAGAAATATGAGACAAGTTAAGTTTCAAACTTTTCTTTTAGTTTGTTTGTCTTTTTTCTTGTAGCTTGTGTTTCCTGATCTTGTATCTTTACACTTGAAAGAAAACTCTAATCAGACTTGATTCAGTTGTTAACACTTGATACAAAACAACCATTTTAGAGACCAAATAGACAAAAATATTTAAAAAAACCAAAATCATAAATTCAACATAAACAAAGGGTCAAAAATTCAATTAACTAAAAATAAAATCAACATCCACAAAAAGTAAAGGGTGAAAGAAACTCTTGAGGAAAGAAAAACTTGTAGTGAACAAAACAAAATGGACCACATTACCCTTATCACAAAAAAGAAGTCCTATCCTATCAATCTGATTTTGACATTTGTTTTCTCTCTCAAATATAAATAAATTCATAGATGGTGATAGTTAAACTTAATCGGTGGCAAGTTTGTGATTTAATATAGGCCATTCGATTCGTGTAAACATGTTAGTAGAGTATAAGTTGAAGGCTTGAAGCTATCTCTTCTTGTATAGATTTTATTTTTTGATGTTTCACATATATTACTAAGAGTTAAATGTCATTTTAGTCTTTGTGGTTTGGACCATTTTGTCATTTTAGTCCAAATGTTTCATTTTTCGTCTGTAGGTCCAAAAAGGTTTTACCGTTGCCATTTTAGTCCACTGGGTTAACTTCATCCATTTTTTCAGTTAACGAGAAGGGCAATTAGGTCATTTTATATGTAATTCTGTTAACTAGAAGGACAATTCGGCTATTTAAAATGACTGAATTGCCCTTCTCGCTAACTGAAATAATGGATGAAGTTAACCCAGTGGACTAAAATGACAACTGTGAAACCTTTTTGAACCTACAGACGAAAAATGAAACTTTTGGATTAAACTGTCAAATGGCTCAAACCATAGAGACTAAAATGACATTTAACTCTATTACTAATTTGATAGGATGTTATTCGTTGTTATTATTATTTGTGTCGTCATCAAGTGAGATTATCATGCATTTAGGTAAAGGTTTGGATTTTGTAAAATGGGTTCTTGAATGCGAATCAATTGTTGGCTTTAATTGTGTAGGTTTGATTGATTTGGGCATGGTTGGCCGTTTTAATTAGATTTAGCCAGTTTATTGTTTTTTGGGAATAAGTTAGAAACCCTAATATTTTATTATAAATGTATGGGTTTGGACTTGTAATTTATTATCACGGGAGTAGAGAGCAATGATATTATATCTTGTTGGTAACTCGTGGATGTAGGTCAGCTTAGACCAAACCACGCAAATCCTTGTATGCTTTACCTTTTTGCAGTTTGTGCGTGTGCGTTTGCAGTCCGATCTTAACATCAAATTATCAATTGGCCATGAGCCATGAATTGTGTTGTTTATTAATGTTAAAAGCGGTCAGAAACGATATGTTATCGTTTCCTTGTTTAACGTTAAATAGTCTAAGCTTAGTTATGTTATAGTTTCATGGGTTGAGTTAAACTCCAAGTCAAACACAAGCTCGAATTTATTATACATACATATTAATAATAACTGCTCATGAATAGTATTCATGAACTATGATTAATTTATATTATTATGATTAATTTTATACACATTAATAATAACTGTTTATGAATAGTGAACTATAATTAATTAATGAAGAGTAACTCTAATAATTGTTATGTAGTACTTTTAAAATATAATATTTTTTATGTATTTAATAAACGAAACTTTTGATAATATTGCACTAATAAAGTTATATACACGTTTATTATTAACTATTTTCTCTCAACATTCTAATATAAATTTTGTTGAACCGGAGTTGTATTTGAAATGAAGTATACTTTGGTATTGTAAGCTATATGAGTGATGTTACCGTTACGATTCTAACCGAACATCGGTACCGTATCAACCAAACATTAGTACCGTATCGGTATTATTCGAACATGTATTTGCTTTTATGGTTTTCGATCGATGTAAAATACGTGATCTTTTGGGCATATCACAACTTCATTTTTTGGGTTTTCTCATTTAGTTGCTATAGCGAGTGCCGATATTATAACGAAACAAACTAATACCGATCGAAATCCCGCCGCGTAGCGTGGGAGAATCCACTAGTTTGTGTAATGCTTGTCTGGTGTGAATTTATTACTTGTTTATCAAAAGCTTTGATTTAATGTTTGTTTACTTCTTGCAATTGATTCAAACTAGGGGTAGTTCCCGCGCTTCGCGGCGGGGGCGACCCATTTTTAACAAATTTTAGATGAAAACGTAGACACAATGATGACATGAATGATGGGAATTCGGTCGATATATGTATGTTTTATTACGGTACTCATTCGTTATAACAACCAAAAGAGAGACATAAAATAAAGTCATAATATAACAAAAAGAATATCGACACGTGTTTTACATTGATCGAAAACAATAAAACTGAATACCAAAAAGATTCTTGCTTCTTAATATGGCCAAAAGATATAGACACGTGTTTTACAACTCTTAGAAACAATAAAAACGAATACCGATAACAGTATATCAACGTTGTTTGATCGGTATCGGTATTTAGAATATAAATGCGCGACTAAAATTTAGAAAGAAAAGTAAAACAATAAGACAACAGTTTAAAAGACAAAAAAAGGAAAAGGACAAAAAAATAACATTGTAGCAAACATGCTAGAGCATTTAATCACCTTAATTTACAGTATTAAATCAGTCAAATTAGAAAGATTAGTAGAGTAAATAGTTACTGTTTTGGTTCTTTAGATCGTTTGCATGATAGTTTTTTGTTTTTTATTTATATTTTTTATTTTTTTTTTGTTTTTTCTTGCTTCTAGTTTTTAGTCTTTATATATTTTTTCTATTTTATATTACTAATTTTTTTCATCTTATCCTAACCCAACTCATTCTGACTCAAACTTATCTTGACATTACCCATCTTGACCTTTATTTTTAATATACACTCACAACAATTAATAAATCTATGAATGTATTGTTGTGGGAAAGCTCAAATTGTCCCTGTATATTACTTAAGAGATACAATATATTATTTAATCTAATAAATAAAAATAATTTATAACAATGATAACTTCTGTAAAAATTTAGTTTTACTTCAAGTTTCTTTAATGACAATCTTTGTAAAAATTCAGTTTTATTTCAAAGTTTATTAAAAAAAGTTGACGGTATCCTGTATCAAAATTAACAAAACCATGTGCTCCAAACAAGCACCACAAGTCATCAGAAATAATTTTTAAATACCTTAACTCTCTCTCTCTCCCTCTCTCTCTACAACCATCAACACAACACCCTCACTGCCATCGCCAGCCACCACACAACTATTAATCCGCCACCGCACAACGACAACCACCTATTCCCTGTCTTGCTCATCTCTCTCCCGACAGTCAACCACTTCCCTCCTGGTCATTGCCGGCCAACATCACAATCTTAAAATACACCCCAAATGACCGTGAGAGCTGAGAACATTGCCCCCTTATGCGGCACCTTCCCACCGCCACCGCTCATCGGTACCATGCGACAAAGAAAGAGATGAATTACTCACGCATGATGGTTTGCATGTGCATAGTCTCATCACATCGGCGGAGACGTCGTGGCCTTGCGGCCTTGCCGCTGCCGGAAAATTAATTACGCACATTTACCGTTCGGGCTTTGGTGGAAAATGAAAATGTCGATTAATAGGACGGTGCCACGTGGATAGGTACACCTCACGCGCCGACGTACTCACCGGATTCCTTCATTCTCTCTTCGGCTCTCAGTTACCGATGTATCATGTGTGTGTGAGTTGTTAAGTGTCCCAAAAGGAAAGTAAGAAATTCTTGTGGTCAAAACCAAAAAGTGAAAATTACACTGGCGCAAATGGACGTTGTAAATTGATATATATAATAATACTAGTGTATACATCTGAATATTATAATGTTTAAAAATTGTGTCCACTACTTCTGTTACCCCTTTAAAGTTAAAGTTGGTAATTTTATATATACTAGTTTTTTTTTTCGTCGCGCGTTGCGCCGAAATCGAGCAAATGATAATGTAAAACAAACATGATTTGAAAATAAAACATGTTGTTTAGAAAGCTAAACCATTAGAACGGTTTAGTTTATCATCATACTGTTTTATGATACCAAATAAATACTTTATTATAAGTACAATTTCGTTTTTAACAAAACTTATAACAGAATGTGCGGGAAAAAATCAATCATAACTACGTACTTAAGCTTTAAGAAAAAAATTATAAACGTATAATATTAAAGAAGTATCAAATTAATCGATAACATATATTCTTAAAAAGAAAAGAAAATTATTTAAAAAACGGCATAGGAAATATATGGTTTTAAAAAAGAAAAAATAATTAGAAATATGTTATTAAAAATAAAAAATAATAAAAAGCTATATATTATTATAAAATTAAAATTACTATTCATCATCCTTCAAATATATGGTTTAAAAAAGAAAAATAATTAAAAATATGTTATTAAAAATAAAAAATTATATATTATTATAAAATTAAAATTACTATTCATCATTCTTCACTAACAATATATATATAATATATATATATAATTCTCTCTATGCAAGAAATACATGATTTGTTTATTGATAATTGGTATTTATATTATTCATATGCTTTTAGAGTTTTCTCTTAAGTATGTTATATGTATATGATGCACGGGTAGTGTTGTTACAACAAATATGAGACCGGGAGTTGTGGATAGACTGGATAGGCAAAAGGTTTCAAGGGTTGAAGTTTGCCTAACACAGGTCGTGGGGTGTAGGTCCCGATTCTCGGAGGATCGATTACGAAACCAAATCACTTGTTTATCACAAACACGGTCACGAGTGCGGAATCCCCATGACTATGCCAAACCAAACATAGATAGTAATAACAACACAATATAACCAATGAAACACAATCAATTGATTAGATGAGAACAAGGGTCAAACACATACACACAATGTTTGAAATAAATCTCTCAGTACAGTTATGCTCTCATAAGTTTCACACAGAAACTATGAGGTGTTTATATAGGCAGCAAATCACAGCAGTTGACGAAACTGAATAGGGACCCGGCGAAACTTCCAATATTAACGAAACCTGGGGTTTCGTCAATATACATGACGAGACTTGGAGGGGTTTTGGCCCAAGTGAGGTTTCGGCCCAATGAAGTCTCAAGCCCAACAACCATGCACATGTACATAAATGAATTCTTAGAATTCAGAATGTAAACCTTAGTCAAACATGTGACATCATCATGATGATGTGTCAGCGGGAAACGCTCACGGCTCTTCGTGCTTCGCGTGTCGAACTCTGGGGCGCACGATGGAGGAATGTCGCTACGTCGGGCTTGAGCCGAACCTAACCGAGTCGAACCGAATCGAGTCGCGTCCACATAAAGTGTACCAACAAACTCCCCCTTGGACGCTACTCGTGATGGTTCGTTCTTCACATTGTCGGATCTTTAAAAGGTCTTCACGTGTTCACAAGCAGGGAGTGTATCAACAAACTCCCCATTGGACGCTGCTGTGATGGTTCGTTCTTCCATGTCTTTCATGCCGGAGGATCTTCAAAGTCTTCACGTGTCGTAAGTAGAAAGTGTATCAACAAACTCCCCATTTCATTTAGGAAGTGTGTTAACAAACTCCCCCTTAACATAAGCTCTCCCTTGAGTTATGCTCGTGAATCTTTTGATCGTCAATGCTTTAGATCCTTGTGGTGTTGAAGAGTGGTCAGCGACAACTCGATCATCTTTATCTTTTGAGTGCCTCCATGTTGTGTCTTCATTCCAAAGCTTGTTTTCTAACAGGTTCTCTTCGCCTTTAGTTGATTTGATTGTAGCATCTGCATATACAAGAAAGCTAAACGCACAATGAGAACAACCGCTTGGAATATAGTAAACATAAACAAACGACACATATGAGAGACCAACTCTCAATCAAACACCGACCGACAACAGTTTGAAAGTTTAAAAAATTGATCAATTTTAATCCTTTAACTTTCAAAACTTGTTAACTTCGACAGTTTATGAAGGTTCAATTGTTTTCCAGCTTACGATCAGGATTTTGGGTAGGATAGACTCGAGTTCCAACAACGGTAAATCAAAAATAAACTAGAAGCAAAATCGTTTTGGCTTTTATAAAGTTTATATTAAAACACACCTAAAATCTTTTTGGAATTTTTCATTTTTCAAATGTAAAGACGGAAAGCAGTAAATAAATATGTACAGGGATGCAGAAACGAAATACAGTAAATAAATATTTACAGACATTCTTTTTGCGAGTTTCGAGGGTAAGAGAATCATATCAGTGTGCGGTCACGCCAAAACGCTCTGTTTGTTCATTTTGTTAACAATTAGATAAGCATCCTATAACGATTATCGGTATTGTTGTCCACTTAAGCTCAACTTATCAGATGTAATCATGTGACATGGGGATACGTTAAGGTATGATTTATACTTACCGACCGGTGTTCATCCACACACGACACATTCCCGTATCAAGGTATGCACGAGAGTTCATCTTACAGGTGAGTATACCGCTTATCATCTATTTGACCGTATAAAAAGATGTGAGATACTCACTTATTTTTTATTGAAAACAAGCCCTATGTGATAGAGTCACTTATTGATGAGGAACTTGATTTTCATATGCATGAGGGCACATGAGCAAGTCCATGAACAGGTCAGTACATCGTACAGCAAAGAGACGAACTTAACTCCCGGATAAATGTGATATATAATCACTTATTTCGTTTGGACATGTGATTGTTGATCACTTATTGAGGTCGAATGCAATATGTACACGTATGAATAGTATCATGGAAGATCTAGACTTCGTCTCCGTTATTTTTCGGTAAAAGATACAACCATGATACCCAGATGATAAGTAGCATAAAGACCGAATATCTCAGAACCTCAGCAATCAATCAAACGAAATTTCGGTACTAAGACCATATGCCAATGAATGGTTCCCACCTGGTCTTTAGTCGATTAGGGTTTATATCACCCTGCACACTTTAAAATGATTGTGAGCCTACCAATACATCTTATATAGAGCTACTTATCACTTTTCATTTTAGGTTCAGTTCGAAGAGGTTTCGACAGACCACTGATGTACTATCATTTTATCTTTTGCTCGCAAGGAAACTCATTTTTGTTTATCTATTGTTTTTGAGGTTTTTGAAATTTTTCGATGTTTTTAGATTTTTTTTAAATGGATTTACTCCCCCTAAAATCTACAAACTATGATAAATTTTAAAAACACAAAGGTATTTACAAAAAAGGATTTTCCGATGTCGGTTAACTCATGTTTTACCTCAATGCCGTTTACCAAAATTAAATTTTTGTCAGAAATGATTTATCGAATTTTGGAAAGATCAGTTGGCATGACGATAATCGGTGTGGACCATGACAACATTGACGAGTTTCATAGTGAAACAATCACGTGTGAGGTGATATTCGAGTTCAACGTGTCAGATTAAAGAGTGCTGTACGAGATGATATAATTCATAAAGCAGCTTAAATATTTGACAAGTATAGGAGAGATTAGAAATTCAAAACCGTATCCTGCAACTGCTTCATTCATTGGCAGGAATCCGAGCGCTCTCCTAAACTGGATATCCACCCGGTGTGGATTGCAAAGTCGATTTTTGTAGCTACTTCAATTAATCGAGAAATCTCTTCACAGCAACAAGATCATAAACCTTTGGGTCCGGCTGGTCTTCCACATTGCACCAGCGAAGGTCTTTGTCTTTCTCTTTGAGAAGTGGTGTGCGGTTGTTCAATCCACGCCAAGGCATCCGCACACCAAGGTTGGTTTGTTCAACAAACACATTTTCTTCAATCACACCGCGAAGAAATGTACACTGCACGTTCATCTTGTTAATTTTGAACATCAGACGTGTTGCAGGTGCGTACATTTTGATTGAATCTATCCTGGGGACCCAATTAAAGCCTTTAACAATCAAACTTTGAATTGATTTCCATTTTGTCGAAGCTTTCAATTTCTTTCATCAGACAATCTTCTTTTCTTTTTCTCTCCATCAAAGGCAACGATCCTAGATGTAACAATGTTTCGGAGCCGCATATCGCCAATCTTGTGCATGGACGCTCCACTATCAACAATCCTAAGACTATCAATAGTTCCTCCTAGAACATCCTGCACACTCACTCAGAGATTAGTTGGAGAGGGGGACCCAAGCCTTCATAGACTTGGGTCGTCCATGTTCATCTACGAAAGTTATCTCAACTTCTCGATGATTTGGAACCGGTGATACTCCCCCTGAAACTTTATCCGTTTTAGGTTTCCAGGCTTGTTTCCGTTTACCAGATTGTGTATTATATACAATTTCGGGTTTTAATGGTTGTGACAAACTAGGTTCCCTTTTAACAGATTTTACTTCCGTTTTTACAGCCTTTTCGATCACCTTCACATTTTTACGTCGTTGTTTTGTTTCTTGTTCCTTAATAGTACGTTTGTCATTTTTGGGTGAAACAGGATGACGTTGTTGGTGACCTTGTTCAGAAGGGGGTCTTTCAACAAAATTTGCTTTTGGAGAGTTTGTGCAGTTTTTGATAATGTGTCCAAACTCCCCACATTTGAAACAAGTTCTCCTTTCAACAAACTTAGGAGATTTTGTTCGATGGTCTGACGTTGAAGTTGTAGACCCAGAGGTACTAGCTTCACACCCATTTGTGTGTTGGGTGTAATTGTTATCACTATTACGTTTCAAAATGTTGACTTTTTGAACAAAATCGGTATTTGATTTATTTTCAAAAGTCTCCACTTTATCAGTACCCTTGGAGGCCACAAATTTAACGTCTTTGCATTTCTTCTTGTAACGAGCTCCTTTTGTTTCAGCCTTTGGTTGTGTAACCTTAGGCTTTTGAGCTCGTTGTTGTTGTTTACCCTTAAAAGCGACAGGTTGTTGCTTTGTCGGTAATGTTTGATTACCGTGCTGTTTTCTAACTTCAGCTTTTGGAATAGGATCACACTGAGTTACAGAAACTCTCGGGATCCCTTTTTCCAAAAACTTACTTGTGGTATCTTTAAACACTTTGTCGATCAAAGATTGATTGACGTTTTTCATAGGAAAATCTTTGTTTGAATAAATTTTATCATCACCGACCAAAGTGTATAACACGTTATCACTTTTAATGGTAGACACCGTTTCCTTGATAGGATCTATCTCTTGTTTAACAGTTGAGTGCACAGTAGGAGTAAGAGGATCACACAGAATATGATTCTCAATAGGCACTTCTACTCCTTTCCTATCATCAAGAGATTTATCCTCATCACTTACATCTGTTTCATCATCAGACGAATCCTAATCCTCAATAATTGGAGCACTTTGATTCGTAGATGTTGAAGTTTCTGTTCCATCAGATGAGTTTCTCGAGGAATTGTCCGGTTTGAACCCTAATCCTGTAGTAACTTCCTCATAATCAAGAGGCACACTAGGTTCAAAACGAGGCATTTCCTCTTCATCGGGCATTCTGGTATAGTTTTGTCTCAAAGGAGGCAGACACGACTTATACCCAACGCCTTTCACGTTCCCTTTCAGCTTTTGAACGTCTATGATGTGATCAAGCACATATCGGGAGTTTGAGTAACTCTCTAATTTGAGCTTGATCGCATCATGCTCGCATTTGGCAATGGCTAGCTCTTTCTTTGTTTCCTCAATGATATTAATGTAGTTATTAATACCAATTTGCTTATTGAAAACAGTTTTGGTCAATTCGGAAACACTTTTCTTTAAGGTTTCAATTACAAATTTAAAATCCTTTTCGTGTCTAGCTAAAGCCATATTTGCCTCTTTGCACTTTGACAGTTCAATAACCAAACTTTGATTGTGACTATGAACCATTTCAGATTCATGCTTCAATTCAGCACATTCATGTTTCATATCATCACAATCACTACATATGCTAGGAGTTTCAGATTTTACCTGACTTGTAGAAGCTGTGACATTAGCCATAAAGGCAGTCTGAGAAGAGAAAGATCCATCTTCAGTGAGAATCTTCTCCATTTATTCTGATGTAGCATCAGCTTTCTTGACCAAGACATATTTCTGACACTTTACCTCCTCAGCATCATTCAACAAACTATCACCTTCAGAATCAGTTCTCTCATTCACATCTGATTCTGAATCGGAACTGCCACTGTATCCCGAACTATCATGATCTTCAGAGAATTCTTATTTGTGCACATGCTTGATGTGACTGATGATCTTCGCATAACATGCAGTTCCTCCTCCCAACTGTACGGACCAATCACATCCCTCATCGGCTTGTACCACTAATGCTCGATTAGTATTTGAAGGCCCTGACTGGTTAGTTTGGTTGTTAGCAGCTAATATCCCTCTTTCGTTGTTAGCTTGATTTGACGTACTTGTTTGATTTTGGAAGGGATTTTGGTTGCCTTGTTTGCTCAGACGTGTGCATTCACGCTTAAAGTGACCCTTCTCACCGCAATTGAAGCACGTCACTGCATCCTTATCAAAGCCGTACTTCGTATCCCGCTTGCTTTCCAAGCTAGTCTTCCCGGTTCTCCTCATATAATCCTTAGCTCGTCTAACCGCGCTCGCAAACGCCCACTTGATATCCCTCATCGGCTTGTACCACTAATGCATGAAGCAAGTTCTCGAGAGAGAAGATCAGAAATCCAAGAAGATCCAGACTGATCAGAATGTCCCAAATGAATGATATGAAATGTTATCTATAGAGGAGGTTTCTTCCCAAAGGGGAAACCTTTGACTAGTGAACCTCTGTTGCAGTAGGAGGCTTACCCATTTAGGGGTTGAAGGCTTTGGACCTGCGGATAAAAGGCTGTTCTCTTTTGTACACGCCAGTTTTGCGGCTGGGTGAAGAGTTGGTGGGTTATCAGTTGATGTGACTGATTACTGTGCTTGTTCTCTTCTGCTTACCATGTTTTGCGGGTTTTGAACCCTTTAACCATTTAACCTTTTGAGCTGTTATGTGTTTTAGTCATATTATTGAGACTTGGGCTACCCCCATCATCATCCCCCCAAGTCAGAGGTGTTTGGGGTGTATGCCCGAATGCTTCTGACTTTTACACATCGTTTTTTATTGCTTAAAGGCTTCAGGAGTTCGGAGCAGTTGAGAATTTGAATTTTGAAATGACAACTGATGTGATGGGTGACAGTTTTTCAGGCGGTGGTTGTAATGACTAACCTGAACGAAGGAAGGAATCAACAGAACGCTTGGAGTCTTATATACGTTCATGGTGTTTTACTGTAAAACACAACGACTTAAATCACTATACATTTAAAACAACATAGAGAAAACACCATGGACTAAAACATCCGATCGAAACGTCATTTTTTTTCTCTATATAAGTACAGCAATATGATGCTTATATTAAAGATAAAAAAACACTCGTTATTATGGTTTAATTTTTTTTTAAAGTTACGTATAAAAAATTATTGATGTTTAAAAACGACTAGGGGAACTTGCATGTGCATTACATGTGAGTTTTTGAATTCCATCTTTAATTAAGTTTTTTTGTTAAATTACTTATTTGTTCTTATCCAAATAAATTAAATAATAACATGTGTCCTTATTATGTTCTTCATATGTTCTTTCTTATTTTTCTCACACATTTCATCTTTTTGATAGGATCCTAAACATTAAACATATGATGCATAATAATACAATTTTATTTACTGCCTATCAACTTAATCGCTGTATTACAGTATTATACTAAACTATAATATTATAATTAAGAAATAAAAGAAGGAAACTAAACTATAATAATTACTAATATTATAAATTAGGCGTGAATTCAAGATGCACTCAAAATTTTCATGCTACCCGCCTTTTGTTTAATTTCTAACCTCACATTAGGCATTTCCTACAATTGCCTTTTGTTTAATTTCTAACCTCACATTAGGCATTTCCTACAATTGTCTTTTGTTTAATTATTTGAAGCTTGATTTATTGTTAATGTGACTTTCATGTCCGATTTCAAAAAAATAATAATAATTATCGAATCAAAATAATAATAAGGAATTTCCCATACAAAAATCATCAATGTGTTTTGAGTGTAATAGTATTTGTGAATGAAAGTAAAGTTCCATAATTAAAAGTGCTTAGGTAGAAATAGTACCAAGATAAATGACATTCTGAGAAGTCTTCATCGAGACAATCATAAACAAATCTGTAAGCTCTTTGTGGTTAAGGTGGGACAATATTGGTAGTACAAGAGGTCGGATGTTACAAATGTTATTAGAGCCTCTCATGTTTTAAAAAGTTTATGATGGTAGGGCAAACCTTATTGAGGACGATTAGTTCCAATTTTTTTTTTTTTTTTGGGGGGGGGGGGGGGGGGGGGGGGTTAAGACCTTAGACAAGTCACACATCATTAAGTTTTGTTCTGTCCATATCAGAGTTAGTGGGGCCATAAGGAATTCATGCCTCAAATATCGTTAACACATTTTGGACGCGACAGTTGTGGAAGACAGGGTAACTCCACAACTAAGCATGCTCAGATAGGAATGGTGCCAAGATGGGTGATCTCTTAAAGAATTTCCATCGGGGCAACAAATTTGTGAGCCTCTTGTGAATAGAACAGACAATATTAATGGTATGAGAGACGGTATGCTACAAAATACGACCATAAGTCAAGCCCCAACCACAACGCCGTGCTACACACCGGACATGGGGTCGTTAGCTTGGCGTGGACTGACTTTTACACCGGATTTCCACGCCCACACCGTATGGTCTAAGTTGTAATAAAAAAAAACAACTACAAAGATAACTAGTAACTGATGGTTAACATCTATTAAAATGTCTCCTATCAGGAGTGAGAACCTAGATGTTAGGCTGAAAAAACATCCGAATGCAACCCAACCCATATTTTTTTTGTGGATCAACTCTAATACTAATACTAACACTTACAATTGTGTAACTAAACACAAACTATGTAACCCGTTTATATATGTAAGTTAACAAATCATGGCAAGTCAAAAGGTTAACAGTTGTGAAAAGGTTGGCAGGCCATAAATGGGTTGTTGTCAAGATTAAGCAGGTTAACGTGTTACAATAAGGTCGTAAATGGGTTGGACACATTTAACTTTCTAATTTCTATACACTTTGAAAACGACTCATTTAAAAATGGGTAGATGAGTTAACCGACATATTTATCAAACGGCTAAAGCGATCGAATCAAAATTTGATTATTCATGTAAGATTAAAGTTGTAAGACCAAGCGTAGTCGTAGCAAAGGGGTTTTTTTGCCCGAAAACGCCAAACAACGCCCGAGCCTCGGTCCCCCGAGGCGTTTTTCTTAGATTTTTTTGAATGGCATTTTAAAAACAACGCTCTTGCCCCATTTTGAAGATGTTGTTGGCCCAATCACATGTAACCCTCTTCTTCTTTCTTTGGCCAATCAATTTTTTTTCATGGTTTTTTTTTATTTATTTAATTCTTTACACCCCTTTTAACATAATGCCCACGTCCCCGCTACATCCATTTTAGAAAAAAAAAAAAAACATCCCTTTTGCTGACTCGGACGACAAGTGACGGACAACACCCAAGGGTGGGGCATTATTCGCCATAACCACTACACATGGTCTAACACATGCTTAAGCGATGATAACTAGTATTTGAATAGATTTAGATTAAAAAAATAATTACATCACACTACAATAAGTTTGTAAGTGGCCTATGTTATTTGATTGGTGTGTAGTGTTTGTCTTTGTCTTTGAGTACATAACTATTTTGGCTTTGAAAACTATTATAGTTTATGATAAAGAAGACAGTTGGGAATCAATGGTCTAAAATGGACTTTAAAAAGTCTAAACCACCCACAAGAAATCCACCTAACTAATCATATTAACAAAGAAAACTATATGATCCAGGGACCTAGGACCATCACTAGTAGTTGATGCTAAAAACTTTTTTTGTATCTAGTGATTGCAACACAAGTAGATGATATCATTCGAGGTGTACATTATAAGCCATGAGGATGACTAATTAATATGCTCAATGTGGGTTTAATTACAATAAATTTTTTTAAAACCCAATCCTAAAATGTGGGTTTAATTACAACAAATTTTTTTATAAACCGAATCCTAAACGGTTTAGAACTCAAACTGATGATTATAATCAAAATCTGATTCGAAATCAAAGGAAACTTCTGATATTTTTTTGAACAGTTAACGAACTCTCCAAATGGGCTACTGGTGAAATTCATCATATCGGGATACACTCACCTCCGAACCGGGGAAAACCCTCACATAGGGTCGAAGCCTGTGAACGCTCGCCCGAATGCACGACAGTTCAGTGAGGTAAAACCTGCTCACTTCAATGATCGAACTAGTGATCGCCGCCTACTCGCCTAGTCTTCCATCATCACCAGGTGCCGCCAGAACTAAATAGTAGGGGTAGGAATCGAATTTGAGTCACTTGAAACACCAGGTCTTTTTAGGGGTGTTCAGAATTCGTTTCGAATTCGAAAAATTCGAAATTCGTTTAAATTCGATTCGATTATCAAGAATTCGTTTCGATTAAAAGAATTCGAATTCGAATTCAATTCAATTCGAGTCAAGTAAATCGAATACGAATCGAATACGAATTTATAATTTCAAATTAGATTCGATTCGAAATTCGAATAAAAATTATACAATTTTATTTATTATTTTTATGTATAATGCATATATAACTTTTATTAAGTTATACTATAAATTATTTTCAATTTTTTTTCCAAATATTAAAATTACTAATTATCAAACCCACTAGATGGCCCATAACTAAACATAAGTAACAAATCTATCAATAGATTTATAACCCTAAAAATATTAATTTGTAATGTGGAGTGGTTATTCCTGACTTCTCGTTTTGAATTTTAGACTTGTGGTACTTTATTTGGAACTTTTTAATGTGATATCGTGCTTTATGGCTACTTTAAAATTTATGTTTCATTTTGAGAGTTTTTTACATGTTTTTAAAGAATCTGAATTAAATCGAATTTATTCGAATTCGATTCGAATTCGAATTTTTAATCGAATACGAATTGGGTTTTTTATTCGAATACGAATTCGAATCGAATTCGGTAAATTTTAATCGAATTCGAATCGAATACGAATTCAAGGGAAAATAAAAATTATTCGAATAATTCGATTCGAATAATTCAAAAATTCGATATTCGATTCGATGAACACCCCTAGGTCTTTTTCTTACTACTTCACCACTAGCTCACTTGCAAAAACTTATATATAAAGTTTTATTTGTTTTTACAGTAAAAAAATCTAAATTATCTTAAGTCTCCACTCCGGTTATACTCTGGTTTTATAAAAACGTTTTAAAACCTAGTTCACTATAACCAGTGACTATGATACCAAACTGTCACACCCCCAAAATACCACATGCGGAAACACCGCGGGGCGCGTGACGTACCAGGATCCAAGCCACCAATCACATTGAACTATAATAAATATTTAAGCAAAACATTCCATTCATTTCATAATATAATTCCAAGTCATAAGTTAAAACCAAAGTAAACGTTCCGCGGAAGCATAATGTAAATTGTTAATCAACTGTTTCAAAACAAGTGTTCAAAACCAACGAAACAAGTATCCAAGAGTCTCGACCCATGACCACTCCAGCACTCCCAGATAGCAAGTCCATAACCAAGAACCTAACGACATGCAAGCATGCAGACAAGTGTGTCAGACGACGCTGGTGAGTTCAAAGTTTGTTAACACGTTTTAGTTACCAGATATGAGTATAAAACATTTCAGAGATTAGATGTTGTTATTAACTCGATTACCGCAGATGGCTCCAGATTATTTGCCCAAACCCCAATGCTCTATCATACATTGGTCAAGTGGTTAAGGTAATTAGTTCACGACCGTCCTGCCCGGTACGGTGTGAGGGTGCCAAACCTAATAGCGCTATCAACTAATAACCCCGTTGCCTCCCCGGCAACCAATCGGTATATGATGGGACTTAATGATAGAAATGAGTGTAATAACCAACATCCTAGGTTTAACATTCCAGTCAAACCCATAACCCGACATTCCTCCCCGGAACGTTACCCGATATCCCTCCCCGGGATGCATGCTTGAAAAAGGCAGTGAACTCACCTTGGTTTGCTCGGTTTGTTAAGTTACCCGTTTCCAAGTTAATCAACCAACCTTACTGTGGTTACCAATGAATATCAGTTTCACAATTAAACAAGTCATTATTTTCACACAGATTGCATCTCTCACAAGATCACAGTATATCAGGTAGCCAATACACCTTTCTAATGCAAGTTCACATCTCATGTGATTGTCACAGGTAACACATAACATAACAGGTGGGTTTGTTATACCAACTAATCGAACCAAGTTTCTTATTATTATTGACATGCAACAAGGATCGTATACACACACAATTATCTATCATCATCAGCATCATAGACACCCACTGTTCAACTCATAAACTTACACGACGAAATATCCCTATGACAAAAGGTCATCTTTCGTCGGGATGCTTGTCGACGAAGGATCCCATGTTTCGTCGAGATGCTTGTCGACGAACAACCCATGTTTCGTCGACCTATGTTTCGTCGACTACCCTTGACAGTTTCATCATTTCCCTGAACCCTAATGTTCACAGTTACCTTATCGCAGATCACAATCCAATCGGTTTCTGGGTTTATCATGCAAGCACATCATCGTTTTTACTATTAATAGTTTACCAATAACATCATTAATCATCATGGATAGTAATATAATAACATTATCATTTATCATTCATACGAAGCCTTACAGTTAGCATGAATCATTATTGTAACCCTATCAATTCATCAAATAGATATGACACCAGAATCAGATACAAGTCTAATCTAACAATGACCATTGAAACACACCAACCCTAATCTCGTAATCATGGATCAAAACAACCAATCAACCAAAGAAACATCATGCACACGAGTCATTATATCACAATACTACATGCCAGGATTAATCTATCGATCAGACCAAGACACTAACCGTGATATCGGGATGATAAGTTTGATTCACAGGGAATAGACTTCATAAGAGGAGGGAGGTTACGAAGGAGGGAACTGCCTTCGAACTCCCAAGAGTAGATTAGGGTTTGCTAAAAGTGTTTCGTAACCCTTGTGCATGTATATATAGTCAAACAGACAACTGGGCCTCTCTTGGGCTTCGAAAGGAATTGGGCCGGCGAAAAACCCTTGACGATGAATTTCATTTTTCGTCTTGCAAGTTCATGACGAACTTCATTCTTCGTCGTGCTAGTTTTTTGTCGGGCAGTGTTGTGACCAAAAAGGGTTTTTGTCATTGAAAAGCTCTTATTAAATACTAACCATTTGCATATACATTACCCATTTAAATACTTAAATCATTCAAGTTGTTACACATCGCCTACATAGAACAAATTGTCAAAACAGGATTACAAAACGGGATTACAAAACAAGTGATATGCAAAGGAAAGGACTTGAAATCTCGAGTTGTCACAGTAAGTATCATAACCCCCGGTTACGTATTAGATACACTTCTCGATTGATCTAGGGTTCTGTAACGACTGTCGAGATTCTGCCCGACGTAGTCGTTGGAATTCTGTCTCGGGGAAGGTAATACTAATGTAAATATTGGGTTATCATACTAACACGTGTGCATTGTTTAGTTAATAGATAATAACCAAGAAAATCACAGGAAAAACCCTAAAGTTGCAATGTGAGTAATCTCCTTTTTGTAAACTATTTTTACAAAACCTTAAATATTTTACAATGTGATTAGAAGTGATTGAGTCTTTGTAATTCTTCAATTACTGCTGGTATGTTGGGGTTTTGTATACAAATTGTGGAACACGTTACCATTGGACAAAGAGTTAGCCAATGTGTAATATCCCACCAGTCAGGATTGACAATACTGAATGAGTAATTGTGTAGATATAAACATTGTAATCGCTCCCAATACTGTAAATTGATAAAACCCTTCTTGAATAATCTGGTATTTACTCACCAGTATTTCCCTCTGACAAAATGTTTTTAAACGCGTTTCAGGTAACAAAATGTGAAAGCCAAATAGAAGCCAGCTGGACAGCACTGAAGGCTTGGAAAGTGGCTATAAAAGTTACCTAAATAAAGAAGATGTTCTATTTCAATAAAATAAGGTTCACCCCTATAAACCAGTTTGTAATGAAAACTTGGGTTTTACCCCAATATGTTTATTAATATAAAATATGGTGTTTTACTCTGATACAATATTTCCTAACTATGGTCCTGATGTAATTTCCGCTGCCAATTAATGATAAACACCGATACCACTGAATCTGATCTCGCGGTCGCCCGTTCCCGGGTAGATAGGGGACGGGGGTTGCGACATAAGGTGGTATCAGAGCTAAGCCACTGATTCAGCCACAGAAGTGTTCTGCTGACACCAAAATATTATTCAATATGTTAGGAAATAATATGTGCATATCTGTATATTATTATTTTGTGTTATTTGACTATTTCTTAGTTTACAGTATGAGCGACCAAGGACCTTCAGAGGCTTACCCTCAGTTGTCCAGCTCACCTAGGGACGAAGGCACCTCCCTTCACAGCCTACCCTCTCAGGGTATTCAGCTGATACTGAAGACGGGATATTCGTGTTCAAGGCCCAATCTGAAGAGTCATTCCCTCCCAAGAAGAGAGGATGGTTCAGCAAAGGAGCGCATGAACGTAGAAAAAGGATGAAAAAGTTACAACAACAGCGAGCTTTAGCAACCGCTAAAAGAGAAACGAATGCTCACACTCAGGATATGCTCAATAGGAGTCTAGCAAATTTTCATATCTTAGCAACTACAGCTGCAGACCCGAATCTAGAACAACCTATCGCACCCCAACCGTTACCATTGTTTCCCACACAACCAATGGAAATTGAAGCCAACCGAGAAAACCAAATCCCAGCACCTGCTTTTGATCCAGCTGAGATCCCTAGAGTACCAGCACCCCATCCCTCAGACGCAGACTATGACCCCTGGTTTGACGACCATAGGGATTACCAACAACGTTACCCAATACCAGAGGAACCCATGCCCAACCTAGCAGCCTACCCAGACCTGGACCCTCTAGACCCCTATTATGATAACGACCAATACATCAGGGAAATTCTAGAGAACCCTTACCCTTACGAAGAACCCATGCTCCAGTTGCCAAACCCAATACCAGCACCTGCACCACCCATGAGCACAGAGAATGTGCAAGAACTCTGAACCTTTGGCGAGGAGATTTTAGAAGGAAGTGAAAGGATGAGGCAGATAGGAGAACGACTCGTCTGGAAATATGACGAGCGTAATATGGAATTTTGGATGAACCGTACCATTAGTAGTAATAATAATAAAATATATAATATGTGTGTATGTTTGAAAAAAAAATATAGACAATAGCCATGGATGCATAATAGCATTGTATTTTTAGATTTCAGTTCCAGTTTGTACTAAATGCATAATATATAAAATAGAGTAAAGGTTGCAATGACGACGATTTTGGATCAATATGCTTGTGATGTGATTGTTTGTATTGGATAATGTCTCATGATATTAATATGTGGCAATTGTTTAAATTTTAGATGGACAACGAAGTGAACTAGGAAAACCAGAATAATGATAACCAGAATAACAATAATAATGGAAACCAAGTAAACAACAGTGCCATTCAACATATAGTGGCACAAGGAATTATAGACGCAATGCCATATATGATCAAAACGGTTAAGGAAGCTGATAATAAAAGTAATAATGGCAGTAAACGACCTACTGAACCAGAAAACAACGTAAACAATGGACCCATACTTCAAGTGCCCATTCCAAAAAGAAGAAGAACCATGTCTTATGGTTGTTCTTATAAAGAATTCTGGTCCTGTAAACCAATGGAATTCTCGGGCAATGAAGGAGCCTTGCAGCTCTACGCTGGATAGAAAAGACTGAGACAGTCTTGAAAATAAACAAGTGCGCAAAAGAAGATAAGATAATGTTTGCCTCCAATCTGTTTAAGAACTCAGAATTAGAATGGTGGAGCACTATCCTCCAGTCTAGGGGAAGTGACAGGGTTTATAATATGGAATGGGAGGAATTTAAGAACATGGTTGAAATGAAATTCTGCCATCCCAATGAAAAGGAACAGATAGCAAATAAGTTCTTAAACCTTAGGATGACTGGAGTGGATAGTAAAGGGTATACTACGCTATTCTTCAAATATGCTAGGATAGTGCCAACCCTTGCATCACCAGAACCAGTATTAATCTCCCGTTACATCTGGGGATTAATCAGTGAGATAAGGCATGTAGTCAAGGCAGCTAGACCACAAACCATAGAAGAAGCTGTAGAACTAGCAAATACCTTGACTGATGAATTAGTACGTACCCAAGAAGAGAACCAGAGGAGGAACCTAGCTCAGAAACTTACCCAAGAATTTCGTTATGGAAATTCCAACCGTGGGAAAAATGTAGGTTCTACTTCTGCTCCATACTGCAAATATTGCAAAAGAAAGCATTCTGGAAAATGCTCTATATATTGCAATTTTTGCAAAATATCTAGACACAAAGAAGAAGACTGCAGGAAGAAACCTAACAATAGGATATGCTACAACTGTGGAGAACAAGGTTATATCAAGCCAAACTGTCCAAAACTAGCTCCAGCCAGGAACAATAAGAATTCTAAAAATGCTAGAGCATTTGTTCTGACTGCAGAAGAAGCCAAGATGATCCCGGACATGATAGCCGGTACGTTTTTAGTTAATGATGTTTTTGCTAAAGTATTATTTGACTCTGGTGCAAACCAAAGTTTTATTAATACTTCAGTTTGCAAACTTCTCAATCAACCATTAACTAAACTCCCACAAGAATGTCTAGTAGAAACAGCAAATGGGGAAACCATTAAGATCAATGAAATCTTGCAGAGAGCAAGAATAGAATTTTTAAATCAAAAGTTTATTGCAAACCTTTATCCAATGAATCTGGCAGGATTTGATGTTGTATTAGGAATGGATTGGTTAATAGCCAATAAAGCCAGTATTATATGTGATCAAAATTCAATCCAAGTAAATTAACCAAATGGTGAAAAGATCACAATTAAAGGAGACAAACCCTCTAGATCCACAAAATTCATCTTTGTGATGAAACAACTAGCTATATAAGGAAAGGATCATTAGTGTATTTGATTTCTATAATCACTAACACTAAAGAAAAAGAACTGAAGGATATTCCAGTAGTATCCCAGTTTCCAAATGTATTTCCAGAAGAATTACCAGGACTACCACCGGACAGAGAAGTCGAATTCAGAATTCATCTGCTGCTAGGAATAACACCAATTGCCAAAGCACCTTACCGTTTAGCACCTGCATAAATGCAAGAATTAAAGAAACAATTGGACGAACTGTTGGAGAAAGGATTCATACAGCCAAGTTCATCGCCGTGGGGAGCACCAATATTGTTTGTCAAGAAAAAGGACGGGTCAATGCGAATGTGCATTGATTACCGTGAATTGAACAAAGTCACGATTAAGAATCGGTACCCATTACCGAGGATCGATGATTTATTCAATCAATTGCAAGGAGCTCGATTTTTCTCAAAAATCGATTTACGATCAGGGTATCATCAATTAAAGGTACAGGAAGAGGACATTCCTAAGATCGCATTTAGAATAAGGTATGGCCATTATGAATTTACTGTCATGCCATTTGGTCTAACCAATGCCCCAGCCGCATTTATGGACATGATGAACCGAATATGTAAGCCATATTTGGATAAATTCATAATTGTCTTTATAGATGATATTCTTATTTACTCTAAGAGCAAAGAGGAACATGCAGCGCATCTGCATGCACTCCTAAATTTGCTGAGAAAAGAAAAGCTTTATGCTAAATTTTCAAAATGCGAATTTTGGTTAGAACATGTGTAGTTTCTTGGACATTTAGTCAATCATGAAGGAATTCATGTGGATCCCACAAAGATTGAGGCAATTACCAAGTGGAAAACCCCTTAGTCACCAACAGAGGTTAGAAGTTTCCTAGGATTAGCCGGTTATTATAGAAGATTTATTCGAGATTTTTCTAGAATAGCCATTCCCTTAATTAAGCTAACATGTAAATCTGTTAAGTTTGAATGTGGACCAAAACAAGAAGAAGCCTTTAGAATTCTTAAGTAAAGAATAACCAACGCACCCATACTTGCGTTACCAGAAGGTACTGAAGACTTTGTAGTCTACTGTGACGCCTCTAAGTTAGGTTATGGATGTGTGTTGATGCAACGTCAAAAGGTTATAGCTTATGCTTCCAGAAAACTTAAGAATAATGAAGAAAATTATTCAACCCATGATTTAGAATTAGGAGTTATAATTTTTGCCCTTAAGATTTGGAGACATTACCTTTATGGTAGTAAGTTTACCATTTTCATCGATCATAAGAGTTTAAGATATGTCTTCGGGCAAAAGGAGTTAAACATGAGACAAAGGCGCTGGATGGAAATTCTTAGTGATTATGATTGCAATATCCAGTATCATGTAGGAAAGGCTAATGTAGTAGCTGATGCTTTGAGTCGAAAGTATCACGAAAAGTCAAAAAGAATGCGTTCTCTTAGATTAAAATTTACAAGTAGATTTAAATTAACAGATTAGGAAAGCATAAGAATCAGAAATCAAGGATGATACTGAGAAACTGAAAGGAATGATTAAAGAACTAGAACAAGGAACAGATGGAATATGGAGATTCCATAAGAAAAGAATATGGATACCCAAATTAGGAAACCTACGCCACCGTATATTAGAAGAAGCCCATAAGTCTAAGTATACGATGCATCCTGGAAATGATAAGATGTATCAGGACTTAAGGAAGAATTTTTGTTGGATAGGAATGAAAAAGGATATAGCAGCTTATGTTTCTAAGTGTTTAACATGATCACAAGTTAAAGCTGAACATCAGAAACCCTCAGGATTATTGCAGCAGTTAAAAATGCCAATATGAAAATACGAATTGATAACAATGGATTTTGTTACCAAATTACCCAAAACAAGAAAAGGTAATGATACAATCTGGGTGATTGTAGACAGGCTAACTAAGTCAGCTCATTTCTTACCAATGAATGAAACTTTCAGTATGGAACAGTTAGCTAAGCTGTATGTAAATGAAATAGTTTCATTACATAGAATTCCTTTATCAATTGTTTCTGATAGAGATAGCCATTTTACCTCTCATTTTTGGACAAGTTTCCAAAAAGCAATGGGAACCAAGCTAAATCTAATCACAGCTTATTATCCTCAAATGGACGGACAAAGCGAAAGGACAATTCAGACAATGGAATATATGCTTAGATCTTGTGTAATTGATTTCGGAGGTAATTGGGACGATCACTTACCATTGATAGAATTTTCTTATAATAACAGTTATCACACCAGCATCAATGCTGCCCCATTCGAAGCACTTTATGGACGGAAGTGCCGAACTCCAGTCTGTTGGGCAGAAATTGGAGAAAAACAATTATCCGAATCTGAGATAGTACAAGAAACAACGGACAAGATTGTTCATGTCAAGGAAAGACTAAAAGCAGCACGTGATCGACAAAATAGTTATGCTGATAATAGGAGAAAACCGTTGGAATTTCAAGTAGGAGATAAGGTGTTATTAAAAGTTTCTCCTTGGAAAGGAGTGGTAAGATTCATCAAAAGGAGAAAGTTAAGCCCCAGGTATGTTGGACCTTTTGAGATTATTAGAAGAATAGGACCTGTAGCCTATCAGCTACAACTGCCAGAGGAAATGGCAGGAATACATGACGCATTTCATGTATCACTACTAGAAAAAAGACCTTTAATGACACACGAACAATGACACACACTAATTTTATGACATGCAAAAGTGTGTGTCATAAAAAAATGTCATCATTTATAAAATATAAAGGATTTATGACACACATTTTTGTGTGTCATAAAAACTGTCCTCTGTTCTTAAATTTGAAGAATTTATGACACACAATTCTGTATGTTATGACACACATTTTTTTTATGTCATAAGAATTGTCATCTTTACAGGGACCAATTGTGTCCTTCCTAGAATCTCAGGGACTTAAGTGCAAAATTTAAAACTATGAAATCAAAAAAATCGACAAAACCGGTCACAGGGGGATTCGAACTCGGGACGTGTCGTTTAACATGTGACTTTGTGACCGGCCGGGCTAAGCCCTCATCCGGTATATATCTCGAACCAAATTATATATACACACACATTACATTATTATATATTATTTCAATGGTTTCCCTCCTAACATTTTCACACCTAAAAAACTCCCTCCAACCTAATTACGCTTCCAAATTTCAAACTCCCCCCAAATTTTTTAGTATTCCTCTCCATGTATTTTCTTCCCTAAATTTGTTTAGTTTTCACTTTTTATCTTAATCCTAAATTGATTTCCTCTCAACTGGATCTTTCAATCAAAAAAAGTGGTAACGATCTGCTCCACAACAACAAAGCAAAGCAAGTATGTCTCAAAGCTGGAACCCTAGCAATAGCAACCATCCGAAACCGACCCGTTACCTCCAGGTCCAGGTTCAACCGATTCAATGACGGGTTGAGAGTTCGTGACAATCGTTTTAGGGTTCCAAGTGGGATTTAGTGATGAATCAAACAGAGAAAGTATACATGAAAGGGAAGACGAAGACACCGGAGAGATGAATTCCTTCGATCTAAGTACTATGCAGGTTGCTACCAACAATTTTTGCTTGGAAAATAAGCTCGGAGAAGGTGGTTTTGGTCCTAATTTCGAGTTTTAGGGAAAAAACCGAAGGGATGGAGGTCCAGATTGGGTGACATCTGGTGGTTTTCATATGGAGAGTCTAATCTCTCTTTGACCTGCATAGCCAAACTAAACTCTGGGCAGGTATCATTTCATGTCTTCAATTATTCATGTGAATTATATAGATTGGGTACATTTAGGGTTTATAAGTTTCTTTAGCAGACACCTCATCTTGTCTAATTACATGGTTGGGGTTTTCTCTAGTTTAGTTTCTGAAGCTTTAATTATTGTGAAGTTACATGAAGTGTGTGTGAAGAAATTGTCTTAAGAATTAATTTACTCCTGTGTGGATTAATGTGAAGTTACATGAAGTGTCTTTGTTGACCAAGTTGAAGTTGGTTTCTGTTTTGGTTTAATTTCATTTAGTTTGGATAGATTTACTTATGTTGTGATTATATTTTTGTTTAAATTTTACACAGGTAACTTCAAAATGAAAAATGATTGATAATATTACTAGATTAGGATATGATCATGTTCGATTGGCTGGCGCTCGGATGTATAAACTGGCGCTGCTGATGTATAAACTGGCGCTGCTGGCGCTGCTGATGTATAAAATGCTTCTTATTGTTATTTAAGATATTGTCGTTTCTTTGATCCAACAAGTAGTCATAATAAGTGATTAGTGTATAGTAGTTAAACTTTTGGTGGTTGTATTTGTTCAGTAGTCGATTTCTTATCTATATCAGGGTACACTCAATGGAAGATGGGGCATTGCTGGGTCTGGAAACTATTTGTTGCACAAAGAACTTCAAAACAATGAGAGGTTTGTTTAAACTTTTGGTGGTTGTATTTGTTCAGTAGTCGATTTCTTATCTAACGATATATTTATTAGATCACTGAATCCAGTTTATAATATTGGCGATGTTAATGAGACCTGTGTGTTTGATTTTAATCAACGATGTTGTACCGATATACACTTATGTTTCATATAGTTTTAGGCATCTAAATGGGTATATTCCAATAGAAGACTCAGTAGACCAAGGACACAGAGACATTGTAGTAAACTCACTGAAATTTCTCTACTTATTACTAATACTTTCTTTTAAATCTCAGATAGGTGCGTTTCATGGCAAGGTCATTTAGAGTACCTGGGGATCAGCTTGGGAACTAAAGTCATGGTTTCAGATGGCCTTATGGCCCCGTAAGACACCCTTCACACATTATTATTATTTTCAATTTATTATTTATTAACTCTATTAATTGCAGGTGGCATTAGTTACACCATTCAGTTTTCCTGTAAAGATCCCTGCAGTCCAGCATATGGGAGCTCTTTACATGGGCATCAAACTGGTCCTTAGAGTTGATAAAAAAGTGAGTTTTTAAGGCACATAAATATATGAAATAACTAATATTTATACCTGGGGATCATCTATATAGGTTTGCGTCTCTTTTCATTCTTTTTGTTTATATATTTAACAAGATGTTCATACTGTTTGGCAACAATGCTTTCATCATAATAATGACCTAAATATATAAATGAAACCATTTACCAAAACCGCAAAATGTTTTGACCCATTGGACCCATTTGAAAGCATTTGGAATAAAACAAAAACAAAATGGGTTAAAATTGACAACTCTACATTCTCGATTGTTCATAGGTTGTATATAAGTTACTTAGCTGAGGTGAAACAAGTTTCTTGAACATCCACTACCAACATATTAGGCTGCAGAAAAAAGATGAGATTTGACTTTCTTAAGTCAAATATGGTATTGCTGATTTGACCACATGGTAATGCAGGTGAAAACTAACTTCAATGCACCAATTTATAAGCAGCATTCCATGGTTATTGTATCCCTCAATACTCCTGGTGTGAAAATACTAAGACCTCGTACTGTATTTGGGTTCGATGATGCACCTCACGGGCATGCAGAGGTTTTATATGAAAATGTTCATGTTCCAGCTAAGAATAGAGTTGGCGGAGTCGTGGCTTAGATTGCACAGGTAATTACCAAATTACTCTTTAAAAAGATTGTTTAATGGTATGTGATTTGTTATTCTTATAGTAATTGTGTTTTGTTCAGCAGAGGTTGTGAATTACTTTAGAATGATTGATTCTTTTGGCTTTGTAGGCTTAACAGGACAAAGAAGCTGGTTTCAAATGAAATTCAAATCAACATATATGAACCACTCATATGCAACACGTTAGCCAAAGAAAAAGAAGCAATTAGAACATACATCATAACAGAAGACGCAGAAAACAGAGAATCCAAACTGCAACAGTTCTGGTCAACACTGATGACTTACAAGAATATGATTAACTGTTCAGCAGCAAAATTCTGGTCAACACTGATCTCTGCTGATTTGTAGCATTAGATTTATGGGGCTGCGTTTGTTTTTAAGTGACTATTTTAGATGTCAAATTATGTACGCCAAACAATATTTTTTGTTAACTTAAGATATTTGTATTATTTTTGACGTATGACGTATGACTATGAAATGAATTGTTTTGTTATATGTGTATTTTGTTATGATATGGATTTATATATTGTTTTGGTTCTATTAGGAAAATTAGAAATTCTACCAATAAAATAAAAAATTAAAAATTAAAACCATGACACGCAATGCGTGTCATAAAGGCGTGTCATTAAAGTGTATCATAAACGTGTATCATGAGTGTGTGTCATTAAGGCGTGTCATAAAGGCGTGTCATTAAAGTGTGTTGTAAATGTGTGTCATAAAAGGATGACACACAAAAGCATGTCATCTTCAATTAATGACAGGGGCTTCCTTGACACTCTTTTGTGTGTCATGCCTACCCTTTAATGACACGCATTGCGCGTCATTGAAGGTCTTTTTTCTAGTAGTGTATATAATCTCAAAAAGTGTTTAACCGACGAAACATTAGTGGTGCCTCTTAAGGACATAGAGGTAAATGAGAAGCTCAAATTCGTAGAAAAGCCTCTACAGATTGAAGACCGAAAAGTCAAGAATCTCAAACACAAGAGATTAGTTCTAGTCAAAGTGAAATGGGAATCCAAGAGAGGACCAGAGTACACTTGGGAGTTCGAATCAGAGATGCAAAGGAAATACCCGCACTTATTCCAGTAGACCTCGAGGACGAGTTCTAAAACAAGGTGGGGAGGATATAACAACCCTCCAAAATTATTTCCGACACCCCTAATATATTTATAACATTCCTATGTGTCTTTAAAAAAATACACCCCGTATACCATAAATGGCCTTAAATACTTTTAATTTTATTTAATTTAAACAAAAACAAAATCAGAAGGTCGCTCGCGAGCCGCGAAGACCTTGTCTTCGGGCTACGCGGGGCGCAACAACTAGGCTACGCAGCCTCAACCAGTGGTGCCACGTGTCGTACAAGTGTCGAGCCTATAGTGGTGACAGGCCAAGCTAGGCCCTACTACCTCTACGTCGCGGGCCGCGAAGGATTACCCTTCGGCTTACGCGGGCCGCGAGAAATTCGAAATCAGGCCCTATAAATTGAGGCCATCGGCCTTCAGTCCCAACTCGTTCACTCTCTCTTTCCCTCTCGAATTTCTACATAGCAATTATAATTTCCGGGCATTATACCCCCCTAATAACGAAGTTCTGCCTTGATGTGTGCAAAATGCAACATATAAATTACATCAATTGTGGCATAAAACTAACCCTTTTTTAGTACTAATGTTGGAAAAAGTGTGTTTTTGTCTTCCTTTTGTGTTTTCAGGATTAAATGAGCTCAAATTAACAAAAGAAGCAAAAAGGCAGCTAAATCTAACATAAATACAAGAAAAGGAATAAACGTGGCATGCCCGACCTCCCCGAAAGCATCTTCCCAAGCAAAACAAGAGAGCAGAAGGCTGAACACGCCCCGTGCTCAGTGAGAACGGGGGCGTGCCCAAGTGTCAGCATAAAAGACAAAGTTGTAGAAGCTTCCATCGCCCACCACGGGGCCGTGCTCAGCGGACACGGGGCCGTGGTCAACTATAAGATTCGCAGAATCCAGGCAAATCTTGATAGTACAGATATGCTTTTGCACACGGGGTCGTGCCTAGCGGACACGGGGCCGTGGTCAACTAATAAAGACAAGAGCAATTAATGAAGACAGAGAAGGATGTGGACACGGGGCCGTGCCCACTGGACACGGGGCCGTTCCCGAGCTTCTGTTCAGCCTATAAATAGGAGTGCTTTGTTCAAGCTCAAACCATCCCTTAGCACACCACCTCTCTCACACTTCACCCACCACCCACCACCACCATAACACCATCATCCACCACCATCATCCATTGTCCATCATAGAGTGTGTGAGTCATCTCGGGATCCAAGATTGATCGTAAGAGTTCTTGACAATCAAGGCCATGTTTGCCTAAGTCTCTTACATCACTTGGTGAAGACAAAGTGTCTAGTGTAATACTTTTTATTTTTAATCTTTTCGCACTTTTTAATTGGTTATGTATTAATGACTTCAATAACTAGTTTCTTATGTTGAAGGTGATTCTTCCTTATCGTTTGTCCATGGTGTCTTGGCATTATTTTACTGTCTATATAAAATAAAAGATTTTCACCATTCATATCTCCACGGTCTATATGGAGGTATGTTGGCTACCTGGTCGGGGGTTAAGGGAACGGTTTGGTAAGAGTCTTGACATTGTTCAGTGTATAGATCCTGCAAAGGACCTGGGTCAAATTTAGTAGGACCTCCTTCAATACTTAACGGTATTGGATGGCGGGGGTCCAAACTCTTTGATCCTCTCATAAGTTAAACTACTATTAAAACTTTAACCCGGCTACTTAGGACTGTATCCCTGCTGACTCAGACTACTTAGCCGAGGGTAACGTCGCCTTCAAAAGAGGGGCCTACCACATTATGCATTAATAACTTAATTAATTATCTTTCAATAATCCGACCCTTTAGGATTGTATCCTTGCTGACTCAAACTACTGGGTTGAGGGTAACGTCACCTTCAAAAGAGGGGCCTACTACAATAACTAAGATAATCTCTTACATAGTGCAAAAGTGCGGAAATAATCAAAGGTTACACTAAACACGAGTCGGAGCCAAGTGATTCATCTTGTCTATCTGTTTTTACTTTTATTTTTATTTTTCTGCATTTTAGATAGTTTTTATTTTCTTAGTTTAAAACATTTTTCTAAACTTTTGATTTGATTAGACGTTGAGGATAAACCGGTATTAAAAGCTCTTGTGTCCTTGGACGACCTCGGTATCTTACCAAGACTATACTACGCTCACGATGGGTGCACTTACCTATATGTGTGTTTAGTGTTAGTAAATATCGTGTTTTATAAATTTAAAACTTGGCTAAAAAAAGTGTAAAAGGGCTTAAAATATACTTAAACTTATATACACACTTCACACACATCAAGTTTTTGGCGCCGTTGCCGGGGACACAAGGATTTTAAGAAAGTTAGGAATCAGCAGCCTAATCGTTTTTCTTATTTTTCTATTTTTTTAAGGATTTTTCTTAGTTTTTCAGCTTCTGCAGAACTCAGCACGGGCCGTGCCCGCTGAACACGCCCCGTGCCCAATCATTGGAACTGGCAATCTTGTTTTAAGTCAGACAGTAAGTTGAACACGGGGCCGTGCCCACTCAACACGCCCCGTGCCCAAGATTCAGTTACTGAAAACAGAATCGTAAGATCCCGACGGTTGGTAATTTCTGACACAAACATGAGTGATACTGATACTTTTTACATTCGGCACTCTTATGGTACGTGGTGTCAATTATGTGGTGGTACCCATAAGGAATTAGAATGTTATTTTCTAAATTATAAGCCCCACTATATAGACCCATCGTTTCCTTGTATCCTTAAGAGGGGCGAAAGTAAAAATAATCCCTATCTCTCCCTTGAATGCTCCCAACCAGATTTTTTAGGAGAAATGCTTCTTGATGAATTATTTCAATTAGAAGATCTAATTCTTAATTGGTTAAAAGAACTTAGGATAGATTTCAATAATTTATCTCAAGATGATAACCAAGAAGAAGTGTTGGAATCGCATTCAAACAACTTCGTTGTCCCCGACGATACTTCTAACTCTAGTGAGGACTTGAGCGATAGTCGTCCCTGTGCCGATTGTGCCGTGAAGGACTCCCCATCGACTTCGTTCGATGCATACATAGACCTTAGCATTTGGCATACACCTTCTTTAACGAGAGCCCGGGAAAGGGCTGGACTTGTCCACATACTTATAGAATAAGAATCACCCTCACCGACAACCTCTTGCGTTCTAGTCTTAATCTAGATCAATTAAGGTATCTTAGGCACTTTGGGGTTGTTCCATCCAGTAAGGAACCGCCCGATCCGGAAAAGTTCCTTAAAAATAGACAAACTTCATAACCAGCCCTTCGACATGGGGCCGTGCCCAGGTCAACACTCCCCCGTGTCCACCAAAAGATTCCCTTCTGACTTTTTGTTAGAATACGGATAAAATGTGTCAGGATCTTGCCTGCACACTGGGCCGTGTCCAGCCGACACGGGGCCCTGTTCAGTATGCTGTCGTTTTCTAAAAATGCAGCCAAGAATCCTGCACATTTGGACCATCCAGGGACAGAGATTTGAAAGGATTTTCTAACTTATCATCCTAGGTATGTTCTAAAAGAAGTTTCTAACAAACATCTTGTCCCTTCCTCTTTTATCCATTACCTTCTTCTTCATCTTTCTTGCAACAACACCTCCATTAAAGCTTGATTCCAAGCTTTATTGTGATGTTTGTTAACTTTTTGCTCAAGGAATCTTGTTAAAAATAAGTTACACAACATTGTTTTAAGTTATTTCTGTTCAAAAATGCTTCATAAGTTGGGAAAATAATTTGAGACTCCAAGATTCCTTGTTCTAAAAAAACTGCAGAAAGGTGAACACGGGGCCGTGCTCATTGAGCACGGGGCCGTGTCCGTAGTACTGTTTCATTAAAATGAACTCTTTTTGGTTTGTTTTCGTAGAATGTCTAGCCAAAACAGTGGAACCTCTTCTGCGCACTCCAGAAACAGTCGAAGGGAAAGGAGGCCATCAATTGAAGCAACTCTCGTACGATACGTGATGGCCTTACGTGAAGCTCTTGACGAGATGACTTCGGTAGAGGAGGTCCTGATAGACCGTATAAATTATCTTACGGTGGGGTTAGAAAACAGTATTCAAGAAATAAACCTCTTGCACCAGAGATTAAACATTCTTGTAACACCTCCAATGGAACCAATCCTCCCTCAAGAGGATTGGAACCTAGCACTTGGAATCCACAATCCTACTGGTTGGGACGACATTCCAGCGGAACATCCTCTTGAAGATCTACAAGAAGTCCCGGTGGAGGTTGCACCTCCTCAAACCAATGCCAATGAGCCCGCTTTTCTTCTCCCTAGGGAGATAGAAGAATGGCTTGCCGACGTGTGAGGAACCCATGCCCGGAGAAAGAAGTTTTTTTCAAGCCACATTTAACCGAGGGATTTACCTTTTCGGAAATTTTGCTAATAAAATAAGTAGTAGGCTAGAACTTCTTGGTTTAGATTTCTTGTGTTTCTTTGACCTAACTATCTAGTATTTTAACTTTTAGACTATTATGTAATTCTCTCTATGACTTAATGAATGATGGTTTTAGTTAATTTGGTGTTTGGATGGTGTTGAAACGAATAAAACACACTCGGGATGGCAAAGGATAACAAGGGAAACTTGAACCAGTACCCCATGCAGGAAAACAGGGCCATCCGACAATTTTCTTCATTAACAGTAAGCTCAGCACGGGTCGTGTCCGCCCAACACGGCCCCGTGCTGCACAGTCTGCAGAAAGGACCCAATTCAGGTAATCTGGACACGGGTCGTGTTCACCTAACACGCCCCCGTGTCCAGGCTTCTGTTTCTTTTATTTAATTTTTGTTACTGGCACTTGAACACGGGGCCGTGCCCGGACAACACGGGGCCGTGTCCAGCGCCCAGTAACACACATTTTTGCTTGATTCACACCTTTTACACATTCAATCAACCGAAAAACTTATGTTTGGGACACATTGAGGACATTGTGTAATTTAAGTGTGGGGGGGGGATGCTAAAACCTTGAATCTTGCAAGTCCTAATAACAAGCCTTACACAAAACTCTATTGGAACCGCTAATCACCCCAAATTTTTTTCAAAAAATTTTATTTTTTATTTTTTTACCTGTCTAGGTTTAATTTGGGAATTTCAAAATTCTAAAAAGGTTATATTTTTACAAATTTACAACCGATAGCGTCGTGATAAAAAGAACCAACATAAGAAAATTATGAAAAGGCATG
This sequence comes from Helianthus tuberosus, assembly GCA_030545235.1. Classification (NCBI taxonomy): domain Eukaryota; kingdom Viridiplantae; phylum Streptophyta; class Magnoliopsida; order Asterales; family Asteraceae; genus Helianthus; species Helianthus tuberosus. Next base: position 19,352,994 of record CM060395.1, read on the forward strand.
ACAAGCTTAGTTAAAATTTAATTATATATACTTGATCACATAAAAACCCATTCCCACAAAATTGAGTTTTGAGCCTTTATTGAGCATACAAATACATATCTTTAAATTAAATGCTCATTTTTCGTTTCTTGTGTGAATAGCCGCTTGGTTCTTACAACTCTAGAACTTGCCACGACGATACATTCCCGGTCCTTACCAACTTAAACCCGAGTAAGTAAATGATGGAGGCATTAGGACTAACCCTTTTTATTTCTACACCATTATTTTTTTTTACCACCTACCCAAAATCCCCCTAGTTAACCCCTTTGAGCCTAAACCTTTTCATTTCTTAACCCAAACCAAACACCCTTTCACCCACCAAAACCTTTTTATTTTTTAACCCTTTGTTTTAGTAACAAGCCCGGTTTTTCGTATGACTTTCAAAAAAAAAAAAAATTGTTGATGATGAAGCAAAAGAAATAAACAAGCAAGTTCATCAAAAGTAACCTTGTTTGAATTATGGCTTCATCAAAATAAAAAAGTTAATATATATATATATATATATATATATATAGAAAGTCTTACGAAAACCGACGCTTGTTGCGCTTTTCGCCCTTTTACTAACCACTAACCCAACCACCTACCTTTAACCCAAGCCTAACCCTTCACCCAAAAAGTCCTCTTGATATTTACAAAGGTATATAGTTAAAAAGGAGGAGGATTGATTGCTTGACAAGCTTATGGTAGGAGTAAGTTCCATGCCGCTCTCGAGTGATTCACTAAAATACATCTTCGGCCGAGTGTTGAGTGATCCCCAGTGAGGTATGTGAACTTGTATATAAATAAAATTTTAAAGAGGCATGTTATGCCCTAATAAGTAATTTATCTTATGAAAAGTTTTAAATAAATCATGACGAATAGGATTGTAAATAAATAAAAATAAAACTTAGTAAAAAATCTTGGAAATCCCGACACTCTATGACAAGCCCAAAAACCTTCCCTTCTACCCATTCCATTTGGGAGTGTAAAGCCATATTATAAAGAGTTTTGCTTGAGGACAAGCAAAGATTCAAGTGTGAGGGTATTTGATGTGTGCAAAATGCAATATATAAATTACATCAATTGTGGCATAAAACTAACCCTTTTTTAGTACTAATGTTGGAAAAATTGTGTTTTTGTCTTCCTTTTGTGTTTTCAGGATTAAATGAGCTCAAATTAACAAAAGAAGCAAAAAGGCAGCTAAATCTAACATAAATACAAGAAAAGGAATAAACGTGGCATGCCCGACCTCCCCGAAAGCATCTTCCCAAGCAAAACAAGAGAGCAGAAGGCTGAACACGCCCCGTGCTCAGTGAGCACGGGGGCGTGCCCAAGTGTCAGCATAAAAGACAAAGTTGTAGAAGCTTCCATCGCCCACCACGGGGCCGTGCTCAGCGACACGGGGCTGTGGTCAACTATAAGATTCGCAGAATCCAGGCAAATCTTGATAGTACAGATATGTTTTTGCACACGGGGTCGTGCCCAGCGGACACGGGGCCGTGGTCAACTAATAAAGACAAGAGCAATTAATGAAGACAGAGAAGGATGTGGACACGGGGCCTTGCCCACTGGACACGGGGCCGTTCCCGAGCTTCTTATGTTGAAGGTGATTCTTCCTTATCGTTTGTCCGTGGTGTCTTAGCATTATTTTACTGTCTATATAAAATAAAAGATTTTCACCATTCATATCTCCACGGTCTATATGGAGGTATGTTGGCTACCTGGTCGGGGGTTAAGGGAACGGTTTGGTAAGAGTCTTGCCATTGTTCAGTGTATAGATCCTGCAAAGGACCTGGGTCAAATTTAGTAGGACCTCCTTCAATACTTAACGGTATTGGATGGCGGGGGTCCAAACTCTTTGATCCCCTCATATGTTAAACTACTATTAAAACTTTAACCCGGCTACTTAGGACTGTATCCCTGCTGACTCAGACTACTTAGCCGAGGGTAACGTCGCCTTCAAAAGAGGGGCCTACCACAGTATGCATTAGTAACTTAATTAATTATCTTTCAATAATCCGACCCTTTAGGATTGTATCCTTGCTGACTCAAACTACTGGGTTGAGGGTAACGTCACCTTCAAAAGAGCGGCCTACTACAATAACTAAGATAATCTCTTAAATAGTGCAAAAGTGCGGAAATAATCAAAGGTTACACTAAACACGAGTCGGAGCCAAGTGATTCATCTTGTCTATCTGTTTTTACTTTTATTTTTATTTTTCAGCATTTTAGATAGTTTTTATTTTCTTAGTTTAAAACATTTTTCTAAACTTTTGATTTGATTAGATGTTGAGGATAAACCGGTATTAAAAGCTCTTGTGTCCTTGGACGACCTCGGTATCTTACCAAGACTATACTACGCTCACGATGGGTGCACTTTCCCATATGTGTGTTTAGTGTTAGTAGATATCGTGTTTTATAAATTTAAAAGTTGGCTAAAAAAAGTGTAAAAGGGCTTAAAATATACTTAAACTTATATACACACTTCACACGCATCATGCCTCGTTGTAAGTATCATAACCCCCGGTTACGTATTAGATACGCTGCCCGATTGATCTAGGGTTCCGTAACGGCTGTCGAGGTTCTGCCCGACGTAGTCGTTGGAATTCTGTCTCGGGGAGGGTATTACTAATGTAAATATTGGATTATCATACTAACACGTGTGCATTGTTTAATTAATAGATAATAACCAGGAAAATCACAGGAAAAACCCTAAAGTTGCAATGTGAGTAATCTCCTTTTTGTAAACCTTTTTGTAAACTATTTTTACAAAACCTTAAATATTTTACAATGTGATTAGTAGCGATTGAGTCTTTGTAATTATTCAATTACTGTCGGTATGTTGGGGTTTTGTATACAAATTGTGGAACACGTTACCATTGGACAAAGAATTAACCAATGTGTAATATGACCCACCAGTCAGGATTGACAATACTGAATGAGTAATTGTGTAGATATAAACATTGTAATCGCTCTCAATACTGTAAATTGATAAAACTCTTCTTGAATAAACTGGGATTCACTCACCAGTATTTCCCACTGACAAAATGTTTTTAAACGCGTTTCAGGTAACAAAATGTGAAAGCCAAATAGAAGCTAGCTGGACAGCACTAAAGGCTTGGAAAGTGGCTATAAAAGTTACCTAAATAAAAAAGATGTTCTATTTCAATAAAATTGGGTTCACCCCTATAAACCAGTTTGTAATGAAAACTTGGGTTTTATCCCAATATGTTTATTAATATAAAATATGGTGTTTTACTCTGATAAAATATTTCCTAACTACGGTCCTGATGTAATTTCCGCTGCCAATTAATGATAAACACCGATACCACTGAATCTGATCTCGCGGTCGCCCGTTCCCGGGTAGATAGGGGACGGGGGTTGCGACAGAATTTACGATAAACACTTATCTTAAACAGGTACTCACTAAAATAATATTGTTTATATTCTAATGTGTTTAATATAATAACATTAGAAATCTATCATTTGGTCAAGTCTATTGGAGTGTTTACAATGTTTATATGTTGAGCTAAACAACTTTTTTTATAAACAAGGGTCACGAGAATTAATGTAAAGATATATTCGGCCAGACCTTGGGTCTACCTAACATCTAGAATGTTAATAGTGATATGACATGTTAACCAGTATTGCATACTATTTCCTCCTTGTGTTAAGGGTGTTAAAAAGGTTATTTGTTAAAATGTTAACAAGATGTTAGGTCTTAGGGTGTACCTTAACAAATGAGGCGTTAAAGGTGATATTACATGTTTATCGGTGTTGCACGCTACTCTCTCCTCATGTTAAGGGACGTTAAAAAGGGTTGTTTGTTAACATGTTACCGGTATGTTAAAAAATTGAATTATTTTTTTCTTCTTTTATTTAAACCAAAAACCACTAAAAATAGGGTATATGGCTGTAAACAAGCCGAGCGAGATCCAACTCGAGCTTGGCTTGAACTCAATTCGAGCTGGCTCGGCTCGAGTTCGAATTTTAAATCGAGCTGAAATTTGAGGCTTGAGCTCGACTCGGTAGCTCGAACTCAATTCGAGCTGGCTCTGCTCAAGCTTGAATTTTAAATCGAGTTAAAATTTGAGGCTCGAGCTCAACTCGGTTAAAATTCGAGCTAGCTCGAGCTAACAAAGAATCACAAAATTTATTACTTAAAAAGCTCTCATAGATGAAACTCTTCATGGACTAAGTATCATAATTGCAATGTAATTTAATCAAATGGCTAAATATGCAAGTGTAAATACTTAATTCACTTTGTACATTGTCTTTTTTTATAGAGAATATACTCTCTTAGTTTTTGTCTTCTAAGCAATATGGGACAAAAAAAATTAAGGTTAGATTTTGTCTTTGCAGCGAATCATTTACTGGCTTAAGCCTTCGTCACCTTCTATTTTGAAAATTTCACTCTAGTCTCATGGTTCATTTTCTTAAAATCATACTCAAGCCAAACAAGTTGTGACTATAGTTATATATGTGGTAAACCTTATCGAGCCGGCTCACGAGCCGAGACATGCCTAGCTCGAGCTCGGCTCGTTTACAAACCTATCCGAGCCAAGCCAAGCCACCTAGTTTACAACCGAGCCAATTTCGAGCTGAGCTTTTTTCAATTTTTTTTTTCGAGCGAGTTTCGAGTGAGCTGCGAGCCACGAACTTTTTGAACACCCTTAATAGGGTATGGCGGAGTTAACCGGATTAACCCATTTGCTTATGGTGAGGTAGAGTGAAATGGGGAAAAGTGGATTATGTGATACATATGTGTAGTTGCAGATAGTTAAAATATACCCCAAGGCCTTAAGAGATTGAATTAACTTTTTTTTTTCATTTTTTAAATCAAAAACCACTAAAAATAGGGTTATGTGAAGTTAACAGGATTAAATCATTTTCTTAGGTGTGGTGGAGACACATTAAAAAATGTTTGCACGAGCTCTTCTTGGTGTAGACTTGACCCAACCACTTTTAAGATCTTCTAAGGTCTGCAGAGGGTTAAACATCACCACCACCGTCCATCACCACCACCCCCACTGTCCACCACACACCACCACAGTCTACCCCCACCCACCGTCCACGTCCACCACCCACCACCACCGTCCACCCACCATCGTCGTCCATACACCGCCAACAATTTATTTTAGAATTCTACATACATTAAAAAACAAACAACCTTTTTTCTGCAGACTGCAGAGGTTTAGTTCACCTCTTCTTTTAAAGATATCTGCAGATGTGATCTGCATACTACAAACATTTACCTCTTAAAAAACAAACAACCTTAGAAACTATAACATGTTAGATATAAGCTCTATACGATCCACTCACATTAACTATTTTGCTTGCCTTTTATCTATTTGGTTGATCTATCCTTTATTTATAGTTAATATATGATATATAATATATTTGTATGCTTTCTTTTTTTTACTTTTCATGTTTGTATACTTTCTTTTCTAGCTCCTTACTAGTTACAATGTCACACCCCAAATTTCCACGTGTCACCGGTGGGCCCGGTGGGGAGTATCGTGACGTCATGGTTGGCAACATAATGGTCAAACAACACAATATTATTAAGCACAACGGAAGCAATTGAAAATATAATACAACCGAATTTATTATTGTAATATCAACTGTCACAATATTCGGAAGTTTATCCACAGTAGGATCGAACATAAAATGGAAACAATAGTTCAACAGACTTCAGGCATCTTAAGCTTGCGAGACTCTTTATTGATGCTAAGGAGACAATCCAGCCAATTACGTTTAGTACCTGCATTTAGTCTTTTTGGGAAAATACGTCAGTTTACACTGGTAAATACAATCAACTGACTCATTTTGGAAAATGGTTTAAAAATTGGTTTGAATGCACATGGCATAAATATTTTATAATTTGATTAAAATGCACAGAGGCAATATTTAATCTTTTTAACTTGGGAGAATTATTTAATATTATAATCTTGTGAACGAATTACATGTTACTTATGCGTTCAGTAGCCCGAATCAAATCCGGGTTAAAGATCAATAGACACACCACTTTAAGTGAGTTATACACGGGAGTACGCCTACACCCCGTGCTCAGGTCGTGGCCATCTCGTAAGATGATGCCAGGGATATCCGGGACATGGTCATTAACCCCCCAAAGGCTGTAAAGTAAACAAGATTGTTTAAACGAGCCGATCAAATTATTCAACTACCCACTAAGCGTGGAGATTTGATGCCCGATCAAGCGGTACGCTATGTACCGTAACCCAAGCCCGTATAGGGAAAATAAGTTAAAAGTATTTACCTGATGCAAAGTATAAATCACAATAAGCAAAATGCACGTAGCTTTTACTGGTTCTCCTAATCTGGAACGAAGGTTTAATATAACCTATTAGAATACTAACGGGTCTTTATTAAGCTTAAGCTTAGACCGGCTAGTTTCAAATATACGGTTCGTACGCACGATTAAGCGAAGACCGGATAGAATGTGATTTAGACCCGACAAGTTCAGAGACTTGTTTAATATGGGTTTATTATTCACATTCTGGATTTTGAGATGAAACCGATAAGGTTTGACCCGTGTTGGTTAATTTATGTAAACTTGTTACATAAACCGAACCGAACGCGTAAAATGCGTAACGGGTATCCGCAAGAGCCATATACAGGTTTCCTAAGTTAATATGCTTCAAATATGTTGTGACATCAGTAGGATGTCTTTCATTATGCCCCGAACTAATTTAAACACAAACTATGCCCCGCAGGGGTAGTTTGGTCATTTTAAAGTTTGTAAAAGCGCTTAGATGTTTAACTGAGTTACAGGTCTGATGTAAACAGCAAACATACTCATTTTGATGAGTTATAACAGTAGGCTAAAGCATATATGTGAAATTTATCATTTTTAACCAAACTATGCCCCGTGGGGGTATTTTGGTAATTTCACATAAGCCGAAAAGCTCAAAAACGAAGTCTGAGTTAATCAACCTTTTCTTACTGTTAAAATCTCATATTTTGCCTCATATATCAGTAGGTATCAACCCGGGTATGTTAAATATGATTTTAAAACATACTATGCGTTAAAAACGCTAAATAAGGCGATTAAAGGCCATTTCCGGGTTTGATACTTAAATCTGATATTTTTATATTTCCAGAAGGCTTAAAATAAATTATTTATCATATGTGATCAGTAGAAAAAGGTTTGGAGTCGTTTCGATAAGTAAAACTCATTTTATGGCCCGTAAGGGCAAAACCGACAATTACCGGATTAAGCCTACGGCTACTAGTTATGCTCAGCCTAAAATTAATTAAAAATATTTAAAAATCCCAAAATAATATATTACATCAGTGGGTATTAAGTTTGATACCAAAAAGTAGGCTTAACTAGGCTATACGCTAATTACGCCGTTTTATTAACACAAAGCTTTAATTTTACGATATTGAGCATAACTCTTAATCTATAAGTCAAACTGATGTCAAACTTTGCATACAAGTTTATATATCAGTAACTAAGGTTTCTACACTTTTACATTCTCATAAATCATGTTTTAAGGTAATAAGGGCATAATGGTCAACATATGAGCAATTAACGGAAATATGCATATTAATTGGATAACTAGTGAACCAAGGTGTATAATCACAGAGGGTTGTTCTAACATGTATCCTAATCCAATTAAAGCTCTGAGGCATTTCTAAAACATGCCTAAACGGGTCAGAACTGAAAGTCAAAGTGAAAGTCAAACTATGTGACTTTCGGTTCCGAACCGGGTCTAAACAGGAAATAGTCGGTTTGAACATGTTCGGACATGTTCTTACACTTATTACTAAGTTATAACAATGATCAAACAGGTTATATATGTTCTAGATAGCTAATTATGCATAAATGACATTTTAAGCATCCTGTTGACTTTTTAAATAAAAGTTTGACCCGACTTATGACCTGGTTAGAGTGGTGATCAGGGGAAACCCTTTTGAGGTTTTATTTCCCACATAAATACCAACTCATAACTACTTTTAATTCGAGATATGCCTAAGCCATTATTGACTAATCTCGAAGTCAAACCGTAATTACGACGGTTTGACCTTTAGCTAGTATACTAAGCTAAACTCAACTAAAGAAGGACTAGTAGACTTACAAGAGTCCTATGCACAACTTGAGATCAATTGGACCTGCTTGAGAGCTCCAGAAATGATCAAATTATGCAGATGAAGGTGTGAGGAACATTGTTGCACAAAATGGCCTTATATAGCACCTTAATCACCACAAGACTTTGACACTTGGGGTCTACAACCCACCAAAAGCTGCCCACAAGTGTCCCTAATGCTCTAATATAGTTTAGGGGCCGCCCATAATGCAAAAAGGTCGTTTAAACATCGGTTCTCCGCATAAACAGTCGGCTGTACACGTTTTCTGGTTCTGGGCTCCGGACGCGGCCCGCGTCCCGTTTAAGAAATCCTCAAGCGGGCCGCTTGAGGCCTTAAAATCAGATTTTTGATTTCTTTTATTTTGTAACTTGTCCTTTGGGTTAATTGAAAGGGTAATCAAGCTTATTATTGCATTTTGACCCCTTATAATATACCCACATAGACTTTAGGACTTATACCCACTTTGCCAAGTCCCTGAACCCTTCCGGTTAACCCGAAAAGTCTTAACTTTCAACGTTAACACTTTAACCCCTCGCATACGAATTTGGTCATAACTTTCTCATACGATAACGAAACTTAATGAAATTTTAATCGTGCATCCAAGTGAGTATAATTAACATTTACAAAGCTTCGGGTTTGTCAAAAGGTCACTCAGATTTATATCTTTAAACATGTTGACACATTTAACCCCTGTAGTTTGTAATCTCTCACTTTTAGCTTCGTATGATCCATGATTTATTCGTTTGATGTTATAAACATCATGTAGGGTTATTATGAAGTATATTTATTCACAGTTGACACTTAGAATACGTACTATCACGTACTTTCCATGTTTGTCAACTTTAGTCCTTTTATAACATTCTTTCACGCGTCCAAACTTTATGACACGTGTCAACACATTATAGGGCGTGAATTTTCGAGGTGTTACATCCTCACCCCCTTAAAATAAATCTCGACCCGAGATTTACTGAAATAAGTAAGGGTACTTTTCTTTCATCGTGGATTCAACCTCCCACGTATACTCGGGACCTCTACGGGCATCCCATTTGACCTTCACAATAGGTATATGCTTTCTTCGAAGCTTCTTCACCTGTCGATCTTCAATCGACAAAGGTTTTTCAACAAATTTTAAGCTCTCGTCTATATCCACATCTGTATGGGGTAATACCAGTGATTCATCAGCGAAGCACTTTTTCAGATTGCAGATGTGGAACACATTGTGAATTCCACTGAGCTCTTCCGGTAAGTTAATCTTATAGGCAACTGACCCGACACGTTCGATAACCTCGAAAGGTCCTATGTATCTCGGGCTTAGCTTGCCTTTCTTACCAAACCGTATCACTCCCTCCCAGGGTGACACTTTAAGTAGGACTTTGTCACCTACTTCGAAGTGAAAATCCTTACGCTTAGGATCAGCGTAACTCTTCTGCCTATCCCGGGCAGCCTTGAGACGGTCACGAATCTGGACAATCTTGTCCGTCGCTTCGAACACGATCTCTGGTCCTGATAACTGGACATCTCCAACTTCCGCCCAACAAACGGGCGATCTACACTTTCTACCGTATAATGCCTCGAAAGGCGCAGCCTTAATGCTGGTATGGTAGCTATTGTTGTAGGAGAATTCGATTAATGGTAGGTTCTTACCCCAACTACCACCCAAGTCAATCGCACATGCACGTAGCATGCCTTCTAACGTTGGAATAGTACGCTCACTCTGACCGCCTGTCTGAGGATGGTAATCCGTACTAAAGTTCAAACGTGTGCCCAAAGATTGTTGGAAACTCTTCCAAAAGTGTGACGTGTACTTAGTATCTCTATCAGAGATAATAGCTACGGGTATACCATGTAAGGCTACAATTTTATCAACGTATAACTGGGCTAACATGTCGGAGCTATAAGTCTCCCAAAAGGGGCAAGAACCGTGCTGACTTAGTCAGTCTGTCAACTATAACTCATATCGTATCATTTCCTTTCCTTGTCTTGGGTAACTTGGTAATAATATCCATAGTTACCATTTCCCACTTCCACGTAGGAAGTTCAGGCTGTTGTAGCAAGCCTGACGGCTTTTGATGCTCGGCTTTGACTTGCGCACGTGTCAAGCATTTAGCTACATGGGTGGCTACAGACTTTTTCAAGCCTATCCACCAATAGTTTGCCCTTAGATCCTGGGTAGCTGATGGAAATTCTTAATCGTTGCCTAATTAGGGTTGCGGCATGTATGCATAAGCAATATGAACCGTTTTTCTTATTTAATAACATAAAACCCTCAGAAGATTGAGTCAGGCTATATGTGCCTATGTCTTAAAACCTACTAAATCAAGGTTTCGATTTTTCCATAATCGATATGGAGTTTTTCATAATACTCCAGCCCACGGCGGGATATTAATCTTAGTTCTACCTGTCTTCCAGGAGGTAAGCAGGGGAAACTTTTGAGAAGATACTTAAGATACAAGGAGGCTATAGAGATTTTTCCATAGCTCAGGCTCCAGTTCATCCATCATTGTTCGTGTCAAATGAGTGACACCTTTATGTTCTAAGTCCACGAATTCCTTAATCGGGAACATTTACTTGGAAAAAAAATTTCCATTTTTGGATATCTTCTTTGAATACTACTAGTCGACTTTAGTCCAATATGATCATTGGGATATCTCAGGGGTTCCATGTATTAAACCTCCACGCTGATCAGACATGGAAATAATCTATGGGACACACTAGGATACGCCAATCCTCATATGACACTTTAATCAAACATAGTTTGGCATTCGCAGGCGATAGAAAACAATGAGAAAAATAATTAAAATAACATATGTTGTCGTACTCTATGCAAAGAAAGAGTGCTCTTAGATTTTCGGAAGGTTTTTCTTGCCGATACGAGAAGAATCGGTTACTATGGTTTCCTTGGTAATTATACCTTGTGGATGATAATAAAAGTTTTTGCTAAGTTTATGGTTCATGAGGATTTATTATTGCCTGTATTAAAAACATGACACTTAGCAGAAATTATCATTGATAAATGATAAGGAAGTTTATTGCACAAGTGCTTATATTTAATCAATAATGGAAGTTTCACAAACTAGGCACCTAGCTCAGTTGGCTAGGCGCGCGAAAGGGTGCGGCCGGCCTAGACCCAGGTTCGATTCCGGGGACGGCCAGTTCCACCATTTTTTTATGTTTAATATTAATTAATCGCACGGATACGTGTAATTATGAGAGTTGTCTCATAAGGAGTCTTGATAATTAATTGCTTCTTATCACCCACGATATGGGCTTGGTTTTTCGAGGCAACCAATCGACTTTTATCACTATATTAAGTCCTTATATTTTAACGGAACTAGGACATCGGAAAAAAATTTCCTAATGGATATTAAAACCTCCATCTAATAATGCTGAAGCAGTCTCTGAGGTATACAGGCTTCTTACTGAACTTTCGTTGCTTTTTATTAAGCATGTATTTGCTCTCCTTCTCCGATTTCTAGGAGTTATCCTCCTTCTTTGGTTCATCCTTCATATTTGGAGTGTGAACATATCTCTCCTCATGAGCAATTTAAACATGGTTTCAATGAGATTTAGAGCGAGAAGTATTCGTCCCCTTGGATTGTCTCATGACCTTTTCCCATGATCTCTCCAACTGCTGCGTCAACCACAGCTTGGATATTAACTCCATCAATATTGAGGTTTACGTTTGCAGTTTTATTAACTTTCGTCGCATTAATAGTATTGCGACTGTCGTCTACCTCTTCCGAGTTTTCGATACTCGAAACTTGGTACTAATCACCAAGATTTAACAATTATTAGTCATCATCCTGATGACCTGACTTATATTAGCCACGGCATTCATAATCCGTATGGGCTATTCCGTTCTGAACATTCATAGCGAATGTTATTTTGAACGTAATTCCATCATATTTAGCCTAGGTCACAGCTGGACCATCAATGGCATTCACAGTTTGGTGCGAGTCCAATACTTGCTTGACAGGGGACCATTGTCACACCCCAAATTTCCACGTGTCACCGGTGGGCCCGGTAGGGGAGTATCGTGACGTGGTTGGCAACATATTAGTCAAACAACACAATATTTAAATGCACAGCGGAAGCAAAGTATAGATTTAATTCAACCAAACGATATTGTAATATTAAGTATCACAAATAGTCGAATATAAATCCACATGTAGATCCAAATAAAAGGAAACAAATGTTCAACAGTTTATGACATCCAAGCTGGCGAGACTTAATGTGGATGCTAGGAGACAAGCCAGCCTATTTCGCGTAGTACCTGCACTTAACCTTTTTAAGAAAATACGTCAGTTTACACTGGTAAATACAATCAACCGACTCATTTTGAAAAGAGTTTAAGAAAATGCATTTAAGGCACAAGGCACAAATAATATTTTATAACTTGGGATAATTATTTAAATATAATACTTGTAGGGATTTACATGTTCCTTATGCGTTCAGTAGCCCGGATCGAGCCGGGTTAAAGATCAATAAACACACCACTTTATTTATGAGACACTGACAGGTGTACGCCTACACCTGAGTGCTAAGGTCGTGGCCATTTCGTAAAATGATGCCAGGGATATCCGGGACACGGTCATTAACCCCCCAAAGGCTTTAAGCAAACAAAACAATATTAAACGAGACGTCTCAATACTTTAATTATCATTTATTCAATCAAAGATTCAACGCCCCGACCAAGCGGTATTTTATATACCGTACCCCAAGCCCGTATAGGGAAAATAAGTTAAAAGTATTTACCTGAGTAAGTATAGTTCAAAATCAGCGAGTGCAAGTATCTTTTACTGGTTCTCCGAATCTGGAACGAAGGTTTATAATAACCTATTAGAATCCTAACGGGTCTTTAGTTAAGCTTACGCTTAGACCGGTTAGTTTTAAAGATACGGTTCGTACGCACGATTAAGCGAAGACCGGATAGAATGTGATTTAGACCCGACAAGTTTGAAGACTTGCTTAATATGGGTATATGATACACATTCTGGATTTTGAGATAAAACCGATAAGGTTTGACCCGTTTCGGCTAATTTATGTAAACTAGTTACATAAACCGAACCGAACGCGCATGAAGCGTAACGGGTATCCGTAAGAGTCCTAAACAGGTTTCCTAAGTTAACACGCCTTAAATAAGTTGTGATATCAGTAGGATATCACCCATGATGCCCAAAACGAGTTTAATCTCTTTATAAGCCCCGTAGGGGCATTTTGGTCATTTTAAAGATTATAAAAGGGTTTAATTAGACACCTGTGATCCGGGTCTGAGTTGATCAGTAAAAATAGTTTATTTTAACAGGTTATAACCTTTGGTAATAAGTCTTATATACTAAAATGGTTTTAAACCCAAACTATGCGTTAAATACGCGTATAAAGTCGTTTTAAGCGATGTACGGGTTAAAATACGATTCTGAGTTTTCTGACCAAATAAACAGGCTCAAAATACTCCATTTATTATTTAAAATTAGTAGCAATTGGATTGGCGTTAAAAGGATTTGTAAAACTCATTTTATGGCCGAAAAGGGTGTTTTTGGTATTAACCGAATCGAGGCGATAAACCTAGCTTATGATCAGTTTAAAAATAATTAAAAATCTTTAAAAATCCCAAAATATTATATCACATCAGTGGGTAAAAGTTTGGTGTCCAAAATTTGGTTTAGATAGGCTTTACGCTAATGACGGCGTTTAATTACTTAAAAGCACTGAAATTACGTCATTAAGCATAACTCCTTATCTAGACCTCCAACTGATGTGAAATTTTAGGTACAAGTCTAAAAATCAGTAACTAAGATTATGGCACTTTCACATTTCCAAAAATCTCGTTTTATGGTCATAAGGGCATTACGGTCAATATTTAGGCGTTTAACGGAAACATCGGACGATTAGGGATTCGAGTGGTATAAACGCAGAGGCTTATACACACATGCAAATAGGTCCTAATGGAACTTTAAGGCATGTCTAAACCTATATAAATTGGGTCAGAACTGAGGTCAAAGCAAAAGTCAAACTTTTGCGTCTCTCGGTTCCGAATCGGTTCAAAACATAAAGTTGTCGAATCAAACAAGTTTAGACAAGTTATTATACTTATTTTCAAGTTGTATGACTGATAAAACAGGTTACACGCCTTCCGTATCGTTAAATATGCGATTAATGTTTCTGTTGACTTTTTCGGACAACCTTTGACTCGACAAACGACCTAGTTAGGATTCGAATCAGTGAGTGCCCTTTTAGGGGTTTATTAACCATATAAATACCAACTTATAACAACTTTCGATTCGACAAATCTCTGGACCGATTGTGATTTATCACAAAGTCAAACCGTAGTTACGACGGTTTGATTTCTAGGCTTTTAACTAAGTATAAATGAATTAGGAAAGGTTAAACATACTTACACACAACTAATGGATGATGTGGAATGCTTGTGACCTGCTTGTATGCTCTGGAAATGCTCAGGAGTGATGAATGATCAATGTTGCATAATGTGGGTCTTATAAACAACTTCAAACATTCTTAGATCATTGACAACTAAGTCTAGGAGTGTTGCATTATCATCCACAAGTCCCCTACTAGCTAAAAACCATTTTAGGCAGCCCAAAGTATCGAAACAATGGCATTTGAGTCGGTTACAAAAATCAACAGGCAGCTGCCTGTTTTTTCTGCATCTGCAGGTCGCAGGCGGCCCGCGTGGCCTTCTGTTATGTGTGAGGCGGGCCGCGTGGCCCTTCTGGTCAGGTCACACATGTTTTCTTTATTGCATTTTGGTCCTTGGTCCCTCGAAAGGTCGTTTTCACCATCCTACTTGCATATGAAGCTTTGTTATTTAACATATGGGGCTTTAAGACTTATACCCACTTTGTTAAGTCCTCGGGTAACTTTGTGATCACCCGAAAAGCCCTAAATTTCAATGTTGACGATTCTAACCCTCACACACGAATTTTATCACAACTTGCTCATACGATAACGAAACTTCGTGAAATTTTTGTGGTACATTCTAGTGAGCATAATTAATCGTTACAAAGCTTCGGGTTTGTCAAAAGGTCACTCAGAGGTATAACTTAAACATGTTGGCACATTTAACCCCTGTAGTTTGTAATCTCTCACTTTCTTTCACAATTCGCTTCGTATGATCCATGATCTATTCGTTTAAGGTTATAAACATCATGTAGGGTTATTGCAAAGTATATTTATTCATTGTTGACACTTTGAACCCTTATAATTTCATACTTTCACTGTTTGTCAACTTTAGTCCTTCAAGAACATTCTTTCACACGTTCAAACCTATGACACGTGTCAACACATTATAGGACGTAAATTTTCAGGGTGTTACATCCTCATCCCCTTAAAATAAATCTCGACCCGAGATTTACTGAAACAAGTAAGGGTACTTTTCTTTCATCGTGGATTCAACCTCCCACGTGAATTCGGGACCTCTACGGGCATCCCATTTGACCTTTACAAAAGGTATATGCTTCCTTCGAAGCTTCCTTACCTGTCGATCTTCGATCGATAAAGGTTTTTCCACGAATTTCAAGCTCTCATCGATATGCACATCTGTGTAAGGTATAACCACTGATTCGTCAGCGAAACACTTCTTCAGATTGCAGATGTGGAACACATTGTGTATACTACTGAGCTCTTCAGGTAAGTTTAACTTGTAGGCAACTGACCCGACACGTTCGATAACCTCGAAATGTCCTATGTATCTCGGGCTTAGCTTACCTTTCTTACCAAATCGCATCACTCCCTTCCAGGGTGACACTTTAAGTAGGACTTTTTCACCTACTTCGAAGTGAAAATCCTTACGATTTGGATCAGCGTAAATCTTCTGCCTATTCCGGGCAGCTTGGAGATTGTTATGAATCTGGACAATCTTGTCCGTCGTTTCGAACACTATCTCTGGTCCTGATAACTGGACTTCTCCAACTTCCGCCCAACAAACAGGCGATCTACACTTTCTACCGTATAATGCCTCAAAAGGCGCAGCCTTTATGCTGGTATGGTAGCTATTGTTGTAGGAGAATTCGATCAATGGCAAGTTCTTATCCCAGCTACCTCCCAAATCAATCGCACATGCACGGAGCATGTCTTCCAACGTTTGAATAGTACGCTCACTCTGACCGTCAGTCTGAGGATGATAAGCCGTACTAAAATTTAAACGTGTGCCCAAAGATTGTTGGAAACTCTTCCAAAAATGAGACGTGTACCTAGTATCCCGGTCAGAGATAATAGCTACAGGTATGCCGTGTAGGGCTACAATCTTATCAACGTATAACTGGGATAACATGTCGGAGCTGTAAGTCTCCTTGATGGGTAGAAAATGAGCTGACTTAGTCAGCCTGTCAACTATAACCCATATTGTATCATTGCCTTTCCTTGTCTTGGGTAACTTGGTAATAAAATCCATAGTTACCATTTCCCACTTCCAAGTAGGAAGTTCAGGCTGTTGTAGCAAACCTGACGGATTTTGATGTTCTGCCTTGACTTACGCACATGTCAAGCATTTAGCTACATAGGTGGCTACAGACTTCTTCAAGCCTATCCACCAATAGTTTGCCCTTAGATCCTGGTACATTTTATCAGCTCCAGGATGAACAGAATATTTTGAGCTGTGGGCTTCCTGGAGGATAACATCTCGGAGTCCTCCATAAATTGGAACCCATATCCGTCCATTCAATCTAAGAATTCCATCCTTACTAAGAGATAACTGTTCTTCAGTTACTCCCAGCTTTTTATTAGGATAGTTAGCTTCCAACACAGCTTCCTTCTGTGCAGCTAACAACCTTTCTATCAAATTGTTCTTTATTTCCATGCGCTTGGCATTGATTCCGATGGGTTTCACTTTCTCTTTCCGACTCAAGGCATCGGCGACTACATTCGCCTTTCCGGGATGGTATCTTATTTCACAATCGTAATCATTAAGAGTTTCCATCCAACGGCGTTGCCTCATGTTCAAGTCCTTCTGGTTGAACAGATGTTGAAGGCTCTTGTGATCAGAGTAGATCACACATTTGATTCCATATAAGTAGTGCCTCCACAGTTTTAGTGCGAATACAACGGCACCCAACTCCAAGTCGTGGGTGGTGTAATTCTTTTCGTGCACCTTTAACTGACGTGAAGCATAGGCAATGACTTTGCCTTTCTGCATAAGCACACATCCCATCCCTGTGTGTGATGCATCACAATAAACTACAAACTCCTCTATTCCATTAGGCAATGTCAGTACTGGAGCATTACTCAACTTTTGTTTCAGAATATCGAAGGAATCCTGCTGCTTAGGACCCCAGTCAAACTTAATCTTCTTACGTGTCAGCGAAGTCAGGGGTGCAGCAATCCTTGAGAAGTTTTCAATGAATCGCCTATAGTATCCTGCCAAACCTAGGAAGCTACGAATTTCTGTAGGCGTCTTTGGCTCATGCCAATTCATGACAGATTCAACTTTAGCGGGATCTACTTGGATACCACGCTCACTAACAACATGTCCAAGAAATTGGACTGCTCGAAGCCAGAATTCACACTTTGAGAACTTGGCATAGAGCTTCTCTTTATGAAGTAGTTCCAGTATGCACTGAAGATGCTTCTCATGGTCAGCTTGGTTCTTTGAGTAGATGAGAATGTCGTCGATGAAGACGATGACGAATTTGTCTAAGTGCGGCTTGCAAACGCGATTCATGAGATCCATGAACGCGGCTGGTGCATTAGTGAGCCCAAAAGGCATCACTAGGAACTCGTAATGACCATAACGAGTCCTAAATGCTGTTTTGTGCACATCTTCATCTCTAACCTTCAATTGATGATAGCCTGACCTCAAGTCAATCTTTGAGAAGAAACTTGCCCCTTGGAGTTGATCGAACAGATCGTCGATTCTAGGCAAAGGATACCTATTCTTGATAGTAACCTTATTAAGCTCACGGTAGTCGATGCACATTCGCATCGATCCATCCTTCTTCTTGACAAATAAAACCGGTGCTCCCCAAGGAGACGAACTAGGTTTGATGAAACCTTTGGCTAGTAAATCATCTAGCTGCGTCCTCAATTCCTTCATCTCTGTTGGTGCCAACCTATAAGGCGCCCTTGCAACTGGTGCTGATCCAGGAATAATGTCAATTCTGAATTCCACTTGCCTATCTGGTGGCAAACCAGGTAGTTCTTCTGGAAATACTTCGGGGTATTCAGAAATGACTGGGATATCTCCAATCTTGGGTTTCGGCTCATCAATAATCACCTGTGCCATGTAGATGACACAGCCCTTCTTCAAACACTTTGAGTCTTTGAGTATAGACATTTTCTCGGGCAGCCCATACTGGGTATCTCCCTGGATAGTAAGTGATTCACCAGACGAAGTCTTGATCCTCACTTGCTTCTTATTGCAAATAATCTGGGCCTGGTTATGAGATAACCAGTCCATACCCAAAACTATGTCGAATCCGGCTAGTTTTAAAGGAAGTAGGGACAAAGGAAAAGAGTGATTCCTAATGGATATGAAACATCCATCTAATAAGGTTGAAGCGGTTTCTAAAGTGCCATCTGCTAGTTCCACCTCATACTTCACACTTAAAGTTCTAACAGGTAGTTTCAACAATTCACAAAACTTATTATCTACAAACGACTTATCAGCGCCTGAATCAAATAACACTCTCGCATAAACATCATTTACGAGAAAAGGTACCTGTTATCACGTTGTCGTCCTTGACGGCTTCCTTAGCATCCATTCTGAAGACCCTAGCATTGGTCTTCTTAGCCTCTTCCGGCTTCTTGGCATATTTTGGGCAATTGCTCCTGATGTGCCCCTTTTCATTGCAACCATAGCAGGTCGCATCCTTCATCTTCTTGCAATCCAAGGTTTTGTGTTCCCTGGATTTGCATAACCCACATGCAAAAGGTTTCGATTGTGATTGTGAGTTGGATTCAAACCTGCACTTCCCAAAGTGCTGTCTCTTGCAGGTTTTACATCTGGGTTTTTTCACCCGACTGTTGACCATCCTTCTTAAAACCTGACCCCTTCTTTTGGTCATTGTTTCCCTTCTGCTTCTTGTCTGATCGTCGTGAGTTGTCATCCTCACGCTTCCTCTTTTCGGTATCATTTTTCCTTTGCGACCTCAGCCTGACAGCATCTGAGGTCAGAGATAACGATATGTCCGTTACTGACCGAAAAGTGGTTGGTCTGGAGGCCTTTACACTTGCTTTGATCTCCGGTTCCAAACCCCCGATAAAACGAGCTATACGTTTAGGCTCCGGAGTTACCAAATAAGGGACCAACCTTGACAAAGTATTGAAAGTGGTAAGGTAGGCCTGGCAGTCCAGGTTTTTCATGACCAGCGCCAGGAAATCAGATTCAATTCTCTCAACCTCATGTTGAGGGCAGAAATTTTCTTTGATTAGTGCCATGAACTGTTCCCAGGTCATGTTGTATAACGGGACTTTCCCTGTGGCTTGGACCAACGATCTCCACCAGGCTAAGGCTTCTCCTTTGAAAGACTGCGAGATAAACTTCACAATATCCCTATTATGGCAACCACTAATATCCACCACAGTATCCATTTCATCCATCCACGTCATGCAATCAACAGCTCCTTTTTCCCCATTGAAGTCCCTGGGTTTGCACGACACGAAGTATTTATAGGTGCAACCCCTATTACGAGGTTCTTGGTTCTGTACCACTCTTTGGGATGGATTACTCCTTTGATTCGAGGAGTGGTGAGAATTACTGTTGTGGGCAGTGTGGGTCCTGGAGGGTGTTCTAGTGTGTGATGCAGATTGGGTCCTCGTATGGGTACCACTTGCTCCATGGTGCTGTCTATCCATAGCTCTATTAACCGCATTATCTATCATAGCTTGTAACTCTGCACCTGCTACGTTTACACGGCCATTATCATTCACTATCCCTGGGTGACTGTTGACCTCGTTTGAGTCTGCCATGTATCTTGAACTGTAACACATTGGCAATAATTTATTGATGAGTTTATTATAGAATTGTCTTTTATGGAAATTTTATTAACCGTGGTAAGCATAGACCATCTATGGTTAATTTATTACTCTCATTTATTTAGGATTTCTAATATAATTTATCCTAATTATTAAACAATAACAGTTTTTTTTTATTAGCACATCAGGCCTAGTCACAGGGACAATATAGATTATAAGCTATGATTTCAGAGAATCAAAGCATGAAGGTTTGAACAAAGTTCGTTACCTTTATCAGACAGGGTCACAGACTAATACTGTCTTTTGTCTCATGTGAAAATGAGAAGGGCCCGTAGGCATTCCATTACCAATGGATGGTAAAAAGAATTGATCATATTTATTAATGATTTAACCCATGATTCAGAGATCATTAAGTTGGGTTTAGAATCTTCGAAAAATCCATATATAATAATAACACGTGTGTTTTTAACGAATCATGTCTGCCAGGAGTGTTAACATGTTTTCAGATGTTAACAAGGATTTGAATCTTTTTAACGAGTTTTACCATCTGGGCCAGGTCTTAAAATGACATGCAGGCTAGGTTATACTTTTAAGATCCTTAACAAAAATAACATAGGCAGATAGATTTTTAAAAGGAATGATTCTGATTTATTTCTTTCATATTTAATTATGTATAACATAGGAATGATGAAATTTATAAACTTACATTCCATTAAAACTAAAAGTAGTACATTTTGCCCTAAACGGGACTTTTCACAGAAACAGATGCCCACGCAGGAGCTATACATATAATACATGTCCTCACAGGGACGGTCTACAAAAGTAAATGTCCACGCAGGGACTACTAGAGACAAGTCCACGTAGGGACTAAGTACAAAGATAGATGTCCACGCAGGGACTACATACACACATAAATAAATGTCCACGTAGGGACTTGATTTAAACAAGGAAATACAATAATACATATTGGGATTTAACGATCCCGTTTCTTCTTTCCCTTCAGCAAATTTGCCAAACCACTCATAAATCCTTCATTCTTCTTACGTTCCTTCTGGAAGTCTCGCTCCACTTTGGCCAGTCTTCGACGGAGTTCCTCCTGCTCAGGAGGAGGAGCCCGTGGTGGCTGGTACTGTGGTGGCGGCTGAACAGGTGCTTGATACCCCCGAGCTGGGTATCCCATTCCCCAAGGGGGTCCATATGGTCCCTCAGGATTATTATGGGCAAGGTAGCTTGATGCCACGTTGTAAGGATCATCAGCATAGTTATAGCCATGGTATGCTGGTGGTCCATATGGGTTGTAAGCTGCCGGAGCAGTATAAGCAGGGATTGGGTGGCCAAAACCCGGTGATGGCGGTACAATAGGTGCCGAATTCACCTCCGAAACTGGAACAGAAGGTCCACCCATCTGTGGGACTTCATGAGTAGGCGGGTAATGGCTGCCGCTAGAGTGTTGAGGGGTGTTGAGACGAAAATCAACTTCTCGTGCTGAGATCCGTGCGCCAGTCCTCCTACGTCTTGGTGGCTCTGGAGGCTCTAGGTGCACTGGCGGCGGTGGAGGCGGTGGCGTGACTGCCTCATAACGTGGATCCCCAGAGGGATCTTGCTGTTGCTGCTGCTGGTGTGGTGGTGGGTGGTAAGATGGTGTATTGTACCACTCACACCTTTCGAACCGTTCCATGTGACAATCCGGACCCTGGTATGGTGTTCCGTGAAATGACGATCCGTCTGAGATCACAAAAGGATGGTTTAGGGACCCGGTTGAAGCCTCGACGGGATCTGTGTCCTCGTCCATATCTTGATCACCAGAAAAATGATCCTCTGGTCCTAGTGGGTTAAAGCCCACGTGCTCTGGTAGGTACTCTGCTGGGTTAAACTGACCCTGAAAGACAGGAGTAGGGTCGCCAAAGAAATGTTGCGGGTTGTGGGGTTCGTTCTCTGACTGAGGCCCATAAGAGTCATGATATGGAGGTGTTGAGGCGTGCGAAAAAGATCGTCTGGCAGAGTCTTCATATGTCCTCCATAGCTCCCTCGTTTCGTCATTCCTTGTAGAAGTAGAAGAAGTTCGTCGATATGAAGGCCCTGCCTCATGGTCGTTAGGGGCGCTAGCTGGCTCCTTTCCTCGACCACCTCGTCTAAATCTTGGCGGCATTATTGTACCTGTTAAAATACACAAGGTAATAACAAGGAAAAATAAAGGACAACATTTAAATAAAAATAAAAATTTGAACAATTTGGATTATTCCTAAGTTCTTTGTCTAGACTCGAAGATTTAGGAATGTGCAATTGTGTAACTGAGATTAAACACAAAAGGTTAGTGTTTAATTCACTCAGTGTTGGCTCTGATACCAACCTGTCACACCCCAAATTTCCACGTGTCACCGGTGGGCCCGGTAGGGGAGTATCGTGACGTGGTTGGCAACATATTAGTCAAACAACACAATATTTAAATGCACAGCGGAAGCAAAGTATAGATTTAATTCAACCAAACGATATTGTAATATTAAGTATCACAAATAGTCGAATATAAATCCACAGGTAGATCCAAATAAAAGGAAACAAATGTTCAACAGTTTATGACATCCAAGCTGGCGAGACTTAATGTGGATGCTAGGAGACAAGCCAGCCTATTTCGCGTAGTACCTGCACTTAACCTTTTTAAGAAAATACGTCAGTTTACACTGGTAAATACAATCAACCGACTCATTTTGAAAAGAGTTTAAGAAAATGCATTTAAGGCACAAGGCACAAATAATATTTTATAACTTGGGATAATTATTTAAATATAATACTTGTAGGGATTTACATGTTCCTTATGCGTTCAGTAGCCCGGATCGAGCCGGGTTAAAGATCAATAAACACACCACTTTATTTATGAGACACTGACAGGTGTACGCCTACACCTGAGTGCTAAGGTCGTGGCCATTTCGTAAAATGATGCCAGGGATATCCGGGACACGGTCATTAACCCCCCAAAGGCTTTAAGCAAACAAAACAATATTAAACGAGACGTCTCAATACTTTAATTATCATTTATTCAATCAAAGATTCAACGCCCCGACCAAGCGGTATTTTATATACCGTACCCCAAGCCCGTATAGGGAAAATAAGTTAAAAGTATTTACCTAAGTAAGTATAGTTCAAAATCAGCGAGTGCAAGTATCTTTTACTGGTTCTCCTAATCTGGAACGAAGGTTTATAATAACCTATTAGAATCCTAACGGGTCTTTAGTTAAGCTTACGCTTAGATCGGTTAGTTTTAAAGATACGGTTCGTACGCACAATTAAGCGAAGACCGGATAGAATGTGATTTAGACCCGAAAAGTTTGAAGACTTGCTTAATATGGGTATATGATACACATTCTGGATTTTGAGATAAAACCGATAAGGTTTGACCCGTTTCGGCTAATTTATGTAAACTAGTTACATAAACCGAACCGAACGCGCATGAAGCGTAACGGGTATCCGTAAGAGTCCTAAACAGGTTTCCTAAGTTAACACGTCTTAAATAAGTTGTGATATCAGTAGGATATCACCCATGATGCCCAAAACGAGTTTAATCTCTTTATAAGCCCCGTAGGGGCATTTTGGTCATTTTAAAGATTATAAAAGGGTTTAATTAGACACCTGTGATCCGGGTCTGAGTTGATCAGTAAAAATAGTTTATTTTAACAGGTTATAACCTTTGGTAATAAGTCTTATATACAAAAATGGTTTTAAACCCAAACTATGCGTTAAATACGCGTATAAAGTCGTTTTAAGCGATGTACGGGTTAAAATACGATTCTGAGTTTTCTGACCAAATAAACTGGCTCAAAATACTCCATTTATTATTTAAAATCAGTAGCAATTGGATTGGCGTTAAAAGGATTTGTAAAACTCATTTTATGGCCGAAAAGGGTATTTTTGGTATTAACCGAATCGAGGCGATAAACCTAGCTTATGATCAGTTTAAAAATAATTAAAAATCTTTAAAAATCCCAAAATATTATATCACATCAGTGGGTAAAAGTTTGGTGTCCAAAATTTGGTTTAGATAGGCTTTACGCTAATGACGCCGTTTAATTACTTAAAAGCACTGAAATTACGTCATTAAGCATAACTCCTTATCTAGACCTCCAACTGATGTGAAATTTTAGGTACAAGTCTAAAAATCAGTAACTAAGATTATGGCACTTTCACATTTCCAAAAATCTCGTTTTATGGTCATAAGGGCATTACGGTCAATATTTAGGCGTTTAACGGAAACATCGGACGATTAGGGATTCGAGTGGTATAAACGCAGAGGCTTATACACACATGCAAATAGGTCCTAATGGAACTTTAAGGCATGTCTAAACCTATATAAATCGGGTCAGAACTGAGGTCAAAGCAAAAGTCAAACTTTTGCGTCTCTCGGTTCCGAATCGGTTCAAAACATAAAGTTGTCGAATCAAACAAGTTTAGACAAGTTATTATACTTATTTTCAAGTTGTATGACTGATAAAACAGGTTACACGCCTTCCGTATCGTTAAATATGCGATTAATGTTTCTGTTGACTTTTTCGGACAACCTTTGACTCGACAAACGACCTAGTTAGGATTCGAATCAGTGAGTGCCCTTTTAGGGGTTTATTAACCATATAAATACCAACTTATAACAACTTTCGATTCGACAAATCTCTGGACCGATTGTGATTTATCACAAATTCAAACCGTAGTTACGACGGTTTGATTTCTAGGCTTTTAACTAAGTATAAATGAATTAGGAAAGGTTAAACATACTTACACACAACTAATGGATGATGTGGAATGCTTGTGACCTGCTTGTATGCTCTGGAAATGCTCAGGAGTGATGAATGATCAATGTTGCATAATGTGGGTCTTATAAACAACTTCAAACATTCTTAGATCATTGACAACTAAGTCTAGGAGTGTTGCATTATCATCCACAAGTCCCCTACTAGCTAAAAACCATTTTAGGCAGCCCAAAGTATCGAAACAATGGCATTTGAGTCGGTTACAAGCATCAACAGGCAGCTGCCTGTTTTTTCTGCATCTGCAGGTCGCAGGCGGCCCGCGTGGCCTTCTGTTATGTGTGAGGCGGGCCGCGTGGCCCTTCTGGTCAGGTCACACATGTTTTCTTTATTGCATTTTGGTCCTTGGTCCCTCGAAAGGTCGTTTTCACCATCCTACTTGCATATGAAGCTTTGTTATTTAACATATGGGGCTTTAAGACTTATACCCACTTTGTTAAGTCCTCGGGTAACTTTGTGATCACCCGAAAAGCCCTAAATTTCAATGTTGACGATTCTAACCCTCACACACGAATTTTATCACAACTTGCTCATACGATAACGAAACTTCATGAAATTTTTGTGGTACATTCTAGTGAGCATAATTAATCGTTACAAAGCTTCGGGTTTGTCAAAAGGTCACTCAGAGGTATAACTTAAACATGTTGGCACATTTAACCCCTGTAGTTTGTAATCTCTCACTTTCTTTCACAATTCGCTTCGTATGATCCATGATCTATTCGTTTAAGGTTATAAACATCATGTAGGGTTATTGCAAAGTATATTTATTCATTGTTGACACTTTGAACCCTTATAATTTCATACTTTCACTGTTTGTCAACTTTAGTCCTTCAAGAACATTCTTTCACACGTTCAAACCTATGACACGTGTCAACACATTATAGGACGTAAATTTTCGGGGTGTTACAACCATAATGTCACAACTGTCTTTTCCACAAGTACGATTATAAATAGCTCAAAGGCTAGCCTTTCATGACTTCGGTTATATATTTTTATACATATATGGTATAGAAGCCTGTCACGAGGGACGAAGAAAATATGGCATAAAGCCCAGTCATGAAGGACATAAATGATTATACGGCACGAAGGCCTTGTCACAAAGGACATTTAGATATGGCACAAACGGCCTTGTTATAAGGACATTCATCAAATCTGGTACAAAGGCATGTCACCAGGAATGTTAACATTTAATATGTTAACTTGTCACGAATGACCAATTATAGCATATAGGCTTGTCTTGAATGACTTTAAAACATAACTCGATGGTTTATTTTCAAGGACCTTAATTTATTAGTTGCAATCTTATTAGATTAGGGCTTCCAGGTTTGAACGTGGTTCTTCACCTTTGGACAGGGAGTCATAGACTACAACTGTCATCGTCTTGAAAGACGATTCTTTTGGCAGAAAAATACGCCAATCAACATCACTAATAGATGTTTATATATAACCATCGTATCCAATGATATTAGTCATGATCACATCGATCATATTGACTATTAGGTTTGGGTATAATCACACCATTTTGAACAGAGGATCATAAAGATCACTACTATCTTTGTCTTACCGATACTAGAATAAAGTATAGCCCGTAGGCATTTCATCACGAGGGATGTTAATATTATGGTCACCATACTGGGGATACTAGTCAGGATCGCACTGATAGTATAGACTATGGGAATTGAGTATAGCTCACCCCCTTGGCAAAGAATCACAAAATATTACAATTGCCTTGTCTCAGTTGGACGATATAATATAGCCCTTAGGCAAAACATCATTACGGATGTTAAAATTTTTAATCATCGTATTGATGATTATTTTTTTTCATGATCCTATTGATCATATGAACTATTAGGCTTGAGCATAGCTCACCACCTTGGACAGGGAATCGTAAAGATCACAATGTCTTTGTCACACATGGACAGTATAATTTGGCCCATAGGCGAAAACATCACTCATGGATGTTTATAATTGGTTCATCCTATTAGATGCTATAAGTCATGATTGCATTAATCATATTGACTATTTGGCTTGAGCATAGCTCACCACCTTAGACAATGAATCATAAAGATAACAATGTCAATGTCTCAAATGGACAATATCTTATTGCCCGTAGGCAAGACATCACTAAAGGATGTTAAATAATATGATCATCGTACTAGATGATATTAGTCATGATCGCATTGATCATATAGACTATTATGTTTGGACATAGTCCAACATTTTAGACAGGAGGTCAAAGACCACCACTGTCGTTGTCTTATCGGACAACAAGTTTAGTCCGTAGGCACTCCATCACTAACGGATGTTTATAATATGATCATCTTATAGGATGATATAAGCCATGATTCCTAGATCACTAGGCTAGATTTGAGAATTGGAAGAATCCAATATAAGGATGACTGTTGTGATTTTCTCGAGTCACATTTGTCAAGAGTGCTAACACATTCCTAGGTGTTAACCAGGATCTGAATCCCTTGAGTAGGTTTCACCATCTTGGCCGCGTAGGCTAGGTTTCACCTTTAAGATTCCCTTTCACTTGCATATTGACAGAGAAGGAAGGATATTTATTTTATTCAGGATTTTTATCATAAATCTTAATTCATACGTTAATAATAGCACAAATGGCCTAGTCGCGTAGACGAGTTAAATTTATAAGCCATGATTTCAGAGAATCGCGGCATTAAGGTTTGAATCAAAGTTCATTGCCTTTTCCTGACGGGGAGTTGTAGGCTACCACTGTCTTTAGTCTCAGAGGACATTAATTATAGCCCGTAGGTACTTCCCTTCTAAGGGATGTTTATTACGGAATTGCCCCTTAGGGAAAATTCATTAACCATGGTAACAGAGACCATATTTGGTTAATCATATATATTTAGGATTTCTTTTATAAATTATCCTAATCATAATACATTAATAGTTTTATTAGTGGCACCCAATGGCCTGGTCACGTGGACATTTATAAATTATAAGCTTATGATTTCGGAGAATCAAAGCATGAAAGTATTTTGGCACAATAGGCCTAGTCACAAGGACAATTATAAATTAAGCTATGATTTCAGAGAATCAAGGTATGATAGTATATTGGCACAATAGGCCTAGTCACAAGGACAATTATAAATTATATGCTAGGATTTCAGAGAATCAAAGCATTTGAGGTTTGAACCTAGTTCATTACCTTTATCTGACTGGAGTCTTTGCTACCACTGTCTTTTGGCTCATATGGAAATGAGCAGGGCCCGTAGGCATTATGTTACCACGTATGGTTAAAATATGATCATCTTAATTGATGACGTAAACCCAGGATTCAGAGATCATTAAACTGGGTTAGGAATCTTCTAAAGAATTCCTTTATAAAAATGACATATGTGATTTTTAATAAATCATGTCTGCTAGGAGTGTTAACATATTTTCAGATGTTAACAGGGATAAGAATCTTTTAAACAGGTCTTACCATCTTGGCCAGGTCTTTATAAGGACACTCGGCTAGGTTTCACTCTTAAGATTCTTAATTAATGGTTTGAATCTTTTTAACAGGTCTTACCATCTTGGCCCGGTCTTATAATTGACCCGAAGGCTAGGTTTCACACTTAAGATTCTTAATTTAATTAACGCAGAACAGTTTTAAATTGAGGTGTTAATATGGATCTGAATCTAATTATGGAACTACCATCTTGGCCCGGTCTTAAAATGGCACGTGGCTAGGTCTTGTCCTTTTTAGACTTTGCCATTTTTTTATAATGGTAGATCTTATAAAAGAAATGTTATTTTACATTTATTTAAAAATTCTTGTTTAGAATGAAAGTTTAAACTTAATCATTCCATTATATAAAAATAAAAGTATAAAGTTGCCCTTAGCGGGACTTGAAAGGAATAATGTGTCCTCGGAGGGACTGAAAGATAATTATGTCCTTATAAGGACTAATAAGGAAACGAATTTCAGTAAAAGGAGTTTCTTCTTCATTTTATTTCCGAACGCTTTCTCCTTGCATGCTCGTTTCATTCTAGCCGCGGTACGAAGCTCAGCATCTCAGGGCTCCGGGTGTGGAGAACTCCTATTACGGCTTCTTCGTTTGGCGACGTATCCAATAAAAATTTGGAAGTAAAAATTTCTAGATTAGGATTGAGAATATTCCTAAGTTAAGTCTAGACTCAGAAGTTTAGATATGTGCAATTGTGTAACTGAGATTAAACACAAAAGGCTAGTGTTTAATTCACTCAGTGTTGGCTCTGATGCCAACCTGTCACACCCCAAATTTCCTCGTGTCACCGGTGGGCCCGGTGGGGAGTATCGTGACGTCATGGTTGGCAACATAATGGTCAAACAACACAATATTATTAAGCACAACGGAAGCAATTGAAAATATAATACAACCGAATTTATTATTGTAATATCAACTGTCACAATATTCGGAAGTTTATCCACAGTAGGATCGAACATAAAATGGAAACAATAGTTCAACAGACTTCAGGCATCTTAAGCTTGCGAGACTCTTTATTGATGCTAAGGAGACAATCCAGCCAATTACGTTTAGTACCTGCATTTAGTCTTTTTGGGAAAATACGTCAGTTTACACTGGTAAATACAATCAACTGACTCATTTTGGAAAATGGTTTAAAAATTGGTTTGGATGCACATGGCATAAATATTTTATAATTTGATTAAAATGCACAGAGGCAATATTTAATCTTTTTAACTTGGGAGAATTATTTAATATTATAATCTTGTGAACGAATTACATGTTACTTATGCGTTCAGTAGCCCGAATCAAATCCGGGTTAAAGATCAATAGACACACCACTTTAAGTGAGTTATACACGGGAGTACGCCTACACCCCGTGCTCAGGTCGTGGCCATCTCGTAAGATGATGCCAGGGATATCCGGGACATGGTCATTAACCCCCCAAAGGCTGTAAAGTAAACAAGACTGTTTAAACGAGCCGATCAAATTATTCAACTACCCACTAAGCGTGGAGATTTGATGCCCGATCAAGCGGTACGCTATGTACCGTAACCCAAGCCCGTATAGGGAAAATAAGTTAAAAGTATTTACCTGATGCAAAGTATAAATCACAATAAGCAAAATGCACGTAGCTTTTACTGGTTCTCCTAATCTGGAACGAAGGTTTAATATAACCTATTAGAATACTAACGGGTCTTTATTAAGCTTAAGCTTAGACCGGCTAGTTTCAAAGATACGGTTCGTACGCACGATTAAGCGAAGACCGGATAGAATGTGATTTAGACCCGACAAGTTCAGAGACTTGTTTAATATGGGTTTATTATTCACATTCTGGATTTTGAGATGAAACCGATAAGGTTTGACCCGTGTTGGTTAATTTATGTAAACTTGTTACATAAACCGAACCGAACGCGTAAAATGCGTAACGGGTATCCGCAAGAGCCATATACAGGTTTCCTAAGTTAATATGCTTCAAATATGTTGTGACATCAGTAGGATGTCTTTCATTATGCCCCGAACTAATTTAAACACAAACTATGCCCCGTAGGGGTAGTTTGGTCATTTTAAAGTTTGTAAAAGCGCTTAGATGTTTAACTGAGTTACAGGTCTGATGTAAACAGCAAACATACTCATTTTGATGAGTTATAACAGTAGGCTAAAGCATATATGTGAAATTTATCATTTTTAACCAAACTATGCCCCGTGGGGGTATTTTGGTAATTTCACATAAGCCGAAAAGCTCAAAAACGAAGTCTGAGTTAATCAACCTTTTCTTACTGTTAAAATCTCATATTTTGCCTCATATATCAGTAGGTATCAACCCGGGTATGTTAAATATGATTTTAAAACATATTATGCGTTAAAAACGCTAAATAAGGCGATTAAAGGCCATTTCCGGGTTTGATACTTAAATCTGATATTTTTATATTTCCAGAAGGCTTAAAATAAATTATTTATCATATGTGATTAGTAGAAAAAGGTTTGGAGTCGTTTCGATAAGTAAAACTCATTTTATGGCCCGTAAGGGCAAAACCGACAATTACCGGATTAAGCCTACGGCTACTAGTTATGCTCAGCCTAAAATTAATTAAAAATATTTAAAAATCCCAAAATAATATATTACATCAGTGGGTATTAAGTTTGATACCAAAAAGTAGGCTTAACTAGGCTATACGCTAATTACGCCGTTTTATTAACATAAAGCTTTAATTTTGCGATATTGAGCATAACTCTTAATCTATAAGTCAAACTGATGTCAAACTTTGCATACAAGTTTATATATCAGTAACTAAGGTTTCTACACTTTTACATTCTCATAAATCATGTTTTAAGGTAATAAAGGCATAATGGTCAACATATGAGCAATTAACGGAAATATGCATATTAATTGGATAACTAGTGAACCAAGGTGTATAATCACAGAGGGTTGTTCTAACATGTATCCTAATCTAATTAAAGCTCTGATGCATTTCTAAAACATGCCTAAACGGGTCAGAACTGAAAGTTAAAGTGAAAGTCAAACTATGTGACTTTCGGTTCCGAACCGGGTCTAAACAGGAAATAGTCGGTTTGAACATGTTCGGACATGTTCTTACACTTATTACTAAGTTATAACAATGATCAAACAGGTTATATATGTTCTAGATAGCTAATTATGCATAAATGACATTTTAAGCATCCTGTTGACTTTTTAAATAAAAGTTTGACCCGACTTATGACCTGGTTAGAGTGGTGATCAGGGGAAACCCTTTTGAGGTTTTATTTCCCACATAAATACCAACTCATAACTACTTTTAATTCGAGATATGCCTAAGCCATTATTGACTAATCTCGAAGTCAAACCGTAATTACGACGGTTTGACCTTTAGCTAGTATACTAAGCTAAACTCAACTAAAGAAGGACTAGTAGACTTACAAGAGTCCTATGCACAACTTGAGATCAGTTGGACCTGCTTGAGAGCTCCAGAAATGATCAAATTATGCAGATGAAGGTGTGAGGAACATTGTTGCACAAAATGGCCTTATATAGCACCTTAATCACCACAAGACTTTGACACTTGGGGTCTACAACCCACCACAGGTTGCCCACAAGTGTCCCTAATGCTCTAATATAGTTTAGGGGCCGCCCATAATGCAAAAAGGTCGTTTAAACATCGGTTCTCCACATAAACAGTCGGCTGTACACGTTTTCTGGTTCTGGGCTCCGGACGCGGCCCGCGTCCCGTTTAAGAAATCCTCAAGCGGGCCGCTTGAGGCCTTAAAATCAGATTTTTGATTTCTTTTATTTTGTAACTTGTCCTTTGGGTTAATTGAAAGGGTAATCAAGCTTATTATTGCATTTTGACCCTTTATAATATACCCACATAGACTTTAGGACTTATACCCACTTTGCCAAGTCCCTGAACCCTTCCGGTTAACCCGAAAAGTCTTAACTTTCAACGTTAACACTTTAACCCCTCGCATACGAATTTGGTCATAACTTTCTCATACGATAACGAAACTTAATGAAATTTTAATCGTGCATCCAAGTGAGTATAATTAACATTTACAAAGCTTCGGGTTTGTCAAAAGGTCACTCAGAGGTATATCTTTAAACATGCTGACACATTTAACCCCTGTAGTTTGTAATCTCTCACTTTTAGCTTCGTATGATCCATGATTTATTCGTTTGATGTTATAAACATCATGTAGGGTTATTATGAAGTATATTTATTCACATTTAACACTTAGAACACGTACTATCACGTACTTTCCATGTTTGTCAACTTTAGTCCTTTTATAACATTCTTTCACGCGTCCAAACTTTATGACACGTGTCAACACATTATAGGGCGTGAATTTTCGAGGTGTTACATACAATGAATTCATTGTTTTAAAAAATTATATAATATCTTGATAAATATACAAACCACATTCAAAGTTGTATGATCATAATGATTGTATGATTGTGGTATCACATCAATCACATTTTAAGAAGCCGGGACCTAAACTAGTCTAGTCAATCTCTTTCTTTTTTTTTTGAACAGCTCTCGGTCAGGGCTATACATGACCAAAGCTCGGTCCGAGGGGGATTCGAACCTGAGCACTCCCGGGCAGGACATCTTTAAAATTAGAAGTATAAGGAGACCCGGGGCGTCCGTGGTGAACAAATGATCACGCGTGGATTGCCGTGATACATCACCGCCAGTCATCATCATCACGCGCAGGGGCGGAGGTTAAGTAGGGCGGGAGGGGGCGGCCGACCCCCCGAACTTTTCGCTCAGTAGTGGAGAGTGTGTAATTTTCGTATAGAAATTTTTGGGTATATACGTTTTCGACCCCCCGGTTCTATAGAAAATTTTGGGTATATACATTTTCGACCCTCCAATCGGAAATCTCAAGCTTCGCCACTGATCATGCGTGGAAGATTATAAGCGTGATCACGAGCACGCGCTGTAATTCCTGTAAATAAAAAATTTGAATGTTGATTGATTGTGACCGTTGTACAAGTTACCGTGATGGTGATTTCCACTATAATCCATCATTAGTGATGGATAGTACTCGATGATATGACGGAACTTGATTGGCTATTATAAGTAATGGAATTCCATCACTAGTGGAGTGCCCCTACCCCTAACTGATTTGAAATGAATGAGAAAAACGATACAAAAGGAAAATATTTATTTTGACAAGAAAAAAATTAGCATTGTTTATGATATTTTTTGAAGGGCAATGGATTAACATAGTTGACAAGAAGCTAGAAAAAAAAAAGCGATACAACTTAAAACATCAAAGAAATTAAAAGTTACACCAATCACCCAAATATATAAAAGGCATTTTCCACTATATTTAATTAACTCAGACTAGTATTCACAATCGATTCTGTACTTCATCTCTATAATTATATTAAAAGTCACTAATTTTTTTTCAATTAAATAATACTTTTATTATTAACTTTTCTCTTTCCTCCATTCACAATCATTTTCAAAAAGTATTAAAAAGTTATAGAGGGTGAAAAGTGTGTCACCAAATTTACCGATGAACATCAACATTTCTATCTCCTTCATTCACAACCACTCTATAAAATATAAAAAAAAAAACTCATGTAAATATAGAGGATTGATTGTTAATGCTCATTATTCATACAACTTTTAGTTAAAATGAAATTTAAGATTCACGAATCGTGATGTAAGAGTAGGGTAATCTCTATGTGGCAAGTTTTTCCTATCTTATTAATCTAACAAGGCCATAACTTAAAACGGTCATAAGTTATGTTTATTGTAAGTTGAGTTATTTTTAGATCTTTTAGCTATTTTATCCAATTGGGCCTTAAATTTTCTAAACGGTTTTAAAATTATGAATGTGAATAGTTCTTATGTGGGGGGGGGGGGGGGGGG
Organism: Helianthus tuberosus; assembly: GCA_030545235.1. Taxonomy (NCBI): domain Eukaryota; kingdom Viridiplantae; phylum Streptophyta; class Magnoliopsida; order Asterales; family Asteraceae; genus Helianthus; species Helianthus tuberosus. Next base: position 19,387,185 of record CM060395.1, read on the forward strand.
GTGTTTCAGGATTGGCAACTTATACCATTCTTATTTCATAGTGGATATTTAGAAACCTTGTCACGGTTCAATCTTGATGGTGTCGAGCGACGTCCTTGAATCCACATGGACCAAGTTGGCAAAAAAAAAAAAATCCTTAATTATTAAGACACATTCACAAGATACGTATTCAGCAAATTTCTAAGTAAAGTTGGTCCTCAAACATGTGAATCATTGTATTTAATTAACTACCACCAAATCATGCACACACACTTGTGCATGCGATCAAACTCGCCGGAGATTACCTTCCAAAGATTGTCTTTACATTGGTTTCATGGCTAAAGGGTCGCTCAACATAAATATAAATGACCAGACACTGGCCCATAAACGTATAACAACCAGTATCCTTCTTTGGGTTGGCCTATTACCTTTTTTCGTGATCCGGTTCCAACTCTCTAGCAACTCTGAAAGAAGTGTAAGCATTTGGCATTCACGATTTCTTAATCACAAGAACACTTTTTAAAGATAAACATAAATGGCCCATGACACCCTACTATATATGATGATATGTCTTTTTGTAGTAGTTGCCTATATTGCTAGATTCCTAAGAAAATGGGGTCGAGTCATATAAAGAAAAAGTCGTGAATATGATGATGTGGGGTTTTGATTATTTTTGGATCACTAATATTGACCCATCTTGCCTTTAAATTTGATGGCTAAGTGACACCCAAAAACCCCTTCTACTCTTTTCATCGTGTGTGATTCATGTTCTTCCATGCCACAAACCTTTCAAGAACATAAAACTTGCAACTTGGTAGGTTTATATTTTTCTTTTATAAAGATCAAAAGTTTATGAAAACCGTATCCGATGAGATCTTGTAATATATTTTATCATGAAATAAGTGAATAAATTATTATTTCTTTGATAGCTCATATAAGTTAAATTTATAATTATTTTGCTACACTAACAAGAATAGCATACTCTTGTATCTATATTTTATAGGTTTATGCATATCTTTGAATTATTTTAATGTTATCTTAGATAATTAATGTTTCACATTATTTGAGATAATGAGTTTTTTTTGTAGTACATCAACAAAGAGCCCACATATTTCAAATATGTATTCTTAATTGTTTTTTTTTTTTTTTTTTTTTTGTAATAATGAGTTTTTTTTTTTTTTTTTTTTTTTTTTTTGTAGTACATCAACAAAGAGCCCACATATTTCAAAAATGTATTCTTAATTGATTTTTTTATCTGCACAACTCCTACTAACTAATAAATTACATCAAATTATCACCTTTGCTTAAAATTGAACACAAGATCTCCCACTAAAAGGCAATTATCTACTTTTGTTAGTTTTTGTAGTCGGAGAAAATTACAATAAAAATCAATTCTCTCTTACAACTACAATTATATGTTAGTAAAAGTGTTAGTTTAAGTTATACCTTTATAGTTAAGAAATACATGAATATTTTTTCTTTTTGCATATTTGCCTTATCATAACCATAAATACTTTGTGGCAATCTTTTACAAAAAAATAAAATAAAATAAAAAATAAAGATAAAGTAGATACTTAAAAATGTACAATATTAAAAATCATTTCCAAATCTTTTTAACTATATATTAGTGAAGTGCTACCAATTTAGCCTTGAGAGCTCAAATAGATGGATTTAAGGTGACAACCAACTAACAGAATTAAACAATAAACAAATGAATATTTAAGGATGAATGAAAGATAAGGTGGCATATTTTAATTTTGGGAATTAAATGAAGTTGGTGAAGTTTGCAAGTCACCTTTCCATTGGCAAATGGATCAAGTATTTAAATCAAGGGGCAAAAATTAATTATTAAAAATATTGCTAAAGGCATTATGTTGAATAAATAGGATTAAACTAAATATATACACACAAATAACGTATTGGGTTAATTTAATTTAGAAAGAAAAAAAAACTACTTTATGTGAAACAAATGATTTTAATTATAATCCACCTTAAGCAATATATAAATAGCTACATAATTTAATCAACCCCCACTAATATTTTTTCCCACTTTTATGTTATTGCATGATACCTGACATTCTTAAAAAACCTATAATCCACTATGTATAATATACCGTATTATTTTTTAATATTCTAAAATGTCTAATAAAAGTGTTAAAATTAAAAGTATTATAACTTTAGGTTCATTTTAACCAATTACTGATATTTTCTTGATGATAAAACTATTTTAATATCAAAGATTTGTTAAATAAATATAGATGTGAAAAAAGGTAGAAAAACCAATATGTGATATGTCAAATGATTTTCTTTTCTTTTTTCATGTTATTGATGAGTGTGTGAGTAAGAGTGTAAAAAGAAAACATTTGAAGCCAGTAATAAATAAAATGAGGGTGATTTGAATTAGTTGTAGATAACTATTTTAATTTTAAACAGTTAAGACCAATAATTGAATTTCAAATCTGTATCCAAACCCTTTAAATTAAGAAAAAATTACAAGTTTTGTCATTTATCTTAATATCATTTATCAGACGGTGTTCTTTTTAACGAATTTTGACAAGTTTTGCCCTTTACAAGGAATTTTGTTGCACGTTTTGTCCTTTAGACTTAACCCAGTTAGATTTTCTTGTTAAATCTTGTCACCCAATGGTATTTTAGTCTTTTTATCCATATATTTCAAGAGTCAACCCTAAAATATTTTGTTTTATTCTTTTAAATAATATTAAATAAATAGGTAAAAAGACTAAAATACCCTTGGGTGACAAGATTTAACAAGAAAATCTAACTGAGTTAAGCCTAAAGGACAAAACGTGCAACAAAATTCCTTGTAAAGGGCAAAACATGTCAAAATTCATTAACAACGACACCGCCTGATAAGTGGTATTAAGATAAAGTACAAAACTTGTAATTTTTTCTTAAATTAATTGTATGCAACTATTTAATTTAAAATTCTCATAAACATGTCTAAATTTTAGGAGGCTGATACGTGAGGCTAATATCAATCTTTACTTCATTTTAACAATATATACCGTATTTTTTTAGATGAGTTTTAAAAATCTTATTTTTATTTTATTTTTTGTGCTATAACAGGAAGAAAAAGTATATATATATATATTAACAGAGAAAAGGAATGGAGTGGGTGATGAGTTTTATATATGTCTAATAATAGTGTTTAAAATTATAATTTTTAGGTTAATATTACTTAATTATACTGATGTCATCTTTTTAATAATAAAATTATTTTAATAATCATAGTTGTTAAATAAATATTAATATTAATACAGAAGAAGGGTATAAAACAGACAGATTATATGTTAGTACATATGGTTTATTTATTTGTAACATTATATGTAAAGGGACTTATCATAATCATTCATATTTTTTTAGTTGAATTCTTTATTGTTATTTATACATATACAAAATGTCTTAAAGTACGCTGCGTACGAGATTCAGTATCAACATGCGAAATCTGGTTTATAACATGCGACTTTCATTTTTTTACATGCGATTTCACTTTTTTTTATGTATATGCGATTTTGAGTTTTTTTTAGAATATACGATTTCCCTTTTTTATATACATGCGATTTTCAATTTTTTTGAAACATCTGATTTTCATTTTTTTTAACATAACGTGCGATTTTACCATTATATACGCAGTGTATGTTAAGACATATGCATATTGTACGATACTCATTTTCTATACATATAAAGGGTACCTAACTGTTACAAAAATTCAAAATTAAAATTACAAGCACAAAGATTGCAGGTTCCATAAATCCACACACTATCCATTCATTTTTGTTCTTGTGTGAAAAAAATAGGGCCTTTGAGATAAAAAATAGAAAATTTTCAATCAGTGAGTTGTTGTGTGACCATCACTGGATGCACGTGGCACATTCACAGGCAAAGTTCCTTTCACATTCAGTTTTCATACATTTATTATTTAAGAGTTAACAACTATCGGAGTATCATCGTGCTACCAGCAAACCATCCGATCATATCCATTTTTATTAGACATAATGTCTATACACCAATTCAAGAGGCCCAATAAATATGAGAAAAAACCCTCTTTAGAAATCGAACCTAGGAGTTATTGGTCCCAAAATCTTATCCTATCTGCAAGATGTCACTAGGCTATAGCCAACGACAAAGTTGGTCCCAGTTTTTCCAAATTATGACATCCTGATGATATATAAATATATTATACATGTTTATACCATGAGTAAATATGTATCAACTTGTTCAGAGTCAACAGTCTGTGTCTATACATGTAACAAAGCTTATATTTTCTTTATATAAATTCATACTCATCTTCTACTTTAATCAATTTCTTCATCATCTTCTGCCACGCATCCACCTTTCTTTCTTATTTGTAAGCCTCTCTTTCTCTCTCAAGATTATGATGCTAATATTTTATTCCAGCTTCATGTATGTCTGGTGATCAAGATAATCTTGATCTGGGATTTGTTTATAATGCAGCATGTTTCACTTGTTAGCCTTGATTGGTTATTTTTTTATTTTATTTTTATTTTTAATTCATGGAATGAAGAATTGTTCTTGGTTATCTTGTTTTGGATTCCATGGACCATATTGTCAGTATTTTCTTCATTTTTTTTTGTTTCTTGATATATACGCGATGGATAGAAAGAAAACCCATGTGAGTTACAAAAACTCTGGAAACCTCGTCACAACCAACCATTCAAAACAATCAAGGGTGGATATTGAATCTGTTACAAAAAGTGATTTTTCCAGTACATGTTGTAGACCTGTTACAAAAAGTGTTTTTTTAGTACATGTTACACGTGTCAAGTTGTTACATGTCCAGCGGAAAACGTGTAACACGTGACAAAATAAGGTTCATTCATTTGGGATTCATAGTTTTCTTAATGAGATTTTTTTCCTATTATATATATTCAAGAAAATTTAGCAAAATTGGGTTATGATTGTATCCAAGTTATAAAATGCATGTCCTGATCAGTTATCACATTGCATATGTTGGTATTCTTTGTTTCTGATCTTTTTTTTTTAATTTTTTTTTATTTTTAAGGTTTAGACATTAGCAGGGTTTAAGGAAGATGACTCATATGGGATCAAGCAAAAACAGAGGGGAGGTGAGAATTCATGAAAGTTTGGATGAACTCAGCACGGATTTGGCTGATTACATAGCCGAATTATCCGAGGCATCGGTTAAAGAACGCGGGTTTTTCGCCATTGCTTTGTCGGGTGGCTCCATCATTAGCTTGATGAGGTAGAAAATCATGTTTGAACATGTGTTTATGTGTCAAAATTTCCCTTTTGAATATTGTAATTTGAGGTGAAAACAGGAATCTGTGTGGAGCTCCTTATAACAAGACTGTTGACTGGTCAAAATGGTATATATTTTGGGCAGATGAAAGAGTGGTTGCCAAGAATCATGTTGATAGCAACTATAAGCTTGCTAAAGATCATCTTTTGTCCAAGGTAACTTAGCTTTTACCCATTATTTATATATGTTATTATATACTAGGTAGTTAAAGGCTCGAGGCGCAAAGGGCGAGCCTTTCACCTAGGTGCACGTCCGGCACATGCCATTTTTGGCTGTTTTAGACATGGTTTTGGCTGGTTAAGACTGTTTGAAACTAGTTTTTGGGCGGTTCGGGCAAGTTTTTTGCTGGTTCGATCAGGTAGGGACAATGTTGTAGAAGGCGCTAGGCGCTAGTCGGGCGGTGAGGTACAGCCTAGGGATTAATCGGAATGAGATTTTTATATGTATTTTTTCAAAATTATATATATATACCCAATAATATAAAAATAATACTTCAAAATTCACATAAATACTTCAAGTTTCAGATAGTATGGTTCGATTTTGACCGATTTTGACCAATTTTGACCGCCTAGGACCGATTTCGATCGATTTTGACCGACTAATATTGTCCGATTAATCCGATTTTTGACCATGACCGATTAATTGACCGCCTAGCTCAAAATTAGGCAGTAATGGACCGCCTAGCGCCTAGGCGCCGATTAATCGGCCGCCTAGGCCGATTTCTGCAACCATGGGTAGGGATTAGCATGGTACCGGTACCGACAAATGGGAAAAGTGAGTACCGGTATCGAAAATAATCAGTATTGTACGCTATCGGTAAATCAACCAAAATACAGGTACCGGTTCCCAGAAAGTGGGAAAAATGGGTACCGGTACCAGTACCGAAAATGGTCGGTACGGTACGTTACCGGTACAGTAGCTGTCCGGTACCTGATACCAAATGCTCATCCTGGGTTCAGGCGGCAGGCGCTTTTCGTGCCTTGTTGCACTCAAGGCGGTCCTTTCTCGCCTTGCCTGGGCGCTTAGGCATGCTTTGACTACATAGATTAATATTTAACATACAAATGGTGGAAAATGGATTTGTTTTTTCAGTCTTTATTTTGATTCTTTAACATGAATACAAACATTTGTTATTAAAGAGTAAATTGCCATTTTAGTCTCTGAGTTTTTGTTCAAATTACAATTTTAGTCCAAATAGTTTATTTTTCTTCTCTGTGTCCCTGACTTTTCCTTTTTCTTGCCATTTTGATCACATTGTCTAACTTAGCCTAACAACCAGGTTATAATCAGGGGTGTTTTTGGCATTAAATTATTATGAGGTTTATAAATTATGTTGTAAACTACCCCTGGTTATCACTACACAACAGTTATACCAAAAATACCCCTGGTTATAACCAGATTTTTGGATTGAGTTAGGCAATGTGATCAAAATGGCAAGAAAATGAAAAAGTCAGGGACCCAGAGGAGAAAAAAAAAACTATTTGGACCAAAATAGCAATTTGGACCAAACCTCAGGGACTAAAATGGCAATTTACTCGTTATTAAAACTCTGCACATTTGTTATAAAAAGTTTGTAAATTTATGCTGGAATTTGCATAATTAAGAAGAACCCTGATCTTATGTATGCCTTATCCATTTCTTGATCCTAAGATCTTAATCACATTTCCAGCTGTTAGTCACATTATTATTCCTTTAATTGTTTAATAGGTATTGTTGGGGGACAAAAAAGCTCCCCACTTTCCTTCTTTTTTAATATTCACTTGAGCTAACAATTTAAGGGTATATTCGTTTACATTGTCATTGGTTCCTTGTCAGTTTGTATTTTGTTTGGCTCTTCATATAACAGAGGCCTATTTGACCCCTTTATTTATAAAGGGGTCATTTCGGGTTATATTTTAGATCCAATGGGTAAAAAACTAGCTAAAAAGGTAGGGGGTCAAATGGGTCAAACGTCATCGAAATCATAATTATAAGGGGGTACGGTGTGGAGCGGTAAAGGTGGGTCGGCACCGATCGGTGACCACCGCCAAGGTTGTTTACCGTTCAACATTACCGATTTTGGGGGAGAAATCGGTGAAAGCTCATCGAATCGGGGAGAGGGAGGGAAGGGGAGAGAGGGGGGGGGGGGGTGTGTGGTGGGGTTCATGCCTTCTCAACCAATCACACATTTTTCCTTTTTTTTTTAAATAGTTTACCTATTCCAAAGTGTCTAACCACCGCCAACGTTTTTGAGCAATAGATAAACATAATAGGTAAAATGACGTGACACTGTTTGATTGGTCGATTTGAAAGTTTACGCATTGAAAGTGTTTAACCACTCCCTATACCCTAAGGGGTATACATGATACAACCTACTAAATCGTTTTATTAAGATTATTATTGAAAGTACAATAAAATGTAATAAACTATTAAATTATTTATATGTGAATAATTGGGCGAAAAATGTTTGATCCGCGCGTGTTGTGTTTTTTCACAGTTACCTATTGTACCTAGTCATGTACATTCCATCAATGATTCTCTAACTGCAGAAGAAGCTGCAAACGAATACGAGTTTGTGATCAGGCAACTAGTCAGGACCCGTGTGATCAACGTATCCGAGGTCAGCGACTGCCCGAAGTTTGACTTAATTCTTCTTGGGATGGGTCCGGATGGGCACGTGGCATCTTTGTTTCCGAATCATTCGGCTCTTGAAGAAAAGAACGAGTGGGTGACATTTATCACCACGTCCCCTAAGCCTCCGCCCGAAAGAATCACCTTCACACTGCCTGTTATCAACTCTGCCGCCAATGTGGCGGTGGTGGTGACAGGTGGCGGGAAAGCGGAGGCGATAGGTGATGTGGGACCCGAGTGTCCGGTTTTGCCAGCTAGGATGATTGAACCAACTGTAGGGAAACTTGTGTGGTTTTTGGATAACCAGGCTGCTTCAAAGCTCAAGGGCTTTTCTCAATTTTCTAAAAGTAGAGAAATTTAAGCTCTAAATGTGGTGAAAGATTCATAATTGTTTGTTATCCCTTTTTTGGACCCTCTTTTTTCATTAAGTATAGGTGTTTGACGATTTTACCCTTGATTAAATACTATCTTAAAGTATTGAAATTTTTTTTTTTTTTTAAAGTATTGAAAATGGTCTTGTATGTAATGATTCTAGAATTACAAGAACCGCATAAACACTTATTTTTCGCTAATACCATACATTATCTCATTATCTGTCCCAAACCTGCGGAAATTTGTAAAAGTAATAACATACATGGATATCCTTTATAAATATTTGCTATAGTTACTGGGTTCAGGTTCTTTTGTCATCCCTAATTTTCTTTAAAAAAGTTGTCAACACTGGGTAATCAAAACTATAGGGACCAATATTGTTTAACTAGATACTCGGAGGATGTGTATGTAGTTAAGTCATAGTTAAGAGACTCAGGTTTAATATTAGTAGCTTATTATTTATGAGTTTAATATATAAAGAACACATGAATTGTAGTTTTTACTTCTTCATCTTTTTCTTTTTTTATACAACTTTATTGCTAATTTTATTTAGAATTAATTATGGTTTTATTTAGAATTAATTATGGTTTTCGTCTTTGTGGTTGACATAAATCTCAGTTTAGCCTCTAGACTTTTTCCTCAGTATTAGCATTTATGGTTTCTATTTTTTTTAACGACAAATGTTACATCTTTACATTAATAATGTTAAACTATTTTTCCTTACCCAAATTTGAACATGAGACATCCTCTCAAAGGGCCTCTATATCTTGTCATCGACTCATTTCAATCTGTGAGACTCACACCGTTACACCATGATATTAAATGAATGATATTTCAGTATTTTTAACTTAAGTGCAATCTCTTAATGCATAAAATAAATTTCTTACTATATTAAAGTAAATGAAAAGATAGTTATTTTTAAGTTTAAATATAAAACAATAAACAGTATTTTTTTATACGAATTAAATTAAAAAAACAAAACAAAAAGCAAACCCCCTGATACAACCCTAGGCCCAGGCGCTCGTTTACTTTGTATTCCAGTGGCTTCCTAGCTCTTGGTTGTTGTGGGCTTGGCTCAATTTCGAATAACGAGTCATCCATTCAGCCAAACTTTCGGTTCCTAAAAGAGTTAAAGCCCAAATCCAAAGCAATCCACATCCATAACTCAATCAAACTGAACTCAATGATCCTATTAATAATAATTTTTTTTACCATCTTAACTCGTTATCTCTTACAAACCTTCCAAAATAATGAAACAGTTAAAATTAATATATTTTATGGTGAATTAATGTATTATAAAATCACTTAAATTTAAATTATAGTGTATCTTAAATAAATCGAAGCCATGTAAAAAAAAATCTGATTCAAAATATAGTGTATCTTAAATAAATCGAAGCAATGTAAAAAAAAAATCTGATTCAAATCACGATCTCAGCGATAATACACTTAAGAGCAGGGCAGAGGTAGTATACAAGCCGGGGTAGCACGGGCTACTCTTCAACTCCATCTTAGTAGTGCAAAAGTACCCCTCAACTCTGTCTAGATACTGTAAACTTTTTTTCCGGTTTTATACAAAAAAAAATACCCCTTATCTCATTTTTTTTTGAGATACCTCTGAATTTTTAAGCTAGAACTGTCACCACTGCTTAAGAGTTATACTACTAAATTGGATATCAGCTTTTATTATGTTTTAAATCATTATTAATAATTAAAATTAAGATTATATATCGAGGGTGGAGATACAATAGGAAGTTTATTTGGCTAGGAAGGCTAGGAAGTGATCTTGACCATCCATTAAGTTAATCAAGGGCTAAGATTAAATCAGGGAAATTGAAAGGAAGAAAAGAGGCGCGTGAGTTTGTTCAAGGGCATTCTAGTCAAATCAAGCCAATAGTTTCTCTCTCCTCCAATTCCCCCCCATTTTTTAAACGTAAATAACTCTTTCATACGACATTATTTTTTTTATAAAAATTGCACCAAAAAAACGAGCGTTTTTTTATCTTTAAAACGAGTATACTATTGCTATATTTAAAAAAAAATTTAAACCCAGTTGTGTAAAACGCAATAGAAAAACCACCAGTTACGTAAAACGCAATGAAAAAAAACCTAAAAAATGACATTTTTCTAAAACGCAATGCACCAAAGACACAAAGAAATGACTTATTTGTAAAATGCAATGGCCAGAAAACACAAAGAAATGTCTTATTTCTAAAACGCAATGGACTGAAAACACATAAAAAAATGTTTTACCTAAAACGCAATGCACAAAAAACACAAAGAAATGTCTTATTTGTAAAACACAATGCCAGAAAACACTTAAAAATATCTCATTTCTAAAACGCAATGACCTAAAAAAACAAAAGAAAGTGTTCTCTGTAAAACACAATGGACTGAAAACACCTAAAAATGTGTTTTACCTAAAACGCAATGACTAAAAACACTTTAAAAATGTGTTTTACCTAAAACGCAATGACGAAAGATACTTAAAAATGTGTTTTTTCTAAAACGCAATAGCCAGAAAACAAATAAAACTCTCTTATTTCTAAAACGCAATGGACACATAAAACTGTTTTTGAACTGTTTGTGAATTGTCTGTGAACTGTCTGAATTGTCTACGAATTACTGTCTTCGAAATGAGCCAATTTCTGGAAAATTAAATTTTCTGATGCGTTTTTAGTACAGCAATTTAATCGAAAAAAAAAATTCCGCTGCCCCTTGGTCCCCGCCAGGGGCTGCCGTCCCTGGGACCCCGCTACCAGGGGCTGCCACCCCCGGACCCCCGCCAAGATCGTAAAACGCAATGACTAAATAAAAACCCAGATCGTGAAAATGAAATTAAAGATTTCTTACATGGATCGAAGCCGGTTTCTTCATCAATTGACAAAATTTGAAATGATAGAAACACTTATCAGCGATTGAATCGAACAAATCGAGTGATTATCTTCAAAATCACCAGAAAAAACGAGATTTTAAATGAAATTAAACTGGGTTTTCTTCGAAAAAAGCTGAAGAACACGTTGATCGGGTGGTTGAATCATTGATTGATGACGAAAATCACACTATAATGTAGTGATTATTGAGATAGTAAGTGAAGAAAAGGTTGGAGATGGTGAGTTTTGAAAATGGTGGGTTTGAAGTAACTGGGGAGAAGAAGGAAGAAGAAATGATGAGATTGACTAAAATACCCTTTCTCTTTATTTTAAAATTTGCCACATGTCATAATTCTATGGCTTCCTATCCTTCCTAGCCAAAATTAACTTCCTATTTGATCTTTTCCCTATATATCGATTCTTGCAGTTTTCAAATCAAGACTTTTATTAAACATAAGCTTAAAAAGTTTATATTCAAAAACAAACTTTTGTGTTATATTCAGGGGCGGACCTAGGTTATGCCCAAGGTGGGCGGGCGCACCCCTTGAAAAAAAAAATTTAGTGTATATTTTAGGCAAAAAAACCCGACCGCACCCCTTGAAAATATGCTTGAGCCACTCATCCGCACCCCCAACAAATAATTCATGGGTCCGCCACTGGTTATGTTCTAATTCCTAAGTTGTCAAAATAAATAAATAACAGTTTAATAAGTTCAATAGACTTTATAGAGTTAAATGCCATTTTAGTCCCGGTGGTTTGGGTCATTTTGTTCTAAAGGTTTCATTTTTCACATGTGGGTTCAAAAATGTTTCACCGTTGCCTTTTTAGTCTACTGAGTTAATTTCATCCATTATTTATGTTAACGAGAAAGACAATTCGGTTATTTTGTATGACCGAATTGCCCTCCTAGTTCACTGAATTACATATAAAATGACCGAATTGCGCTTCTCGTTAACAAAAAAAAATGGATGAAGTTAACCCAGTGGACTAAAATGGCAACGATGAAACCTTTTTGGGCCCACAGACGAAAAATGAAACCTTTGGACTAAACTGACAAAATGACCCAAACCACAGGGACTAAAATGACATTTAACTCGACTTTATAATAAAATTTCTATCGAAGTTAATTAATACACTATTTAAATTTCAAACAAACTACATGTTATAATTTTATATTTGGAGTAGTGGATTCCAATATTTTCAACATTTTTCTAGTAAAATCTCTAAATATTGAGGTTGCCGGAAAACTCAACTTTTTGGCCAGAAAACTCAACATTTTCGTTGCAAATCTCTTTGTAACCTTAGGTCGGACCTTTATGAACCATTTTTTGGCCAAAAATGTTTTTTTTTTTCCGGCGAGCGGATACTAACGGGGTTAGGATTCTGTTAGTCAGGGTCCATTGAAGACCAATATGTTAATAGTTGGGACTGTCAGTCATGGGCGCAACTTAAGTAGGGCGGGAGGGGGCGGTCGATCCCCCGATTTTTTCGCTCGGTAGTGGAGAGTGTGTAGTTTTCGTATAGAAATTTGTGGGTATATACGTTTTCGACCCCCTGTTTTATAGAAATTTGTAGGTTCGGTGACTTCCGCCCCCCAGGTCGGAAATCTCAAGCTTCCCCATTGCTGCGAGTGGTTATTTTTGAAGTTGAGATTGTTGGCGGCCAACGATGAATAATTGAGATTATTAAAATCCAATATTGAAAGAAGTTTAAATGTTTTGAGATATAATATTAAACAACCTAATAGATTTGATAAAAGAAACTCTGAAGCATGTGTTTTTGTTTTATAAGTAGGTGTTTTTGGACTTTTGGAGTACTATTGTCTTAGTTAGACATTACATGTTTTTGGAATGTTCTTTTTAAATAATTGTACTTTGCAGTTGATATAATATTTAAATGTTGTATAAAATTTACATATTTATAAAACAATTACTATATAAAGGTAATATGAATATATTGAGTTGTAAAGGTATAGGCCAGGATCCAGGATTCAGGATTAAGCATATTTGATCGGCTTTCCTTTCTTGGTTTTTAACAGTTGACCTTGTAGTCATAATTGGTAGCCACATTCCTATGTCAATCATCTGGTGAAAGTTGGGTTATTTAAATCCAATATCCCTAAATTTTGTATGATCTGTATGGAATTGATCATTGATGTAGTGATATTCATGTTTTAAGTCCATTTTTGTTACCTCTTTTGATGCATATTATCAAGTACAATCTTTGCACATTACATGTGGGGATAATCACAGTGTTGTGAACTTGACATGTCCAGGTTAGCACAAGAACAGATCCAGCTCAAAAGTAGGGGGAAAAGGCCCCGGCGTGAAAGTTTACAAAATATTAGGTGTTTCTTGATATTTTAGCCTAAAGTTGGCGGACTTTAGCACAATAACTCAAGAGACTTTCAATACTTTGGGACACATTCTGGTTTAACCGGGGCCACACTAGAATCTAGAATTAATACTTCACTACCTATAAATACCAATGATCGAGTGTTCCAATATTTTTCTTTTTTGATGACTCTATTTATCTAACTATTTATTAATTTAATTGTTTTTTTTTTGTTTTACTGGTTTTTGTCTAAATTTATCCTTCATTTCTTAGTAAACTACTTCTACCTCATTAGGTAGTGTTAGGTAGGTATAAGGGAATTAAAGACGGAATAGAATAGATCATTTTAATGGAATAAAAAAACATGTTTGTTTATCATGTGGTAATAGAATTGATTATTTCATAAAAATGTTAATTCTTCCAAATGTAAAAAGTTTTTATTCTTTGGTAAAAAAGTGGTTTTTCTTTTCATTCCTCAAAGGCATGGAAAGACATCTACAATTATTATTATTATTATTATTATTATTATTATTGATAATTCTTTTACTATTAATATATTTTTATTATTATTATTATAGTATATATTTTATTATTATCATTATCATTATTATTATTATTGAGACAATTATATTTTTTCATTTTTATTATTTACATTTTATTACTCGTCTTTTTTCCTATAAAACTGTACAAAGTAACGATTTATTCTATTTGGATATGGGTAACCAAACTTCACAGTGGAATGAAATGATCAATTTCATTCCGTTGTCCATTTCAACTCCTTAGTCCATTCCATTCTCTTATTTATTCCAATAAGTTTAACTCAAGTGGTTGAAATTTAGAAACCACAATAACTTAATGGGTTAAGGATTTAAAGATTGAATTGAACTAGATGCGTCTCCCGCCGTGATGCGGCGGGGGCTTTAGCATATGTTGTCAAACTTTTGGCCATTTTATTTACAAACTTAGATTGCGATATGTACAATTGTTGATTGTACGTTTACATTTGATGACCAAAATTAACAACCAACTATTTAACCTACGAACGACATATAACTTTTTTTCGTTAACATCGTTTGCCCTAGAAAAGCGCGCTATAAGCACGTCTACTTTAACTTCTTTTTGGCGGATGCTACTAACCAGTTCACTCAGCTCATTGAGTTGGTTTTTAATTATACAGTCAGCTCATTGAGTTGGTTTTTAATTATACGATCCGACTCTCTAACCTCTTGAAGGAGATCAGCAAGCCTTTGCAACAAATCCGAGTGCAACACGAAAAAACTGTTGATAGTAAAGTATACTTAAGGGCCATGAAAAAAAACAAATAGACTTCCACACCTCAACCGTGTTCAGTAAAAGTACACATATCAACCACATGTGTAAGTTTTCTGTTAAAGTTAGTTAACTTTTTGTGATATTTCAGTTGTGGGCTCTTCTTTTGAAAATATAAATTCATGTACCCAACAAACTAAGCAAGTTAAAAGGTATTCACCTTCACATTATGATTTGTGGTCTCCAAATGGGTCCACATCATTTTCTGCAGCATCCTTAAATCTTAATGCAAGGGTTCTTCATACAAGGAGGAGGCATTACCCGACAACGTAATGGCACATCAGATTAGGAAACGTAACCCTGCTTGTTTATGTGAGGTTCTATTGCTGCTTGATTATAAATTTCACTTGCTACTGGTAAATCATTTCCAGTTCCAAAAGTGTTGTTACAATGGAACATGGTTCGGATATCTCTCAAAAAGTACAGTTAATAAATGAGATTTCCAACCTACCTAAAAAAGGTAGAACATGACACCTATAATTTCTAAAGCTAACTTTCCCACTTCTAGCAATAAAAAGCAAACGGTGTAGACTTCAATATAGTAATTGTGATAGAGCTTGCATACAAGCTATTTTAAAAATAAAAAGCTATTCAAGTATTAGAAAAAAAAGTAGCATACCTGATACATCCACCTTCAGTCGTAGCAACCACCATTGTAGAAAAAGGCTGCAACAAAGATGTTACCATACATGACTAAAACAGGGGTGTAGGTATATAGAGACGTATGAGTTCGGCTGAAACTCATACAAAAAAATTAGTGTTATATATACGTGTATTTTGACATCGAACCCGTAGAAAAAGTCGATATTTAGTGATAGACAATCGATCGTTCGTCCCTCGAAAATTTCTGAACCCGTAGGAAGAAAATCCTGGCTACGCCAGTGGACTAAACCATAACCTACCATGAAAACCAAAAAAAAATTATACTTTCCCTACAATTCAAAAAACATTGAATTTGATGAAACAACAATTGCAAATATATAACCTGAGATATCCCAGTCACTCCTTTCCTCTACACCAAAACTTATACCATCCTATCTTTTGTATACAAAGAGTAGTAATTCTATATGTGCATTGCCTCGAACATGGTTTTGGATACAAACACAATAAACCGGGCTGGCCCGTTAAGTTTCTATCAAAATATTAGAAGTACGCTTAAAGTACAATCCTACATCATTTACACATGACCATTTGTCGTATAAAAAGTATCAGTTCCCCATTGTCTTGATAAATAAGTACGCAAATAAAAAACATATGCAGTTGCAACAAACAACAACCTAAATAAAATACACTCCATCAAAAAGCATATGCAGTTGCAACAAACAACAACCTAAATAAAATATAGATTCATAATCTATTAACGCTACAATGACCACATATGGTGTATACACATATTTATCATTGGCTCCATACAAAATTGTTCTCCTGCAGAAACATAAAAACTTCGGGCAACATAAAACAGTACTGTGAAACTGTGAATCATGAAAAGACTCCCAAGGATCATTCCCATTCCCAAGGATCATTTCCAAGCCTCTTCGATTTTCAGATGCTTCCAAACTTTTATAAAAAAAAATTTGACATACAACCAAATCAAGACTCGTACTAAGCAGATCTAACTGAAAATAAAGCACACATACCTGAACCGGGCCACCAGAATCTTGTTAAAATCTCGACAGAACACTAGCAACGCCGATCTGTTGAACCATATCCACCGCCATCAGTCATTTAACCACACATGCGTTTTCAGATTATCGTCTGATGTGACAATTCAACCATCCTAAGCCATCGACCTACTCTCCCTTAAAACCCTCTATCGTGACTGTCGTTAATCGTCTACGGAACCTTCATCACCTACTAAGTATCGTTGATGCCGGAGATATGGCAGCGGTGGCGGTGGTGGTGGCGCCGACAGAGGTGTGAGGCGGAGGGATGGCTCTTTCTCATGTGCATGAGTGTGGATGAGGTGAGACGTACAGGTTTAAAACCTCTCTTCTGGAATATAAAGCTTCTTTTGGAAGCTTACAACTCAAACACCACAAAGTTTGAGCCAACACGCTTGACATACCTAGTATTATAATCACTACCAACATTATTAAATACATCATATTCTCGAAGATATTTTCCCCAAAGAATCAATACCTAGTTACCTACCGACTCTGTAAGATTAGATTACTATGTTATTATACATCATTGATTCAGCAACAGCTTTAATAAAACCTAATGCAAAATACACAACGATCCAATGCAAAAAATAAAATTCATAATAATAGGAACCGATTTTCGATTCTCTAATGACCTAGCGTTACATAATCGAAGCTAATTTGCTGAGTAACAAACTGAAACTATGAGGAAAACTGAAACGCACAACCTCAGCAAACTTAATGACGATTCAATCTTACGAACAAATCATACAACAAATCTGCAAAACTGAAGAACTCAGAACCCACCGATTCAGAGCCGACCTTAACATTTAAACTCTAGTTATACGATCGATACCAACATTATTACACAAATCATACTCCTGGACATATTTTAATCCCTACAGACTCTTCGAAATCAGTTAAGTACGTTATCATACAACAACGAATTCAACAATAACTTTACACCATTATCATTGTTGTATACAGAGCAAAATGTTATCAAGACAAACAATAAGGGAAAGTACATGAACTGTAATCTTAAACAAAATGAACTTACCGGATCTTCGCCGGAACCGTAGCCTTGTCCAGAATCTGTTTGAATCTGTTTCTGTCGGAAACCTAGCCGATCAATTTTTTTTCTGGCAACCATATTAGTCTCTCCGGTCATCGCCATATACTAAACCGAACCCACCTGCAAGAATAGAACAACATAGATAAAAGCCCTAATTTTGAAATAACATCCGTCATAAAGAAGATCTGGATTGAAGGGTAACTGGCCTTGAGGGGAAGGAGCGCCGACTGTCGTTTAGGGTTCGGCGTAGTAACTCATGATGATGATGGTGGTGACTGGTGGTGAACTTTGTTTGATGGAATTGTGTGTGGGAATGGTGTAGTGACTCACGATGATGATGGAAGAACCCTAGGTTCGCCGGAATCAGGGTTGTGTCCCCTGTTATCTTCACCACCGCGGCGATGTTGCTGCCGCGACGCCGCCCTAGAACCACCGTTGTCGTGCTCCATCTACTTTATGGTCTCTCCCTCTTGAAGTCTCTCTTCCCTGTTTTTCTTAATTATGTTGTAGATAGAAAAGGATGCTTGGGCATAACAACAAAATGTTGGAAAAGCTAGTACAACATTCTAAGGAGAATGTACCAACTTCATTGCACCGAATTGTTGTAAATTAGAGTATATATAAATTAGTTAAAATGAGCCACGTAGACTAGAATAGATTATATTAACTTTTTTTATTTATCATTGATAATATTTCTATACGGTTTAATATTATTTTATGTCATTTGTTGTTTTTCTAATTTTGAATTGCGTACTTTACCTCATTATAAAAAAAATTCATGTATCCATCACTAGAGCAGTACCAAACCGGGTTGTGCCATTGACAAAGGAAAAACATAGTGGCAAGTTCATTACTAATACTCAATTAACAAGTACAAGGCTTACAAAGTAGCTTTGTGGACGGACACTCGATACATTTATTTGTGTCAAATCGAGTTTAACGGACATCAAAGTTGATTAACCCACAAACACACATATGCGCTTCCTTATTCCGTGATCCCGGTTACAATTCTCGACCATCAGCTCAGTTCCCCACTTGAGTAAAGTTGAACCCGCCGCAAGAGGTTCCTCGAGCCAACAACGAGGAACTAAACCCAAACTTCTGATTCACCAAATCAAAGTACAAGAAATTGTTCTCCATCTGAAACGTCCCAATCACTATCGGATCCGTCACTTTCGAACCACCATCCACAAACGCAAGACACGCTACACCATTCCCAACCCGCTTTATCGAATTCTCGCCCGAAATACTCCAGACCTTCCCACTTTCCGTCTCAAGATCAATCTTCGGAACACCACCCGACCCAAACGCACCATCTTTAAAACACAAACCAAACGGTTTAACCGCGGGTACTTGAGGAATGCCAGTTGTAGCCTTAGTAAAACTCGCAACCAAAGCTTTATAGATATCACTTCTGAGTGTTGTGTACGCCACTCTACTACTGATCTTCACCGAACTACCTTTCGGTATAGAATTAACCGGTGTCCCTTTGATCAAGATTCGGTTTATCTTAATATAATACCCAAGCGATTTGGAACTCTTTCGAACCATCGGAGTGTACGAAAGATAGCTTCTAAGATCAACTTTCGCATTACTCGTAAAATAAAAAGGCCCTTCTCCCAGAAATGTGACACCAAGAGCCGACGAAGAGCTCGGTAGACAAAGTGCGAACTTCGCAGCATTAGTAACGCCAGTAGACGCTAGCTGACGTGGAAAACACAAACCAGACCATGAAAACCCCGCAACACCTCTAACATCTTTCGGAGAAGATTGTGTTAAAGATTGCGGTGCGCATGACAACACAAACTCGGTTCCAAACGGCCATCTTGGACCCTGGCTCGGGTTTCGACCATTAGTCGAGTACAACTCCGCTAAATCGGTTGTTAGTTGCGACCCTTTGCAAACGTTTGAAACGGGATTGTGCGGGGTGACTGAACATATGTTGCAACCGTATTTGTTGGTGATGTTGAGTGAAGGGCAAATAGGGTTGATGTAAGATTTTGCTTCTTTGCATAAAACGGTGTCGCATCGAACCGGAAACCGGCAACCTTCTTCTAGGCCACACGCAACTTCTGAGTGTGTGATCTTGATGTCTTTCCAGGTGAAGGGAGCCTCGAGGTCGAGGAGGAGATACGGTTCTCCGTCCCATTGTCGTACCTTGTACCCCCAAGTGATTTTGTGAAGAGATGTTTGGTCATCTTTTGTTATGGGTATAACGGAGGTCAGTGGCGGAACTAGAAATTCTTAACCGGGGGGTCGTAATAGAAAAAAAAAAATCATTCATAATTCATAGCATACACCAATTTTTTTTTTTTTATCAACAGCTGTTCATATTTTGGTATTTTACCATAGTATTTTGTCATACGTGCGTTTCTACATATTCAATGATAAAAAAAATATGATGTAAATTAACAATAAATCCTAATCGTAATTTAAATAATAAATAGCAAAGCATAAAAAATAAGCAAATTAAAATAAACTATTAATCACTTTATTGTGATACAATAAAAAAAGTTAAACAAATAAAGAGAAAACCTATAAAATACTTACTTCATCTTGGGGAGTGTAGGCTGCAACTTTCAAGAATCAAAATGGAAAAAAAAGTAAAAGCTGATAGTGATGTATGCTCAGAAGAGCAGCCCGCAGCCGCAGAGTGTTGTTTGTTTTGAATACAAAATATAAGGTTTTTTTTTTATTTTTCTTTTTTACTTGGGCCTGTTACTATAAAAGCCCATAAGGCCATAACAAATATTAGATCAAGTCCACCGTCTGAACCACTTAGTCTTCTTCTCTACCAATTCGCCGGAGTTAATAGCTCCGCCGCCGGACCACCGCACCTTGGCCGGAAAACTTCAAGAATATTCTACTTTTTTCTTTTAACTTTTTATACTCTACAGGAGACAAACGAGGGGTTCAAACCTTTAAAAAAAAATTCCGTCGAGTACTCCGTTTAAGGGAAAATCCGGCTGGCCGGGGGGTCAACGGACCCCCCTGACCCCCCTGTAGATCCGCCGCTGACGGAGGTGTTGAAACTTGAATATACGTTATGAGAAAAGAAGGCTAAAATGAAGAAAAGTAAGCTTAGGTGATGCATATTTGATTTCTTATTGACAAAATAAATAATGAAGGTGATATATATAGACATAAGTGTGTATTTAATGTGTTGATATTTTAATTATGTTTGAGCTTTATTTATCTTCTCGGCCGCCAGTGTGTCGGTGGTGGGATGAGGTGAAGTATGACAATGTTTGTGTGGTTTCTATCTATCTATCTACCTATCCTTATCCTATTTATAAAACCATTTATCTTATTATTTGTGTGGCACAATTTTGTATTTTTTGATCAATTGGACAGATATGGTGACAAAAAGATTTCTGATTTTAAAGGATAATGACAGTAAATTACTTCAATTAATTAACACAACATAAGTTGTTTTATAGGAAATATACGGTGGATTGAACTATTTTTATTAGAAATCTGTGTTGATTAATACCTTCTAAGAGACATTATCTGTCACGTTAGCATCATAACACCATGTAAAACATTGGTAATGGTTAACGTCCTTTAATGACATTTTAATCATTACTTTCCGTGTCGTTTTCTCTCCATTAGGCATTATAATAGAAACGTCACTCCTTATTCATGCCCCTATAATGCACAGATAGACGATGTTGAGAGCGTTATCAAGCCTATTCACGCCCCTATAATGTCTAATTACGCATGGTCTTATCTATCAATTTACAAATCTAGTTTAATCATATGTCTACCTTCAAATTAATTAGATAATAAATAGGTAAAACTCAACCTCGTTAAATTGTTACCGTATTTTCTAAAGTAAAACTGTAAAACCCGGAAAATGATATAACATAAATTCAAACTCAAATTCTCTGGTCAAACTTGGAGTAATATGGAGTTCGAATACCGCAATGGATGTGGCTTTAGTGGTTTAGATGATGCACATGGGAACGGGCCACCAATTATGACTACACCTGGTCAAATTTAGATCCTTTGGTGCGCAGTTTTAATGCGCTCCAACAAGTCTCATTAATTAATAAGAATTTAGTATTTACCTTTAATTATATTAACGGGACGTCCGCATGTTGTGATGGGTGTATCTTTTTTCATAGTTGTTAAATGTTGTGATGGGTGTATCTTTTTTCATAGTTGTTAAGTTTTGTGGTGTGTATGGGCGTTGTGGGTTATTTATTATGCCGACGTGAAGTAACTAGGAAGCAACAACCTAGTAGTAGAAGTCATAAACACAGGTTATTAAAATTTGAGTTAATTCTCATTTTAGTCCCTGAGTTTTGTTTAAATTTGCCATTTTAGTCCAAATAGTTTTTTTTTTTCGCCTCTGGGTCCCTGACTTTTCCCTTTTGTTGTCATTTTGATCACATACCCTAACTCCATCCAAAAATCTCATTTTTAACCAGGGGTATTTTGGGGATTTTCATTTTAAATATTTTCAATTGCCATTTTGATCAAATTCTAAAAAATCCAAAAAATTCTAAAATATCCAAAAAATTCTTAAAAATCAAAAAATAAAAAAAAATCAAAAAATTTAAAAAATCAAAAATTCTAAAAAACAAAATAAAAAAAATCTAAAAATTCTAAAAAATCAAAAATTCATAAAAATTCTATAAAATCAAAAAAATCTAAAAAATCAAAAGAATTCTAAAAAATCAAAAAAAATTCTAAAATGGTGAAGTGGTAAGATGGTGAAACATGGTAGTTAATAAAGTTTGGAGAAGTGGTAAGATGGTGAAACATGTAACATAATGTAATATTAGACTCACTCACTTTGGAGAAGTGGTAAGATGGTGAAACATGGTAGTTATAAAGTTTTATTTTCATTCAGCATCTTGCTGGACTTTGATTTGTATTGTCTTTGATTTTAATGGAAGTTAGTTTTACTGTTAAAAAATTGATTATAAAGTTTATTTTTTTTTTATAATCAAAGGGTTCAACAGAGGGGTCATGGACTCCTTACCTCTTTTGGTTCCGTCTCTAAGGAGATTAACGACAGAAATCCATTTATCCATTTAAAAAAACAGAGAATCTAACATGGTAAAAAATAAAAACTCTAAAAAAGCAGCAGAAATCCATTTATCCATGTTTGTTTGATTTTTTAGAACTTTTTTTTATTTTTTAGATTTTTTAGATTTTTTTTTATTTTTTAGAATTTCTTTGATTTTTTAGAATTTTATGATTTTTTAGATTTTTTTTAGAGAAAAATGCAATTTGCGTCCCTGTGGTATGTCCCAAACATCAACCTGAGCCCCTAAATTAAATTTTTGGTTTCTTGAGCCCCTGACCTTATGAATTCATAACACTTTGAGTCCCTGCCGTCAGTGTTCCGTCAGTTTTACCATTTGACAGTTGTGAAAAAATCCATAATACCCCCCCACCCTTAATATCTACACTTAATAGCAGACCACCAGTTTCATTATCATCATCAACAGCTCTCCCAACTCCCAACTCCCAACTCCCAATATCTCTCCCAACTCCCAATATCTCTCCCAACTCCCAAGATCATCATCATCATCTTCATCGAACAGATCAACAGATCATCTTCATCGAACATCTTCATCATCGAAAATTTATCATCGAACAGATCAGGTTCATCTTCATCCTCATATTGATTTTTGGTTTGATTCGATGATTTGAATGTGTTTATATTGTGAAAAAACAGAGGGCTAATTCTGGGTTTGATTTTGGGTTCCATTCGATGATTTTGGGTTGATTTTGAAAAAAAACAGAGGGTTGATTTTGGGTTCCATTCGATGATTTTGGGTTCCATTCGATGATTTTGGGTTGATTTTGAAAAAACAGAGGGTTGATTTTGTTCAAAATGCATCAAAACAGAGGTTTTGAATGTGTTTTGGTTTTGATTCTTGTGGGTTTAGGGTATCAAAACAGAGGTTTTGAATGTGTTTTGGTTTTGATTCTTGTGGGTTTAGGGTTTAGGGTATCAAGACAGAGGTTTTCAATGTGTTTTGGTTTTGATTCTTGTGGGTTTTTGTTTCGAGGAATGTGTTTGAGAACTGTTATTTGGTTTTGATTCAATGATTTGAATGTGTTATTTGGGTATTTTTGGGTTTGATTCAATGATTTGAATGTGTGATTTAAATGTGTTCCTCATTTTGATTTTTGGTTTTGATGATAACAGTTATTTGGTTTTGGTTTGATTCGATGATAACAGTTATTTGGTTTTGGTTTGATTCGATGTACAGAATGGCTGCGGATGTAAAGATACGCAAAACACCAACTACGAAGGCGAGAACACTTGACAACCTCCTAGAAGATGCGGTGCACATAAGGAAGTGATTGATATGAATGAATACAACCCCAGTGGAGCTCTTCGATTTTCCTTGAAATTCCAGAGCTCGCTAATTACATATCTACCACTTGGGTTATATTCATTCATATGAATGAATATAACCCCAGTGGCATATATGTAATTACCTACACTGGGGTTATATTCATTCATATCTGCTTTGAACCGAAGTGCACCCGTCAGTAAAGATCCACAATTGCTTGTGGTCATATGATGTTTTGTCTCTGTATTGTATGTTACGGTCTTTTGTTATCGAGTCTGTAAGTTCCGTCAAGTCTACGAAGTTGGTATGACGTTTTGTCTCTGTATTGTATGTATTAAAAGTTTACATTTAATATACAATTTAGGCTTTAATAATTTGTTATATATAGTATACATTTAATTATTAGATTGCATTTATTTAAAAATAAAATAGTTAATTTGAATTATTAGATTTCTTAAGAAAAAAGGAAAAAATGAATTTAGGGGCTTAGGTTGATATTTCACTCATACCATAGGGACGCAAAGTGTTATTAATATATGCCAAAAGACGGTCTTACCCCTGCCTCAGACAGTCAAACTGACGGCAGGGACTCAAAGTGTTATGAATTCATAAGGTCGGGGGCTCAAAAAGCCAAAAAATGAATTTAGGGGCTCAGGTTGATGTTTGGGACATACCACAGGGACGCAAATTGCATTTTACTCTTTTTTTTATTTTTTAGAATTTTTTTTATTTTTTAGATTTTTATGATTTTTTTATTTTTTAGAAATTTTTTATTTTTTATAATTGGATTAAAATGGCAATTGAAAAGATTTAAAATGAAAATTCCCAAAATACCCCTAGTTAAAAATGAGGTTTTTGAATAGAGTTAGGGTATGTGATAAAAATGGCAACAAAAGGGAAAAGTTAGGGACCCAGAGACGAAAAAAAACTATTTTGACAAAAATGGCAAATTTAGACAAACCTCAGAGACTAAAATGACAATTAAATCTTAAAATTTGAAACTCTTAAATTTTGGGTATGAATATTTTAAATAAGAACATTACAATTATTAAGGATCTGGGTGGGGCCACAACCTTGATGTGTAACATATTTCTATTGTCTTGATAACACGGTATTCCACAGCCGACATGTGTTGCCCCAAGCCTTCAATAGGTGCGACAGACAGAAAATCCTGAGCATGTGGGGCACGTAGACATTCAAACACAGCTTTTTGTCGAGGGGATAAAACAAACTTCTCTTCAAACCTCTTGACAATTTCGCCATATAAGGCATTCGCCAGATTTTTCTGGGATTTAGGAGGGGCGGTGTCTTTAATGTAGAAACCACCAATATCAAGGTTGGGAAGAGAACTATGCAAAAGGTCCAACGCACTCCTGTAATCGGAGTCTAAAACATCCCCACCACATTCTCGGAGTATGTTGTCTTGTAAACCCCAAGATTGGGCCCTTGAAGCCACGAAAGCATATGAAGAGGCATCCTCAGCCGTACAAATCCCTAAGCCTCCGAACCGGGTCGGGAGAGAAGCCAACCTCCACTGGAGATCACCAAAAAAAGCACCCCCACAAACAACAATATCCTCTAATGCTCCCTGGAGGCCTTCATCAAAAACAAAGACAGCTCCCCCGACCAAAGAAGGTTGACACGTTCGAAGACCAAACAGCAATTTAGCAACACTCATACAAGAACGAATCAAGAGGAGCTCGCTCTGAGGGTCCCGCAGGCGTTTAAGGCACCTCATCAGCTCGACTGCACAGTTCGCTCTTTTAAGAGCCATACCACTAATAAACTCTGCATCACGACTAACGGTACCCCCCCAGGAGTTTCACACCCAGCACCGGCCTCCCAATTCCCCGAGGGAATAAGCCCTCCTGAACCTTTACACCATTGCAGGTTGGCCAGAAAACTTCAGTTTTCTTTATATTAAGTTGAAGCCTTAAGGAAGGACCCTCAGCTCTGATGATATCTAAAGCATTAGCCACTTGGGTGGCATCTCCAATAAGCGTTCCGTCATCTAGGTACCAGGCGTGAAATAGAAGTTTGCAGCGATCCCTTATTCGGTGAACAAGGGGGTGTAGAACAAGGGCAAAAAGGAGGGGCCCCAAAGGGTCCCCCTGCTGAACGCCAGTAGAAGACCAAATATACTCATCCCCCACATATAATCTAGCTGGTTGACCATAAAAAAAATCGACTCACGTAGAAATATAAGGACACCTTTTCCTTACCTCGTACAGTAGGGCTGTCCAATCAACCAAATTAAAAGCGTTCGAAAAATCAACAGTAAGCATAGCAAGAGACCCATCTTGGTGGTACTCATTAAGGAACCTGTTCGCACTATGAAGAACGACCTCTACCCCACACGGAATCCCTGCCCCAAACTGGAAATCGTCAAGGTATTTGGCAATCTCCTTCCCAACACCTTTCATGGCCACCTCGGAGATCACCCTCCTCCAAATCGACCCAACAGCGATAGGCCTAATCCCATTATCCGGTTTGAGAAGAGGTGTAAGAGGAGCAGAAGCAACAAACTCCGCCAGACTCCTTGGGCACCTCCCTCCCAAACACAAATTAACCATAGCTGAAGTAGCCCTAAGTAGGCTATCAGCAATCACAGACCCCTCCCCACAAAAAGCATCTAAAAGATGTTGGGCCCTTAAGCCGTCTCTCCCGCACGACGTACCTTTGGGGAAAGATTTAATACACCTGAGCACACAATCGGACTCCACCACAAGAGGAGACTCAGAAGGAAAGGAGGCGGGAATGGAAGGAGGGGGCATACATGGGTGCTTAGCCACTAAAGCCTCCAGAGTATTCTTATTGAGGGGGGCGACCCCCGAGGAGCATAAAACCTTAACCGCTGCAGTGAAATGACCATCAGCAACCTTAAGTAAACATTGTTTCACATTGGTCCCCCCACACTCATTATCATCCTCAGTGCCTTTTTTGATTCCATCTGTAACCCCCCTCGCGGGTTGATCAAACAACGATTGGACAAGAGTGGCAAAAACCCTCACGATCACCCCACTGAGCCAAAGACCGCTGGATGCTAAGGCATTGGCCCGCCTTTCTATTGCCCGACCTCTTGTCCTGACGACGAACTGGCTTGAACACCCGCAAGGTGCAACGTGGTAATATCAAAAGTCGAACCCATGCCTCAACAGAATCAGGCATAGCAACCACCTTGTCCAAAGCTGCAGTTGAGACTTGGGCAAATGCCATACGACAACTAAGGGGGATACTCTTAACAGTCTTGATGGGGAGAGAGAAAACACGGTCAAGCAAAGCAATATCTACACCCAACTCTTCTGACGAGGTATCAACGTTTTCAACACCGGGTCTAGTGATGCCAACAATAAAACCCTGTTCATCTCTCTCAACTGGCACAAACCGAATAACCTTATCCTCATGGTGGCACGCCCGACTGAAAGCATGAGGGCACATACACTCACCACATAACCATTGTCCGGACACCCTCAAAGCTTCACAAACAGAGGTAAAAAGATTAAGATCGTCAGCAATTGCACATCTCAAAGAATCTTTCATCTCGTCTGAGCCCAAATGGTGACTCTTGATATGTGCCATTAACCTTGGGAATCCCTTAGCCCCTACCAAGCCATCGGGGCAACAATGAAACCATCGGAAAGGACAAGGCCAGAAACCGCTACCATTAGAACCAACCATAACAAAACTAAGTAAGCGGAGTCGACACTTAGATAATGTCGCGTACGCCACCACCAATAAAGAAAACCCAACCCAAAAAGAATCGCAGCTGATGAGTCAAAAGGTAATTGAACCGCTACGCTAAAAAACCCCAAAGAAATCACCTAGGCATTTCGTCGAACACCTTGCGTGCGAAGAATAAAAACATAAAACTTTAAGTAGAACAGGTTCTTGATCGGAGCAAAGTGAGAGGGTGAATAAATTGTAGAAGATTAATAAAAATATGAGAAGTGGGTAAGTGATTGTGGTCGCCATAATCGTCTCTGATTTCCGTTCGGGAATAAAGGGAGCGACATTATCAAGAATTGATTGAAGAAGAAAGTGAAAATTAGATAATAAACTATTGAACTAAGATGATTAACTTTTTTTTTTTTTTAACGGCAAATTTGGATCACTGACGGACCACTGGAGTATCATCGTGCCACCAGCGAACCCACCCGATCATATCCATCTCCACTAGGCAATAATGTCCTACACCAATTCATGAGGAAACCCAATAAATCTGGGGAAAACCCCCTTGTGAGAATCGAACTCATGACCTAATGGTCATAAACCTTATCCCACCACCAAGATACCACTAGGCTAAAAAAAAAAAAAAATAACTTATTGAGTTTATGAATATGACAAGTTTGATGAGAAGTAGACTTGAAAATTATCTTGTAGTAAAAATAGAAAAACAAATCTTGTTGGGCTTAACATGTATATTAGATCCATGTATATATGAAGCTTAATATTTAGAATATAATGGTCGGAGAGCTTGTATGTTGAACATTGAAAAAGGTATGACGTACGAAGAATTGGAAATAGAGTTGTATGTTCAACATTGAAAAAAATTGATTATTTGCGTTTATAAAGTTACAAACGCAGTTTTCCAAAAGCAGCTCCCCCCCTACTGTAACAAAACGCAGTTTTTCCAAAAATTGATTATTTATGTTTAGAAAAGGATTTTCACTTGTTTATTTTTTTAAATATATATTTGCCAAACACTCAAATAGTTGATTATCTGATTGTTGTGATATTAAGCAACATAATCAAATCCAAACACTATCTTTCAACATAACGTTTTACTACAGTTAATTATCTGATTCTGATTATTCAAAACTCATAATTTATTTTCAAAACTCAATCCTAAACACCCTCTTAATGAGAAACTTGCACAATACGACGGTGTTGTACTTGAAAAGGATGCTTAGTTTCATATCGTGTCTAAAGTTATTTAGTTCTGGAAAGAGTAAATTGCCATTTTAGTCCCTGAGTTTTGACCAAAATTGCCACTTTAGTCCATATAGTTTTTTTCTTGCCATTTTAGTCCAAATAGTTTTGTTTTCTTGCCATTTTAGTCCAAATAGTTTTGTTTTCTGCCATTTTAGTCCCTGGTAGGTGGTGATGGTGGTGGGGTGGGTGGGTGGGTGGTGACGGTGCAGGCAGGTGGTGGCGATGATAGAAGGTTAGTCCCTGCACCGTCACCACCCACCCACCCACCCCACCACCATCACCACCCACCATTTCCACCACCACCGGGCACTTTTACGCCACCCACGTCATTAACCAACATCACCGTCATCATCGTAAAACCAACAACCACCGCCATCATCTTCACTGTAAACTGGCACAACATCATTCCCATACCATCGCACCTGCAAAAAAAGAAAGAAAAATGTGGTTCGACCAAAATTCACCTAAGTTAAATAATTTTTTTTTAATGGAGTTAGTGGGTTGGATGAAAATGGCAACAAATGACAAAACTCAGGGACTAAAATGGCAGAAAACAAAACTATTTGGACTAAAATGGCAAGAAAAAAACTATTTGGACTAAAGTGGCAATTTTGGTCAAAACTCAGGGACTAAAATGACAATTTACTCTTCTGGAAAAATAAGTGACCAGGTTGGTTGACTTAGTCTAGCACTTCAGGAGCTAAGGTCCAACCAAGTTATTTAATCTAGAATAAAGTGATCAATTCAATATCTACAATTCACATTCACATTAGGGGCAATAGTACTTGCCCCGTATTGGCTTAAATGGGTGGTACACTGAATAGTGTCAGGCTGCTACCTGGCACTTCCCTATTAGCCCAACAAATCTACGATTTTATCCCGTTTTAAAATTACGATTTTGTCATCAGTATAAAATTATGATTTTGCCCTCACTTAAAAATAAATTTACGCTTTTGCTCCCAGCTAAATATTTTGATTTTGCCTCGTTTCAATTTACAGTTTTGCCATTGGTTTTTTTCCCTTAACAATACGATTTTGCCATCAGTTCAAAATTATGTTTTTACCCCCGCTTAATAATAAATTTACACTTTTGCTCTCAGCTAAAAATTCCAATTTTACCCTCGGTTCAAAATTACAACTTTGGCCCGTAAAAATTTATAGTTTTGCCATTAGTTTTTTCTCACAGTCAAGTTACGATTTTGCCCTCAACTTAAATTTACATTTTCTCCATCGTTTTTGTTTGTTTTCCTGGTGAAATTACAATTTTGCCCCCAGTGTAAAATCGCACTCATGCCGACAGCGTCATGGCACTCTCCCATTGGTCCATTTAATTTACGATTTTATCCCTGAATTAAAATTATGATTGCCCTCAGTTAAAAAATATGTTTTTCTCATTGTCTTAGTTTTTTAGCAAAATTATAAATTTTTTTTGTTTTAATTTGTTTACTCGATTTAATTTTTTTTCGTGTCAATGAGCTGCCTAATACTGGCTCATTAGTCCTGAAAAGTTACAGTTTTGCCCTGAGCCCAAAATTACGGTCTTATTATCGTTTTAGTTTTTTTCCAAGCAAAATTATAGTAGTGTTTTTTTAATTGATTGATAATTATTCGACGATCGCCCCGCAACGCGGGCAGGGCATCAACTAGTGTATTACAAAAAGGAAATGATTGGACTTAAGGGCAAAAAAAACTTTGAAAAGTCAACCTTCTATGATCCCAAGGTTATTAATTACACAAGAAGCATTAAGTGAAGAAAAACAATGTTTTAAAAACCGATTTTTAAGTCATACCGGGTTAGGCTTTGAAATGGTTTAACTGGTTGAACCGGGTTGTACCAGACGGTTGAACCGGGTTACTAATTAACCCTATAATTCCATAAAATACAAATTCATCTCAAAAAACACTCGAATCTCAATTAGGATTTATGTAACTGGTCATAGTATTATCTAAAACAACTATTTTATTGTATAATATTAAGCATTTTAAAAGTATTTTTATTAGTTATAAACAATATTGCATTTTACAAGGCAGGTAGCAGTTTCAACAAGAATGAAGTTTTGAAATAAAAGACACTAGGTTAATTACCGAAAATATGGATGGTCAATAATACCTTAATATTGATATTTTAAATAAAATAAAATAAAATCAGATCTTAAGATAATGCAAATCAGTTCTACCAGATTTACCGCCGGTACATAAAACATACTGTATTCGGCTTTTACCGGCCTTTATCGTACCGGACTCGTGTCTGATATCCGGTTTAACCGGTATTACCGGCCGGTTCATACCGGTATTTAAAACATTGAAGAAATACATAAACATGTTTTAAAACAACTCAAACCTGCAGGTCAGCAATGAAAGTTCTAAACGAGATCCTAGTGATTTACAAGACACGTTGGTTACTGTGTTCTCTAGTGTGTGTATATATATTAGAAACTTTGGCCTGGTTTAAGAACCATTCAAATTACCTATTGGCATGAATAAACAAGAACCTTGGGTGCTACCAGGCTATTGATAATGCGTAGCCTAATTATCTGGTGACACTGGGTAACGGGTCTGGTCAAACTACTCAAAAATGGGACTGATCATATTGGATAACAGGTCCGAACCAATACGGTCAGGTTGTCTAACAGCCTAAAAAGTCATGTGAGATTCCATAACCCATCACGCAATCTGGGGACTATAAAACTTCACTTTATAAATGAACTGGAAAAGTCGATTACCTTTACGCATAGTATTCTTAGTAGAATGCGAAGCTAAGACGGATCTTGATACCGTGGTTGATTGCTTCTTCATGAGCATGAAAAAACAACAAATATAGAGTTCGTGTGGTTATAGATACATAGTTAAATAATAAATAGGAAAAATTACAAGTTTTGTCCTTTATCTTTAGGGTACTTTACAGGCGGTGTCCTTTTTTTCAAAACTTTACAGGCGGTGTCCTTTATAGGGAATTTTGTTGCAAGTTTTGTCCTTTGAGCCTAACCTAGTTAGATTTTTTTGTTAAATCTGATTACCCAAGGGTATTTTAGTCTTTTTACTTATTTAAAGGACAAAACTTGTAATTTATTTTTTAAAAAATATTTCAAAAAAAATATATTATATATTTTGAAGACACTTTGTTCACCGTTGGATTTAGATAGATGACTTGCAGCAGCATTTATCACCGACGCTCCACCAATTCAATCCCCTCTTCACTCTATTTTCCACTGTCTTTCATCACAATCTCTACCTGCAATAAACATTACAAACAACCCCCTTTCATTTCACACCAAAAAGATTCAAATCTCATCCAAAGATCCCATCTTTAGTGTTCTCTGTTCATGGCCTTTTGATCTTTGTCTGCTACTCTAGGTGAGCATCTTTGGGTCTTTTAGTACTTCATATCTTAATAATGTGTGATTTGTTATAATGGGTTTATTCTGTTCATGTGTAACTTGAATCTTACTGATAGAACATTGGATCTGTTCATAAGTTTGAAGATCTAGTTGTGCAACCCACCACCAAACCCTCGCCACAACCTCCCACCTGAAACCCCTGCCGACTTCCCACCGGAAACCCCCGTCGCACCTGAACCCCCCCGCCAAACCTGAAACCCCCTACCGACTTCCGCACCTAAACCCTTCTGTCTCTTCTCACATTTCTCTCCCACTGGTGAAATCAACACAAAACCCTATCTGTTCATGGTGAATCAACAAATCACAAAACTCACATATCTAAGAATGGAGCCAGAACTGAGATCGAAGTGGAGAAGGAGCCGAGCCGAAGTTGGGCGTGGTTTAACCGGAGATCTAGTTGCTCTGACAGGTGCTATTAGGGTCCAGCCAGAAGATGACGTAAGGGGTGAGATCTCCGTTTCGCTAGTTGACGTTTTTCAGGTGTTTGGCGGAGACGATGGTGATTTCGAGGTCTAGGGGTCTGGGTGGGGGGCGGTGGGAAGCGGTGGTTGCCATGGTGGTGAACCGGCGGATGGATGGTGGTGAGAGAGTGTGGTAGAGAGAGGGGTAGAGAGTTGTAGAGAGAGAGGCAGAGAGAGAGTTCTATAGAGAGAGGAAGGGAGTTTGAAATATAATCTAATAATAATAATAATAACAATAATAATAATAATAATAATAAAGAGGTAAAAAGACTAAAATACCCTTGGGTAATCAGATTTAACAAAAAAATCTAACTAGGTTAGGCTCAAAGGACAAAAGTTGCAACAAAATTCCCTATAAAGGACACCGCCTGTAAAGTTTTGAAAAAAAGGACACCGCCTGTAAAGTACCCTAAAGATAAAGGACAAAACTTGTAATTTTTCCTAATAAATAACCACTAAAAAGATTATATAAGCAACTTTTATGGAATTGCATGAACAAAAACCTAAGCCAAAGCAAACCTAAGGAGTTTTCAGTTTTACACCCCAACAGACGACGGAATTGTTGGTTCAGTTCTGTTCTAAACATGATCAAACATGAAAACATACCTTTGATTGCATCAGCACAGGCTAGCAAAGAATCCAGATGGAGTCGCAGCAATTAAGGTTTGACATGATTGTCATCTTGGTCTGGTTCCTCCTTAGGGTGCTGACTGATGATGGTGGCTAAGAAAAACCGATAAGGGAATCGGTATGAAGATGGAGGTCGAATTGATGTTATGACTAATGGGGTGTTTCTAATGTGTAACTGAGTAACCCTCTAACCTCCACATAATTCTCCTTATATAAGCACCCAGGAGGAAACCCTAATTAGTTAATAAGGGTAATATGGTCCATCAACAATTACCAACTAATTATTTAATAGGATTGTTATATATTTTGATCTATATTATGTAAATGATTATAAAGGCTACTAGATTAAATATTAAACATAATATATTTAATCTTACATTCTCCCACTTAGCCGAGTAATCATTTACTATGAGTATTAGATAAGCCTGATCAGGAGTTAACACTCATTTTAGCCTTAAACAAGTACTATAGCAGAGAAATACAGCCGTTGAATCATTATGCGACTCAGGACCCCCATTAATCATACTATAGCCTTAATTTAAAACCTAATCATCATGATCAAACTACGCATAAGCCCTTTGTTTGATTTGTAACTTTTATTTGTCTATATGCCATTATGTCGACTTGACATATTCTTAGAGACGTACAAAATCAAACTGATGAGGAAAATTAACTAATACTTAGTCATTCATAGTACGATATGCAGTTGCGCATGGCCATTAACTAATACCCGTCTATGAGCTCTCTTAATAAGACTTATGGGTAATAACCATTCAGTTATAGGATCCTTAAGCATATCATGAATGTATTCGATACAAAACTTAGTTTCCTCAACTCGTTCATAAACGAATAATTAATTGTGTATCGAAACTTAATGCAGCACCTCTTGAACTGTTACTGTTCAAGGAGTTATGGTAACTGACTTTATCACACTAAGTCTTCAAAACATTAATTATATGGAGTTAATAAGCTTATGAGTCCACTGATAAATTTCCAACAACATTTAGTGACTATATTATGTCGTTATAACTTAGGTTGTTAATATCAGTACATTATGACTCCTCCATAAGATAAGTTTTGTCTGCTGACATAAATATATACCCGAAATTACATTTTATCATCTTTGAATATCACAAAGTTATAATAATAAACCGGTTTTAATTCTCATTTCTTCTTCAAATAATAGCCTCTCGTTTCTTTTAAGGATATTGTAATACTCCATTAGATGCTACACATTAATCTAGACTTATCTAGTGTGTTGCAATGTGAGTAATATCTAAACGAGTATAGACTTAAACTTACATAAGGCTTCCAATTAATGAAGCGTAAAGAAATAATTTCATTTATCCTATTATCCTCTAAAGGAGAGCAGTATTGTTTGCTACATATGTAAGGACCCATTTAATGTTAAACTTATGGAACGATACTATTGTCCCATTGAGTCTATCTCAGTATGTTATGATATCAATCACGTAAGAGATATCTCTGAGATTTGTTATATCAAAGTTTGTGTTAACAATGCTTTGACTTATGTAACATATACCTGTCAAAAGAATATCATCTATATAGACAAGTTTAATTTAGTTGCTCCCACTCATCTTGAGGTAGGTACATTAATCCACTTGGTTGTTGATGAAGGTAATTACGTTAGCTTTTCATCACATTATGATGTTTGCATTAACCCATACATGGATTTTATTGACTTACAAACAAAGTGTTCCTTAACCTTCAGTTTAGAACTTTTAGGTTGTTATCTAATGAACATGTAAATATGTCAGCCATTTGTTATGGAAAATTGTTCATAATGTTCATCTAATGTAGCTTTAAACTATTATAAGCTACTAGAACAATGATGATCCTTAAAGAAATCTTCTATAAGATATGTAATAAAGATTCTTTAATAATTTATCTCTTCCTAAGTACAACCTTTGACAATCAATCATGCCTCTTCGTGTCTTAACGCTTATATCAGAATATTGATTGACACTAATGGCTTAATTTTAAGAGATAGGACCAGTAAACTTTTCCAAAATCCATTTCAACTTCAGTTAGGGAGGTTATGTAATCATCAAAGTTAGTAGGCTTTTAAACCTAGATGACCTCCTGAGTTGATTATTTGGGTTCATTAGAAGTTTCAGTTTTATGGATTAGCTCTTGGTTAGGTTGCTATCATTTTCATTCTAAGTTTATAATAGTTGGTGCAGTATGGTGTACAAGAGGTGTAATCGGAGTTAAATTCAGAGTGAAATTTAATGACACTCTTCCCCCCGCCTCTTGTATTCCTTGCAAATCATGATAAGGACTTTGACCGCTCCCACTAACCTTAGAAGTCTTTAGGAACTCAGCATGCTTAGGGTCAATATGTAACGACCAACAAATTCTAATAGAGAGACACAAATTGATGACGTTAGTCGTTGTGATTTCTCTTGTTGAGGATTATGTTAGTTTAGGTAAGAAATCTAAGTGCGCCCACAATTAGGCAACAATGAAACTTTTGTAAGAGTAGCATTAGATTTAAGGAGATAAGTTTTGATAGAACAGTGTCATAATGGAGCAGTGTCTTGTACAAGAGGTGTAAATTGAAGTAATATAAAGTTTTCACTCCCCCACCTCTTGCAACTATTGCAAGTTATTATTAAGACACTTAATGCTCCCACTGATCTTTAATATCTCTAGAAATGTTACAAGAGAAGTTTCATTGAGGTACGTGACGTGGGAACCTATCATATATACATTAGACTTTATTTGATTTCTTTAATGTCCAGATATCAAAAGGAAACTTTAGGGACATATCTAATAGAAATCTTATTAAGTATATATATATGAATAGATTTCTTCTAAGACCGTCAGCCATATGCGACAAAATTTAGATACAAGTTGATAGTCTTTTAAATGATAAATGAATTATGTCTGAATATTCCATTTTGAATAAGTTCCACTAATGTCAATGAATGACTTATGATGGACCCATACTTATTCCTTAAGCCAAGTAATATTTAGGGCTATAACGTCATGATTTAAAATCACTTAGAATGAGATTAGTTGAATAACCATCCTCATTAACCATGTCATGATTTCTCATGAATTTTGGTTATAATGGATGAAATTTATAAGTCTCATTTTCCTTTTGTCAAGTTCTCATTTGCATGATAACAAAAGTTGTGAAAATGTAAGGTATCATCTAGTTTCATTTTAGTAATGTTTCTATCCAGATATTTAGAACAAATAAGATGAGAGTTTAAGATAAGTGTGACTTTATGTTGACTATGCAAACCTCACAACCTTCATGACATAGCCTAAGTAATGATACTGTACTCTGATTAATAATCAGAACATGTAATGTATCGAAAAGCTTTGTTAGAAGACTGCTTATTATGGTTCTTATAGCGTTAACAATTAATTTTGTCACTAACTCTCATATTAGTTATTTGTCAAGTTCTGGGAAGGAAACGTATGGAACTAGAGTCAACTAATCATGTGTTAATTGGAATATTGAAATTACCAGACTTAAATATCATTAATAAGTGACTATCTAATTAATTTACCCAACTGTTCTTTTAGAATAATGGATAGTCTCGTTGCTTATGTCTAGTCTAATGACATAGTTATGCAGTGAGATTTTCCTTTGAAGAACCTTAAAGTTGGAATTAGCACTTGTAATTTGTCTATGGACCTTAGAACAATCATCTTTAAACGTTTTAAGTGGTTGTAAGGTGAATAACAACTTATTTTCCAGCTTTAAACATTTATTTCTTTGTACATATGTTGCTTATCAACACACTCGTTATACTTTGGTATTTTGAGTGTTATAGTTGATTTATAAGGCATCAAAATGTACAAGTGAAAATCTTAATATGTAATGTACTGGAAAAATGTACTTATTTTCATGCGTAAGCCCTTAACTTTATGGGTCATGGTTTTGTACATTATAATGTATTCACATATACCACTTAACTTTATAGTTTAGAGTTTCAAATTAAGGCATGCATCTTAGGAGTTCTAGTGATTATTCCATAAATAAAGATTAGTCTCAGGAAAGACTTAATCTGGAATAACTTTAGTGATAGCATTTACGTTAGAGAATTCTTGATTATCATAATAGACATCATGGTCGATTTGTCCTATTCATCATGCTCTCATTTTCTTCTTTATAATCTTTATCAGAAGAGAGCAATAGGATTATCGTGTCTTAGGAAATAATCAAGGATTTAATTTAAGAGCTAATTCTTATAGAAACTGTAAATAAAGCAAACATTTTAGGTTTAAAAAATTAGAGTGGATGAGATATAGATTAATAGAAGAAAATTACAGTGAGTAAAATTATGGGTACTAAGAATAAGGCAGACGAAATGATCATAAAAACTTAATTAAGGATCATTAATCTAAGGATCATTATGTGAAGAGATTGTGATATGTCTATTACTAACATCAAAATAATAGACTTAGCTAAAAAATTCTACTTAAACGAAGACAAAACAGCTTTGGCCAGAAGTGTAATCATTTAAGCATATGTGCAAAGTGGTTGTAACAAATCAGCTTTGGCCAGAATTGAAACAATCACTTTAGTTATGCACTTGTTGAGTATGCCATCTCTGAATGAATTAAATCAGCTTTGGCCAGAAATTAAGACATTCATGCTTATGATGCATACACAACATAGCTTTCGTAATACTTGAATGATAAGTAGATGTATCAAGTCAGCTTTGGCCAGAAATGATATATCAGAAGCTCATTCAAGTTAAGCTATTTTGGTTTTGTAAAACATTATTTGATCCTTATTAATTAGCTAAGTAATTACAAAACCAATTATTTAATAGCAAACCACCTGTTAGCGCGAATGATAAGTAGATGCACTTTTTTTTTTAGTTCACATTAAACAGCTTAAAAAATAATGAGGTTTTGAGTCACAGCCTTGTTGTCTCGAGTCGAGACCTTTGTCTCGAGTTGACACGTTATGGTCTCGAGTCGAGATCTAATGATCTCGAGTCGAGACCTCTATCTCAAGTTGATACGTTATGGTCTCGCCTTGTCACGTTATGGTCTCGAGTCGAGATCTAATGGTCTCGAGTCGAGACCTCTGTCTCGAGTCGAGACCTCTGTCTCGAGTTGTAATGGTTTAATGGCCTTAGTCGAATCCTCAGTGGTCTCGAGTTGACACGTTATGGTCTCGAGTCGAGACCTTTGTCTCGAGTTGAAAACTTTTGAGAGCCCTTATGATTTCGAGTCGAGACCTTGTGGTCTCGAGTCGAGATCTTGGTCTCGAGTCGAAACCTGATGGTCTCGAGTCCACTGTTGATAGCTGTTTCTTATGATAACATAACTGAAATTCGAAATCTAAGGGATTATGAGATATTGTTTCCTGTTTTAAGATGATCTAATTTTATCAACATATTTCGAAAATTATGATATGTTTATCTAATAACAGTTTTTTCGAAAATCTATTGAGGACAAAACAGATCAAAACAGAAAAACACTTCATAATCCAAATCATATTCCAAATCATAACAGAATTTTTTTCGAATTTCCTAAGAACATGTGATGAACCCTAAACATAAAATAAAATTCTGGAAACCCGAAACCTGAATTTTTAAGGTTTTCTAAAACAGATTTCGGTCATAAACATAATCCAGTTAATTTTTTAACCCATATTTCGGTTAAAACATAAAACATATAATTAATCCAGATTTCGAAAATAAAAATTAACTTATTTGATTTCGAGTCACTGATTGAACATTATATCCCCGAAAACAATGATTTCGAGACATGATTCGAAACCAGCCGTAAGTTTATAAGGTTTTTCAAAATTTATGTTTTCCAGATTTCTATCCCAGAATTAATGGATACGAAAACAGAACTGACTAATCAACATATGCTCTGATACCACATGTTGGTTCAGTTCAGTTCTAAACATGATCAAACATGAAAACATACCTTTGATTGCATCAGCACAGGCTAGCAAAGAATCCAGATGGAGTCGCAGCAATTAAGGTTTGACATGATTGTCATCTTGGTCTGGTTCCTCCTTAGGGTGCTGACTGATGATGGTGGCTAAGAAAAACCGATAAGGGAATCGGTATGAAGATGGAGGTCGAATTGATGTTATGACTAATGGGGTGTTTCTAATGTGTAACTGAGTAACCCTCTAACCTCCACATAATTCTCCTTATATAAGCACCCAGGAGGAAACCCTAATTAGTTAATAAGGGTAATATGGTCCATCAACAATTACCAACTAATTATTTAATAGGATTGTTATATATTTTGATCTATATTATGTAAATGATTATAAAGGCTACTAGATTAAATATTAAACATAATATATTTAATCTTACATTCTCCCACTTAGCCGAGTAATCATTTACTATGAGTATTAGATAAGCCTGATCAGGAGTTAACACTCATTTTAGCCTTAAACAAGTACTATAGCAGAGAAATACAGCCGTTGAATCATTATGCGACTCAGGACCCCCATTAATCATACTATAGCCTTAATTTAAAACCTAATCATCATGATCAAAATACGCATAAGCCCTTTGTTTGATTTGTAACTTTTATTTGTCTATATGCCATTATGTCGACTTGACATATTCTTAGAGACGTACAAAATCAAACTGATGAGGAAAATTAACTAATACTTAGTCATTCATAGTACGATATGCAGTTGCGCATGGCCATTAACTAATACCCGTCTATGAGCTCTCTTAATAAGACTTATGGGTAATAACCATTCAGTTATAGGATCCTTAAGCATATCATGAATGTATTCGATACAAAACTTAGTTTCCTCAACTCGTTCATAAACGAATAATTAATTGTGTATCGAAACTTAATGCAGCACCTCTTGAACTGTTACTGTTCAAGGAGTTATGGTAACTGACTTTATCACACTAAGTCTTCAAAACATTAATTATATGGAGTTAATAAGCTTATGAGTCCACTGATAAATTTCCAACAACATTTAGTGACTATATTATGTCGTTATAACTTAGGTTGTTAATATCAGTACATTATGACTCCTCCATAAGATAAGTTTTGTCTGCTGACATAAATATATACCCGAAATTACATTTTATCATCTTTGAATATCACAAAGTTATAATAATAAACCGGTTTTAATTCTCACTTCTTCTTCAAATAATAGCCTCTCGTTTCTTTTAAGGATATTGTAATACTCCATTAGATGCTACACATTAATCTAGACTTATCTAGTGTGTTGCAATGTGAGTAATATCTAAACGAGTATAGACTTAAACTTACATAAGGCTTCCAATTAATGAAGCGTAAAGAAATAATTTCATTTATCCTATTATCCTCTAAAGGAGAGCAGTATTGTTTGCTACATATGTAAGGACCCATTTAATGTTAAACTTATGGAACGATACTATTGTCCCATTGAGTCTATCTCAGTATGTTATGATATCAATCACGTAAGAGATATCTCTGAGATTTGTTATATCAAAGTTTGTGTTAACAATGCTTTGACTTATGTAACATATACCTGTCAAAAGAATATCATCTATATAGACAAGTTTAATTTAGTTGCTCCCACTCATCTTGAGGTAGGTACATTAATCCACTTGGTTGTTGATGAAGGTAATTACGTTAGCTTTTCATCACATTATGATGTTTGCATTAACCCATACATGGATTTTATTGACTTACAAACAAAGTGTTCCTTAACCTTCAGTTTAGAACTTTTAGGTTGTTATCTAATGAACATGTAAATATGTCAGCCATTTGTTATGGAAAATTGTTCATAATGTTCATCTAATGTAGCTTTAAACTATTATAAGCTACTAGAACAATGATGATCCTTAAAGAAATCTTCTATAAGATATGTAATAAAGATTCTTTAATAATTTATCTCTTCCTAAGTACAACCTTTGACAATCAATCATGCCTCTTCGTGTCTTAACGCTTATATCAGAATATTGATTGACACTAATGGCTTAATTTTAAGAGATAGGACCAGTAAACTTTTCCAAAATCCATTTCAACTTCAGTTAGGGAGGTTATGTAATCATCAAAGTTAGTAGGCTTTTAAACCTAGATGACCTCCTGAGTTGATTATTTGGGTTCATTAGAAGTTTCAGTTTTATGGATTAGCTCTTGGTTAGGTTGCTATCATTTTCATTCTAAGTTTATAATAGTTGGTGCAGTATGGTGTACAAGAGGTGTAATCGGAGTTAAATTCAGAGTGAAATTTAATGACACTCTTCCCCCCGCCTCTTGTATTCCTTGCAAATCATGATAAGGACTTTGACCGCTCCCACTAACCTTAGAAGTCTTTAGGAACTCAGCATGCTTAGGGTCAATATGTAACGACCAACAAATTCTAATAGAGAGACACAAATTGATGACGTTAGTCGTTGTGATTTCTCTTGTTGAGGATTATGTTAGTTTAGGTAAGAAATCTAAGTGCGCCCACAATTAGGCAACAATGAAACTTTTGTAAGAGTAGCATTAGATTTAAGGAGATAAGTTTTGATAGAACAGTGTCATAATGGAGCAGTGTCTTGTACAAGAGGTGTAAATTGAAGTAATATAAAGTTTTCACTCCCCCACCTCTTGCAACTATTGCAAGTTATTATTAAGACACTTAATGCTCCCACTGATCTTTAATATCTCTAGAAATGTTACAAGAGAAGTTTCATTGAGGTACGTGACGTGGGAACCTATCATATATACATTAGACTTTATTTGATTTCTTTAATGTCCAGATATCAAAAGGAAACTTTAGGGACATATCTAATAGAAATCTTATTAAGTATATATATATATGATAGATTTCTTCTAAGACCGTCAGCCATATGCGAAAAAATTTAGATGCAAGTTGATAGTCTTTTAAATGATAAATGAATTATGTCTGAATATTCCATTTTGAATAAGTTCCACTAATGTCAATGAATGACTTATGATGGACCCATACTTATTCCTTAAGCCAAGTAATATTTAGGGCTATAACGTCATGATTTAAAATCACTTAGAATGAGATTAGTTGAATAACCATCCTCATTAACCATGTCATGATTTCTCATGAATTTTGGTTATAATGGATGAAATTTATAAGTCTCATTTTCCTTTTGTCAAGTTCTCATTTGCATGATAACAAAAGTTGTGAAAATGTAAGGTATCATCTAGTTTCATTTTAGTAATGTTTCTATCCAGATATTTAGAACAAATAAGATGAGAGTTTAAGATAAGTGTGACTTTATGTTGACTATGCAAACCTCACAACCTTCATGACATAGCCTAAGTAATGATACTGTACTCTGATTAATAATCAGAACATGTAATGTATCGAAAAGCTTTGTTAGAAGACTGCTTATTATGGTTCTTATAGCGTTAACAATTAATTTTGTCACTAACTCTCATATTAGTTATTTGTCAAGTTCTGGGAAGGAAACGTATGGAACTAGAGTCAACTAATCATGTGTTAATTGGAATATTGAAATTACCAGACTTAAATATCATTAATAAGTGACTATCTAATTAATTTACCCAACTGTTCTTTTAGAATAATGGATAGTCTCGTTGCTTATGTCTAGTCTAATGACATAGTTATGCAGTGAGATTTTCCTTTGAAGAACCTTAAAGTTGGAATTAGCACTTGTAATTTGTCTATGGACCTTAGAACAATCATCTTTAAACGTTTTAAGTGGTTGTAAGGTGAATAACAACTTATTTTCCAGCTTTAAACATTTATTTCTTTGTACATATGTTGCTTATCAACACACTCGTTATACTTTGGTATTTTGAGTGTTATAGTTGATTTATAAGGCATCAAAATGTACAAGTGAAAATCTTAATATGTAATGTACTGGAAAAATGTACTTATTTTCATGCGTAAGCCCTTAACTTTATGGGTCATGGTTTTGTACATTATAATGTATTCACATATACCACTTAACTTTATAGTTTAGAGTTTCAAATTAAGGCATGCATCTTAGGAGTTCTAGTGATTATTCCATAAATAAAGATTAGTCTCAGGAAAGACTTAATCTGGAATAACTTTAGTGATAGCATTTACGTTAGAGAATTCTTGATTATCATAATAGACATCATGGTCGATTTGTCCTATTCATCATGCTCTCATTTTCTTCTTTATAATCTTTATCAGAAGAGAGCAATAGGATTATCGTGTCTTAGGAAATAATCAAGGATTTAATTTAAGAGCTAATTCTTATAGAAACTGTAAATAAAGCAAACATTTTAGGTTTAAAAAATTAGAGTGG
This sequence comes from Helianthus tuberosus, assembly GCA_030545235.1. Classification (NCBI taxonomy): domain Eukaryota; kingdom Viridiplantae; phylum Streptophyta; class Magnoliopsida; order Asterales; family Asteraceae; genus Helianthus; species Helianthus tuberosus. Next base: position 19,430,669 of record CM060395.1, read on the forward strand.
ATGAGATATAGATTAATAGAAGAAAATTACAGTGAGTAAAATTATGGGTACTAAGAATAAGGCAGACGAAATGATCATAAAAACTTAATTAAGGATCATTAATCTAAGGATCATTATGTGAAGAGATTGTGATATGTCTATTACTAACATCAAAATAATAGACTTAGCTAAAAAATTCTACTTAAACGAAGACAAAACAGCTTTGGCCAGAAGTGTAATCATTTAAGCATATGTGCAAAGTGGTTGTAACAAATCAGCTTTGGCCAGAATTGAAACAATCACTTTAGTTATGCACTTGTTGAGTATGCCATCTCTGAATGAATTAAATCAGCTTTGGCCAGAAATTAAGACATTCATGCTTATGATGCATACACAACATAGCTTTCGTAATACTTGAATGATAAGTAGATGTATCAAGTCAGCTTTGGCCAGAAATGATATATCAGAAGCTCATTCAAGTTAAGCTATTTTGGTTTTGTAAAACATTATTTGATCCTTATTAATTAGCTAAGTAATTACAAAACCAATTATTTAATAGCAAACCACCTGTTAGCGCGAATGATAAGTAGATGCACTTTTTTTTTTTAGTTCACATTAAACAGCTTAAAAAATAATGAGGTTTTGAGTCACAGCCTTGTTGTCTCGAGTCGAGACCTTTGTCTCGAGTTGACACGTTATGGTCTCGAGTCGAGATCTAATGATCTCGAGTCGAGACCTCTATCTCAAGTTGATACGTTATGGTCTCGCCTTGTCACGTTATGGTCTCGAGTCGAGATCTAATGGTCTCGAGTCGAGACCTCTGTCTCGAGTTGTAATGGTTTAATGGCCTTAGTCGAATCCTCAGTGGTCTCGAGTTGACACGTTATGGTCTCGAGTCGAGACCTTTGTCTCGAGTTGAAAACTTTTGAGAGCCCTTATGATTTCGAGTCGAGACCTTGTGGTCTCGAGTCGAGATCTTGGTCTCGAGTCGAAACCTGATGGTCTCGAGTCCACTGTTGATAGCTGTTTCTTATGATAACATAACTGAAATTCGAAATCTAAGGGATTATGAGATATTGTTTCCTGTTTTAAGATGATCTAATTTTATCAACATATTTCGAAAATTATGATATGTTTATCTAATAACAGTTTTTTCGAAAATCTATTGAGGACAAAACAGATCAAAACAGAAAAACACTTCATAATCCAAATCATATTCCAAATCATAACAGAATTTTTTTCGAATTTCCTAAGAACATGTGATGAACCCTAAACATAAAATAAAATTCTGGAAACCCGAAACCTGAATTTTTAAGGTTTTCTAAAACAGATTTCGGTCATAAACATAATCCAGTTAATTTTTTAACCCATATTTCGGTTAAAACATAAAACATATAATTAATCCAGATTTCGAAAATAAAAATTAACTTATTTGATTTCGAGTCACTGATTGAACATTATATCCCCGAAAACAATGATTTCGAGACATGATTCGAAACCAGCCGTAAGTTTATAAGGTTTTTCAAAATTTATGTTTTCCAGATTTCTATCCCAGAATTAATGGATACGAAAACAGAACTGACTAATCAACATATGCTCTGATACCACATGTTGGTTCAGTTCAGTTCTAAACATGATCAAACATGAAAACATACCTTTGATTGCATCAGCACAGGCTAGCAAAGAATCCAGATGGAGTCGCAGCAATTAAGGTTTGACATGATTGTCATCTTGGTCTGGTTCCTCCTTAGGGTGCTGACTGATGATGGTGGCTAAGAAAAACCGATAAGGGAATCGGTATGAAGATGGAGGTCGAATTGATGTTATGACTAATGGGGTGTTTCTAATGTGTAACTGAGTAACCCTCTAACCTCCACATAATTCTCCTTATATAAGCACCCAGGAGGAAACCCTAATTAGTTAATAAGGGTAATATGGTCCATCAACAATTACCAACTAATTATTTAATAGGATTGTTATATATTTTGATCTATATTATGTAAATGATTATAAAGGCTACTAGATTAAATATTAAACATAATATATTTAATCTTACAGGAATGTGCTAGGGGTGGTGTGTGATTGTTCATAACTCATGGCAATAATGGGGTAACTTTGTAGAATAGTAACCAAGTTTTTAACATACCAATTTAAATATTCAAATACAAAGATCAAATTGTCTCAACATAAATAACATAAAGTAAAGTTTTAATTATTAAAACTAAGTCTCATGCGTCCAAAGTATCTAATCATGCTTGATAATATCTTAAAGTGCATCACTTGTATCATGTATAATTGTATAAAATAAAGAATCAACTAACACGTTGGTGAGTAAACATAGGTTTTAATATATATAGTAAGAATAAAATAGTGAATCAATAGTTGATGATGTAATTTAGGCTCATGTGTAGAAACAATGCAATGATCAAACCTTTGTTGACTAGAATTAGAATTTAATAGTTTCGATATCCAAATACCATCGCATGTCAAATTCGGGTGGATTTCAATCCAATAGTGCTATTATCTACTACTTTAGGCATAGTTCGTTAATGATCAATGCTAGAAAATAGATTCTAGGCTTAGGCTCACAATAGAAATAGTTCAACACATAGCACAAAGTAACACATATACTTAATGGATTCACATAACTTGAATAAAAGAGTTTGGATGTTGAAATATATATACATGATACACCCAAAACATAAAATAAAAAAGGGGCTATGAATACTCACATGTTGTGAAGATTGCAAATTACAATTTAGCACAAGTTGTAGCGTTTTGGAATAAATTACAAAGATTATTCTAACAACATATAATATATACAAGTATAAATAAAACGAATATTATGAAATAGGGATTTCTATGTTCACGTAATTTAGGGGATTTTTAGTTTAAACTAGTTGTTTACCATGCGCGCGCGTTGCGGCGCGCTAAACCAAATTGTTCTATAAGAATGACAAAACATGTCAAATAACAAAAAGTAGCTCGAACTAAAACGTAGCGTATTTTCAGTACCGGTTCGGCACCGGTATTCACCGATTTTTACCCTCAAATACCGGTGTTGTACCAGTACCAACCGGTACCGAACCGTACCGTACCAGGTATATTCGGTACCGGTACATACTTTTGGGGATTTCGGTAACGGTATTTTCGGTACCGATTGGTACCGAGCTCATAAAATCCTGTAGCAACGTAGCAATGCAAGTAATTGCACAGTTTAGATTACCTTTTATACACACAGTAAGTAAACTGACCGACAATATTCTTCAAATGATTCGAGATAAACGATGCGTAACCAGTCATATCCGGCATCGTGGAGTGCATTAAAAAGGGAGCAATTGGACAATTGGATGCTGGGCTAGGTGTTTCTTGGAATGCCCACAGATTGTTCGGGTCAAAACCACGATTATGAGGATTCATTTTTCGTATTGTGGTTGGATGAGGATATTTTTTTAAAATAAGATAGAGATCATTATAGAAGAGGTGGAGTAGTTGTGGTAAAAAATGAATAGAAGTGTGAGTATTTATAGTGAATAGATAATTTTTTTAAACACATAGACGTTGGCCAACGGCTAGCCCAAACGGTTACTTGTCTTGGCCAATGAGATCCCGCCATGTCATCTTGATAGCCCCGCTCAACGCCCGGGCTGAAACCCCCGCCCAAGGGGCCACGCTGAAACCCAAGCCCACCCGGGGTGGTGACTTGGGCGTTTGTACCCAACCCACGCCACAACCCCCGCCCCATACCCCATATTCTAGTATTTCCTAGAATTTTTTTTTAAACACATAGCCGTTGGCCAACGGCTAGCCCAAACGGCTACTTGTCTTGGCCAATGAGATCCCGCCATGTCATCTTGATAGCCCCGCCCAACGCCCGGGCTGAAACCCCCGCCCAAGAGGCCACGCCGAAACCCAAGCCCACCCGGGGTGGTGACTTGGGCGTTTGTACCCAACCCACGCCACAACCCCCGCCCCATACCCCATATTCTAATATTTCCTAGATCTATTTTTTTTAACACATAGCCGTTGGCAAACGGCTAGCCCAAACGGCTACTTGTCTTGGCCAATGAGATCCCGCCATGTCATCTTGATAGCCCCGCCCAACGCCCTGGCTGAAACCCCCGCCGAAACCCAAGCCCACCCGGGGTGGTGACTTGGGCGTTTGTACCCAACCCACGCCACAACCCCCGCCCCATACCCCATACCCCATATTCTAATATTTCCTATATCTTTTTTTTAAACACATAGCCGTTGGCCAACGGCTAGCCCAAACGGCTACTTGTCTTGGCCAATGAGATCCCGCCATGTCATCTTGATAGCGCCGCCCAACGCCCTGGCTGAAACCCCCGCCCAAGGGGCCACGCCGAAACCCAAGCCCACCCGAGGTGGTGACTTGGGCGTTTGTACCCAACGCACGTCACAACCCCCGCCCCATACCCCATATTCTTATATTTCCTAGATCACTATTGATTTAGTTTGTTTTAATTAATATATGTTCAAATCACTATTCATTTGTTTTAATTAATATATGTTGAAATCACTATTCATTTAATTAATATATATTGAAATAAGGGTCCAAAATATATAAATACAAATAACAACATTTGGTATTTTAATATAATAGCGAACTAAATTTGGTTGTACGATTTCGATTAAAAAAGATATAAAACACTTATCCTAAAAATGAATCTATATCTATATCTATAATAAATGAAGCCTTGGGGGACACATGTTACCCATTGGTTTAAGCCAAATCAGCAGACACATCATCATACATGTGGCATAGCTCTAAATCAAGGATTGGAAAAGCTTATTTGGTACGCTTCATATACTCTCTCTCTCTCTCTATCATTAATCATTCAACTGATTACACCAAAACCCTAATCTCCCTCTCTGGCGAATAAGAATCCTCTGCGTCTCTCTCTCTCAGTACCATCGGCGACAACATTCAATCGGATATTTCAATCATCATTCTATCGAAATTGACGGATAATTCTTTGAGTTTAAGGGTGTTCAAGGTGATTTTTAGGGTTTCGATTAGGATCTTCGTATAATTTAGGGTTCGATTTCGTATGCTTTCATATTATACCATGTGTTTAGGGTTCGATTTCATATAATGCAGGTTCAATTTCATACGATTTCTTGAATAAACATTCGTTTAGGATCCAACTCGTAAGATTTTCGTCTTTTGTTTTTCGATTTGTAAATTTGTTTTTGCATATTGTTGTTGTAATGTGTTTCGGCGAATTGATTCCTAGATCAAATATTTAAGGCAAAGAAGAAGATTTAGACGTCATCAATGGCCATAGGTATGAACCGGGACCATCCCAAGATGGTCCAAACTCAGAAGAGGAACTGCAGAAAGATCAAGTTTCAGGAAACGAGACTTCATATTATAAGCTAGAGTTTGTAAAAATTCATTTGATCTCATCCCATGGAAATCAGGTATTTTGAGATCTTGACCTGCAACTTAATAGAGTTTATGTGTTTATCTTTGTTACTGCTATTTTGGAAACAAAAAAAACATAAATATAACAAATCCTTTACAGACTTTTGTTGAAGTGGAAGATTTTAAGAGGGCTAAACCTGATGCCATTGCACATTCGGCTCCTAAAATCATATCCCGTCTTAATCTGGTGGAGAGAAGAGAACACTAGCCTTTAAATCACTATGTTGGAGATGCAAGGGCCTTCAAGTGGAGGTAACATCTGCTCATTTTATGTTCCTTTGTCTTCCAACGCTATGTAAAAGATTCTTGATGATGATAATTTGTGTTTACAATCAAGTTCTTACTTATATAAGATGTTAATGAAACAATTGACTTACATCGAAATAGAAGGCAAACGGTAATATTAAGCTTTTGATGTTTCGCTGCAGAAGAAAAAAATGATGGTGCTGAAAAAGAAGTGGTGAAGACAACCGAGTTGTCTAATGGAAGGTAAGACTATAAAGTTATGGTATTTGTGAGAACGAAGAGTAGCGTTTCGGGTTTATTTTTCGTTCATAAGTATATTTCTTGGTTTACTGTATTGGGGTTTATTGTTTTGTATTTTAAAAATTTATGTTGTGCGTCTGCGGTCTCGATTTGAAATTTTTTTTTGCCAGTAAAATTGAGCCAGTTTGTGTTGCTAGTTAACACTTTTGTTCTGGGTCGTGTCGGGTTGGGTTGGGTTGGGTTGGGTTGTATAACAACCCTAAATTAAACCGACACCCTCGAAATATTTTCAACACCCCAATATACTTTAAAATATCCTAATATGTCCTAAAATTCACTCCATACGCGAAAACGGACCCCGAATACCTTGAATATTATTAAAAATAATTAAAAATTAAATTTTGGGGTTTAGGCGGGCCGCGTAAGGCACCCCTTAACCCTTACGCGGGCCGCGAGAGGTCAAAATGTGGCGCAGCCCGGTGCTGCCACGTGTCACCTGCGTGTTGAAGCTATACCGGTTGACGAATCAACCCTAGCCCCTATTACTCTACTACGCGGGCCGCGTAAGACGACCCTTAAGGTCTACGCGGGCCGCGAGAAACCCAAACTCAGCCCCTATATAAGAAGGCATCGAGCCTTCAGTCAAAATTCGTCCCAGATCTTTCTTTCTCTCTCAATTTTCACATAGTAGGCGTTATACACGGGTATAATACCCCCCTAAATAGCGAAGTTCTGCTCCGTTGTAAGTATTATAACCCCTGGATACGTATTAGATATGCTGCCCGATTGATCTAGGGTTCCGTAACGGCTGTCGTGGTTCTGCCCGACGTAGTCGTTGGAATGCCGTCTCGGGGAGGGTATTACTAATGTTAAAATGGGTTATTATACTAACACGTGTGCATTTGTGTAAATTATAGATTGTCACCAGGAAACCCTAAAGGATAATCTAAGACAGCAATGTGAGTAATCTCCTTTTTGTAAATTGTTTTACAAAGCCTCACTTAATTAATTATATATTAAGCAGTTATTGAGTATTTGTAAGAATACAATTAGCGTCGGTATGTTGGGGTTTTGTATACAAAGTTATGTTACTGCCTTGCGAGGGGTAACATTTCCACAAGTCGGGTCTGACAGTACCGTGGGTGTTAATTGATATAACTTGGAAACAAATGTAATTGCGAGATCGCCCTCAATACTGTACAATGGTTTTTATTTAAAACTTGATTAAACTGGGATTCACTCACCAGTATTTACCACTGACAAAATGTTTTTAAACGCGTTTCAGGTAACAAAATGTGAAAGCCAAATAGAAGCCAGCTGGACAGCACTGAAGGCTTGGAAAAGTGGCAATAAAGTTACCTACAAATAAATAGATGTTTTTATTAAATAAAATAGGGTTTTATCCCTATGAAAATGTGGGTATTTGAAACTTGGGATTTTCCCAATTGTTTAATGTTATAAAAGCATGGTATTTTACTCTGATAAAATATTTCCTAACTACGGTCCTGATGTAAATTCCGCTGCCAAAATTGACTAAACAAGCGATACCACCGAAACTGGCTCGCGGTCACCCGTTCCTGAGGAAATAGGGATCGGGGGTTGCGACAGAAGGTGGTATCAGAGCTAAGCCACTGATTCAGCCACAGAAGAGTTCTGCTGACATCAAAATTCAATCTGTTAGGAAATAAATTACGGAACTACATGCATAATTGTATTTTATTGTTATGTGTTATTTGACTATTTGTTAGTTTACAGTATGAGCGACCAATGACCATCTGACGCGTACCGTCAATTGTCTGGTTCGCCTAAATGGGAAGGCACCTCCTCTTCTCAGCCTGCCCTCTCGGGGTATTCTGCTGATACTGAAGAAGGAATATTCGTGTTTAAGGCTCAGTCAGAAAAGCCATTTCCTCAGAAAAAGAGGGGATGGTTCAGTGGGGGAGCACATGAGCGTAGAAAACGTATGAAAAAGTTACAAGACCAGAGAGTACTAGCAGCAGCCAAAAGAGAGACAGATGCCCATGCTCAGGACATAATTAATAGGGGTTTAGCTAATTTCCATATCCTAGCAACCACTGCAGCTGACCCTAATCTGGAGCAAATAATAGCACCCCAACCACAACCACCATTTCCAGACCAACCAATGGAAATAGAAAACCCTGAAAATCAAGTAGAAATGCATGATTTCAACCCGGAGGAGATATCTAAGGTACCAGCACCAAATCCCTTAGACCCAAATTACGATCCGTGGTGGAATGACGTTAGAGACTATGTGCAACGCTACCCGATACATGAAGACACGCCCATGCCAAACTTAGGAGCCTACCCAGATTTGGACCCTTGATAACGATGTATACATTAGGGAGATTTTACAGAATCCTTACCAATTCCAGGCACCTACACCTCCATACCAGGAACCCGCACCCCAGATTCCGAACCCAGTCCTAGAACCTGCACCCCCAATGAGTGCAGAAAACGTACAAGAACTTAGGACATTTGGTGAGGAAGTTTTAGAGAGTAGTGAAAGGACGAGACAGGTGGGAGAGCGACTCGTCTGGAAGTATGACGAGCGCAATATGGATTTCTGGATGAATCCATATCCATAAATGTGATGGTGAAAACAGTAGTAATAGTAATAATAATATAATAATATATGTGTGTATGAAAAAAAAAACTACGGATGCCTAATACTAGTAGTGTAATTTTTAAATTTCAGTCGGTATTGTAATTTTAATTTCAGTACTGGTGTGTAATAGATGCATATTATATGAATAGAGTAAAGTCGCAATGATCGACGCTTTTGACCAAAATGCGTGTCATGTGATTGGCTATATTAAATATTATTTTGTGATATTAATATGTGGTAACTGTTTAAAATTCAGATGGCTGTCGAAGGAAATCAAGAAAATCCGAATAACGATAACCAGAGTAACATTAACTTGGTTAATGAGGATCCGAACAACAATAACAATGGAAACCAAGTGGATAATAGTGCCATCCAACACATAGTGGCACAAGGAATCATAGATGCAATGCCATTTATTATCCAAACTGTTAAAGAAGCTGATAATAAAAGTAAGCATAGCAGTAAACGACCAACTGAACCAGAACACAGCGTAAACAATGGCCCTATACTTCAAGTGCCCATTCCCAAAAGAAGAAGAACCGTGTCTTACGGTTGTTCTTACAAAGAATTCTGGTCCTGTAAACCGATAGAATTCTCGGGCAATGAAGAACCTATTGCAGCTCTACGCTGGATAGAAAAGACTGAGGCTGTTCTGAAAATAAGCAAATGTGCGGAAGAGGACAAGATAATGTTTGCTTCCAATCTATTTAAGAATTCAGCCTTAGAGTGGTGGAACACTATCCTCCAGTCAAGAGGAAGTGATAGGGTATACAATATGGAATGAGAAGAATTTAAAAATATGGTAGAAAGGAAATTCTGCCCTCCTAATGAAAAGGAACAAATAGCAAACAAATTCCTAAACCTTAGGATGAATGGGGTGGATAGTAAGGGGTATACAAAGTTATTCTTTGAATATGCTAGAATAGTACCTACCCTTGCATCACCAGAGCCGGTATTAATCTCCCGTTAGATCTGGGGAGTAATTGGAGAGATTAGGCATGTAGTCAATACAGCTAGACCTCAAACCATAGAAGAAACTGTAGAATTAACAAACACCTTAACTGATGAATTAGTACGTACACGAGAAGAAGACCAGATGAAAAACCTAGCACAGAGGCTTACTCAAGAATTCCGCTACGGTAATTTCAACCGTAGGAATATAGGTTCTACCTCTGCACCATACTGCAAGGCCTGCAAGAAGAAGCATTCAGGAAAATGCTCCACTCACTGCAATTTCTGTAAGTTACCAGGACACAAGGAAGAAGATTGCAGGAGGAAATCTAGTAATGGACTGTGCTTCAACTGTGGAGAAAAAGGTCACATCAAGCCCAACTGTCCAAAACTAGCTCCAGCCACGAACAACAAGAACGTTAAAAATGCTAGAGCATTTGTTCTGACTGCAGATGAAGCCAAAATGATTCCGGACGTGATAGCCGGTACGTTTTTAGTTAATGATATTTTTGCTAAAGTATTATTTGACTCTGGTGCAAACCAAAGTTTTATTAATACTTCATTTTTCAAACTTCTTAATCAATCATTAACTAAACTTCCACAAGAATGTCTAGTAGAAACAGCTAATGGGAAAACTGTTAGGATTTCTGAAATCTTGCAGGGAGCAAGAATAGAAATTTTAAATCAAATGTTTTTTGCAAACCTTTACCCAATGAATCTAGCAGGATTCGATGTCGTTTTAGGAATGGATTGGTTAATAGCCAATAAAGCCAATATTTTGTGTGATCAAAAGTTAATCCAAGTAAATTCATCAAGAGGTGAAAAGATCACAATTAAAGGAGATAAACCATTTAGATCCACAAAATTCATCTCTGTAATGAGAACTGCAAGTTATATAAGAAAAGGATCATTGGTGTATTTGATTTCCATAATCACTAACACTAAATGAAAGGAATTAAAAGACATTCCAGTAGTGTCTCATTTTTCAGATATATTCCCAGAAGAATTACCAGGACTACCGCCGGATAGAGAAGTTGAAGAATTCACCTGTTACCAGGAACAGCACCGATTGCCAAAGCACCTTACCGGTTGGCACCTGCAGAAATGCAGGAACTGAAGAAACAATTAGATGAATTGTTGGAAAAAAGATTCATACAGCCAAGCTCATAGCCATGGGGAGCACCAATTTTATTCGTTAAAAAGAAGGACGGATCGTTGCGTATGTGCATTGATTACCGTGAATTGAACAAGATCTCAATTAAGAATCGGTACCCATTACCGAGAATCGATGATCTATTCGATCAATTTCAAGGAGCTCGATTTTTCTCAAAAATCGATTTAAGGTCAGGATATCATCAATTAAAGGTACAGGAAGAGGATATTCCTAAAACCGTGTAACACCCTAGTTACTAATTAACAGTTTTATATGTAAATACCAAGATTAGATGTATAGTTAAGACTACACATACTATAAAAATACGGGTTTATTAAAAATTTTCGCAAATCAAAAGTTATTCGACATAACGTGATCAGATTCGTCGTTTAAAATCTATGACTATGCAATGTGCGGAAGCATGTATCTTTATCGTGTTCGGTTCTTCGTTGAGCTTGATCGTCTTTCGGCATCCAAAATGTACCTACATTTCATGAACATGAAATGCTTTAGTCATACGGGAATTAAATCGTATCTAAACAAGTCCGGTAACGATAATGGAAAGAAAAATCCCGACGTGAATCTCTTGATCTCAAAAGACTAAATTTTGAGCTGGCCTCCACCGTAACTTACGGTGGCACCGTAAGTTACGGTGGCCACTGAATGTCAAATCCCCCATCGTAAATCAGTGGGCACCCACCGTATCAATATCATCCCCACCGTAACTTACGGTGGCACCGTAAGTTACGGTGGTCCCTGCATCCAACCTTTCCATTTTGCCGTTATTTGACACGAAAAGTTTCGTATCTTTCAATCCGCTTATCCGTTTGACCTACCGTTTCTTCCTACATGTTTGTAATTTGATCCCCCATCAAATGGAGTTAAAATCCAACATCCGGATTAGCAAAATTTAAGACTTTTAAGTCTTCGGCTTATTACCCTTTTTACCAAATTTTTGACCCGTTCGTGATTTCATCTAACAAACTTGTTTGTGGCCCTTGTTTCTTTTGTAAACAAATTATTATGATTATTTCCTATTGCACAAGGTTCAAATCACGGGTTATTACGCATTCTTAACCCGTTTCGCTAATACTTCTATTTTGACCTGTTAAGGGTATTTAAGCACTTTCGAGCCTAAAATCGCATTCGATTGCTTCTAGCATTCCATCACCACATTTCTTATCCTATAATCTCCCACCACAACTGTATTTATGGTGGGTTTAATGTGGTGATCCATATATTCCAAATTTTACCTTTTAAATCATTATTTTACGGCAAAGACTATTTATAGAGTCATTGAACCAATATTTTACATCTTTCGCTTTTCATACATATTCAAAGTATTTATTTCATCCTATCACTTATTTCCAAACAACCTTTATGGTGCGTTTGCTCAATTTCGCTTACAAGGGCGTTTTAGTCAATTTTAGTCCTTCTTTACGACGAAGGACTTTTCGTACGTGTTTGACCCAAAAATCCGACTTTTTAACTATAGTCTTGTTTAGAAACCATTATGTTTCTAAAACGTTATAATCATAACTAAATTTATTCGGTTTACCTAAAAGATAGCCAAATATCTATGTTTTAACCTTGTCTAACTCTTATAGAACTCCAAATTCTACATGATGAGTTGTATCATTATACATACCTGGCTCGGATCAATATATTGACCTGTTTCAATACCTTCCCTTAGTGACTGCTAAGTGATAGCGATGTAAGCATCCATGTGCTATTTATTTCCTAAAATCATACAACTTGACGACCCATTAGTCGATATTGTCAAAGGGTGATAATTTCACCTTTTGACCCGTTTGGTCTAAATGACCAATTACCATTGTCAAATTGTCAAATTACTATTTTGCCCTTAATGGTTATTATAATTTAACTTATATGATAACCATTAAAAGTACATATCTCATTCGTCATAATATGATCGAATTACCGATTTAACTCATTTTTAGCCATCACTATGTTTTCTTATCATATTTGATTATCTTGTTCCGTACGACTACACGCTGGAACACTATATCTCAATTAGGTATTTGTCTTTTACGTAATTAATACGACAAAAGAATATTCTAAATATATGACTAGTGTAAGATATACTTACCTTGCATCCCGAATACGCTTTTCCTTTATGCTTGACTCGTTCGACCCGCTTTCTCCCCAAGCTTCACCTAGCTTGTTAAGCGCCAACTATCATTCATTATTCACAAGGTTGTTAGATTAGTCACACCAAATCATGACTTTCACACCTTATGATTCTTTGACTATTTTTCTCTTTAAACTCAATAATAAATCATGAGTTTAATCCTTATGTCAAGACGCACTTCTAATCAATTATGAACTCTTAACAAAATCCCTATTTTGTTCAAGTAGTCATTCATACGAGTTAGTATGGCGTTTATAAACACCAATACTACATTAATTTCATCAAATCAACTAAACCCATTTCATAGCAATTATGATCTTGTGCACAAATTCATGGTTTAATCGAACACCTTCTATTTGTTATCATGCATGTTGATTCTAAGCATAGTTATATCATCAAAATCATCATAACATCAAAAACCCACTTATCTAAGTGTGTTAATTCACCAAATTCATCAATCTATAGCATGTTATGTATGATTTTCACTTAGGGTTTCGTTCCTAAGCAAGTATACATCACTAATCTAGCCATAGCTTCTATAATCCATGCCTAATTCGCGATTAGGACGATTATCAACTTTTTACAACTTCATGAATGTTAGAAATTCGACATACCTTAGGATCCCCTTGACTTGGTGATCACGAATATGTGCTTGAATTTCGATTTGGGTTTGATTTGCCCTTCCAATTTCTTGATTTGTGCTTGTTAGGGTTTTGAGCTCAAGATGTTCTTGGCTCCTGTGGATATATCGACCAGAACACACACTTTAAGTGTGTGTTTTGGTGTTTAACTTTTGTTTTAATAAAACAACTTTCCCACTTGGCAATATTGGTCCCTCATGTTTCCTTTTGATCAAATGAATCTATAACTCACCATTAGTCACTTAATCACATGCTACTAACTAGGTTAATTATTCCTTGTTACTTTAGCGGGTTCGGGAAGTCATAACCCGTTATGTTTTTAAGTCCCATTAATTCAGACTTCTTATAAACCTTATTTACTTAAAAACATTTATTAACGTTTTATTAAATATTAGGTTTATTTATTTAAATCCTAATATTTACCGGGTTACTTTCACCACTAACGGTATCTTACCCGCTCTTTTGTATTAACGGGGTTTAATTACCAAACCCGTTTTCGGGGTGTTACAAACCGCCTTCAGAACGAGGTATGGCCATTATGAATTTACTGTCATGCCATTTGGTTTAACCAATGCCCCAGCCGCATTTATGGACATGATGAACAGAATATGTAAGCCATATTTGGATAAATTCATAATTGTCTTTATAGATGATATTCTCATTTATTCTAAAAGTAAAGAGGATCATGCAAAGCATTTGCACGCACTTTTAAGTTTATTAAGAAAAGAAAAACTTTATGCTAAATTTTCAAAGTGCGAGTTTTGGTTAGAACAGGTACAGTTTCTTAGACACTTAGTTAATCATGAAGGAATTCATGTGGATCCAACAAAAATCGAGGCAATTACTAAATGGAAAACCCCTGAGTCACCAACCGAGGTTAGAAGTTTCTTAGAATTGGCCGGTTATTATAGAAGATTTATTCGAGATTTTTCTAGAATAGCCATTCCTTTAACTAAGTTAACCTGTAAATCCATTAAGTTTGAATGGGGACTAAAGCAAGAGGAAGCCTTTAGAATTCTTAAGCAAAAATTAACCCATGCACCCATATTAGCGTTACCAGAAGGAACTGAAGATCTAGTAGTTTATTGTGACGCTTCTAAATTAGGTTATGGATGTGTGTTAATGCAACGCCAAAAGGTTATAGCTTACGCCTCTAGACAACTTAAGAATCATGAAGAAAATTATTCAACCCATGATCTTGAATTAGGAGCAATAATTTTTGCTTTAAAAATTTGGAGACATTGTCTTTATGGTAGTAAGTTTACCATATGAGACAAAGACGCTGGATGGAGATGCTTAGTGATTATGATTGTGATATCCAGTACCATGAAGGAAAAGCAAATGTTGTGGCAGATGCTTTAAGCCAAAAGTATCACGAAAAGCCAAAAAGGGTACGATTTCTTAAAATAAATCTACAAGTAGATTTAAATGAACAAATTAAAAAGGCACAAGAATCAGTAATCAAAGAAGATACTGAAAAGCTAAAAGGTATGATTAAGGAATTACAACAAGAAACAGATGGATTTTGGAGATTCCATGAAAAGAGAATTTGGATACCTAAATTAGGAAATCTACGTCATCGCATATTAGAAGAAGCTCATAAGTCCAAATATACGATGCATCCAGGAAATGATAAGATGTATCAGGATTTAAGAAAAAATTTCTGGTGGATAGGAATGAAAAAGGACATAGCAACCTATATTTCTAAATGTTTAACTTGCTCACAACTTAAAGCTGAACATCAGAAACCCTCAGGTTTGTTACAACAATTAGAAATGCCTGTGTGGAAATGGGAATTGATAACAATGGATTTTGTTACTAAATTACCCAAAACAAAGAAAGGTAATGATACAATTTGGGTGATTGTAGATAGGCTAACCAAGTCAGCTCATTCCCTACCAATGAAGGAAATTTTCAGTATGGAACAATTAGCTAAATTATATGTAAATGAAATAGTTTCTTTACATGGAATTCTTTTATCAATTGTTTCTGATAGGGATAGCCGTTTTACCTCTCATTTTTGGACAAGTTTCCAAAAAGCCATGGGAACCAAGCTAATCATCCTCAAACGGACGGACAAAGCGAAAGAACAATTCAGACAATGGAAGACATGCTTAGAGCTTGTGTAATTGATTTCAGAGGTAATTGGGACGATCACCTACCATTGATAGAATTTTCTTATAATAATAGTTATCATACAAGTATCAATGTTGCACCATTCGAAGCACTTTATGGACGAAAGTGCCGAACCCCAGTTGTTGGGCAGAAATTGGGGAAAAGCAACTATCTGGACCCGAGATAGTGCAGGAAACGACTGACAAAATCATTCAAGTCAAGGAACGACTGAAAGCAGCACGTGATAGACGGAAAAGCTATGCGGACAACAGGCAGAAACCATTGAAATTTCAAGTAGGGGACCAAGTGTTATTAAAAGTCTCTCCTTGGAAAGGAGTGGTAAGATTCATAAAAAGGGGAAAGCTAAGTCCCAGGTATGTTGGACCTTTCAAAATTATTAGAAGAATAGGACCTGTAGCCTATCAACTACAACTGCCAGAGGAAATGGCAGGAATACATGATGTATTTCATGTATCCAATCTCAAGAAATGCTTAGCAGATGAATCACTTGTGGTACCTCTTAAGGATATAGAGGTAAACGAACAACTCAAGTTTGTAGAAAGGCCTCTACAGATTGAAGACATGAAAGTCAAGAACCTCAAGCACAAGAGGTTAATTCTGGTCAAAGTGAAATGGGACTCTAAAAGAGGACCAGACTATACATGGGAGCTTGAATCAGAAATGCAAAGTAAATATCCGCACTTGTTCCAGTAGATCTCGAGGACGAGCTCTAAAACAAGGTGGGGAGGATATAACAACCCTAAATTAAACCGACACCCTCGAAATATTTTCAACACCCCAATATATTTTAAAATATCCCAATATGTCCTAAAATACACCCTATATGCGAAAACGGACCCCGAATACCTTGAATATTATTAAAAATAATTAAAAATTAAATTTTGGGGTTTAGGCGGGCCGCGTAAGGCACCCCTTAACCCTTACGCGGGCCGCGAGAGGTCAAAATGTGGCGCAGCCCGGTGCTGCCACGTGTCACCTGCATGTTGAAGCTATACCGGTTGACGAATCAACCCTAGCCCCTATTACTCTACTATGCGGGCTGTGTAAGACGACCCTTAAGGTCTACGCGGGCCGCGAGAAACCCAAACTCAACCTCTATATAAGAAGGCATCGAGCCTTCAGTCGAAATTCGTCCCAGATCTTTCTTTCTCTCTCCATTTTCACATAGTAGGCGTTATACACGGGTATAATACCCCCCTAAATAGCGAAGTTCTGCTCCGTTGTAAGTATTATAACCCCTGGATACGTATTAGATACGCTGCCCGATTGATCTAGGGTTCCGTAACGGCTGTCGTGGTTCTGCCCGACGTAGTCTTTGGAATGTCGTCTCGGGGAGGGTATTACTAATGTTAAAATGGGTTATTATACTAACACGTGTGCATTTGTGTAAATTATAGATTGTCACCAGGAAACCCTAAAGGATAATCTAAGACAGCAATGTGAGTAATCTCCTTTTTTGTAAATTGTTTTACAAACCTCACTTAATTAATTATATATTAAGCAGTTATTGAGTATTTGTAAGAATACAATTAGCGTCGGTATGTTGGGGTTTTGTATACAAAGTTATGTTACTGCCTTGCGAGGGGTAACATTTCCACAAGTCGGGTCTGACAGTACCGTGGGTGTTAATTGATATAACTTGGAAACAAATGTAATTGCGAGATCGCCATCAATACTGTACAATGGTTTTTATTTAAAACTTGATTAAACTGGGATTCACTCACCAGTATTTCCCACTGACAAAATGTTTTTAAACGCGTTTTAGGTAACAAAATGTGAAAGCCACATAGAAGCCAGCTGGACAACACTGAAGGCTTGGAAAAGTGGCAATAAAGTTACCTACAAATAAATAGATGTTTTTATTAAATAAAATAGGGTTTTATCCCTATGAAAATGTGGGTATTTGAAACTTGGGATTTTCCCAATTGTTTAATGTTATAAAGCATGGTATTTTACTCTGATAAAATATTTCCTAACTATGGTCCTGATATAAATTCCGCTACCAAAATTGACTAAACACGCGATACCACCGAAACTGGCTCGCGGTCACCCGTTCCCGAGGAAATAGGGATCGGGGGTTGCGACAGGTTGGGTTGGGTTGTAGGGGTTTTTTAACTAATTATTGTTTAGCTAATTTTTTGGTTAGTTGGTTTGCAAATCGTAGTTTGATCAAACAAATCACATTAGTAAAGAAGTTTTATACATCCAATGTTAATTCTTTAGTGATTTTAGCAAATAGGTTTATTGCCCAAAAATTTTTAATTTATATTCGGTTAGTACCTCTATTCTGTTGTGAAATTTTAATATCGGTTTATTGCCCAGAAACTCGAGTCCGGAGACAACCTGAACGCTGACATCGCCGCCGTGAAGCCTACCCACGTGTTCAATGCTGCACCGGTCGTCCGACCGTTGATTGATATGTGCCGCACAAGGTGGTATGTGTTTAATTTTGATGTGGTATTTATTTAAATATTTGTTTGGTTAAAAGGCAGTACAAATTAATTGTTGAGAATTTGGGATGTGATCAATATCTAAGTATGGCAAATCCGCTGACAGGTCAAACGTTGAAAGTATGGTTAAAAAGCTGAGATATGAATCCTAGGATCAATATTGAAGTTCTATATACTGATATACATGTTCATTGGAAATATCTGCAGGTACAAATTATATCACAAGGTGATGCTTCAACGGCTGCTGGGGACGTGAATGGTGAGGAAGGTGGCCGCACATCAAGTCATAAACTTAGGCAGATGCTGTCAGAGATCCTTGTAGACAACATTAATCTATGACGGTAGGTGAGTATGCAATTGACTATTCTGCACAACTGACGTTTGTCCTTTGTTGACCTTTTTTGTTTCTTTGGCCACATTCCCTTTTTTCAGATTCCAGTTTCTATCCCAATCACAATTTCCCTTTAGCAATCAAATGATAAAATTCAGGTCCATTACTAATTTAAATATTATAACATGTTTTTTTTAATTTAATTAATTAATTGTTAAGTTCTTTTAATAAAGGCATCCACTTCTTTATAAAATGCTAATGAGTTTAAAAAAAAACTAAAGTTATAAATTAGTTTTTTAAGGAATTGAGTGACATTCCTTTGTATATGAATGAACTATATATAATATCCTTAACATTTTTTTTTGCATTTGGAATGACAGTTAAAAGTATCCAAAAAAAATTAATTGATGTCAATTGAGCTTGAAATTATTTGGTCAGGTAATCGTAGATAAATAAGTATAATTAGCATGAATAGTCGTAGATAAATAAGTATATTTAGCATACCAAATTGTTATTATTGTAATCAAGGCCAGTTAGTGGCCTCACTACTAAATAGGGATGAGCATTTGGCATCAGGTACTGGTACTGAACCGGTACCGTACCAGGTATATTCGGCACTGGTACCGGTACTCACTTTATTTGTTTTTAGATACCGGTACGGTACCGGTATTTACGGGTAAAACACCGGTAAGTGCCGGTACCGAACCGGTGTATTCGGTACCGGTACTTTCGGTACCGAACGGGTATCGTGCTCATCCCTACTACTAAAGCATTCACTTTGGACCTTAAAAATTTAGGCTGACAATTTATAAAAGAAAGTTATATAGGGCTTTTTATCAATTTGGGTTGGACTGTGAAGGGCCAAAGAAGCACACTCTGTGGCTTTGATTTAGGGCATCCAGGTTTCTAATATTTAATGGTTATTGGTAGATGAAGTCTGTTGAATGCATAATTGGAAGAACAACTTGGAGGACTGAACTCATTTGCTCGCCCCTAATTTGAACTTTTGTTGCCAGTTAACGTCTTCACCATATATTGTACTTTTTGAGAATCCACACTGAAAGTAGATGTTTCTTATGGCATTTGATGTAGAATTATATTACATACCATTTGTATTGTTTAGTGCATGTGAATTTGGGGCTGAATTGACCAATATGTGTTTGTTTTTGCCTGCTTAAATATGCACTCCTCATGTATGAGAAAAATTATAAGTATTTCTCACTCCTTGGGCGATTTGGGTTTCGATTTGTCAAAGAAAATATAAGGGATGCTTGGGTGCGAGGCAGACATCGCGTTCTAGCTAGATGTTTGGGTGGGGACTCACATCCATATTTCACCATGCCAACGAATGATTTAGTTGATGTAATAGCACCATCCTGCTACAAGTAATAGGGAAGAAGATAAAGATTTAATCTATCTTAATGTGTTGTGAGAAAATATTAGTTTTTTTTAACGGCGAGAAAATTGAGAGTTGACCTAAGAAAATATTAACCGATGATAACCGATGCAGATTATGTTGTATAGCCGATGAGACAGCAGATTACTTACATCACGTACTGGTTGTGTGCGTCTTTCCTTTTTGTGATTTTTGATTGTTTGCTTGGGGTGCTAAACGGGTGGTGTTCGCAGGTTAGCGAGTTCAACCCGACCCGAACCTGAAAAATTTAGACGAACCCGAACACGACCCGTTCAACCCGAATTTTAGTCTTTTTAATTTTTCCCATAAATTAGTATATTAAAATTAAAATGATTATTTTAGATTATTAGGGGTTCTCCCATTCTGTCGAGATCATAAAAAAAGAGTCCGCTCTTCGCTTTGGTTAATTTATTTTTATTTTAGATTATATATGTTCAATTGATGGTAACCTGGTACTCATTGTTGGCAGGCTTTGCTGGCTAGAGAGGGTGCTCGAGCTGAGTTCCAATACTGTGAAAAGAAAGAAGAGCTAGCAATGCTATGTTGTTTTTCCACAATAAAATACTTGAATGAGTGCAAATAATACAAGTCGGATGGGTTGGCTAACGCGTCAACTGTCAACACGAGTTCAGGTAAAAATTTTGTATATCTTTGGATGGGTCAGATTGGGTCGACCCGATTTGTTTATTTTTTCCTCAAGTAACAAACATGTCAATTATGATCACAAACACCATTGCTAAGTATGTTGTAAGCTTAACATTGATTGATGAAAGCAAACACTTATATTAAGTTTCTAAGTAACAAATTTAGGCTTTGATATAGTTTCGTAGCAAAAATCACTCTTAGCAATTACATATCAGGTCAAACATTAAATTTTTGTTTAAAAGGTTTAGATTATTATATGAATCAACTGTATCATTCTATAAGAGTATATGTATTCTTGGTTATTAGTGATTCTTGAATTTGAAGTTTGTGACAACTCGCACCTTTCACCTTGTGTCATTTTCATTACGTTTCACCATAGGTTTTAATTCTACATAAATAATACAAGGAGTTGGTATTAATATTGAACTAGAGGTTTTTCCCCGCGCTATGCAGCGGGAACTCAATTGGTATCAGTTCGGTTCGTTTCAATACCGAGATTCACTACAGCAGCAGAAAGAGAATCTAAAAATATAAAGTCTTGATATGCTGAAAAGGATACATGTTTTATATCAATTGAAAACCATAAAAAATATATTGGTTTCGATACTATCGATGTTAGTACCGATGTTGTTCCATTGAAATATGTTCGGTTAGTGACGTATCATATACTCGTATAGCTTATGATACAAAAAATGTGTTTTTTTAATTCAAATCTGCACTTTACGATAAAAATAAATAAATTACTATTCATTTTTAATTAAAAAAAAATCAAATTAGAATAAATTAAAATATAATATAATATTATTAAAACTTTAATTTACTATTCAAGAGTTCATATTACAATTACAATTAAAAGAAACAAATCAAACTAAAATAAATCAAAATAAATATAATATAATATTATTAAAACTTTATACTATTCATCAAGAGTTCATATTAATATATATAAATATAATAATAATTATTTAAAAAATTGAACAATTGATATTTAAAATAAAATAAAATTAAAGACAAAGAACTAAGACACCACACCACTAACAAGTACTGTTCATCAAGAGTTTGTAATAATATGTACTAGTAAACGAACCGAATGTTCAGAGAATAGTTCGTGAACCGTTTGGCGAGAAGTTCGCTTATAATGTTCGTTCGATTAGCTTAACGAACGAACACGAACACATGTCTCGTTCGTTCGACTGCGTTCGATACTGTTCGGTAATATGTTCGGTTACGTTCGTTTAAGTTCATTCGTGTTCGTTTGATTATATTAAAAAAACCATAAATAATAAACCTTTTATATCAAAACATATTGAAAACTTGAAACCCTAATTTTTCTAAGTTAGCTAAAATTTGGACTTTGTAAGACATTTTTGGGGATAATTATGTCTAAGTTAGTTAAACTTGATTCATCGTTGGTAGTGTAGTAGACTTCTTGTGTTTTGATTTATTATTTGATGGTTTTATTTAATTACTTCTATCCAATGTTTAAGCATAACAATGTTTTATATTTTTTTTTTATTTTCAAGTTAGATGTTCGTTTGTGTTCGTTTTTATTTGCTTCCGTTCGTTTGTGTTCGAGACCAGTGATCCCGAACATTTCGTGAACAACTAAATTTCCTTAACGAATGAATACGAACATAAACTTATGTTCGGTATGGTTTTGTGAACAGTTCGTGAACATGTTAATTTCCTTAACGAACACGAACATGGTCTTGTTCGTGTTCGTTCAGTTCGTTTACAGCCCTAGCGGCGGGGATTAAGTCGGTATCAATTTGGTTTGTTATGGTACATGTACTCGCTATAGAATTGAAAGAGAAAACACTACATCGATCGAAAAAAAACACATATCGCTACGGTACCTATGTTGTTCAATTGATATCGGTTCGGTTCATTTTTTCAATTCATGTTTTCTTTTATTTTAACATTATGATAAATAATTCTTTTAAACGGATATTGTTCCGCTATCGTACCAAATCCAATCGAAACTGATTGAACAACATCTGTATTGGTACCGGTAGTTATTTTTATTGTTTTTGCTTTCGATAAGCTGATATTGTATCGCCACCTTACCGCACCGAACAACGTCGGTACCTGTATACATTCACTTTTATGGTTTCCTGTTTAATAATTGGTACTTTGATCATATCTTATAAGTTATATGGAAAAAATATGTTTAAATTAATTAAAATAATAAAAAAATAAGTTTATTACAGTATTTGTATACCGACACTCGTTATAGCAACCCTTGTACATAGATCGAAGACCCTAAAACAAATATCAATAACGATTCTGATAGTATCGATATCGCTACCGATGTTGTTTAGTCAGAGTTGGTTTGGTTTGGTTTGGTTTGTGACAACACGGTGAGCTAAACATCTTAAATCAGTAACTTCTTAAAATATAGTCTATAGATATACTTGAATGAATGTTATTAACGTTTTTAATAATCTCACAAAAAAAGTAATAAATCAGTAACTTCTTAAAATATAGTCTATAGATATACTTGAATGAATGTTATTAACGTTTTTAATAATCTCACAAAAAAAGTAAAATATTAATTTTTTCGTATTCTTTTTAGTTAATAATACACACTTGTTTTCCAAAATATCGTATGTTTATTTTGTAAAAAAAAAAAAAGTAATATGTTTGTCAAGGAAAGTTGCGACACTTTTTTTTTTTTATTATGGCTAATTAATTGAAATGAACAATATTATTCCAAATTAGCAAATTACAAACAAGTGGCAGGTAAACGAGCAACAAGCTGCGCCGCAACCCCCTTTTGAATTGCAAAACCAATCCTACTAAAGACGAAACGACCCTTAAAGGTTGAGAGATTACCATTCATAACCTGTTGGACCCTGCTTAGAAATTCCACAGCCTCTGGGGCAAGGGAACCAAATGTATCAAAAGCGATGTAGTTCATGTAAATAAATTCCCAGTTGCTTGCTGGATGTTCTTATAGAGATTTTGCTGATAAAAAGTTCATGTAAAAAATAATATACAAAGTCGATAGATATTATAGTTTGTTAATACCGTGTAAAGAATAAAAAACAATTAAATGCCTATAGCAAGTTAAAAACATGAGTTAAATGCTTGGTTGGTCCCTGTGGTTTTCAAAAATTGCAGACTTGGTCCCAATGGTTTACTAATTACACGCGTGGTCCCTGTGGTTTTCAAAAATGCACTCGGTTGGTCCCTAGCCCTAACATCAGTTAAATTTCTCAGTTAAGTCCATGTTAAATGACCCAAATACCCTTGCTTATTAACAAAACCCACCAGAACTTTCACATCATGAGGATCCAGATTCAGATCTAGATCCAGATCAAGACTACACTGATGATCTAGATCAATTTTTAAAATCGTTAGAGATTCTGATTACGGCTCCAGATCGAGCTTCAAAAGCATAATCGCTGACAAATTGCTCGATACGAAAAGCAAAAGACCGGTGAATCTGGAAAACGACGACGTATTATCGGAATTAGGAAGTGCAGATCTGAATCACCGTCGAATATTCGATCAAATCACCTCGAATTACTACGGTTATGAAGGCAGTGTGTCCTCTTATGACGGAAACGAGGTCCAAAACCCTAGAAGACATCGAATCGGTCAAATTGAAGACGAATATGTGGATCGATTCAATCGGAGTGCTCAGATTCATCATATGAATAACCGATTAGGTAAGCAGAAGCACCGATCGACGGAAATTCATCGAAACCCTAACCCTAAGTTGGAGAGAATACAGCTGTTGAAGAAGGTTCGGGAACTTACAGATCAGCTAGAAAGAACGAGCGTCTCTAATCCTCACGGTGTGAATGATCCGGTGAGATTTGGCAGGCGAATGGCGTTTTCCGGCGAAACAACCGCCGTGAATCGACGGTTAGACGGTGGCACGTGCCGCCATTGCTGTCCTCCACAAGACCGTACTTTCTCAGCCTAGCTTCCTCGGTGGGTTGAAGGTGAAGGCAGAGGTGGTGGGTTGAGGTGACGGCAGTGGTGGTGGGTTTATGGTGGAGATGGAGGCGGTGGGTTGAAGGTGTCGATGGAGGTGGAGATGGCGGTGGTGCTGGGTTGAAGGGAAGGTGGGTATGTGCAGGATGTGTGATGAAGATGATGATGATGATGATGATGGTGATGAAGATGACTTGGTCCTACTGATGAAGATGATGATGGGTAACCTGGACTTAACTAAACAAAACTAAGAGTTAATAAGCAAGGGTATTTTGGTCATTTAACATGGACTTAACTGAGAAATTTAACTGATGTTAGGGCTAGGGACCAACCGAGTGCATTTTTGAAAACCACATGGACCTCGCGTGTAATTAGTAAACCACTGGGACCAAGTTTGCAATTTTTGAAAACCACAGGGACCAACCAAGCATTTAACTCTAAAAACATCTTAAACGTTGTATCTGAAACCATTTTCTAAAACCATGTGCATGAACTACATCCTCTAACCTCTGCATCTCCGGTCTTTCTCTCTAATCTCTATCTCTCTCTCCCTCTCGCTAATCTTGTCTATAACTTTAACCACCGCCAAACCACTCCATTCCCCACCATCAAGAAACCCCACCGCAAACAAACCCACGTCCCAATCTCCGGCACCGGTGAAGCTGTGCCGACCGAAACCCTTATTTCGCCCCTCTTTGCTCAGCAAAACCCACCACCATAACCGCCGTCATCTAACCCCTCTGATCTTCATCTTCACACCATCGTTGCCATTAACTACCACACCCTCTCTCTACTTTGCAACCATTTCTTGTTCAAAATCAAGATCTAGAAACATTTTTTTGTGGTGATGCTGAGATATCAGATTTGGAAACAGTGGTGATTAGGTGGGTAGAAAGAGGGGAGGAGAAAAGAATTATGGGTGAAGAGCTCAGGTTAAATTTGTAGATCTAACTCTAAGATTAAAGAAATGTTAATGTTAATGGGCAAAAAAAAGTTGTTATATTATAAAGGAAACTTCTGTTCATCAGCAGTTTCAATTCATATGTATAACTAGTGGAATTCCTTGCGCTATGCGGAGGGAATTCAGTTTGTATCGACTCGAATTTGTACGATACCGTCACTCGTTATACCAAGCTAAAGAGAAAACCCAAAAAATAATGTCATGGGATGACCATAAGGGTATCATCACATCTTTTACATAAATCGAAAACTATAAAACCAAACACTGGTTCCTATTTTGATAATACACATACATGTACCGATGTTGTTGGGTCATAATCGGTTCGCTTCATCACAATACCTATCTATACCAAAGAAATATTCTATTTTAATACAACACCGTTTTCAAAAAAAAAAAAAAAAAAAAACTTATAACAGAATGTCGAGAAAAAAAAATAGTTTGAATAGGACTTATTCAACTTTTTTTTGAAAAGCTTAAAAAATAGAAGTTGATAAAAAATACAATCGTTTATCAATATTATAAAATAATATCAATAAATGTTCATAACTTAATACAATAACAAAAAATTTTGTAGCTCGAATTCAATTGGTATCGGCTCGACTTGGTACGGTATAGTCACTTGTTATACCAAACGAAAGAGAGAAAAAAAAAATGAAGTCGTGGAATGACCAAAAGGATATCGTCGCATGTTTTACATAAATCGAAAATCATAAAGCCAAATGCTGGTACCGATTCCGATAATACACATACATGTACCGATGTTGGTTCATAATTGGTTCACTTCATAACAATAACTATACCAAGGAAATATTCTATTTGAATACAAATCCCTTTTCAAAAAAAAAAAAAAAGGAAAAAAAATTATATTAGAAAGTCATGAAAAAAAAGTTTAAATACAACCACTTGTTCAACTTTTATGAAAAAACTTAAAAGAACAAAAGTTGATAAAAAGATACAACTATTTATCAATATTAAAAAATAATATCAAGAATTAATTTAATTTAATATACTAAGGGGCTATTTGTTTACCTTATAACTAGGATCTTAATGGTTCAGACCTCTTACTAGTTTAGCACTTAATGGTTTAGACTGTTTGTTCGCGAGCTGATGTCTGAATGGTTCAGACATTTGCCTCTGAATGATTAAGCATTATACCGAGTCTGAATGGTTAAACATTATACTGGTTCTTAATGGTTCAGACCTCTTACTGGTTCAGCACTTAATGATTCAGACATCTTATTGGTTCAGCACCTAACCATTCAGAAGTTGCAAAAACAGACATTTGTTTATGAATTAATTAATATAATACTAATAAATTACAAAACACTATTCATGGTAAGTTTTCTTTAATATGTATAATAATAACTGGTGTATTTTCCCCCGCGCTACGTGGCGGGAACTCAGTTAGTGTCGGCTTGATTTCTTCCGTATTTTACATCAATCGAAAACCATAAAAATGAATACAGGTTTCGATACTACCGATACCGGTACCAATGTTGTTTAGTCGAAATTGTCATGCAACAAATATGGTGTCGATATATGTATAATTTACTATGAAAAAGAATATGTTTTAATAAAACTCCTTTTTTTAACAAAAATGTTACCGGCACTCGTATAGTTTACGATACAAAATGATATATTATTTTGAATCCAACTTCGTTTTCAACAAAAATTTTACCAAAATGTCGAGAAAAGAATTAAGCACAACTACGTATTCAGTTTTTTAACAACTAACAAACGCAAGTTATTAACGAAAAAATCACATTAAATTATAAAGCAATTAATATAAAAAGTATAAAAAAATATTCAAAATCTCTATTTATTCATATTTAGCATTAACATAGGCTTATAATTATTTACTAAAGTTCCACCAACGTTAACGATCAATCTTTTTTCTTATAAAATACTTTAATAATTATATAATTAAAAAAAGAACTAAAATGTATATTATATGCTACTGTTCATGGAGACTCTAAATTCATATATAAAAATGTTTGAAAATGTGGACTAGGTATATATGTGTATATTGGTTAACATATATTATTATTACTATATTTAAATCCAGTCACACACTTTGTTTCCACTCGCGCATAGAGTGCACAAAATAACCGGTTAATTAACCGTAACTGGTTATTAACCGAAACCGTAACCGGTTAATAACTGATTTAAGAATAACCGGTTCAATAGGTTATTTAACCGTAGGTTTGTAACCGGTTATAAGTGTTTAGTATAATAACCGGTTATTAACCGGTTTTTTAACCGATAGACTGGTTAACCGAAAAAATAACCGAAGAATTCAAAAAAAAGGCAAAAAAACCGGTTAATAACCGAAAATAACCGGTTAATTAACCGAACCGGTTAAAGTAATTAACCGGACCAGTTAAAAAAATAACCGGTTAAAGCATTAACCGGTTAAAGTCAAAAAGTCAAATTAACCGGTAAAACTGGTTAACCGAACCGGTTATTAAAATTAACCGGTTTGTGCACCTCTACTCGCGCACCCCCTTTACTGGGCCTGAAGTCTGATTAGCCCAGATTTGGTTGGACTACACAATCCCTTATATTTGGGCCACACTTTGTCGCACACTCATAACCAAATAAAGCTGCACACACAAGTGAGAGCATGTGTGCGGTATCACGATTGACAGCTGGACTGCACCATTGAGTGTGCGGCATCTATGATGTGTATAAATACACATCTTATCCAAATAATTTTGTTTTTTTCTTCCAATGTGCATCTTTTTACATAGTACTAAATTTGAATCAAAATAATATGCTTTTGGTTGAAGCCGTGTTTAACGCGGACATTAACCTAGTATAATATATTCAAGTTCGACTAAATAAAATATAATACATTCATTCTAAAATAAATATATATTTATATTTGTTTTGGCTAAGGATACATGTAAATAATAATTTAGTCCAAACTTAAGTCTAATGATATCGAATGTATATACAAGTCTAAAAATGGTTATAAAATGTAGATTTATAGATTTATAAAAATAGGTTTGTTTACAAGTATAAATAAACCAAATTATCATATTTTTAGAGGCTAATTATAGTTTATAAATTGTGACGAAAATACTTATTTTACAATAATAAAAAGTCTCTCTCTCTATATATATGACTAACAGGATGTCAAAAGTATATAATAGTGTTTGTATAAAAATAATATCTAGAGTTAATTACTGTTTTCGTCCCTGTGGTTTGTCAAAAATCACTATTTCAGTTCATTAGTTTAAAAATTGTGATTTCAATCCTTGTGGTTTCACTTTCGTAACCATTTCAGTCCACCTCCGTTAACCCCATCCATTTATTATGTTAAGTACACGTGAATTGACCATAATGCCCTTATTAATAATAAACTAAAAGATATCTAAATGAGTTAATTACTGTTTTCGTCCCCGTGGTTTGTCAAAAATCACTATTTCAGTCCCTGTGGTTTCACTTTCGTAACCATTTCAGTCCAGTCTCCTAACACCGTCTATTTTACCGTTAAGTTTTTAATGAAATGCCTAAATTACCCTTGTGTTAATTAAATATGGACTTATATGATTTTATTATTGGATTTATATGATTTTATTGTTGTATGACATATGGACTTAAATTGGATTGTAGGGTTCGACCCACCATGGCTTTAGTAGAAGTTGAAGTCTGGCATTATTTTTACATATATGGTTATAAAATTTTAATTTTGGATTTCAGAATGAAAAAATGTCCAGGTAAGCATTATTTTTCAAAGTTATTATTTTAATTGATGCTGCTAGTAAGATATTAATTGGGGTGGGGTAATGAGTCGCCGGACATTAAGAGGGTGGGGTTGTGATGCCGGAGACTGGACTGAAATGGTTACGAAAGTGAAACCACAGGGACTGAAATCGCAATTTTTAAACTAATGGACCGAAATAGTGATTTTTGACAAACCATAAGGACGAAAACGGTAATTAACTCATTTAGATATCTTTTTGTTTTTTTATTAATAAGGGCATTATGGTCAATTCACATGTACTTAACATAATAAATGGATGGGGTTAACTGAGGTGGACTGAAATGGTTACGAAAGTGAAACCACATGGACTGAAATCGCAATTTTTAAACTAATGGACTGAAATAATGATTTTTGACAAACCACAGGGACGAAAACAGTAATTAACTCTAGATATTATTTTTATACAAACACTATTATATACTTTTGACATCTTGTTAGTCATATATATAGAGAGAGAGACTTTTTATTATTGTAAAATAAGTATTTTCGTCACAATTTATAAACTATAATTAGCCTCTAAAAATATGATAATTTGGTTTATTTATACTTGTAACCAAACCTATTTTTATAAATCTATAAATCTACATTTTATAACCAAAAATTAGCTAAAGGCATAAGTGTGTATATATTGTCCAATTATCCAAAAATTACTTATGTTATTAATTTAACAATCTAATAAGGATTAAAAAAATAGGTTTTGGTAATCTATACATTTTTCATAATAATATACAATTTAATATAACAGTCTACATTTAAATTAGTAAAATTATAGTCTATTATTTCCAACAAGAATCTGAGAATTACTAACGTTACTAATCTAAAATAATTAACATGGATGTCCTAGCATAAACATACTATCAACATATAATGATAAATATTTAAATTAAAGAAAAACAATTCCTACAAAAATACGTAAACAAGATTAACATCATAGCTAAAGAAATTGCTTCATAAAAAATGTGTATGATTGTCATGAAATAGATTGATTGGATTAATTTGTAAAAAATATAAAATTCGCCAAATTGTTAAGAATTTTAGAATCGTGTATTTCTAATCAAGCTACAATTTCCTTCCATCAACATAAATTGATAGCGTGCTTTTGTAGAGAATGAAAAATAAAGCGAGTTAGGCTCAAGAATTACCTCAGACGGATGAGAAACGAGTTCGAATCGAGAGATAGAAGTTATGAGCTCTAGAATTTGTTCTTCAAACTTGGCAAAAGATTTGAGTGTTTAGGAGAGGGGTTTTGCTCATAGTATATCGAAAATGGTAAGGGAAAACATTTGAGGTTTCAATTTCTAAAAAAAAAAACTCATGATTTGATTACAAGTTTGAATGAGAAATAATGAGTCTTGATTAGGCTCATAAAGATTATGATTATGATGCATTAGATGTAAGGAATTGATCAAGAATCAAGTCTACATACATTAGTAACAGATTGGAAACTGAAAAAATTGATAAAGATCGAGTTTAAAGCGAATTAAGGGTTGTCAAAATGTGCAGATCGTGAAACGGTCTGACCAGGTCAACCGAGTTGTCTCCCGCGTGACACGAAAGAGTTAACTTGCTTCTCCACGTGGCACGGGAGTGGGTCAAATCCATAATTTTGATATTTGGCCATTTTTAGTCCCTTGGTTTGGTTTAGTCCAAAAATGCATAATTTAGACAAAAATTAACGAATGTACTTGATAAAATAACATATATAACGTATGTATAAACTCCCTTGGTTTGGTTTAGTCCAAAAATGCATAATTTAGACAAAAATTAACGAATGTACTTGATAAAATAACATATATAACATATGTATAAACTATGAATTAGTAAATGTAACAATGCATGGATCAAAATGAATAACAAAGCATAGATTATTCAAAGTTTAGTTTTATATATAAGAATCCGAATTAGAATGGATATAAAAACAAATCAGGTTACAAAATATGGATAATCCGAGAGTGTCACATCTAGTATATATCATCACAGAAGACATGAGTTTTTGATAATTAATCTTCTATCGTTATATGCCAATGAAGAAGATGGCAGGTGAACAAAATTTCTTCCCTTCTTGGTCTTCAAGTCCAGGATTACTAGCATTCTATTTAAGTAGGAAATGACTCGAGAGGGGTTT
This sequence comes from Helianthus tuberosus, assembly GCA_030545235.1. Classification (NCBI taxonomy): domain Eukaryota; kingdom Viridiplantae; phylum Streptophyta; class Magnoliopsida; order Asterales; family Asteraceae; genus Helianthus; species Helianthus tuberosus. The sequence goes on from CM060395.1 coordinate 19,461,885, forward strand.
CTATGGATTGTAACTAACACAATCACAGATCTTTTTCATTCCATTAGTTCCACCAAGATAACTTTGTGGGGACTAGTAATCTAGCTGTAATCTCCTGCAAAAGAATCTAAACACCAAAAATTGAACATTATGACTTGATGTCAAACCATCTTCTAATTTATCGTTACATTGCTATGGTGATATACTGATATGACAAAAAAAAAAAGTAGCACTTGGTTCAAGATTCATCAAATGTATACCTTCTTGGTTAAGTACTTACTCGAGCTTAATAAATTGATATTGGGAAATGAGTCACAAAAGGAAACTATTCATGGTATTAGTTGGTACATATAGAAGGCTGTGAATAAGCTCATTTTCTTTAAAATCATGGTCAAAGTGGAAAACATAGTTGAAAACATCATATCTTTTGGTTATTATGGTTGGAGAATAGGTCCAATCACAAATGCATTCTTTGGAAGGATCAATTTGTTTCAAGCTATTGTAATTTTGTAATTATGTTTTGGTTCTTTTTTATTTGTTTTGTTGTTTAGCCCTTTACTGTTGCTTGCTATTTCAAGCTGTTGTAACTTTGTAATTATATTTAAGTTTAAAGTAAATTACAAAAAACATCCTTTATGTTTACACTAGATTGCAAACTATATCATTTACCTTCAAACATTACAAAAAACACACTTGAGGTTTGCAAACTCTTACACGTTATGTCCTTTAGCCCTAACTGAGTTAAATTTTAATGTTAAATCACGACAAATTGTTAATTTTGCTCATTTATTTTGAATATATAAAATAAATAAAACAAAAAAGAATTTTAAAAATCAAAATACATTTAAAAACATACATATATCAGTATATGACTGCCTCTCTCTTAGCTCTCTCTCTCTCCCTCTCTCCCTCTCTTTCTCTCTAACAACCTATTCTCACCATCACCACCACCATAGCACCACCACCTTTCATCCTCATGCATCCCTTTAAACACCTCAGCTAAATCCACTTCTCAAACCAAATCAATACTCAAATCAAAATCCCCACGAATCAGAAACACTCACTGCCGAGCCTAATCGGAAACACCTGCCGTCATTGTACATACTCCCCACCAAACTCAAATCAAAATCCAAAAATATCAAAAACCCAATTCTCTTTACAATCTTTGTAACATACCTAGCAATCAAAACCTGAGTTATACCCGATTCAATCAAACCCACAACCAAAACCCCCCAAGTTGTTTAAGTAAAAAATAAAGTGTACATAAGGTGCTGTGTCATATAGCAAGCATAACGTACTTGTAAATGTATATTTTTTTTATGTGTAACGTCTCGCTTGCGGTATGCACATATAATGTATATATGTGTGGGCCATCGGGGGCAAAAGTGAAAGTGCACTAATTTTAACGTTATTTTACTAATTTTGTGAAAATAACGTTAAAAGCTGAGAATGGTCATCATGTGGTAGCGTTGATAGCTGAAAGACAAAATAGTACATGCACTAATTGGTCTTTGTCCTGATTGCTGAGTATTATGCGTCTTATGTCCAAGACTTGATGCAAAACTACTATCGAGCCGAGGGTCTCATTGGAAGTAGTCTCTCTATTCCTACGAGGTAGAAGTAACTGTCTACATCTTGCCCTCCTTAGACCCTACCTTTTGTTTTACTATTGGCGAGATTTACTGAGTATGATGATGATATTTTTTTATGTGTACATAAGGTGGTGTCATATAGCAAACATAACGTATTTGTTGCAAAATTTCAATATCGGGTACTAATGATTTTTTGTTGTAAAATTAGGTATTAACGTTCTAATTTGTCACAATGTTGAGTATTAAGGCCAAACTTTGTCACAATTTTGAGTACTAACACCAAATCTTGTCAACTTTTTTATGTTAAATCTTACTAAAATAACTAAAATGCCATTGAATAATTAGAGGGTCTATTTTTTAATTAATTATATTTGACTAATATAATTTAAAGTAATTTTTTCTGTTTTATTTATATTTTTTATAAAATTAAATGGATTTGAAGTTCATTCTTGACGTTGAGATAATATCAATCGCATTTTCATCCATTTTTCCTTATGTTTGATTGCTATTGTAACGAGAAAAAATTGGTCCCCTCCCCTTTTTATAAATACTCACTTCAGGCCTAGTGGCGGATCTTGCCCGTTGAACGTGTCAGGGCCGAAAGACACGGGCACTAAAAAAGCCCGGCCAAGCCCGGGCCAAACATAGTATATATAAAAAATTTCGATCGAAATGCGGAAAATTAACAGTACGGCCAAAAAACTTGCCCGGGCCGTGACCCTGCCATAGCCCTTCTAAGAACCGCCCCTGTTCAGGCCAACAAGCAAATTATACATTACTTCAGTATTCGGTTTATAGTTGTTTTTTTTTTCTATCGTAGCTGGACCACGACTTTATGAATCACATATGATCATTTTTAGTCGACTAGGATCACATTTTGTCAATAACAATTAAAATAAAAGTAAAAATAATCAAGACAAATGTGTTAAGGATAAAAGTCCAACTACATGTTTAATACAAAAAACTTCCTAATCTTTAGATTCAGATTAAAGATTACTAATTAAATTATGTAATTTTTTTTGTTTACATTTGCAACTAAGACCCAGTTTAATTCACACAGAAAGGAATTGAAATGTGATAAAAACGTTGGAGCTTATACAAATATTATTTCATCAAAAGTTATTGTTTTTTTCTTTTATAACTATTAAATATGATGTTAATGAAATTCTGAGTATAGTGTTACGACAAACTTATTTTTATCTAAATTTTTGTATAAATTTCATTTAAAATGGAGTTGTGTGTAATAATGTACAAGTCGTCAAAACAAAAACATACAAACTATCAGAGTTGCTTTAAGGTTCGTTTATTTTACGATTTATAACTTGTTTTCCTATTACACCTTATTTCCGAATTTTCTAGTAGCCATGTGCTTACTTTAATCAATATTTCAACGTGTTTTTTTTTTTAAATTACCATTGCGACGTGCTTTTATACGCATGTTTCGATATTCAAAACCAGTGGTGTCTCTGAGAATTCATATACCCTGTTCGAGCTCGAAAAATGTGCCCATATGCTTTAACGATAAACAATATAATTACAAAAATGACAAAAATTGTAGTATTTGATAAACAATGCAATTACGATAATGACAAAATCATAGTATTCTAATGACTTACATACCGTAATAAATAATAAGTTATTAGCTAAACAATGATTCATGCAGCCCTTCTTGCGTTCTTCATAGCAAATTGTTGGATCAACTCTTCACAATTTATATTATCTAAGACTTCGTTCTCGATAGCTATCATCGCCGACCCACTAAGTCTATCTTGAGACATTGTAGATTGTAAGTAAGATTTTAACAACTTCAACTTTGAAAAACTTCTTTCTGCAGATGCCATAGTGACTGGAATAGTTAACAATATTCTATATGCAATGCATGCTTCTGGGAAATAATCATCTTCTTTCATATGCTCCAAACATCTTTAGGATTGCTAATTTATTGGTTAGTGATGCACGAAATAACTTAAGCTCCATATATAGTGTCTCAGCATCAATATCTGGGCTCCCTTCAAAATTGAGTTCGTCTTCAAGACGATAACAAGATGACTTAAGATATTCATCTTTAATATTCCTCAACTTTTGTGGAAACAAAAAACCAAATAATCCCTCATACCATTTGAATTGGTCAAATCGTTTCTCTAAAATCATATTAGTATTGGGTTGGTTCCAACCTAATGTATTTGGGCTAAATTATAAAACATAAAAAAGCATTTGATTATGGGCCTCTATATATATCTATATATAGGGGAGCGCTAAAATGAAAACCACTTTCAGTTGTAAAAACCGAGAGAACCACTTTCTAGCCACTAGATCAACAAGATGGATGGATGAGATTAAATGTAACTAAAATTAATACTAAATACATTTTTTCTTATTATGGCTTTAATATTTTAATCTAAAAGGGTAGTTTAGTAAAATTATTTTGTTTTGTCCTTTTGTCTTTATTATTTTTTTTATTACTTTTTTGTATTATTAAATTAGTTTTTATTTTTTAAACATAATTTTTTTAATTAAAAGCATTTTTAAATTCAGATTTTTTTATCAAAATAATTTTTTTTGCGCGCCGGTTTTTGCAGGCCATTTTTACGCCCAACTTTTTCACGCATCGTTTTTTAACGCGTCGTTTTTGCACGCCGTTTTAAGCTCGTTTTTTTAACGCGTCATTTTTTACGTCTGGTTTTTTTCGCGCCGTTTTTTAAGTCCCGTTCTTTACGCTCGTTTTTTTTAACACGCCGTTTTTACGTCCCGTTCAAACGTCGTTTTTTTAACACGCTGTTTTTTACGTCCCGTTTTTTCGCTGCGTTTTTTGCCGCGTATTCACGCCCCGTGTTTAGACGCCGTTTTATCACACGGTTTTTTACGTTTTACAATTTACGTAGAAAAAATTTTACATTTTATATTAAAAAGTTTTTACATAAAAGTTTACGTTTTACGTTAAAAAGTTTACGTTTTACGTTTTACGTGAAAAAGTTTACGTTTTACTTTTTACGTAAAAAGTTAACGTTTTACGTTAAAAAGTTTTGGTTTTACGTAAACTTTTTTGTATTATTATATTAGTTTTTATTTTTTAAACATAATTTTTTTTATTAAAAGCATTTTTAAATTCAGATTTTTTAAAATTTTTACGTTTTACGTTAAACTTTTTATGTTTTACGTAAAACTTTTTACGTTAAAATTTTTACCTCTTACGCGCCCGCGAGGGCCAACGCCGCCGTCCGTCGATCTATCCCCCCCTAAGGCCGGTTTACGCGCCCCGCGAGGGCCACCCTAGCTACGACTAGGGCTGCCGTGTCACGGCATAGGTCTGTCACGTGTCTGACACGTGGCCCTAAAGCTTATCCGGAGAATTGCAAGGCTGTCGCGCCCCGCGTAGACTTCCCTTGAGTCTTTCGCGGCCCGCGACAGACTAATAAAACTTAATTTTCTTGATTTTTCATGAAATTTAGGGTTTTGGAGGTCCGGGTTTCCACTTACGGAGTGTTTTGGGATATGTTCGTGCAGGTCCTTACAGTATCGTATGTTAGTTTTAAGATAACAATTATGTCATGTGGATTCGGTTAAATTTTTATACTTTGTAACATCCGTCAAAATTGGACCTCCGAAATCCGACACGGATTTCAAAATCTAACCCTTTTCAAGTAAATAAATATAAGTATTTCTAAAAAAATTATTAATTTTAATGTTATACTATTAGATTAAACCGTCACATTTTTTGTTGGTTTAAATCCGTTATAAAACGGAGGTTTATAAGCGAAACTCGATTAGTTCGGTTAATAACTTTAAGGGAAATAATTAACTACGTTAAAAATGGTGGTTAAAACAAGTTTTAGTCTTAAAAGGGTTGAAAATGCCAAATTACCAAAGTTAGAAGTTAAGGGTTTTCCTTGTAATTAATGGAAACTATAAATTAGAAACAAGTTAACCTACTAGGTTAGTAAACCTAGTTAAGTTATTTGGTAATTATTATAATGCTAATTAACTAGGTTAGTTAGTTAGTTTTATATAAAAACAAGTTAACTAAGTTAGTATTAGAGTTAGTTCAGTTATCAGTATTATTAACAAAGTATAAGGGCTGATTTGTAAAATTTGAAAACAATAATGGAAAAAAAGTGTGAGTAGGGACTCGAACCTGGACCATACTTGTAATAACAACACGGTAACTAGCTGCACTACAAGTCTACAACACATAAGTGACATATTTCAGCATGTGTAACTTATAAACCTGATAAGTAAAGGAAAATTTAAAAGAAAAGAACTGCGTGGGAAGGGATATGAACCCGGAAACAACAGTTTGACAAGCAACTAGCTAGATAAACTTGTATGCTCGCCAATACTTTATGTATTGATCTATACTTTAATACGCATTGCAGGAAATTGATGATGAACGGAATCTAGTAGGATTGACTAGAAACCCATTTTTAATTTTAGTACTTGTTGTATTTTATTTCCCTTGAGTCAAGTGTTGTATCTTTGCTTTAAAACACTGTACTTTGTTTTAGTATGAAATGAAATTTTGATTATTAAATAATGTGACAAATAGCGTTATGAAGTCTCTTACAATCCGGTTTTCGTCTCACTCTGATGTTTCTACCATCGGTTGGGGTTTGACATCCATGATCTCCACTCACCGCTGATGACAGACTCAAAAAAAAGTACACTCGGCAGGCAACGTGTCACCAATCATGGTGTGCCAACGTCCCACCGCATCTGCAAACACTACCTATTGTGTCAGAGGGGACCAATAGGATATATTCCTTGTTGTCGATGTCTGGCACAAGACCCATCAGCCCATCTTCTTCTCCAAACCCTTCAACTGTAAATTCCAAGCTTCAACCACATGTTTAAGGATTCGATTTCTCACTCTCTCACTCTTAACACACACACTGTTTTATTCTGTTTAGAACAGTACTTATTCTCATGTCGGAGGGTGGTTACGAGAAGAACCCCCCACATCTCCTTCTCGTAACGAGCTCACGGTGTTTTGTTTTGCAGATCTCTACAAGCTTTGTCGATCAAAGAAGTGATTAAGAGGATGATCCCCCTGTTGAGACTACCACTTAGGTTCTATCCCCCGCGGATTAGAACTGGTGTTTCTTCAGTGATAGATAGATACACCTCCCGACTTTGGTTCTTCCTCTTTTTGCTTTGACAGATTTGGTTCTTCTAGTTAATAATACAAATTTTGAAGCATAAGGAGCAAACAATTGCAACAATTTTTTGAAAGTTACATATCATACCCCTCTAAAAATTATATGATAACCCCTCTACTTTCCCATATGTTTTTTTTATGTTTTGACCAACTACACATTGATATGTGGTACACTCATACCCCTCTAAAAATTACAAGATGGCCCCTTCACTTTCTTGTATTTTTTTTGTTCTTATCTGTCGATAGTAGACCGAACATTGTGGCAAATTTGACTTTGATTTGGGCTTCTATATGGCTGTCATAGTTCTAAGGTTGAGCGGAGTGGGGCGGTAAACAGATTGGCAAAACGGTTTACCGAACGGTAACACCGCCGCCGTCTGTGTTTACCGCTCAGTGAAGGTTGATGATCGGTGAAGGTTTACCGATGAGGGAAGGGGGAGAGAGATGGGTGTGTGGTGGGGTCCATTCCTTCTCAACCAATCACACATTTTTCTTTTTTTAAATAGTTTACCTAAACCCCATTAGGTAAACAACCGCCAACGTTTTTTAGCATTAGGTATACAATTTAGGTGAATCGACGTGGCACTGTCTGATTGGGTGAATGGAGAGTTTACCTATTCCAAATAGGTAACCACTCCCTTCACCCTAACCACCTCTTTAGATTACATAATAAGTGCATTACACCGCCGCAACACGTGACAGAAAATTCCTACTTGTTAACTAAATGACATCGATCAAACCTCTTGTAGTCTAGACTCTAGCGGTGTCAATGTGTGTTGGGACGGTGTTTCTCCCCATGTGATTGATGGTTTAAGTCCCATTAGAGGTAAACGTTTAGATTTAGAAGTAGATATTTTTTTTGTATGAACCTTCTCTTGTATATTTTCACTTTATACACTACTACAAAACTAACCATTAGACGGTGTTCAATTTTGCTTTAGACGGGGTTCAAGCAATAACACCGTCTTAATATCAATAAGTATAACATATTTGATTAAAATATTCAACAAAATTCAGAACAACCCTGTCTTATAATCAAACCGCGTCTTATACGAATGCAAGAACCTTTTAGACGGTGTTATCATAAAACCCCGTCTTATACAGCAACAAAAAAAGAACATAAACCCATTTGTAACCCTAAATTACATACTGATGAGTTAGGCTACAGCAATTCAAACCCTCCCCTTCCTCTTCAACGTGCGACTACCAAAACCCTACAGCCTCACCACCACGCGCAGCCCCTTTCCCTTCGATTTGCTCGACGACGGAAGCATTCTCCTTCGATTCCACCTTCGAGACTGGTTAGTTTTTCCGATTCCACTTCGACGCGGTTTGTATGTATATGTATTGTTGTTTGTAAGTGATTTGAACAGATTAATCTTTAGATGTTGTTTGTTTAGAAATGGGTTTTGTTCTTGCAGAGAAGAATATTTGAAACTAAGAAGTTGATTTAGTCGGTAACTTCATGTATTATAGCTATGAGTGAATGATCAATTAATTTTATGTTTAATAATTCTAGGGTTCTTGAGCTTGAATTGGGGGTTTTGGTTGGGATAAATTAGATAGTCAATTTGGTTCGTCATCGCCGGTATTAATTCTCTCATTTTTGTCCCTTTCCTTCTTTAACCATTTTTTCATTCATTTATTTTGATTTATGTGAAAATATATCCCTGTGATTGCTATTTTTTGTTCTGGATCATGACCTATTAGAGGTGAAAAAAGGGCGGTTTGGGCTATTTTTTGTTCGTCTGGTTTTAAAAGTAGATTCTTAGGGTTGACTTTGACATGTTTGGATTTAGAAGTAGATTATTAGCATTCCACAAACTGTTGCACCCATATCTGCTGCCTTTGACCTTATCGAATTCTTTATTGGTCTAAAACATTATTACTAAAGTACTTTTTAAGTCTCTAAGTATACCAACCGCTTAAAAACGTATAAAAAAGTTGAGTAGATATTATGAACTTAAATGTTCAAGCAAGTATTGCATTTCAAAAAATGCTAATCTTTTCTAATTATCGAGGGCGAAGTTACCAGTTGTTTTTCCTATATTGGACATGCAGGTAGGTGAGGAGAATTTGATACAAGTTGACTAGATATTATGAACTTAAATGTTCAAGCAAGTATTGCATTTAAAAAAATGCTAATCTTTTCTAGCTATCGAGGGCGAAGTTACCAGTTGTTTTTTTTCTATATTGGACATGCAGGTAGGTGAGAAAAATTTGATATAAATTAGACAGGAGTACTAGATGAAAAACCAAGACCAACAACTTTTGTCGCAGGCCTTCTTGAAACATTTTTGAGACAACATACATTGCTGTTAAAATCATTTGTAGCCTCTATAATTCACACGGAAAACTATAGTGGCACAGATTGTTCAGGTGGCGAAAAGAAAATCCCTTTGGGATCTTCCAGCAACCAAAGAAGGCGATTCGGGCACCAGGAAGAGGAAATCAAGATGCGCAGATGATCTCACAGCAGGTATTGCTCTTGGTCAAACACATAATATTAGGCTTCTTCAAATAACTAGAATGTTTCAGTCTGGACTACCATTAGGTGAATCACCTAAAGGTGCTGGATCACCTTCTTCTGGATCTCTTTAAGATAACATGGGAATTCGAATGAAATTTCGAGAATATCAAGTGAGGGAAAGATTGAAATAATAATGCATACACGAATCTATATGTGATATGATATCGCCTATTACATTAGCATTAATGATTTTGTTTCTTAATATGCAGTAGCCAGGGACTGAATCTTCTGGATAGCCTGTGCGCATCCAGATTAAGAGGTGATTTATCAACAGCTATATAGTGTTCTTCAAAGATAACAAGAGCAGGTTTATAGAGATGGAGATGAAAAAATATCAAAGAGTGTGATAATCAGATCTCACATGAGAAACAAAATGATACATAAAGAGTGTTTTTAGGCTGGTAGAGAAGGTTGTAGAAAGGGGTATAGCTTCGTTTTATACCTCTTTCATATATAGGTTAGGCGATTTAACTATGGAACATTGGTGTAACAAATACTTGGTTTTTGTTGAGTATGACGTATATGTAAAGATCCCCGCCGCATCGCGGCGGGTGATAAATCCTAGTTGGTATTAATTGCTAATCTATTTATATAATGATTCATTGCTCTTAAATCATCATTTTGCTCAACATTAGGTATAACTTGTTGATTCAACATAAAGAAGAGCTTGGACAGCTTATAACTCTGGAGCGAGGAAAACCTATCAAAGAAGCCATTGGGGAGGTACACACATATTAAATAAGGTACTAGAGAGAGCACGTTTGCACTTCTTTATGTTTTTTCTTAAGTGTTGCAGGTTGGATACGGGGCTAGTTTCATCGAGTTCTTTGCAGAGGAGGCAAAGCGTGTTTATGGTGATATAATTCCGGCAACTCTGTCTGATCGACGTCTTTTTGTTCTAAAGCAGGTGCTCTTAACTTTTATCATAGACATCTCAATTGATTATATTATATGACCACCTGTTCTCTTTCAAGTCGTCAATTGAAACCGCAAACTTGTCCAATCATCTTATATGCTCTATGAGAATTGGCTAATGATTATTGTAATCTACAGCCTGTTGGTGTGGTTGGTGCAGTAATGCTTTTGGGTTCTATCCAGAAGTAAGTTAATTGACTATTTTAATAGTAGTTATGTCTTTTACTTGTTTTTCGTTCACTTGAAAGTATTCCTGTGATGCACCTTTAGGCATGGCCTTTTTATATAAGGTCTTTTTTTGTTTTCTTTTGATTCACAGGTTAGGGCTGTGATATCGGCACCTAGGTATCATGAACAATATCCACGGCTTCCAGCTGATTTTGAGGTATTTCATTTAGATGTGACACGACACAAGAGAGGCTACGGATGATTGTAATTTGACGGGTTTATTTCCGAAGTTTTTTTAGAGAGTTAAGTATTTCGTTAGATTAGCTTATGTAGTTTTTTATACAATTTAACGTAGTTTGTTATGCATTCAACAAATGATTGTAATTTGACGGGTTTATTTCCGAATTGGATATCTATAGGTTTATATCAGAATTGAATGTGTATTGTTTTGGTTTGATTTGAAAATGTTCCATTGGTGTATATAAGCTTGATGTATTTCTGGAAAACTTTTTTTATTGTAATTTTTTTTTCCGCAAATGTTTATAAGACGGTGTTAAAAATATTTGTTTTAATAAGTATTTGGAAATGTGTTGATATTAAAAGACGGTATTCAGCAAGTTTAAGCTGGTGTTCAAATGTAGTTTAAGACGGTGTTGAAAACACCGTCTTAAAACCCTTGTAGTAGTGTTAAAATTTCATTAATTGATGTGTTGATTTCATATTATTTTCATATGAACCTTCTCTTATATAGTTTCACTTTAACTTACTTATATTTGTAACTTAACTATTCATTTATTTACCAATATTTTATTGTCGTCATTATTATTTTTCATTCCTAAGGTTATAAATTTTGGGTTATTAGAGTGGGTCGATTAAAACGGTATTATATTTTGGGGGATTAATGTGTGCTTATTAAGATTCATGTCACTAGAAACTATAAAGTGGCAAATGATCGTCTTTCTCTCCGGCAATTTAGCTTTAGCATAATATTTTACATTTTCTTGATAATGTTTGTAAATCTTGCATAACTAAGGGTAAAATATGCGGCATTTTAGTACCAATTTTCCTAGTTAATGGGACCTTAGGGGCTTGAATGTCTAACATGACACCAACCTAATATGTGATTCGTAGGTTTGGGTTTAGTATAAATGTGTTTCAGCAGTTTCAAGTTGAACCCGTTTGGTAAATTCGTCAGGTTCGTGTCAACCCGTGAGGGTCACGAGTTGATTCGTTTAACCGATTTACTTTATTTTTCTAATACGTGTTTTATATCATAAATTAGATTGGTTTAGTATTATAAAGCAAAATCTAAAACTTAAAAAAGAACTGTCATAAGATTTTATAATAAATATAATAATTATTTTATATACATTTTTATAGATGTAAGATTAAATTATTAATAGGTGAAGTTCATATTAACTGGGAAATATTTGTGGTGTGTCCAGGTTTATATATTTGGCACGTTTTCGAGTCTGGGTTCTGTTCAAGATCATGCCAGGTTGGACCCCAACCCGCAAACACAACCTGTTTTGCACCGAAAGGGAACCCTAATCTTGATTCTGCTATATTTATTCTTGACGTTGAGATAACAAATGCATTTTCGTCCCCATTTTCCTTATGTTTGATTGCTATTGTAACGGGACAAAATTGGTCCCCTCCTCTTTTTATAAATAATACTCACTTTAGACCAACAATCATAGGATACATTACATCAGGATTCGGTTTATAGTTGTTTGTTTTTTTCTATCAGTAGCTGGACCACGACTTTATGGACCATGACTTTATGAATCACATATGATCATTTTTAGTTGACTAGGATCATATTTTGTCAATAACGATTAAAATAAAAGTAAAAATGATCAAGACAAATGTGTTCAAGGATAAAAATCCAACTACATGTTTAATACAAAGAACCTCCTAATCTTTAGATTCAGATTAAAGATTATTAATGAAATTATGTATTTTTGAATAAAATTCTGAATATATTGTTACAACATGCTTATTTTTATCTACATTTTAGTGTAAATTTCATTTAAAACGTAGTTATGCGTAATAATTACAGGTCATCAAAACATTAACATACAAACCTATCAAAGCTGCTTTAAGGTTCGTTTTTTTTACAATTTATAACTTGTTTTCTTATTACACCTTATTTCTGAATTTGCCATTGCCTTGTGCTTATTTTAATCAATATTTCAACTTGTTTTTTTTTTTAAATTAACCTTGCGACGTGCTTTTATATGCGTGTCTCGATATTCAAAACGGAGCCGCAAAAACTTCATACTTACGTACTTAATATCCACGTTAGTGTAATCGCCACAAGGCACGGAAATTTCAAATTTTAAAGTATAATGATTTAACTAATTTGTTTAGTTGGGTCAAGTCTAGTTTGATGGACATCGCATTTATTTATAATTACTAAGTTACAATACAAAGAGTGTACCTAGAAGCATATGCATAAATGCTTCCTTATTCTGAAGCCATTTGGTACGTATAGCTTTTGATGAGGATACGTCCTTGATCGGATCGAATCATCAGTAAACACAGAACCGAACTATAGCACTCAAAGGTCGGATCGCACCTCACGCTTTAGACGGAACAACGGAACACGTTGGTACGTCATAACTAACTGGGGGCCCACCGCTTTAACTGCCCTGACAATGACTGGTCCGGCCCTAACTAACTCGCCACGTCAGCACACTCAAAAACTATAAATACCCTGCCAAGACTCCAAGCAAAGGGTAATGGCTACTTTCTCTCTCTAAACTCTCCTCTCTCTCTTCCTGACCTATTTCCTCCTCACAAGTACTTATTCTCACGCCCGAGCTTGGTCACAGAGAGGCCCCCCTCCCTGTGACGAGGCTAACGGTGTGCTTGTTTCCTTGTGATCTTGCAGGTTCTTGCTAGGTCACCTGAAGCTCTGCTCTGACCAGGTCGGACCAACTGGTTTTGAGTCTTCAGTGGCGCCATCCCCTCGAATTCACATAATTCGCTTCCTTATTTCTGTTCATTCGAAATTATGGCAGAATCAACGACAGCAGTCTCCACAAACACTTTCCCGTCTTATAGTGACATCTGGGAAGGAGGTGTTGCACCTTTAACAGCTGTCCCTACAGCTGTTGCTACTTCTGCAGTTACGATAGGATCAACAACAGTACCTCCACCTGCAAATTCTGTAGGCGGAAGCTCTATCACCACGCTGTCTGTTACTGCTCCAGTCGCCACGCCGTTACTTAACTTCGACAACGCTTTCCTTTTACGGAATGCTGATCTATTGCGACAGTTACAGCAGCAACAACAACGAGAAGAGATGTTGCAGAGTCTCCGAACGAACCTGTTCAGCAGTGTCTATCCAGGGGTAATCCCCTCTCCGTTGGAACTTTCACCTCTGGATCTATGGTAAGTCCTTTAACCTCCAATCCTATGACATATGTCACACAATGTTCATCATTTCTAAACGCTCCGATAAGTAACGGTCTCAATGACCTGTTTCGCCAGGGCTCCATGGGTGTAAACCCCCAGGATCAGGAGCTGATCATGCCGTATCACCCCACGTCTATGACTTCTCAGTCAAAGTTCACGTTGCGGATCGTTAATGCCCCACTCCCGGCCAAATTGAAGATGCCCCCTACGCTGAAATTTTAGGACGGTACGTCCGACCCAGACGATCATATGTTCGCATTCGCCGGAGCAGCTAAGGTCGAACAATGGCCCATGCCGGCCTGGTGTCACATGTTCGCTCAAACTCTCACCGGATCAGCAAGGGTATGGTTCGACGGGTTGCCAGAGGGATCGATTGATCACTTTGAAGATTTCCGGCGTATATTTCTGCAAAATTTTTGCCAACAGCGACGCTGTAAGAAAGATATCACCGAGGTTCACCATATAAAACGCCGCGACGGAGAATCCGTAGAAGATTTTATTGATCGTTTCAATCGCGAGAGCAGGCAGATAAGCGGAGCAGTTGACCAGCTCCGAGTTTCTGGATTTTGTCACGGAGTCCGGAACAATCAGCTCGTAGAAAAGCTCCACGAAGATCTCCCAAAAACCATGGAGATACTTATGGAACTGGCCCGAGCTTTTGTCCGAGGGAAGAGTGCGTGCGGTCAACCAAATGAAACAGCAGCAAGGAATGCTAAAGACCGAACCACATCGTAGAGACGGAACGTGTCACCACCAAAGGATAGAAGCAACAACTGGAACATGAGTCGTGGTCCGTACCAGAAGTCGGATCGAAGCAGTTTTCGAACTGGAAACGTGCGTTTTAACACCTTTTCCGAGTTGACAAAGTCGCCAAGTGAAATTCTTAGTACGGAAACCACCCGGTTCCCTACACCGTCGAAGCAACGACCTACCTCGGATAAACACTCCAAGAAGTATTGTGAATATCACCGAGACAAGGGGAATACAACTGATGAATGTTGGGCTTTGAAACAAGAGATCGAAAAGGCTGTACGATCCGGTAAGCTCTCTCATCTTGTGAAAGAAGTAAAAGATGGGAAGAAGTCCGTAGCAGCAATTGATAATCCGAACACCGAGCCCAGAATCAATATGATTCGGTCTATCGAGCCAAGAGGGGTAAAGCGGTCAAGCCAACACATGGCAGCTTGGATGCACCAACCAACATACTTCCCTCTGATCGATCCAGATGATGCTCGAGATGGGCCAATCAAGATATCGGCTGTTGTCGCCGGACACCTAGTCCGACGAATCTACGTAGACGGAGGAAGCGCCTTTGAGATAATGTACTTATAGTGTTTTCAGCAGCTAAACCCCCAAACGAAGAAGAGATTGATTGAAGTATCCACCCCTCTAATAAGTTTCTCGGGAGAAGTGGTTCGTCCGATGGGTCAGATCACCCTTCCGACCACATTCAAAGACGGTGACAAGAGCAGAACCGTCCAACTAACCTTTTTGGTTGTTGGTACTCATTCGTCGCATAACATAATACTCGGGCGACCCGGATTACGAGATCTCGGTGCAATCAGCTCGACGATACACGGTGCCATTAAATTCCCCACCGAAGCAGGGGTCGCCACTATCCTTTCGGAATCAAATTCATTCGTAGCCGAAGTGAGACATGCAGCGGAAACGAGCTCCAAAAAGTCCGAAGTGCCTACAGAACTCTGGGCGATTAATCCGGATTTCCCCGAACAGCAAGTAGCTATCGGTGCCCAACTCCCAAAACGAACAAAGAAGCTGCTATGGGAATTATTGAGCAACTCGATCGATGTCTTCGCATGGAAGCACTCTGATATGCAAGGGGTCCCTAGGTCTATGGCACATCATCACCTGAACGTAAAAGAATCAATCAAACCAATAGCACAAAGAAAAAGGCATATGGCACCGGATCGAGCCAAGGCTATTGCAAAAGACGTAAAGAGCCTCCTAGACGCCGGAATTATTCAGGAAGTCCGGTACCAAACCTGGGTGTCGAATCCGGTTATGGTACAGAAAAAGGACAACTCATGGAGAATGTGTATTGACTTCACCGATCTAAATGATGCGTGCCCGAAAGATTGTTTTCCGTTACTGGAGATTGATGAGAAGATTGATTCCGTCACCACGTTCAGGTTGAAGTGTTTTCTAGACGCGTATAAAGGGTACCACCAGATACAAATGACGGTCGAAGATGAGGACAAGACAGCTTTTGTCACCAACGAAGGAGTTTACTGCTTCACCAAGATGCCTTTTGGGCTGAAAAACGCCGGTGCAACGTATCAGCGTTTAATGAGCAAAGCTTTCAAAGACCAGATCGAGCGAAATGTAGAGGTATATGTTGATGATATCGTAATCAAGAGTCACGATGAAGCTGCCATGCTGAAAGACATACTCGAGACATTCACTCGACTCCGAAGCATCAACATGAAGTTAAACCCCAAAAAGTATACGTTCGGGGTAGAAGAAGGAAAATTCTTGGGAGTAATGGTCGGGTCAAAAGGCCTGCGAGCCAACCCAGACAAGATCGATGCTGTTCTTACCATGAAGCCTCCAACGTCGGTTAAAGAGATCCAGTCCTTAAATGGGCGATTGGCCGCCCTCCATCGTTTCCTGTCAAAAGCGGCAGATAGATCTCTCCCATTCATGGACGTACTCAGAAAAAGCTTTAGATCGGAGTTTAAATGGACCGAAGAAGCCGCACGAGCCTTCGAAGAACTCAAAGCTTATCTCGGCACCTTGCCGACCCTCACCGTACCAGAAAAAGACGAAGTACTAACGGTCTATTTAGCCGCATCGTTCGGTGCAATCAGCGCAGTACTAGTCGCCCACCGAACTGGAGCTCAAATCCCCATCTACTACGTAAGCCGAATGTTGAAGGATTATGAAACAAGATACTCAAACTTGGAAAAGCTAGCTCTGGAATTGGTTCATGCTTCGAGAAGACTTCGCCGATACTTTCAAGCTCATCCCATTGAGGTACGAACGGACCAAAGAATCCAACATGTTCTCCGGCGGCCTGAGGTTTCAGGTCGAATGGCAAAATGGGCGATCGAATTGGGCACATTCAATATCACCTACAGAACCAAAGGTCCGCTGAAAAGACAGGTAATAGCTGATTTTCTAGTAGAAATACCGGAGGAGACAGAAATGGAAGAAACCGAAAAAGCACCAGACAAACCCTGGTCTCTGTATACGGACGGAGCTTCGAGCTCCGAAGGGGCGGGAGCAGGTTTGATTCTCACAGATCCAGATGGCACGGATATGACGTATGCGCTCCGATTGGAATTCAAGAGTTCTAATAACAAAGCTGAATATGAGGCCCTGCTAGCCGGCTTACGTTTGGCAGTAAAAGTTGGAGCAAGAAATGTCGTGGCCCATGTAGATTCGTTGCTCGTAGCAAATCAGGTGAACGGAGAATACGAGGCAAGGGAAGCCAACATGATTGAATACCTCGAGCAAGTAAAGCAGATTATGGCATCATTCGATTCATGTAAAGTCGAACATATTCCCCGGAGCAAGAACAAAAAGGCCGACGCTTTGAGCAAATTGGCGTCCGTATCATTCAGTCATCTGGCTAAAGAGGTAAGGGTGGAGGTGTTAGCCGTACCTTCAATTACCACTCCTCACGTTATGCAAGTAGAAGCTCTGTCACAAACATGGATGACTCCCATAATCAACTACCTGGTGCATGATGTTTTGCCAGTTGATAAAGCAGAAGCGAGAAAGATCCAGATCAACTCTCTTCAGTACCAGATGCAGGAAGGAGGTCTGTACCGAAAGACTTTCCTTGGGCCTTTGTTAAAATGCCTCGATCCGAAAGACTTTCCTAGGGGGACTTGATGAGGATACGCCTTGATCGGACCGAATCATCAGCAAACACAGAACCGAACTATAGCACTCAAAGGTCGGATCGCTCCTCACGCTTTAGACGGAACAACGGAACACGTTGGTATGCCGTAACTAACTGGGGGCCCACAGCTTTAACTGCCCTGACAATGACTGGTCCGGCCCTAACTAACTCGCCACGTCAGCTCACCCAAAAACTATAAATACCCTGCCAAGACTCCAAGCAAAGGGTACTTATTCTCTTCCTGACCTATTTCCTCCTCACAAGTACTTATTCTCACGCCCGAGCTTGGTCACAGAAAGGTCCCCCTCCCTGTGACGAGGCTAACGGTGTGCTTGTTTCCTTGTGATCTTGCAGGTTCTTGCTAGGTCACCTGAAGCTCTGCTCTGACCAGGTCGGACCAACTGGTTTTGAGTCTTCAGCTTTCAACTACGTTGAAGTTGAAGTTGCTGCAAGAGGTTCCTCGAGACAACAAAGAAGAGCTAAACCCCAACTTCTGATTCTCGAGATCAAAGTACAAGAAATTGTTCTCCATCTGAAACGTCCCAATCACTATCGGATCCGTCACTTTCGAACCACCATCCACAAACGCTAGACACGCGACACCATTCCCAACCCGCTTTATCGAATTCTCCACGGAAACACTCCATATGTTCTCACTTTCCATCTCAAGATCAATGTTCGGAACACTACCAGACCCAAACGCACTATCTTCAAAACACAAACCAAACGGTTCAACCGCAGGTACTTGAGGAATGCCAGCTGTAGCGTTTGAAAAACTTTCAACCAAAGCTTTATAGATATCACTTCTGAGTGTTGTGTACGTAAGTATAGTACTCATCTTCACCGAACCACCTTTCGGTACTGAATTAACTGGTGTCCCTTTGATCAAGATTCGGTTTATCTTAATATAATATCCAAGGGATATAGAACTCTTTTGAATCATCGGAGTGTACGAAAGATAGCTTCTAAGATCAACATTAGGGTTTGTTGTAAAATAAAAAGGCCCTTCACCCACAAATGTGACACCACGAGCCGATGAAGAGCTCGGTAGACAAAGTGCGAATTTCGACGCGGTAGTAACGCCAGTAGACGCAAGCTGATGTGGAAAACACAAACGAGACCATGAAAACCCCGCAACACCTCTAACATCTTTAGGAAAAGATTGATCCAAAGATGTAGGTGCGGTTGATAGTACAAACCGGGTTCCAAATGGCGAGTTCGGATAGGAATTAATAGGGTTCCGGCCATCGGTCCAATACGGTCTGAGCAAATCAGTGGTTAGGTTTGATACTACGCAAGCGTTTGAAACAGGATTCAAAGGGGTGACTATACACATGGTGCAGTCGGTTTTGTTGGGTGTAG
This sequence comes from Helianthus tuberosus, assembly GCA_030545235.1. Taxonomy (NCBI): domain Eukaryota; kingdom Viridiplantae; phylum Streptophyta; class Magnoliopsida; order Asterales; family Asteraceae; genus Helianthus; species Helianthus tuberosus. The sequence continues at coordinate 19,480,874 of CM060395.1, forward strand.
GGCAGATAGGGTTGATGTAAGATTTTGCTTCTTTGCACAAATCGGTGTAGCATGGTACCGGATGCCTGCAACCTTCTTCTACGTCACAAGGAATGGGGGAGTTTGTAATCGGGATATCTTTCCACGCATACGGAGTGTCGAGGTCGATGATGAGATGCGGTCCTTGGTTGGGTTCTAGTACCTCGAGGTTAAACGGGACTTTGTGAAGAGATGTTTGTTCATCCTTCGTTATGGGTATAACGGAGGTGTTATAACCTGAATAGACGTTATGAGAGAAGGATGCTAAGACGAAGAAGAGTAACTTTAGGAGATGCGTATCTTCCTTTTGTTACCAAAATAATCAATGAAGGTGATATGTGGCGAGGAGTAGAGTTTATATGAGTGCATATTTATAGATATACATGTATGTCTGTGTGTATTTAATATGTTGGATATTTTGATTTGGCTCGAGCCTCATTTATGACTTGTGCCTACATTGTGGCGGTGGCGGAAATATGAAACGTGGGAATAGTTTGTGTGGTTTATAATTCCATATCTACTTATCATTATCCTATGGCTAAAACCAGTGGCGGATCTACGATTCACGCCAAGCGGTAACGTTTTATAAATAAGCGGTAACGAAATCAAAAAAATGTCAATTTTTTCCAAAATTTACACTAGTTTTACACTACCCCCGGAACGCCAAGCCGTAGCGGAAGCCACCCCTTACTATAATGTACATCCGCCCCTGGCTAAAACTATCAACAACCACCCTCTCCCTATTTTCATACCTTTTTCCTTGTAAAGACCTATACGGAGCGTGTATGGTTACATCAAAATCAGTGCCTGACTGGTGTCACTTCTGTTCTGGCTGCTTCTATACGCCACGTATAGGCCTATACGGGACGTATAAGACCCCTCGTACAGGTCTCATATATGACTCCTGCCCTTTACATGTCTCATATAGGCCTATATGGGGCGTATATAAGGGGTTTTTTTTTTTTTACAAACATCTTATACAATATTAATCGTTTTAGCAAAGCTTAATAAAAATTTATTTTTTAAATAAACTACAAATATTTGTATACAATATTTATCGTTTTTATACGATACTACACCTATCGTATAGTAGTAATATAGGTTCTGTATTGGCATCGAATAAGCCTATAAGTATGATATCATATCGTATAGTATAGTTTGGGTTGTGTATGGCCCCTAAACCAAGGGTGAAATGGTATAAACATTATTTGTATAAACATTATTTGAGTTTTTATAATTAGTATGAGTTTTTCTATAATTAATATTAGTGTTATTGATATTAATATTAGTATGAGTTTTTCTATAATTAATATTTGTGTTATTGATATTAATATTAGTTTGAGTTTTACTTTAATTAATATTAGTGTTATTGATATTAATATTAGTATGAGTTTTTCTATAATTAATATTTGTGTTATTGATATTAATATTAGTTTGAGTTTTACTTTAATTAATATTGGTGTTATTGATATTAATATTAATATGAGTTTTTCTATAATTAGTATGAGTTTTTCTTTAACTAAATAGAGAAAATAAAAAAATAAAAATATACGCCGTGTACATGGCAATGCGGGGCGTCTAGTGTGATCCAAAAGACCATTATAGCCATGTGGCCTCCAATCTAGCCCTAACTCAGGGGTACACTAGTCTTTTAAACAACTCTTGACGCCCAATCTAGCCCTGTACGAGGGGTCTAGCCCCTCAAGTATAAAAATTTAGAAAAAGAAAAATGGCAAATTACCATTTTAGCCCTGAGACACCCCAGTCTAGGCCTAAATCAGGGCTAAAATGATAATTAACCATTTGAGCAAAATAGTTCTCAAATGGTTAATTACCATTTTAGCCCTGAGTTAGGCCTAGACTATGGGTGTCCTGTCACACCCCGACCGCGTAAAACAACAAACGCGGCGGAAACGTCGGGGAGTGTCGTAACAGAATCATTGTTTCACAACGCATGGTAATTGAAGTTTTGTTTTATTGAATTAAAATGTTTACATTGTCTAGGAAATTACAGAAGCGTAACATGAATTAAACTGTTTTTCATAGTTTTAAGTCACTAAAGCCCTCGTCCGATCCTATGTTTGCATCATGATCATCTGACAATAGCACCTGAAACACATGTGAAAATAGGTACGTCAGCATAAAAATGCATGTGAGATACATAGGTTTTATTGATGAAGGATTCATGACTTGTAGTTGAAAGAAATGTTTAACAAAAAGTTAGTCATGACTCTTATTAAAAGTGTTTTCTTTTATAAATCATACGAAATTCGATAAGGAAATCAGATGTTATGAAAGAAAGGTGTAAGGTTAAGTGAATAACCAAGTAAAATAAGTTTGTATAAAATATGTCGTTTGTAACCAATGTCTTGTGTAAATGTAACGTTTGTATAAAATGTATCATGTCTTTGTCTAAGTGGTTTAGACAACGCTACGATATGTAATATCATAAAAGCACTTATATATAGGAAGTACCAGCGGCTTATCCACCATGCTTTTATCATATTACACACGCCTCGTTATTTAAATCACTTACCAATTAACCAACAAAAATGTCTTGTAAAGTAAATGTCAAATAATAACAATATCATGTACGGTGAATAAATAGTGTTTACTCAATCCCATATGTAAAATGTCAATGTATAATCAAATGTTATGTGAAATCAAATGTTATGTACGGTGAATAAAATAATTTACTCAATCCCGCATGTAAAATGTACAAAACAATGTATTTGAATAAAACATAGTTTAGATCAAAAGTTATGCTTTGTAAAATCAATGCTTTACTGTGGTACTGTTTATCGCATACATCCAAGCCTTGAGACTGAAGGACAAACCCTTAACAAGTTAAAGGTTTATCAAAATGTTTTTGGATTCTGTCATTCCTTACGTCCAAACAAACCTAGGATTCCAGGAATGGGAGTTGTCAATTCTTATGGTACCACTACATACTACCGAGCGGCATGATCAGTGTTAATGAACGTATTTTAGACCCGCTAAACAAACCAAATGTCATACCAAATGTAAGCATGTTATGTGAAAACAATGTACTAGGTATGCTAAATGAACATACATAGAAAAACATAAATAAAACATGAGCTATATGCGTGCTAATGAATATAGCAAGTATATGTCATGAAAGCACGAAAAGCACGAAAAGCACGAAAGTAACAAGTAGGCACATGTGTTTCACCCTAAAATATTTGAAAACAGTAAAAGAGGGGACTATGTACTCACTTGATATTGCTTAGTAGTCTTTGAATAATAACCAAGTAACGCTCGAAGGATCACGGAATCAAACGGCACCTATTATAGGTAACTACATTAATAAACCGGACCTAAATCGGAAGATCGGATAAAATGAGGTCTCGTAAACAAATGAGCGTTGGAACTCATACGATATGGTTTAATAAAGTCTACATTCTAAGTCGGAACCTATCCTAAGTGCTTACTACCCGTTACGACCCATTAAGGTAGCTTACGCAACTTTAACGCGTCGTTCGCGCGAATGCGCGTTCGAGACGCCTAACTAGTCCTATGACAAGTATTATATGCCCTATCATATTTAAATAAGTTGCATAATCAGTTTATGTGACAAAAATTAGGTTACATATGCTTAAATTCAGATTATGCATGAAAAGGGCATTTTGGTAATTTTCCTAAGGCATATAAATTACCTATCACACAACTAATTAAACTAAGTGACCATAAGGTATAACCTCGAAATGTTATTCCCTATACAACTATGGTCACAAAATATGCTTGGTCGGATCCTAATGATCGACCAAACGGGTCGGGTTTGAAAGTCTAAGCGGTTGTTTAGACCGCTTAACTTACGACCCTATATAAGCACTAAACTAAAAGTGACGAGTTAAACATGTTAAAACATGTTTAACTAAGTTAGAAAACAAGTTTGATATCAAAACAAAGTGTTTTGATACCCGTAAATAGCTTCGTTGTAAAATACGAATAAATACGTATTTTGACCGAAACTATGACTCGTCACTACGCCTAATCAACGTGGTAATAAGTAGGTATAGTCACAAGGGACTATAACCATCGTGATTACGCTCACGTTGCAAAGTTCAAACGAACTTTGTGTTGACCAAAGACTGGTCAAAGCAGAAAGTCAAACACTGTTTGACTTTCATGCTTGAAATGCATAAAAAGTATGAAAGAAGCTTACAAAAGGTCCAATGCTTGAAGATAGAACAAGAAAACTAGAAGATTGGAGCCTTCAACCAGAAGGGATAACCCCAAATGATCAGATGAAGAAGAAATCTAGAAATGAGCAAGTTGGGTTATGAAATTGGATGGGTTTATATAGAGTTTCATGAACCGTTAAGATCGTTCCTCGTATTTTGAGCTTTGATCTTGGCCATCCATGTGTTACCCACTGATTATAATACAATGGGTCCTCAAATACAAGCCCATAACATTGAAATCCATGTTAAAAAACCCAAGGAACAGCAGCTGAATGCTGAAAACAAGTTTCTGCCCGGCACCAGCTGTCGCAGGCCACGAAGGCAGAGCCTTCAGGCTTCGCGCCCCGCCTAGACCTCCTGTCCAGAACTTTCAAACATTGACAGAACAGGCCCCTGCATGTATAAAAGTTGATTTTTGACACGTTTAAGCCCCGTTAACCCGTTAACCATTTTAGGCTCAATAATGATGTCAAAGTATAAGGGACATGAAATATACTTGGAAATATCTTGGATGTCGGTTCGTTTGGTCGTACGGTCACGTTGTTCGGTTAATTACGACGAAACACGAACGGACGCGAAAAACGATCCGAATTACGCGACGAGTGAAAATTTAGCATTTCAATCACTAAAATAAAATATTTTAATGATTAAAATTTTTTTTGGATGTGCGGATATGTTCAGAACGTAGGATATGCGCGTCAATGCAAACTTATGCACTTTTTGACGCTTTTAGTCCCTATTGATCAAATAAGTTTATTTTCACACACCGAACCCCTCAAAGCCTATTTCTAAGCTATGTAAAGGATATTTAGGGTATGTTTAACTTATGATAAAGTTACGGAATGTTCGTTACTATGCGAATCAGCATACTTTCGCAGTTTGACGCAAATAGTCCCTGAGAGCGAATAAACTTGTTTTAGCCATACCAAATCCTTCAAAACTTATTTCTAAGTTATGTAAAGGTTATTTAAGGTATGTTAAGCTTATATTGATGTTCCGGAGTGTTTGTCTCAATAAACTGATTACGTTTACGCATCAGTTTGCGTATAACTTTCCAGAAAGCGATTTAGAGTTTGAAATCGAACAAGAATTGAAATGAGAATTTGTTAAACATAACTAAAAAAATATAGGGATCAAAATACATTGTTTTATTGATAATTGAACTGTTCAGAGTTTGTATAATGATTAAACAAGCACAAGTGTCACAGTCTCCCAAACTTAAGGAAATTTCGTCCCGAAATTTATTTAGAGGAAACTTGTGAGAGTAGATGTGGATGTTTTGCTTTTAAATAAATTCTCCGTTCCCTAAGTAGAATCTCTGGGCCACGTTTGGATTTCCAGCAAACTTTTGTTATCTGTACCAGTCGGTTGTTTATAGGGAATGGTTTAGTTCTGAAGATTTAAACTCCATTTTGATGAGTTTGTGTATGGCTGTACCAAACCTCAAGAGTGCCATGAAATTGTCAAAATGATGTCCTTGTTGTAGTAAAATGTAGAGAGCGTGCGAATTCAAAAAGAAGTTGGAGTTTCGAACAACGAATAGAGAAAATTGTTTCTTGTGAAAACTATTATAGGAAACTTGTGTGTGCTCGAAACTTGAAGTTGAATAGATAAAACAACATTGGTTAAGGTCCTAAACTTCTAGTAACTTAAATAACTTCATGCTTGCAATGTAAGAAGGGACACTTATAAAAATATATGAAGTGCCATCGGTGTATCCACCGTACCCCCATTACGTTGTTCACGTTTCATTATTCTATAGGTTCTTACACATGACAAAACTCGCTGTGGTTTCTGTGCACTGAATCCCATAATTATGTATGCATCCATAATTACGTGATTCCTTGCACAGTCCGCATAGTGCATTTTATAATGTGTATGGGAAGAAAACCAAACGACTAAGCCTGTGATGATTGTGACTAGACCACCATAGGGTCCTTTTAATTAGATTAACATATGATCTCTTTAAATAGACCACCAAAGAGTCTTTTCAGCTATATCACCACATGACATCTTTAACCAGATTAACGAATCAATTTTTTTTTTTAACTAGACCACCCAAGGGGTCTCTTTTGAACTTTGGAATAGTATTTTATAATCCAAGGGTCTTAACTATTACATAGAAGACCATTAAGGATTTAAGGTAGTACCTTTGGATATCCTTCTATGAATCCCTCATATGAGGATATGGGAGATTCTACGAGGATTTGAACAACGAATATTCGGATTACACAAAAACACATAAACACATAAATGTAACACCCTTCTAATTATACTTGAATTTAATAATATTTCATACCATTTTTATAACAAAATACCAGTTTAACACTAATTTCATAAGTCAAGTTCATAACTGACATAAACCCTAGTCAACTAAAAAACAAACCAAGTTAAAAACATGCCAAAATATTATCTATTTGTTTACAATCCATAAACATAGTCCATTGAAAGTTTTAATATTGCGGAAGCTTCAAAAGTTGTGTTCGGTTCTTCTAATGCTTGCTTGATCGTCATCCATAATCCCCGAGTACCTAGAAACTGAAATGTTTAACACGAAACATTAATAATGGAGTCCTTAGAAATATTACGCAACCAAGACTACGTTCGATACGGGTTTGATTAATTGTAAAATAAAAAAAATTACAAAACATTCCTGGCTCTACCGTAACTTACGGTATTACCGTAAGTTACGGTGATCAATTTAATGTACTGGTCCACCGTAAAACAGGAAAGAACCACCGTAAGACTTTTATCTCTACCGTAAGTTACGGTACTACCGTAACTTACGGTAGTACCTGGAATTCCCTATTTTGTTTGATTTGTTTATTATACTCCAGCCCAAATCTCAGATTTCGCTTTTCTAACACACCAAAAACATTTAAATCCTCGTATTTCTAATATGTTATGTATTAACCGATGTCAACGATCACTCCATCATATTCCGGAGCATTAACCATGCCTTACTTAATTATTCGACCCGTTTGGCTAGTCTAAGAAATCCTCCTTTGTGACTACTACCAACGAGTTCCAATCAAGCGTGACTTATTATTCAATATAGCGACATCACCGCTTTAATTCAAACAACTCTTATTCAAAAATTCAATTACACATTTTATAATCATCAAAATCTACTTAATGTAACGGGTCAAGTTACATACCTTAGTGTACGCCCTTCAACCGCAAATCACCACCGGCTTGTCCACTCGACGTTCCGGTATCCTTTCCTATAGAGTTCATATATGATATGTTTAGAACTCTCTTTAAATCATAATTCGCATAATACACCAAAACATCATGATTATGCGTTTAACTTGGAAGTTTCAGTTTTTAAGCCTTCATAGAGGCATTTCAACAAACACTTCATGGGCATATTTTTTTACAAGATTAAACATCAAATCTCTAGTTTATCTCTTAGCCCTAACTTCACACAATTCAACCTTTTACATGGTTATTAACTTCTGAATTTCTGAAATTACTTCTAGATTGTCAAATTACACTAGAACAACACCCAATTAAAGTTTTATATTTTCGGGGTGTTACAAGTCCACCCCCCTTAAAAAGGGTTTCGTCCCCGAAACCGTAGTACGTACCAAATAATGTAGGGTGAAGACGTCGCATCTCCTCTTCGGACTCCCACGTAGTGTCCGAACCTTTCCTATGCTCCCATTTGACTTTGACTTGGTCAATTTGTTTATTTCGTAAATGTTTGACCTTTCGGTCTAAAATCTCCACCGGTTTCACCGCATAATTCAGACTATTATCCACTTCGATATCATTGTAATGGATATAAGCCGTTTCATCTGCTAGGCACTTTCTTAATTGTGACACGTGAAACGTGCCATGAATCCCACTTAGTTCCTCCGGTAATTCAAGGCGGTAAGCTACCTTGCCAACCTTTCCGATAATTTTAAATGTCCCAATAAACCTCGGGCTTAGCTTCCCCCTTTTTCGGAATCTAATAACGCCCTTCCAAGGGGAAACTTTTAGCAAGACCATGTCGCCAACCTGGAATTCGATTGACCTTTTCCTTTTATCTGCATACGCCTTTTGTCTGTCTTGAGCCGCTTTCAAATGTGCCCGAACTATATCGATCTTTTCATTCGTGGCTCGTTCTATATCTTGATGAGCGAGTTCTCGTGGACCCACTTCACCCCAACATACCGGTGTTCGACACTTCCTACCGTAAAGCATTTCGTACGGTGCCATCTTAATACTAGATTGGTAGCTGTTATTATACGAAAACTCGACTAACGGTAGGTGAACATCCCAACTCCCTCCAAAGTCGATTATACATGCCCGTAGCATATCCCCCAATGTTTGTATCGTTCTTTCACTCTGTCCATCTGTTTGAGGATGGTACGCAGTGCTAATGAACAATTTGGTTTCCATTTGCTCTTGGAAATCTTGCCAGAAATTTGAAGTAAACCGGGTATCCCTATCAAACACGATGGATACCGGCACCCCATGACGTGCTATTATTTCATTAGTGTAAACTTCTGACATCTTTTCTGACGTATAAGTTTCACGAATTGGAATGAAATGAGCACTTTTCGTCAGTCTATCCACCACTACCCAAATGGCATCGAAACCACGATTCGTCTTAGGCAACTTGGTTAATAGGTCCATTGTAATATGTTCCCATTTCCAAACCGGAATTTCTAACGGTTGGAGTTTGCCGTATGGTTTCTGGTGCTCCGCCTTGACTTGTAAACATGTCAACCATTTTTCCACATACTTCGCCACATCCCTCTTCATTCCGGGCCACCAATAATTTTGTTTCAAATCATTGTACATCTTGGTCGCACCCGGATGAATTGAATAACGGGATTTATGAGCTTCATTAAGTAGAAGAGCCTTCACTCCACAAGTATGTGGGACCCATATCCTTCCGGATCGAGTCTTCAACCCATTAATTCCATCCGAAAAATCTTTCAATTGACCAATTATCCTTTCTTTCTTCCAATTCTTTTCTTTCATTGCTTCAAATTGCGCCTCTCGAATACGTTCAAGTATACCTGAGGTCACCACAAGTTGCATCGATCTTACTCGTATTGGGACATAGTCCGCTTTTCTGCTTAGAGCATCCGCCACCACATTAGCCTTTCCGGGGTGGTAATGTATTTCACAATCGAAGTCTTTCACCGTTTCTAGCCATCGCCTTTGTCGCATATTTAACTCCTTCTGATCAAAGAAGTATTTCAAGCTCTTGTGGTCGGTGAATATGGTGCACTTTACCCCATACAAGTAGTGCCTCCATATTTTTAATGCAAATACCAACGCAGCCAACTCGAGATCGTGCGTGGGATATTTCTTCTCGTGTATCTTCAATTGTCTCGAGGCATAGGCTATTACCTTGCCCCGTTGCATCAACACGCAACCGAGCCCCGATAGTGAAGCATCCGAATAAACCACCATATCTTTGACTCCGTCCGGCAATGTCAGTACCGGAGCTTGAGTTAACTTTTCTTTTAGCGTTTGAAACGCTTTTTCTTGATCGACACCCCAAATGAACTTTTCTTTCTTTCGTGTTAGCTTTGTTAGCGGTGACGCAATCTTGGAGAAATCTTGAATGAATCTCCTATAATATCCCGCAAGCCCCAAAAAGCTTCTAATTTCCGAAGGGTTCTTCGGGGAATTCCATTTTGACACAGCTTCGATCTTGGACGGATCCACCAATACTCCGTCAGCACTTATGACGTGGCCAAGAAATTGTACCTCCCGTAGCCAAAAGGCACACTTAGAGAATTTCGCATACAACCTTTCTCGTCTAAGTGTCTCTAACACTTCTTGTAAGTGGTGTGCGTGTTCAGCTTCACTTTTCGAATACACCAAAATATCATCGATAAACACGATGACCGACTTATCCAACATTGGCTTGCAAACCCGGTTCATGAGGTCCATGAAAGCCGCGGGTGCATTTGTTAGCCCAAATGACATCACGAGGAATTCATAATGTCCGTATCTCGTGCGGAAAGCCGTCTTCGGCACATCTTCTTCTTTGACCTTTAGTTGGTGATACCCAGATCTAAGGTCAATTTTTGAAAACCAGTTCGCACCTTGTAATTGGTCGAATAAATCATCTATCCTCGGAAGCGGGTATCGGTTCTTTACCGTGAGTTTGTTTAACTCCCGGTAATCGATACACATGCGCATGCTCCCGTCTTTCTTTCTCACGAACAATACCGGTGCGCCCCAAGGAGACACACTCGGCCTTATGAATCCCTTGTCAAGCAGGTCTTGAATTTGGGACATCAACTCTTGTAATTCCGACGGTGCAAGTCGGTACGGGGCTTTTGCTACGGGTTTCGCGCCCGGAATCTATTCGATCCCGAACTCTATTTCCCGTTCAGGCGGTATCCCCGGTAAATCCTCCGGAAACACATCTTCATAATCTCGTACTACCGGTACATCTCCAATCTTTCGTGATTCTTTTTCGGGCTCATTAGCGTATATAATAAATGCCTTGCATCCTTGCTTCATAAGCTTGTGAGCTTTCAACATTGAGCATACTATGGGGTTGCCTCCTTTTTCGCCATAAATAGTGTCGTGTTTCCCGCTCGGAGATGTTAGTTTTATCTCTTTACGAAAACACACGACCTTTGCATGGTGTTGAGATAGCCAATCCATCCCAACGACTACTTGAAATTCTCCCATTGACATCGGGATTAGGTTTATCAAATATTCTTCGTCGTCAATGCTTAGTTTACAGTTTTCGCATACATCACAAACAATAAAGCTCTTGTTATTACCTATCTCTACTTCTAAGGACACAGGTAATTTTGTTAGAACAAATGAAGGATGTCGAATAAATCCATATGAAACAAAGGATTTATTTGCACCCGTATCAAATAACACGCGTGTAGGAATCGAATTTACAGCAAATATACCTGAGACCACGTCAGGTTCAACCTTTGCTTCTGCTGCGGTTAGTTGAAAAGATCTTGCCTTTGCTTTTGGGGCTTCACCTTTCGGGTCCTGCCCATCTTTCTTTCCAACCAGTTCCGGGCATTCCGACTTTTTGTGACCCGTTCGATAACAATTGTAATAAACCGTCACTTTCTCCGGGCACGATATAGCCATATGTCCCGTTTTCTTGCATATGGGACAAGGCTTATCCTTGTAACGACATTCGCCTTTATGACCCTTTCCGCAGATTCTGCAACTTGGCGACCCACCTTTCGTATCAAATTTCTTTGCGGTTTCGTTTGTTCGTGCCTTCTTAGCAGGGCTTGGGTTTACATCTTGTGCTTTCCGTTCACCCCTTTCAATGCTCTTTTTCAGTTCAATCTCCCTTTCCCGAGCGGCATTTATGATCTCGATAAGGGTCTCGTATTTGGAAGGGGTGATAAATTCCCTATACTCAGCACTCAACATGTTGTGGTAGTAGTATATCTTTTGTTCTTCATTCGTCACTAGATCATCGCAAAACTTCATCTTATCCATAAACGTTGCCGTAATCTTGTCTATGGTTTCATTCTCGTGCCTAAGTTGCATGAATTCCTCCTTGATTTTATTCATAACCGCCTTGGGCCTATGATGCTTAAGAAATGGCGTCTTGAATTCTTCCCAAGTCATGACCTTAGCAGCTTCAATACCGATCTCTCTCTTTTTTGTTATCCCACCAATCTTTCGCTTGACTCCTTAGTTGACCCGTACCATAGGCTACGTAGTCATCTTCGTCACAATGGGACCTCTCGAATACCCCTTCGATATCACTTAGCCATCGTTGGCACACTATTGGGTCAACCTCCCCATTATATATTGGTGGTTTACAAGCCATGAATTCCTTGTATGAACAAGGCTTTCGTCCTCCATGCTTTTCCTTTGCTAAATTTGAATCATCTTCCAATTTCTTGATTCTCTCTTCTACTATTGATAAAACTGTGTTTTGAATTTTATCAATAAAGCTCGACAAACTGTTTTCGATCGCCTTTCCAACCTCTTCGGCAATCACTTCTCTCATTTGTTCGGTGACTCTTGGCACCGCATTATCATTACCTCCATCAGCCATCTCTATTTCTGAAATGTTTACATAGGTTGTTAAACATTCCATTTATAACACATGCTTTACTTGTTTTGATTCAATCAAGTTCATAACTTGATTTAATCGTTCTTGTTTCAATTCAATCAAGTTCACAACTTGATTTAATCATTCTTGTTTCAATTCAATCAAGTTCATAACTTGATTTAATCATTCTTGTTTCAATTCAATCAAGTTCACAACTTGATTTAATCATTCTTGTTTCATGCATTTCTTGTATTTGAGTGAGCTTACACACTCTTTTCATGCATATTTGTTCATTTCTCATTCTTTACATAATACATAATTTATTAACAAAATAAGTTAATTCTTACCGGACGATCGATCAAGCTTGAACCGAACACTTCTTGACAACCTTGAGCTCTGATTACCAACTTGTAACACCCTTCTAATTATACTTGAATTTAATAATATTTCATACCATTTTTATAACAAAATACCATTTTAACACTAATTTCATAAGTCAAGTTCATAACTGACATAAACCCTAGTCAACTAAAAAAAAACCAAGTTAAAAACATGCCAAAATATTATCTATTTGTTTACAATCCATAAACATAGTCTATTGAAAGTTTTAATATTGCGGAAGCTTCAAAAGTTGTGTTCGGTTCTTCTAATGCTTGCTTGATCGTCATCCATAATCCCCGAGTACCTAGAAACTGAAATGTTTAACACGAAACATTAATAATGGAGTCCTTAGAAATATTACGCAACCAAGACTACGTTCGATACGGGTTTGATTAATTGTAAAATAAAAAAAATTACAAAACATTCCTGGCTCTACCGTAACTTACGGTATTACCGTAAGTTACGGTGATCAATTTAATGTACTGGTCCACCGTAAAACAGGAATGAACCACCGTAAGACTTTTATCTCTACCGTAAGTTACGGTACTACCGTAACTTACGGTAGTACCTGGAATTCCCTATTTTGTTTGATTTGTTTATTATACTCCAGCCCAAATCTCAGATTTCGCTTTTCTAACACACCAAAAACATTTAAATCCTCGTATTTCTAATATGTTATATATTAACCGATGTCAACGATCACTCCATCATATTCCGGAGCATTAACCATGCCTTACTTAATTATTCGACCCGTTTGGCTAGTCTAAGAAATCCTCCTTTGTGACTACTACCAACGAGTTCCAATCAAGCGTGACTTATTATTCAATATAGCGACATCACCGCTTTAATTCAAACAACTCTTATTCAAAAATTCAATTACACATTTTAGAATCATCAAAATCTACTTAATGTAACGGGTCAAGTTACATACCTTAGTGTACGCCCTTCAACCGCAAATCACCACCGGCTTGTCCACTCGACGTTCCGGTATCCTTTCCTATAGAGTTCATATATGATATGTTTAGAACTCTCTTTAAATCATAATTCGCACAATACACCAAAACATCATGATTATGCGTTTAACTTGGAAGTTTCAGTTTTTAAGCCTTCATAGAGGCATTTCAACAAACACTTCATGGGCATATTTTTTTACAAGATTAAACATCAAATCTCTAGTTTATCTCTTAGCCCTAACTTCACACAATTCAACCTTTTACATGGTTATTAACTTCTGAATTTCTGAAATTACTTCTAGATTGTCAAATTACACTAGAACAACACCCAATATCCTAGTGTTTATCAATTTACACATAACCCTTTAATCACCTACAATGGTGTTCATAATCTTCACCAGAATTTAACATGATTTCAACTTGTATTTGCCTAGGGTTTGTCCCTAAACACTATAGTTGCTCCTAGATCATCATAAGACACACATGCAACTAACAATTCAGATTTTCCAAATTACATGAGAAATTTAAGTTGAGAGTTTTCATGAAATTTTACATACCTTGTAATCCTCTTGTGATGAGGATCAGTATTCTATACTTTAATTTCGATTCCAGCTTGGATTAAACCTTCAATTTGCAAGTTCAATGAAGTTTGAGGGTTTTGAAAGAGTGGGGGAGTCGCCCCTGGTGTGCTTGTTCGACCAGACACTCCCTTTTTGGGGTGTTTGGTTTGTTTTATTAACTTAATTAAAATTAAGTTTCAATTCTTTACAACTTAGGCCCCTCCACTTTGATCAACATTAACTAGTTTAATACCCGTCCGTTGGACGGGTTACGCTAAGGTAACAAACAAAGATAATGTATATTGATGGTGTTTCGGTTTGCTTCTCCTTTTCCTACTTTTTCATCTCCTATTTGAAAAAATTACAACCATCTAACTTTTCTTTTTCTTATTTTCAAACCACTTAAACGCATTCTCAAAACACATTATCCAAACACTACAAAAATTACATACTAACTTTTAAGAAGTAAAAAACTTAAAAGCAACTCAAAATAAACAATCCCAAACACCCACATTAGTCATGAGTTTCTTGGTTTAATTTCATGTTGGTTTTGACATTTAGAATTTTGTTATTTATTGGGTTGGTTTTTTTTTTCATACTAAATTACAACCATCTAACTTTTCTTTTTCTTATTTTCAAACCACTTAAACGCATTCTCAAAACACATTATCCAAACACTACAAAAATTACATACTAACTTTTAAGAAGTAAAAAACTTAAAAGCAACTCAAAATAAACAATCCCAAACACCCACATTAGTCATGAGTTTCTTGGTTTAATTTCATGTTGGTTTTGACATTTAGAATTTTGTTATTTATTGGGTTGGTTTTTTTTTTCATACTAAATAAACCCCAAAGTTATCGGGTTACCCACTTTATAATAGGGTCTTGCCATGCCATGGTTACAAATTACAATACGGGTAACTTCAACCGCCCAAGTGGATCCATATAAATGTTATTTTAAAAACCCTAGATGCTCATTTGTTTAGTTCCCTTTCACAGCCGCTCCATTCGATCTCGTTTGTATACGCTCATTTCGCTTCAATGGTAACCGCAAGCACAAGCAATCGACGTTTTCTACTGTCGATCATCAATTCATCATCTCGTAGCTGTATATTTGGCACATTTTGTTCTTTGTTCATTTTCACATCATATTAGGTAGGTTTTGGGGTTGCAAAGTAACTTGTTTATCATTTATACTTGTCTATTTCACAACAAAGTTATTGTTTTCAGATTATTTTTGTGGTTTTGGGGGTTCTAGGGTTCAGTATTGTGTGCTAATTTGAACGAAAAATGATTTCTGACATGGTGATAATTGACAAAACCTTGTCTTTGTAATGAAAAATACGATTATGTTACACATAATTAGGTGACTTCGTGATAGTTGATAAAAACCTTGTCTTTGAAACGAAAATGACAATCTTGTTACACATAATCAGGTTAAAATCAAGGCTCGGTGTGGAATACGGAGTTTGGTATATGGTCCAATTTAAATAGCTAAGCTACACGAAACTTTAATGTTTTACGGGTTCAATTAGTTGTACAACTTTCTTTTTCATAATTTTGAATTCATGCAGTTTGTCCAGTTTTATATTCTACTGAAACTTATATTCGATAATACACAACTGTTCTGTAATTAGATATGCTATATCTTCTGTGTATTAATCGCTAATCTGACCATGTCTGTAAGAATTGGTTGAGTCTTATTTAGAAGTACTTATTTGTTATTTTACTATAAGGGTTTTCTGATTCTCTGTTTTTGGTATATTATGTCTATCTTGTCACTTCATGTATAAACAACACTATGTTTTTTAATTTTAATTTGTTACTCTTTGGCTAACTTGAAGTAAGTTTGAGGTACTTATTTTAAATGTCTAATTTTACAGACATCTGATGAAATAAATCATTCTGTGCTTGAAACAATGCAATCGGGTGTGCGGAAGCTTGATGTTAACATAACGGAATTGAGATAGTCACAATGGGGTCAATTACCAGTCTCAGTTTTGCACTATTTTACATTATTCAACTTTGTTTTGTTGGAAATTTGAAATTATTATTTTGTTTATATTTATGATGCAGGTGTTTAAACCTGTCTTTAGTTGGCTAAATAGATAAGGGATTGTTTTAGTGGGATGGATAATACGTGACAGACTGGAGTTGGGTTTGTAAAGAGCATGGGCTAGTGCAACTTTAGTGGGCTCCTATATTAGAGTAAGTGTTTCACTGTGGCTATATTTTTCTTATTCCGCTTATGTGTTTATTTGACGTGTTTTTTTTTATATTGATATGTTTCTGATGATTATTACCATGTATTCAGGTCTTGTTCATGAACCATTAAATATTAATAGGTGAATGCTACACCCTAAATGAGTTATCAAGTTTTTCTTCCTACAATCACTGTAAGTATTACTTATCCTTGTGGCTTGCTAAAATACACTATGTATTCTCATTTTTTACTTAATTATTTGGTTATAGGCTTTGATGTTGCCGGGTTAGGAGGACCGGTATTGAAATAAATGTTTTGCATAATGCATTGTGTGTTTTGTATTTTTTATCTGTTATATTATTTGTTCTAGTTTAAATAGGATTTGATTTATGTGTTGATGTGGCTATTTCATGCATAAAGTATTGTGTCTATACTGAATATATTAGTAGACAAATAAAACATGAATACTTAAATACTTACCAATGAACTGATGAAGATTGGCTAGGATTAACAATATCACCATGCAACAGCCTAGTACAGCTTATAATATATGTACCTAAAATTAAAAGTTAATAAGTGTTTATAATCTATATATTATTAGATTATTACTTAACTGTTTACTTGTTCTTTTGTATGAACAATTTTCATATAAAAACTTTTTTTTTATCATTATTACATTGAATATCAATTAATAACCGCCACTCATGTATGTACTCACCCATAGCGCACATTCCCACCCTCCAACCGGCCACCAATGTTTTAAAAACCGGTTTATACCGGTTGGTTGAACCGGTTAAACCAGATGCCGGAAACTTGGCCGGCACGAATCATACCCCGGTAAATTGAGGAAACGACAAAGTAGTTGTACCGCCGGTAAATTGGGTTATATCGGTATCCCGGTATCGGGTCAAAGGTTAAAATTTGGTCTTTTAATCTTTTATAGGTTCAAGAAGGTGACGGTTTACTTCTTAGTAAAACCTAGTGCTCAAAAGTGAATTTTTGGATTAGTTTTTATGATGGATTAACTTTTGAAATATTTTTTTATTAAAAATGATGTAGATTTGGATTATTTTTTGAGTAAAAATTGTATTTTATGGATTTATAGGGTCAATTAGTTAACCCGGTTGAACCGCCCGACACAACCCGGTTCAACCGGTTGAACCATCTCTGATCCTAACCCGGTACAATTTAAAAACCGGTTTTTAAAACATTGCCGGCCACCATACCACAATGAAATGGACACCTTGTCACGTTAATAGCATGCTTTTAGATTTTGAATTTTTTCAAATAATTTGGTTTTTAAATAGTTGTTTTGAAATTTGTCGGTTTTGCAAAACTGGTATATAAAAATCATTTATGAACCATTTATATTTAGATGTGTGTGAATATATATATATATACATATATATATATATATATATATATGTTTTTTTAGAAACGTTTTCCAATTTAGAAAATGCTTATTAAAATGAAAATTATTTACCACTATCTGTGTGCTCTTGTCAACAATAATTCTTGTTTATTTATTTAATAAATTTAAGCATAAAGTTATAATTTAAGGTTACCTTTTTATTTAATCTATTTGATAGAGGTTATCCTACCCCCTCCCTTATAAATAAACACCACTAAATAGAAAAAAATATGTTATTCAACAAACCTTGGCTTCCAAATCATCTTTTTCATCTTTTTGAAGCCGTGCCATCCTAAATGCTAGGGAACCAAACATATTTGCATGGAATATACTTGTCGGATTTGAATTGTGTGGTCGATCTCAGCACTGTCAGCAAGTTATCTCAGATTTGAATTGAGTGTGGTTGATGATCTTAACATGTCTGCACGTATCTATACTTTGCAATGCGTAATTCATGTTAGCAAAAAAGCTAGTCAATAACCCTCTTATACTTGCATTAATGTTTTGTAGTTTTCTTAGTAAGTTAAAAATAATAAACTAATAAAAAAAACATCTGTAACAATTTAAAAAAGTGAGGTATTAAGTATACCATTTTAGGGTTGTGTGGGCCGGGAACAACAATGTGAACAGTATCTTCAGAAAACTGTACATTGCAAACATATTACATGTTAACAATAAACGAAAATAATAACTAATGTAAAATAATCACTTTAACCTTCACTTGCAGGTCAGGCGTTCATCATTTTGTGCATTTTCGACCACAGCGGTAACTACACAAAGAAATGCATGAATTAGAAAGTAAGGTATGTTTTAATTGCATATTAATATGGATTAGAAAGTACCTTGTCAAATCTGAATTGGTCGTCATTGATTATTTCAGCACCATTTTGAAGCTTCTGCACTTCGCATAAATTTAGTAATTACAAAAAAACAAATTAAGGCCAAATAAAATAACTATTTTAACCTGCTTCATTTGCATGTCACAGTTTCCCGCAGGCTATTCTTTGTTCATAATTGATGGCTTTGGAGGTGATTGATTCATGGTTGCAGTTTTCACAAAAAAATGATAAATGATTCAGTCCTGCTACTCGTTATATAAAAGCAAAATAAACTGCAGGTACGACTATCCTTTTTTTAGGAAATAAGTTGGTTAAACCCACTAATCCACATTTATCACAGGTGGTTTATTATTTAAAAAAACTGTAAAATGTTTGGGTGGTTAAACCCACAACTCCACATTTATCGTGGCTGTTTGTTATTTTGAAAAAAAAACTTGTTTGTAGGTAAACTGCTCAATAATGGATGCTAAAGTTTTGTTGAAATCCTGGAATGTATGGAACCATTCAAAACATGACAGCAAGACACATGTAATGGAACCAAAACTTAATCTTCAAAACCGTTTCGTGGCTGAAACACGGCGGATTTTGCTGCATCTTAGGAAGGACTCCACGTCATCATTGTCACCCCAATCAGCATTCATCCATTCATCATTTTCCAGTTCATCTTCTTCTTCATCATTGTCAGAACTGGAGAGGTCGATGACTTCGTCCCATTTCTAGTTCTGCAGCGCTATCGATCTTTTTCTGGATCGGTTTAGCTTACAAAAAAGTAAAACAAAAAAGAAGTCAATAACCCTCGTATTATTGCATAAATGTTTGTATATATAATGAATTTAACCTTCACTTGCAGGTTAGGCGTTTCGCCATATTGTGCCTCTTCGACTCCAGCTGGTGCCTACACAAAGAAGAATACGAATTCAGAAAGAATGGTACGTATTAATCGCAGATTAAAATAGAATAGAAAGAACCTTGTCTGATCTGAACTGGTCGCTTTTGATTATTTCAGCACCATTTCGAAGCTTCTGCAGTTTACTAAAATTTAGTATTTAAAAAGAAACAATAGCCAATGGAAATAAATGTGTTAACCTGCTTCATTTGCATGTTACAGTGTCCAGCAGGCTGGTCTTTGGGCATAACTGATGGCTTTGGTGGTGAGTGATCCATGCTGTGATTATTTCAGACAAAAAATGAGTGAACGATGAAGACTGCTTCTCAAGTTCTCTTTATATAGAACACAACTGCAGCAGGTACCACCACTACCCCTTTTTTTAGGAACTGAGCAGTTAATAAATCCACCACTACCCATTTTTTTAGGTGCGGAACTGCCAAAAACATGGACAGAAAAACTGCTCAAACGTGGGATGGTGCTGTTCGGTTCAGTTATGTAGGAACATGGACAGAAAAACTGCTCAAACGTGGGATGGTGCTGCTCAGAACTGCTCAAAAACTGCTCAAACGTGGGATGGTGCTGCTCAGAACTGCTCAAAACTGCTCAACAGCGGTTAAATTTAAGAGTTTATACGGCCCAGATTTAATCTCAGCATAATCGAACGGATGATATTGATTTCAACAGTAACTTCCACTTAATGGGTTCCATATATATATATATATATATAATTTTAGTTGTTTTTAACCCTACTTTAGGTTATTTCTAGACTTGTAACTAACTAGGTTAAAATTCATAGTTAGTAAATTCTCGTTTAATTATACTTTACAATTCTATTTTAAAGTTTTATATTTTCGGGGTGTTACAATAAACATATAAACACATAATTGCTTAGCTTGGTTTTCAATTTGTTATCAACTTGTTATCGATTTGTACACGTGTATCTAAAGTATACCTGGTATCCAATCCATGGACTTCAATTGATACTTTAAACATCCTCAAGAATTTAACTATGAAGATAGAAGATTCTATAAGGATTTTGAAATTCGTGTAGTGGGAGATGTTTCGAAACCTTGTACTAGGCGTGCTTAAGTTAATATACGAGGTAAAGTGTTCATGTAGTTAAGGTGCTAGATATGCCAAGGCGACATATGAAGCAGAATTTTGGAGGTCGTGCATTGCGTACGTTAAGTCAACATACGAGCAGAGTGTTCTTGAAAACTATACATGGGGTTCTTTGGAAATGTGTTTAATGTTTTTGAAACCTTACGTAATGCTTTTGAAATCATATGGTAGGTATGTTAGGTAAGTATGTTTATAAAAATGTTTTTAAAATCATGTGAGATGAATTTTGAAATCATGTATAAGGTTTCTGAAAACATAGTAGACCGAACATTGTGGCAAATTTGACTTTGATTTGGGCTTCTATATGGCTGTCATAGTTCTAACCACATCTTTAGATTACATAATAAGTGCATTACACCGCCGCAACACGCGACAGAAAATTCCTACTTGTTAACTAAATGACATCGATCAAAGCTCTTGTAGTCGAGACTCTAGCGATGTCAATGTGTGTTGGGACGGTGTTTCTCCCAATGTGATTGATGGTTTAAGTCCCATTAGAGATAAGCGTTTAGATTTAGAAGTAGATTTGGAGGATGTGTGTAAGCCGATATATATGACAATATTAAAATTTCATTAATTAATGTGTTGATTTCATATTATTTTCGTATGAACCTTCTCTTATATAGTTTCACTTTAACTTACTTATATTTGTAACTTAACTATTCATATATTTACCAATATTTAATTGTCGTCATTATTATTTTTCATTCCTAAGGTTATAAATTTTGGATTATTAGAGTGGGTCGATTAAAACGGTATTATATTTTGGGGGATTAATGTGTGCTTATTAAGATTCATGTCAGCAGAAACTATAAAGTGGCAAATGATCGTCTTTCTCTCAGGCAATTTAGCTTTAGCATAATATTTTACATTTTCTTGATAATGTTTGTAAATCTTGCATAACTAAGGGTAAAAAATGCAGCATTTTAGTACCAATTTTCCTAGTTAATGGGACCTTAGGGGCTTGAATGTCTAACATGACACCAACCTAACATGTGATTCGTAGATTTGGGTTTAATATAAATGTGTTTCGGTAGTTTCAAGTTGAACCCGTTTGGTAAATTCGTCAGGTTCGTGTCAACCCGTGAGGGTCGCGAGTTGATTTGTTTAACCGATTTACTTTATTTTTCTAATAGGTGTTTTATATCATAAATTAGATTGGTTTAGTTTTATAAAGCAAAAGCAAAATCTAAAACTTAAAAAAAAATTGTCATAAGATTTTATAATTAATATAATAATTATTTTATATACATTTTTTATAGATGTAAATTTAAAGTATTAATAGGTGAAGTTCATATTAACTCGGAAATATTTGTGGTGTGTCCAGGTTTATATGTTTGGCACGTTTTTGAGTCTGGGTTCTGTTCAAGATCATGCCAGGTTGGACCCAACCCGTAAACACAACCTGTTTTGCATCGAAAGGGAACCCTAATCTTGATTCTGCTATATTTATTCTTGACGCTGAGATAACAAATGCATTTTCATCCCCATTTTCCTTATGTTTGATTGCTATTGTAACGGGACAAAATTGGTCCCCTCCTCTTTTTATAAATAATACTCACTTTAGACCAACAATCATAGGATACATTACATCAGTATTCGGTTTATAGTTGTTTGTTTTTTTCTCAGTAGCTGGACCATTACTTTATGAATCACATATGATCATTTTTAGTTGACTAGGATCATATTTTGTCAATAACGATTAAAATAAAAGTAAAAATAATCAAGACAAATGTGTTAAGGATAAAAATCAAACTACATGTTTAATACAAAGAACCTCCTAATCTTTAGATTCAGATTAAAGATTATTAATGAAATTATGTATTTTTGAATAAAATTCTGAATATATTGTTACAACATGCTTATTTTTATCTACATTTTAGTGTAAATTTCATTTAAAACGTAGTTATGCGTAATAATGACAGGTCATCAAAACATAAATATACAAACCTATCAAAGCTACTTTAAGGTTCGTTTTTTTACAATTTATAACTTGTTTTCGTATTACACCTTATTTCTGAATTTGCCATTGCCTTGTGCTTATTTTAATCAATATTTCCACTTGTTTTTTTTTTTAAATTAACCTTGCGACGTGCTTTTATATGTGTGTCTCGATATTCAAACCGGAGCGGAAAAAACTTCATACTTACGTACTTAATAACCACGTCTGTGTAATCGCCACAAGGCACAGAAATTTCAAATTTTAAAGTATAATGATTTAACTAATTTATTTAGTTGGGTCAAGTCTAGTTTGATGGACATCGCATTTATTTATTTATATAATTACTAAGTTACAATACAAAGAGTGTACACAAAGAGTGTACCTAGAAGCATATGCATACACGCTTTCTTATTCTGAAGACATTTGGTACGTATGGCTTTCAACTAAGTTGAAGTTGAAGTTGCTGCAATTGGTTCCTCGAGACAACAAAGAAGAGCTAAACCCCAACCTCTCATTCTCGAGATCAAAGTACAAGAAATTGTTCTCCATCTGAAACGTCCCAATCACTATCGGATCCGTCACTTTCGAACCACCATCCACAAACGCTAGACACGCTGCGCCATTTCCTAACCTCTTTATCGAATTTTCTATAGAAACACTCCATATGTTCTCACTTTCCATCTCAAGATCAATCTCCGGAACACTACCATTCCCAACCCGCGTTATCGAATTCTCCACGGAAACACTCCAAATGTTCTCACTTTCCATCTCAAGATCAATGTTCGGAACACTACCAGACCCAAACGCACCATCTTTAAAACACAAACCAAACGGTTCAACCGCGGGTACTTGAGGAATGCCAGCTGTAGCGTTTGAAAAACTTTCAACCAAAGCTTTATAGATATCACTTCTGAGTGTTGTGTACGTAACTATAGTACTCATCTTCACCGAACCACCTTTCAGTACAGAATTAACCGGTGTCCCTTTGATCAAGATTCGGTTTATCTTAATATAATATCCAAGCGATATAGAACTCTTTCGAGTCATCGGAGTGTACGAAAGATAGCTTCTAAGATCAACACTAGAGTTTGTTGTAAAATAAAAAGGCCCTTCACCCACAAATGTGACACCACGAGCCGATGAAGAGCTCGGTAGACAAAGTGCGAATTTCGCAGCGGTAGTAACGCCAGTAGATGCAAGCTGACGTGGAATACACAAACGAGACCATGAAAACCCCGCAACACCTCTAACATTTTTAGGAAAAGATTGATCCAAAGATTTAGGTGCGGTTGATAGTAGAAACGGGGTTCCAAATGGCGAGCCTGGAAAGGAATTAATTGTGTTCCGGCCATTGGTCCAATACGGTCTGAGTGCATCAGTGGTTAGGTTTGATACTACGCAAGCGTTTGAAACAGGATTCAAAGGGGTGACTATACACATGGTGCAGTCGGTTTTGTTGGGTGTAGGGCAGATAGGGTTGATGTAAGATTTTGCTTCTTTGCACAAATCGGTGTCGCATGGTACCGGATCCCTGCAACCATCCTTGTAGTCACAAGGAATGGGATTTTCGGTTCTGTTTGTAAGCGGGATATCTTTCCACGCATACGGAGTGTCGAGGTCGATGATGAGATACGGCCCTTGGTTGGGATTTGGTACCGCGAGATTAAAAAGGACTTTGTGAAGAGATGTTTCTTCATCTTTTGTTATGGGTATCACGGAGGTGTTGTAATTAGAATAGACAGTATGAGAGAAGGATGCTAAGACGAAGAAGAGTAACTTTAGGAGATGCATATCTTCCTTTGTTACCAAAATATTCAGTGGAGGTGATATGTGGCGAGGAGTATAGTTAATTATGAATGCATATTTATAGATGTATATGTATGTATGTGATTTAGTATGTTGGATATTTTGATTGGCTCTAGCCTCATTTATGACTTGTGCCACCTAGGCGGTGGCGGAAATATGAAACGTGGGAATAGTTTGTGTGGTTTATAATTCCATATCTACTTATCATTATCCTTTGAGGGTCGCAAAATGTAAAACTATATAACAAAATAAATTGGTGACTAGTTGTGTAGCTACAGACTAAATCTACAGCAAATCTATAGCAAAATGAGTAATTATATTATATTATATAACCTATAAAGAGGCTATGTCGGTGGGCTGTTTTTTAATTTTTTTTTTCTTTTCCTAGCAACATTTGACTTTTTTTTTTCTTAAATTACGTTTTCGGTCCTTATACTTTGTGTGTTGTTTCTTAAATACCAACTTCTTTTGCAATTTACAGTTTTCATCAACTTTTTAACTTTACGTTTTTACCCCTTGCACTAATTTTTTTTTGTTTTGTTTTTTTACGTTTTTTCCCCATCTCTTGTGATATACGTTTTCGGCCCTTATGCTTTGTTTGTTGTTTCTTAAATACCAAGTTCTTTTGTAATTTATAGTTTCCGTCAATGTTTAAACTTTACGTTTTTACCCCTTGCACAATTTTTTTTCTTTCTTTTTTGTGGTTTTGTTTTTTACTTATAACCTTTAATTTTCAGCATTGACTCTTACAACCTCCTAACTTTCGAAATACTTTTTAATCAACTTTTACGTCTTTATTTATATTTACGTGTCGCTATAAACGTAAGTTGATTAACATTCACACTGACAACCTTTTTACTTTGTAAAAACTTTTCTAATC
Organism: Helianthus tuberosus; assembly: GCA_030545235.1. Lineage (NCBI taxonomy): Eukaryota > Viridiplantae > Streptophyta > Magnoliopsida > Asterales > Asteraceae > Helianthus > Helianthus tuberosus. Next base: position 19,506,093 of record CM060395.1, read on the forward strand.
GAGTTTCCCATTTGATGTAAGACATGTGTCCACATACTTTTGTATCAGATAAAAAATCGGGTAGCCCCGCTGCGAAGCGCGGGTGTAACACCCTAGTTGCTATAAAATTACTATGGATTTAACCATAGCAAATGTTTATTTATCCACGATATGTAAGGTGAATTTATTGAAATCTTTCTTCTAACAATACAAATTTTTATGAAATGGTTATTGTACAAGAGTGTGAAATCATACAAAGTGTAGAAGAGACTTAAAGATAAGGAAAATCTAATATTATTGACATAAATTCAATACCCCATAATTTTCAACCAGCTATAATTTTTTTTCATACGATAATAATTTAAAAAAAAAATCACCGCTAACGAGCAGTTCATCTCTTTAATTTGAGTAGACAGTTACTATAGTTTTCTTAATTTTTAGTTTTTTTACACGACACATGATTACACGTTCAATATAATTGATGTTTACAGTTATACTTATTAGGTAATTGCACATTGAATAGTAAGAACTTAATTGTTTATTCTTTATGAGGTGATCAAATCTGTAATATATGACATTATATGCTTTTTATAGGTTGATTGTTTAATGTTTTGTATTACAGTTATACTTAATATGTATGATTAGACCTGAAATATTAGCCTTTCTGTGAAATACTATGTATTAAATGTTTTGCTTTTTTTATTATAGTTATGGTTAGTACGTCATTGTACACACTCCCCACCAAACTCAAATCAAAATCCAAAAATACAAAAACCCAATTCCCTTTACAATCTTTATAACATACCTAGTAATCAAAACCTGAGTTATACCCGATTCGATCAAACCCACAACCAAAACCCCCCAAGTTGTTTAAGAAAATATAAAGGCCACAATAACCACCGATCAAAAACCCCACCATCGATCTGCTGTATAAAGGCCACATCCACCGGATCAGCCTCAACCACCCACAGCCACCACAAACACCAACCCCGCACCGATTTGTTGTCTAAAGGCCACAACTACTGGATCTATCTCCACCACCCGCAACCACCACGAATCTGTAGGTATGCGATGGTGGAGGTGATGGTTAACGATGGTGGACTTGGGAGAGAGAGAGAGAGACAGACAGACAGACATACAGAGCGAGTGCATGTGTGGAGAGAGAGATACGAAGAGAATGAGTGGCTGGATTTAAGGGTGGCCGACGAAGCTGATGGTGGCAGGTGGTTGAATCGTTGAGGTGGAAGTGGTTGTGTTGGTGCATGCGTCTGTCGACTTCGTCTTGTATCGATTCTTGCATTGTTCATGGCACGAAATTCAAGAAAAGTATCAATTCATGTAATTCCGCTTGAAGCTATTAATTTCGTTTGAAAGGTGCATCAAGTTAATTCCGTTTGAACAATGTAATTCCGTTTGAGTGTATAATTCCGTTTGTAAGTAATTTCGTTTGAGTCTTGTTCAAACGGAATTACAATGCCTATATATAGGAGTGTTTCCGGTTCATTTGAAACGGAATTAGCATAGTGTTTTCCGACGGCGAAGTTCTGTCGAAGTGTCTACAGATCTGTAATTGCTCAGATATCAATCAAAAGACAGTTATAAGTGAATATCTTGCTGAATTACACACAATATGTCTGTTTCCGCCTTTCATATTGTGTAGAACGCCTCTGAACGGCTCGTTTCGGGTCCGTACACGATCCTACATGTGGTATCAGAGCTCAAGAGGAGGAGTTCTGCCAATTTCAGCTTGATTTCATCTCATTTTCTTACTTCTACACTTTCTTTTCTAAATTGAACAACTTTTAACGGTTAAAATGGCCTGAATTTTTCACAACATAAGCGAAATTGTGTTTTAACAAACCCTTGAGAAAATCAGATCAAAATTCAAAGTAAAAGTGACAAAAATGGGCCAAACAGTTAATTCCGTTTGAACGAGTACCATAATTCCGTTTGAAAGTTGGTGGTAATTCCGCTTGAAAACGTAATTTCGCTTGGGTATTCCGCTTCAGTGTTGTTATTCCGTTTGAAAGTTTGAAACGGAATTAGTAATTCCGCTTCAAATTGGTATTCCGTTTGAAAGTTCAAACGAAATTAGTAATTTCGTTTGAAGTGTCTAATTTTGTTTGAAACTCTTAATTCCGTTTGAAGTTTGTGTGCAGGTTAATCCCGTTTGAAGGGGTAATCTCGCTTGGAGTAATTCCGTTTGAAACCTAATCTCGTTTGAAAGTGACTGTTTTGTGAAAAAGTTTACCAAATCATGAGTGAAGAATTTTACAACGCATTTGCAACATCCTCAACTACTCCGACTACCATTGCTCAAAGCATGAACTTGGAAAATGAGACTGGAACTATGCAAAAACCCCCGAAGCTAATGAGCATTGAGGAGTATTACGGTTGGAAAGATCGGTTTGAAAACTGGGTTCAAGCTAATCATTTGAGATCTTGGGAGTGTATTTTGAAAAAGTATGTACTACCACGTACTGAATTGCGAGTTGAAAAAACAATCTATGAATTCAATGACAAAGAACGAGACATGTACAAAGCTGAAAAGATGATGATTAGTCTACTTCAGCAAGCTATTAAAGAAGACATCTTTGTATTGCTTCAACATGACAAAACTTCAAAATCAATTTGGGATGCTCTTAAAATCAAATTTGAGGGAAGTGAGAAGATGATTAAGAGTAAAAAGGCACTGCTTAAGAAAGAATTTGATCTGTTCACAAGTTTGCCAGGGGAAGATACAAAGAAATTGATTGAAAGATATTGCCACTTAGTGCGTTCTATGTCGTTGTTAAGCATAACCAAAGAACGAGAGGAATGGGTCGACAAATTAGCTGATGCTTTACCTCAGAAAGAGTGGGGTACATTTTTGATGATTTTAAAGAACATCGGAGAATATGATGATTTGAAAATTTCTCAGTTCATCGAGAAGATTGAAGGTCAAGATCTTGAACAACAAAAGATTGCGAGGATGAGTAATCCGAGTGGTCAACAAGATGTGAAAATGTATTACAAAGGCAGTGTTCAAGAGGTTGAAATGAGTCCAAAAATTCAAACTGCTTTTAGTGCTGGAAACTCATCTGGAACTGTTGATCAAAATTCAAACAGTAGCAGTGGATTTTCTTCATATCCGAGTGTTAATCCAAAGAGTTCAACTTCAAGTTTTCATTCTCAAAGTTTAAAAAATGGAAATGGTTGTGTGATACAGTGCAACATTGCATTGAATCTTCCACATGGTCAAAGTTTTTCTGAAGAAATTGCAAAAGATCACATGGCGTTACTTGCAACTGTGCTACAATCCTATGAAGGTTTGGTTGCAGGGAGGATCAAAAATCCTATGCTGACGAAAGAGGATTACGATCAAATAGACGCTGAAGAGATGGAGTTCATGGACATCAAATGGTGCTTAGCTGGTGTCTTGAGAAGAGCTGAAAAATTCAAAATGATTACAGGAAGAAATGATTTTTTGGATGCACATGTTTCTACTTTGGGTTTTGATAAATCTAAAGTTACCTGTTTTCGATGCAGGGAGAAAGGTCATTTCAAGAGAGAATGCAAAAATCAAGAGGCTAGTGGAGCAAAGAATCCTTTTGGAAAAGATGATTACTATCGGAAAGCCATATATCAACAAGTTGCTCATCAACCATATCAACAAAAAGAAACACAAACTGCTCATGGGAAAATGATCGAAGATGCAAACAAGAAAGCTTATTATGGTATCATTGATCAAGATGATGAGAAAATGACTCCAGGATTCAGCTGGGATAAGTTTGTGAATGAGAATGGGGAGTTTAAAGCTTTCATTGCTCAAATAGTTCAAAAGCCTGATTTGTTTACTGAATCGATGAAAATATTTGATAGGAATGAATCGAGCCAAGAAGAAGAATCTGTTTCATCTGATGAAAGTTCAGAAGAAGCAACTGTTTTTGATCAAACACCATCTGATTCTGGTTCTTCAGATGAAAGTTCAGAAAGAGCAATTGTTTTTGATCAAACACCATCTGATTCTGGTTCTTCAGATGATAGTTCTGAGAAGACAATAGATTTTGATCAATCACCAATTGATGAGAGTGGTGATGATGAGGAAGAAAGACATATTAATGTTACAAAAACTCATCTATCTCCTGAAAGTTTTCAATTTTATTTTGCAGATCGCATGGAGAAGCTGAAGGAGAGACGAGCAACAAAAGAACAAAAGAAAATGAAGTGTGAAAGTGTTGATAAAAAAGAAGAGATTGTTCAAAATGAAGAAGTTAAAGCTGAGAAGGTGATTGAAGCTGAAACAGTGATTGAGGCTGAGAAAGTTGTTGAAATAGAAAAGATTGTGGAAGTCATCAAGCCTTGCTTAAAGTGTTTAGAATCTTGCAAGATATGTGCAGAAAAAGATGAGAAACTGAGTGAGCAAGAAAAGATGAAAGAACAATTATTGTTCAATCTCAACTACGTGAAAGAATCTTACGATGTGTTGAATAGAACGGTAACTGGTCTACAAAAAACTAATTCAGAAAGAGAAGATGCGTTTACTATGATGAATGCTGTGATGATGACAAAGCAGAAGGCGATTAATCATTACATTGAAGAATATGCAAAATTGCAGCAAGAGTTGGTGACAGAAAAGATTGAGAATGAGAGAATCAGACGTTTATTACAGAGTTATTCTAGTTCTGATTATCTCATTGATCGAATTTATCCAACTGTTGCAGGTTTTGAAGCATTTAAAGATGATGAGAAGCCAAAGAAGGAGGATACTGGTAAGAAGCAGAGTGTTAGTTATAACAAGTGTCCGCCTCCAATTTGGGAAGAGTATTCTCCTAGAAAACCGAATCAGGAGCAAGTCGAAAAAGCAGTCAATATAAAGTTAAAGTCTGATATAACCGATGAATTACCAGAAAACATTGACGTCGTTTTTACATTGTCTGACACTGATCATGAGTCCGAGTTAATAAAAAAAGGTGGTCGATCAGGTGTTGGATACAGATGAGGAATCGGAGTTAAAGTCCGAGTCAAAGTCCGAGTCTGGGTGTTCAAGTTCGTCCGTCAAAAGTTCGAGTTCGTCGGTCAACAGTTCAAAGTCGTCGGTTAAACGAGTGTACAATAAAGAATTTCTGTTATCAAAATCTAATTTGAAGAATGAAACATTCGAAGTTGCATACACTTTGAATGATTCTGACAAATTATATTCTGATAAAGAATTTCCAATAAGAAGTGTTCAAGTTGAAAAGATCAAAAAGGTTTTTAAACTAACAGAAATCAATATTTCTAAAATAAAAGATGTAAATCTTACTGAAAAACCTAAAAAATACACTTCAAGAGTTCAACAACATTTAAACAAGAAAAAAGGTTACAGTTCTGGTTCTGATTTTCAAAAGAAACCAAACCATAACGGTAATTTCAAAAAGAAAGGTCTTGGATTTATTCCACCAGAAAAATATAAAAATGAAAAATATGTTCGAGATTTTAAATCAAAAATGATATTTGTTTCAGGGACAAGCTGTGAAGAGGAATCACAAAGCTCATTCTGGAAACAATCAAACAGAGAATTTCTTGCTAAGAAGCAAGAGAATGTGAAGAATGGAGCTAATCAAAGAAAGGAGACAAGAACCTGTTACAAATGCAATGAAACTGGTCACATTGCATGGAACTGTTCTCAAGCAACAAAAACAAAACAGGAAGTCTCTAAAAAACTCAAAGAAAAGGTTGTTGAGAAAACTGAACCACCAACTGAAAAATTCAAAATTTTTGAAAATTCAACATATGAAGTTGGTGAGTGTTCAAAGACACATTTTTACAAAAAGAGAGCCAAGAATGACAACCAAGTGTGGGTTGTTAAGAAGGTTCATGAGGATGTTAAAAAGTTTGATGTGAAATCCGACGATGAATCTAACTCCACAAAGTTAGACGAGCCACAGGTTGAGGTTAAAGATGAAAACTCAGTGCCTCCAATGGATGATGTTCATTTTCCACCATTGAGGGCTGAAAATTTTAAATCAAAAGTTGGTAAAGTTGAGATCTCGAATCAGTTCTATTCTGAAAAGAAAGAATTTGATGTCGAGAAAGCGTTTAATGGAAATGTGAAAAAGATTTTTGGAAAAATGGTTGAGGGTAAGGTAAAAGGGGTAAACGACTTTTATGAAACTAAGAAAGCAACTTATTACCCAAGTGAAGTTGAGGAGGAAACATCCAAGTTTGGTCAGGCATGGATGGCAGTTTTTCACAAGTAAAATCCTGACTTGCCGGAGCTCCCAGGTTGGTAAATGTGGAGCAAGAATCGGCATCTTTCTTGAGAAATTCACTCTGGTGATATTTCGACCTACAAGTGGTAAATCAGGGACATTAAGTTGTACTTGATTTTCTACAAGTGATATTTGTTGATAAAATCTAAAATTGATAAATTTTTCAAAGTGATGAAATGATCCCCTAACCTACAAGTGGTAAAATCAATCAACAAAACTAATTTTCCGGAAAAATCATTTGGATTAAAACAAACTTAAGTGTTTGGAAATCTTAATGAGAAAATAGTTTGTTGAAAGGGGGAGTTCTGATTGTTTATGCCAAGTGGATGGCGAATTGAAGTGATTCGATATCAGTTGTTACTTTACTTGTATAGTTTGTTTTCAAATTCTCTTTAAATGTGTTTGCATTTTAGGGGGAGTAAGAATTTTCAGAAAATCCAAAAACATTAGAAAATTTGAAAAAGACAAAAACATGATAAAATTCAAAAATGAGTTTTGTTGTGTAAAAAGAGGAAATGATAGTACATCAGTGGACTATCACAGCATGCTAAAGAATTGGAAAGTCAAAAAGTGATAAACGGTCTCACTGATGATATGCCAGTAGGTTTTTACACATTTAGTAGATTGTGACGAGATATAAACCTAAATTTCAAACTTACTTATATCGTGGGGAACATCTCTTGGATATATGGGTAACCCCCGAAATCTTGTTTGAAAGGTCCCTCTTTCTGAGATACTAGGTCATGCTCAGTGATATCTGGGGTATTATCCCGGGACTTCTGATTTTGCGGAAGCAATGGCCTTGTCCCCGGAGAATACTTTACGCTTTCTTGAAATATAAGCCTACCCTCAGCGTAAAAAATGATGAAACATTGAAAAATGCTAATCATGTGCTGTTGTAAAAAAGATCCTCTAAAGGGGACCCACCAAAAGTCGATGCCGTCATCTTTCTGCTGAACGGAAGTTCTGACCTGAGCTCTCATGACCCTCTGAACGCCTCTCATATTGTGTAGAACGCCTCTGAACGACTCGTTTCGGGTCCGTACACGATCCTACAGGTTGTGGCAAATAATATAAGAGAGTGAGGGGGTGGGGTAGAGAGAGAAAGGTGTATAACCATATATATATGTGTGTGTGTGTGTGTGTGTGTTTGTTATATTAGTTTTTTAAGTTTATATTTTGTTTTATTTATTAAATAAATAACGTAAAATGACAAAAATACCCTCATGTGGGGTCTACTTAGTCAGACTTAACTACAAAAATTAATTGAGTTAGAGCCAAATGACATAACGTGCAAGGGTTTGTAAACATCAAGTACGTTATTTGCACGATTTGAAGATAAAGGACATAGTTTGTAATTTGGTGTAAACATAAAGGACGGATTTTGTAATTTACACTTAAGTTTATGTAATACACAAGTTTCTAACATAGTTGTATAGGTCGCTCCCCTCTACATTTTGTAATCAATGTTTTGGCTATTTTTAAAATTTTGAGCATAGCGAGAAAGTCAAAAGGACCAATTTTCCTAATTTAAAAGGAGCTAGTGGACTTTCTCACACTCCGCATCAGGTTTTCGGTCAGTATCAATTCGGTTTGTTCCGTTATTAGTTCAGTTTGTTACAATACAGGCGTGGCGGCATGGCACCGATGCTTGGTATAATAATTAAGTGAAACTTGAGTTCAAAGTTATTAGAGGCATTAAGGCCCTTCCACATTACCAATTCCCAGCGAACATGGGCGTCAAACTCGAGAACCAAGATCCCTTCACCAAGGCTATGGCTGAGAAAGAGAGAGAGATGCCATGTGTGAATGGGAAGTGGTGTGTGTGTGAGAGAGAAAGAGATTAAACAATTTTTGTTTTATTTTTAGTCAATCTTGTGGTACTACATCACTTTTACTTTTTAATTAACCCACTACACCCCTCTAAATGGGTAGTTTGATTAAAGCTTCACTGTCTACATGGCTAGGGGAATCTATGTAGGGGCCCGGGGTGCCAAATTCCTCTGTTGATGTATTGGAAATCCTTGAGCAGATATTTGGATACTTTGAATGTAGGCAGTGTTGCTAAAATCATGCTTCGACACATCTGTTCTCAAGCTCCGACGAATCCTTTAATCGAAGAGTAATGAACAGTCGGTGATTTGTGAGATGGTTTTCTTCAAGAATTAAAAGGAAGAAAAGGTAGTGTTGGGATGTACAAGAAGTATGATTCCTGAAGAAACACTGAGCTGAAACGGCAAGCTCCGACTAGGACTTCAACTCTTAGCGATCCGAACAGTTGACTGCAAAACAGAACACCGTTAGGACTTGTTATAGGAATGGGGTTATTCATGTAACCACCCTCCGGTGTGAGAATAAGTCTCGGTTTTGGGAGTAAGAAAGTATAAGTAGAGAGAGAGAGTAAACGAGAGCAGAATGTCTATACCTTTGATGTTTACCTCTATTTATAGTTTACCATTAGGGTTTCCCTTAACTTAGGATGGGCTCCGATAAGTTAGGGATTTGCATGATCTTTTCCAAAAGATTGGGGATTTGGTTACGTAATTTATCCATGCAGAATGGAACATTTTAGAATAAACATGTGTAATTAAATATTTATAATAAATTAATAGGTAATGACCGGGTCGGGTTAGCTGGTCCGGGTCATACCTCGTCATGTCCCCCTAGTCCGAAGTTATGGAATAAATTTCAGGAGATCAGACTAAAATAGGAAAAAGTCAGAATTTCCCCGTTGAATGTAAGTTTCCTCGAGTGGGGTATCGTTAATTTTTTGAAAAATGGCGGCGATGTGAGGAAGTGTGACAGGCAAGTCATCATTAGGATGACAGTTGTACCTGCCCTGTATTGACACGCGTTCCTATTCGTTTGCCTTTTTGAATTCGAAAGGTTGTTACCCCTTTCTTATAAATAGGTGTCCCGTTTGGGGTTTTCCCATTTCAATCTTTGTTTTCCCTTTCTTCAACTTCTTCCATTTCTTGATTGTATAAGAATGGCTTTCAAAACCGGCGAATCTTCTTCAGCCCCCACAAGTTCCGATGCACTGTATTGCAAATGGTGGCCTATATAATACAACAACCTTGTACAAAAGTACGATATCAAACCGAAATGGAATCCAGTGCTGCCGTCAAAGACAGACATGGCGTTTCCATTGAAAAAGGGCAAAATCACTTTGTTCAGTGATTTTTTCAAATTATGCAATTTCCGGTTGCCAATCACTAAGTTTTGTAAGTCCGTTCTTGACCAGTATCCCATTCACATCTCCCAACTGCATCCTTTAGGGTTGGTTAAACTTCGTCACTTTGAGTTTGCTTGCACAGCCCTGGGTCATATCCCGGAAATTACAGTTTTTAGGGCATTTTTCGTTCTTGTTTGGAAATCCCCCTTTTTTACGTTTGATAGACGAGACATTGGTGTGTCTTGTTTGAGGGACATCCCTACCAGTTCCAGGGATAAGGAGTGGAAAAAGAAGTTCTTCTACATTGACGCAAGTGTTATCCCCGGGGAAATGCACTGGAGGGAAATGGGGCCAAGGACAAATTCAAGGATGACGGTCCCCCTGCTGATGCTTACGTTGAGAACGCCCTATTTAAGAGGTTGTGCCAACGCCCTTCCGAGTGCACAGTGATCCCGGAGGGAGCCCTAGTGATGGCGGGGATGAGTTTATTGTGGCATGATATCCAGCTGTACCATTCCTTCCAGAGGGCCGATGAAGGTAACCACCAATTTGCTTTGAATTTAATCCACAAATTGTATTTGTTTTAATATGTATAAGTGTCAAATAGGTAAATGGAGCTTGTTTGACTTTGTTGATCCTCCTCGGAATGCTGCTTTAATAGCCGCGAACCGCGTGATTGGGGAACAAGAGCCCGACGTACTGAAGATCCATCATGAGCAGTTTCTGTTACCCGCCGTGCCAGCGGACCCGACTGCTTATGTATCTCGGCCTCCCCCCAGTGGGGGAAGCAGTGTTTCCATTGGAGAAACAAAGAAACCAACCTAGGTGAAGATAACCAGGAGGAAATTTACTACCGCGGGGGGGGGGGGGGGGGGCACTGCTGTGTCTGAGGCAGTTAGCGTTTTTGTAACCCCTGGTAGTACTACTTCATTCGTGGTGATTAGCCTTTCTGCGACCCCAGAAGGTACTACTGTTACTTCCACTGCTGGTGGTTTGGTGAGCCCACCACGCGCGCAGAAAAAACGCAGGATTTTGCCGCCTTTGACTTCTTTCCAAGCAATCAAAACTGCTCACGCCTTGCCCACTGGAAAGCGATTTTATTTGTCAATGTAGGCTTTAAATTTCTATATTCTTGTGCTGAATATCTGATTTGATGCAGGTTCCTTTGCTGAGGCCCAAGTTGAGGGTGTATCCTCTGTGCTCTTGACAACTACGGGTGTTGTGTCTTCCACTGCTGGCGGCCCCAACCTTTCAGACCTTATATCCCAGGCGAGTGCTGTTGCTGTTAGCTCTTCTATGCTGCCGCCTGTGTTTACAACTACTGTGGTTGTGGCACCTAGCCCTGTTTCTACACCGCTATTTTCAAGTACTACCCCCATGCCCCTGTTTGATTCTCCCTTGGTGTTTTCTCTGCGTCCGAAAAGGAGATGCCTACAGCGTCTGTTTCCTGTGAGTCAACCAGTGCTAGAGATACCGCTCTAAGCGATGCTGGGGGATCTAGCAGCGGTTTGGTCGATGATGGGGCCCGTTTGGGCGATGATCTTTACCTACCCACCATTTGTTGGGATCCAAATGCTCAGGACAAACGCTATCAACCTAAGTGGAAGATAGCGGAGTCGTCCAGATTGATCTTCCCCCAGTGGTGCATCATTGGGTTGAGCGGGCATACCCCCCGGCTGAATCAGCCTATGTAGAGGGGTTGAATAATTAGAATTTGATGAATGTATCGATGGTGAATGCTGTCAGCCAACCATGGAGGTTGGCAGAAATCCAACGCCGGTGGATGCATGATAACAATGAGCTCCACCAGGCGAGGGCGACCATTCAGGAGCTGATGGATGAGAAGTATCGGTTGGAAAGCCGACTCCAAGCCGTTGGTCTCAGGGAGAGTCGGTTTGTCTCCGAGAAGGATTAGGCAGAGGAGGACCTGAAGCGTGTGACGGCCAACCTTACTGAGGAAAGGATATTGTGGGCCCGCGACATAGTGGAAAAAGATCGGGTCCTTGCTCATGCCAAAACCGTTCAGGAGGAGCTAGAACGTAAAGCTGTTACGGAGGCTCAAAAGGTGAGGTCTGAACTCTCTGCCCAGATGGAAAAGTTCTGTATTGACATTGATTTTGTGTCTCAGGTAAAGGAGAGGTATCAAGGTCTAATCGTAGAGTTAGAGGCGTCCCTTCCCAAGGCCCGAGCCAAACAGGCTGAGTTGGAGGAGCGGGAGGAACAACTTAGGAAACTCCAACAGATGTGTGACTCCCTGGTCTCCGAGAAAAATCAACTTGTTCAATCTTCAACCACCCACCAGGCGGCCCTTAAAGATGCAGAAAGTGCATTGGACCAATTAAACGCCGAGGTGGAAAGCCTGACCAGCCGCCTGGTTGGTTTACAAGGTGACAGGAATTGGTTAATAACCAATGGCCTGGTTGGGGTCTTTAAGTATCTCCGTCACTCAGAGTCTTTTGTTACCCTTTTGGACTGCCTATCCACTGCCGCTTATCAGTCAGGGCACCATGATGGCGTCTATCAGGGTTACTTTAATTGTCAACAAACGGAAAGGATTACTCCCGCGTTCCAGGCGAATAGAGGTGACGGGTGGTCCATAGGACAACACTTAAGTGTGTTAAAAGACGAATTAATCCCTCAATAAATCATGTAATTGTCTTGAATTAGACAACTACAGTTGCTTATGTTTCAGGTGCGTTTGGAGCTTAAAACGAGGGAAAAAGCTACTTTGGATGGGAATGGATTGGAACGAGATACACAAGATTGGAAAGAAGAACAAAGGAGAAGACTCAGGGGTCCACCGTAAATTACGGTGGCTACCGTAATTTACGGTAGCCCCTGAATGTTCCCATTTTCCACCGTAAACCAGTAGCATTCCACCGTAACCACCTTGAAGCTACCGTATTTTACGGTAGGTACCGTAAATTACGGTGGACTCTGACGCAAAACTTGTAACTGCCCCTTTTAATACCGTTTTCAAGTGCCTTTTCACCTATCTCATCATTGGAGACGTTTCTCGGGAGTTCTAGGCCAATTTTTAGCTTTGGCAAGTGTTTGTGAACAATTTCTAACATTTCGGTTTGTATTTTGATTCATATGAACTTCGATCTTGATGTTATGATGATCCACCAAACAATGTCCGGCTAAACTTTCGGTGATCATCTTAGGTGAAGGTTTCTTATGACTTTTGTGTGTTTATCTTGATTTCTAGAATAATGAACTTGGTGTGTTTTGCTATGTTTATTATGGTGCATGAATGTTTGATTGTAAATTGTTAATTGATATTTTGATCATAGTCTAAACCGTACGTTCTTGGTGTCATTGACAATCGAGATATCACGGGAAGGGTTAGGGTTGGATATTCGTTAATTGGTCATCGGGTAACAACCTCGCGTTTATATAATCCGAGTACTTCGTTCCCTTTTATCATAATAAACGTTTATGCATGAGTTATGTCTATGTAACTCTTTCTAGTTGGATTTATGCACAATTGTTAATGGAAACTGGAACCTAAGATGGTCATTTTCTCTTAATCTGTTAAACAACCAATTTAGATTTACAATTAGTTAGTAATTTAGTTCTTAAAACCAAACAATCCAAACTCTTGAATTTTAATTTCTGCAAATTAGTTTAATTGTAGTTAATTCACAAAGCTATAGAATCAACACACTTTCCACAAACTCCCTGTGTTCGATACCCATTTGTTGCTATCTATTAGTTGTAATTTTGATTAAATTTGCGTGTGACTACGACCTCACGTCAAATTTTGGCTTCGTTGCCGGGGAGTAGTGCGCAACGTGTGTTAATTTAGTAGTTTTTGTTTGTTATTTTCGGGTTTACGTTGGTTGTGTTTAGTGTGCGGGTACTACAGGTGTATGCATACTAGGGGCTCTCACAAGTCATCACCACTATCGTTTGATCTAGAAATTGAAAGAACTTTGCGGCAAAACCGAGTTTTATTACGCGAAAACAAGATCATTGGTTCACCCACTTCACCCATTACACCTAGAAACATCATGGCTGACTCACAAATTCCACCCACTACGGGTCAACCAACTTCATCATTCATTCCTACATCAACACAACCTTCACCAAATACCACCATTCCAAATACCACTTCCGATCTTACTCCACCACATGATGTTACACCAACCAACACTACACCACCTATTACTACCCAAGTTGAACCTACCCTTACCTTTAGTCCTGCTTCAACAATTCCACCACTTTCACATTTCTTTCCAGCTTCGGGTCAATCATCCTCTACCTATTCAATACCACCAAATTCAACCATAATTCATACTGCATCTACATACCGACCACAACCGAACCAATCGAGTTTCCACTATTCATCTCTTCCATTCGTGCAATCTTCGGGTGTAGGAGGAGATGGTTATGATGATGGGTATGAAGAAGACTTTAGAGGATATGAAGAAGAAGGATTCTACTATGGGGGTGATGGAGGTAATTTGGTACCTCAAGGAGGAGCGAGTCAACAAAGTCAACCATTGCAACAAATTCAAGACATGGGTAGGCTACCGGTTGGGGTACAACATATTCGGCCACAAGGGCCACAATTGCAACGTCCTACGCCTTTACATCAAGTTCGTCCACAAAATACACAACCTCAATTTCAAAGACCGATTCAACAACCACCAATGCAACAATATCAATTTCAGCCACCATTTACACCCCAAGGGCCTATGCAAGGGCAAATTGGTCAACCAAGAGCATCATTAGGTGCTCCACGAAGACATCACCGGGAGGTAGTGCGGGGAATTGAAGCTCATTTCCGACCCATCATCACTAACAATCCTTCACCGGTAGTGATTCCTCATCATCCGGATGGAAGGACTTTTGAAGTTAGAACAACCGCACTCCAAAGTTTGCCCAAGTTTAAGGGGTTAGCAATGGAAGAACCTTACTTTCATTTGGAGACATATGACTCCATTTGCAACACTATTGGAGGTCAAGGGTTTTCTTTGGACGATGTCAAGTTGGTTCTCTTCCAATTTTCTTTGGAAGATAAAGCGAAAAGATGGTTTGATACTTTGCCCTCCGCGTCGATTTATACATGGGCCGCCATGCAACAAATATTCTTGGAAGAGTTCTACACTTCTCAAAAGACAAATGATGCAAGGAGAAGCTTGAGAAGCTTTCAACAACAACCGAGGGAGATGTTTCATGAAGCTTTCGAAAGGTTCAACATGATGTTGAAAAATTGCCCTCACCACGGTATACAACTTTGGGAGTTGTTGAATGCGTTTCACGAAGGGTTGAGTTCGGAGGATGATTGTGACTTAATGTCAATCACTAACGGTACGTTCGGTATGAATTTTGAGCATGATGATTGGCAATTTTTGGAGCAAATGGCTGTTACTTCAAAGAGGAAGGCTCAATCTTCGAGACGGGCAAGGCATGTGATCGCAAGGCCATAAGTTCATGGGGTAGAGAATGGAGGCATTCAAACCACGAATCAAGTGTACAACGTGTGCACTAATTGCAATGAGATAGGCCACACATCGGAGGTTTGTTTAGTAGGAGTGGTTGAAGAGCAAGTGGAAGAGGTGAATGTTATTCAAGGGGGTGGTCGAAACTTTAACATGAATTCAAACACATACCACCCCGGGTTAAGAAATCATCCTAACTTCCGTTATGGGAATCCGGTGAACCAAGCTAACCCAAATTTCCAAGGAGCTCAAGGAAACTTTGCACCTCGTCAACAATACAATCAAGGTAATTACCGGGGTGGAAGCAATTTTTGTTACCAAGGACAATTTCAACAATCGGGTCAAGGTGGCTCTTCGGGTCAAACTTCATCAAGTGGGAATGAGGTTATGGATATGCTTCGGGCAATACAACAAGACATGCAAAAAAGGTATCAACTTCATGAAGTCCGGATGCAAAAGGATGAGGTTCGTGACAAGAGCATTCAAGCACTAACAACTTAAATGGGTCAATTAGCAACCGATGTGGCGGAGTTGAAGAAAAGCAAAGGTCAACTTCCTAGCGACACTAAGGTAAATCCTTCCCATAGCTCATCACGTAATGTTAAAATTAACCATGTTAGTGTTTTAAGAAGTGGCAAAGTATTTAAAGCAAATTTGTCACCGGGGTTGGTTAATGGGGTGGTTGAAGATATAACGGGTAATGAAAGTGAAGAGGATGAAGTTTCACCACCTATTGTGTCTAAAGAGGTTAATGTTGAAAAACTGGGGTTGGGTGAAATTCAAAAAGATAAAAAAGATGAAGGGGAGCCGAGTCAAGTCCCATTTCCATCGGCTCTACTTGACCCGGGTAAGAAAAAATTTATTTCAACAAGGGGTCCCCAAAAAGAAGAATTGTGGGACATTTTTAAACAAGTACAAGTCAATCTCCCGTTACTTGATGCAATAAAGCAAGTACCTGCTTACGCTAAATTTTTAAAAGAATTGTGCACACAAAAATGGCAACAAAAGAAAAAGATGCCTAAGCGGGTCGACTTAATAGGGCAAGTTAGTGCGGTATTGAATGGGGAGCTTCCTCCTAAGCTCCAAGATCCGGGCAGGCCATTAATAAATATTCAAGTTGGTAATTTTCAAATGTCAAAGGCGTTGCTAGATCTTGGATCCGGAGTGAGCATTTTACCAGGGTGTTTATACGACCAATATCATTTTGGTCCATTAGCAAGGGTGGAGACAACGGTTGTTTTAGCCGATTTGTATCATAAGTTACCTCGGGGGATGGTTCAAGATGTTATAGTGAAAATTGATGAGTTTTATTACCCGGTTGACTTTTTAGTCTTAGATTACTCATCCGCGGACCCAAAACAACAACAAAATGTTATTTTGGGTCGGCCATTTTTTAGCACTGTGCATGCCATGATTGATTGTCGATTTGGTACGGTCGACATGACATTCGGAAATCAAAAAATGAGATTGAATGTGTTTACTAACAATTCTAATTCTAATGGTGTTGATGAGTGTTATGGCAGATTTAGTCGACGGATGCAACCCGCATGAGTATGATGAGGATAGTATGGATATGTGTATTTGTGATTTTTCTGAACAGGTACATGCTTGTGCACTAAGGGTTGAAGAGGATAAACAGGATGCTATGGCATTGAAGGAGGGTCGACCGCCATGGACCCATCAATTTGAAAGCTTGCCAGTGGAAATAAATTCGGGTACCAAACCATCTTTGGAGGAACCACCGAAATTGGAGTTAAAAGACTTGCCAAGCCATTTGAAGTACACATTTTTAGGGGATAATGCCACTCTACCGGTCATTATTGCCTCTAATTTGGAGATGGCACAAGAGCAAGCTTTGTTGGAAGTTTTGAAGGCGAACAAAGGAGCTATAGGATGGACAATTGCCGACTTAAAAGGAATTAGTCCATCGATTGTTATGCACAAAATCATCACCACCGAAGATGCAAAACCGACAAGAAAAGCACAAAGAAGATTGAACCCGAATCTTCGGGAAGTGGTAAAAAAGGAGGTAATTAAGTGGTTAGATGCGGGAATTATCTATCCTATTTCGGATAGTGCTTGGGTAAGTCCTACCCAAGTTGTGCCTAAGAAGGCCGGCATTCAAATTATTAAAGATGAAAATGGTGAACAAATAGCCACCCGACTGGTCACCGAGAAGCGTGTTTGTATTGATTACCGCAAATTGAATGCCGCCACTTCTAAGGACCATTTCCCGCTACTTTTTATTGACCAAATCATTGAAAAATTATCGGGTCAAAAATATTACTGCTTTTTGGACGGGTACTCGGGTTACAATCAAATTGCAATACACCCGGATGACCAACACAAGACCACCTTCTCTTGTCCATATGGCACTTTTGCTTTTAGGCGAATGCCATTTGGCTTGTGTAATGCACCGGCAACCTTTCAACGATGTATAATGAGTATTTTCTCGGACATGGTAGGAGAGTCGCTAGAAGTATTTATGGATGACTTTTCAATTTTTGGCACTAGTTTTGAATCTTGTCTCAACGAGTTGCAAAGGGTTTTAAAAAGATGTGTTGAGAAAAATTTGGTGCTTAGTTGGGAAAAAAGTCATTTCATGGTGCAAGAGGGTATTGTGTTAGGCCACGTGATTTCGGAGAGGGGTATGGAGGTGGATAATACAAAAATACGGGTAATATAATCTTTGCCTCCACCGAAAAATGTGAAAGGGGTACGGTCATTTTTGGGACACGCAGGTTTTTATAGACGTTTCATTAAAGGTTTTAGTGTTATTACTAAACCTTTGTGTAATTTGTTATAAAAGATGTTCCCTTTGACTTTACTAATGAGTGTTTGCAAGCTTTTAATATTTTGAAGGAACACTTGGTAAAAGCTCCCATCTTGCAACCACCGGATTGGTCGAAGCCATTTGAAATCATGTGTGACGCAAGCGACACTACAATTGGTGCAGTTTTGGGTCAAAGAATCGATAAAAAGCCGGTGGTGATTTATTACGCAAGCAAGACGTTGTCCGAAGCGCAACTGAATTACGCTACTACCGAAAAGGAGTTATTAGCGGTGGTGTATGCTTTGGACAAGTTCCGGTCTTACATATGGGGAAGCAAGGTGGTTGTGTACTCGGATCATAGTGCGGTCCGGTATTTGATGGAGAAAAAAGATGCAAAGCCCCGTTTGATCCATTGGGTGTTATTGTTGCAAGAATTCGATTTAGAAATTCGGGATAAAAAAGGAAATGAAAACGTAGTGGCGGATCACTTATCTCGAATTCCGGTGGAAGGGGTTGATGATTTGAGTGAGATAAACGAACGATTTCCCGATGAGAAATTATTAGCCTTGTCTACTTTCGTTGCACCGTGGTATGCCCACTATGTGAATTACCTAGCCACGGGTGCAATCCCAAGTCATTGGACCAAGAAAAGAAGGCAACAATTCATGGTCCAAGTGAAACAATATATTTGGGATAAGCCGGACCTTTTCAAGATTGGGCCCGATCAAGTCATTAGGAGGTGTGTGCCCGAAACGGAGGTGTTATTGATTTTAACGCATGCACATTCATCCGCTTGTGGAGGTCATTTTAGTGGCCATAAGACAGGCTACCGAGTTCTTACATGTGGGTTTTATTGGCCCACAATATTTAAAGATGCATGCGAGTTTGCACGGAATTGTGTTAATTGTCAAAGAATGGGAAGTATTTCAAAGAGGGACGAGATGCCTTTGCAGCCGATCTTAGTGGTTGAAATATTTGATGTGTGGGGCATAGACTTTATGGGTCCCTTTCCGAGTTCAAATGGGTTCTTGTACATTCTAGTGGCGGTGGACTATGTCTCGAAGTGGATTGAAGCTATTCCTACAAGAACAAATGATCATTCGGTTGTTTGCAAATTCATTCAATCCAACATCTTTGCTCGTTTCGGTATTCCAAGAGTAATTATTAGTGACGGTGGGTCACATTTTAAGAACTTTAATTTCGGAAAATTGTTGAAGCGTTATAATGTGAATCACCGGATTGCTACACTGTACCATCCGCAAACTAGTGGACAAGTCGAAGTGTCCAACCGTCAAATTAAAGAAATTCTCATGAAGACAGTACGAACCGATAGGAAGGATTGGTCAAGCAAACTAGACGATGCATTGTGGCCATATCGGATAGCCTACAAAACTCCAATTAGTACTACTCCTTACCGGATGGTGTGTGGGAAGGGGTGTCATTTGCCAATGGAGTTAGCTCATCGGGCGCATTGGGCAATCAAAACGGTGAACGAGGATTACGATGAAGCGGGAAAGATGCGGAAGTTGCAACTAAGTGAGATAGAAGAAATTCGAGACGAAGCTTACGAGTGTGCATCGGCATACAAGGATAAGCTTAAAAAGGTTCATGACGCGAAAATCAAAAAGCGAACCTTTAAAGTGGGTCAGAAAGTTTGGTTGTATAATTCGAGATTGAAATTATTTGCGGGAAAATTGAAAAGCAAATGGATGGGCCCATACGAGTTGGTAGATTTTGTGGCGTTGATATTCAAGATGTTCAAACCAACAAGCAACAAACGGTGAACGAACATCGGTTAAAGCCATACTTGGAAGGAAACGACATCAATAATTTGGAGCTTGACAAAGTGGGCTACATCCTACGCCCGGTAGATGAAGAACAACCATGAGAGGCCCAGGTTTGGTAGTGTACATAGTTTATTTTGTTTGTTTTGTTTTGTTTTGTTTTGTTTTGTTTTGTTTTGTTTAGTTTGCACAATTACCATATCCGCTTGAAGCTCGTGTTTGAAACAAGTATGGGGACGTTCGTATGAATAGTTCTAGCATAGTGTTGAGGACAACGCGGGATTTTCGAGGGGGTAAGGTAAATTTCCATGTTTTTGAAAAATATAAAACTGAAAAAAAAAACATATGAAAACTGCATTTTTGGCCAACTAGAAATCCCCAGGTGCCACTGTTAATTACGGTGGCTACCGTAATTTACGGTAGCCTGGGGATGTTGGTTCATTTACGCTGGAAACCTACTGGTTTACGGTAGGTATTTTTGACCAGGGCCTACCGTAAATTACGGTGGCTACTGTAATTTACGGTAGCCTCTGGCAGTTTATGGGGCGCATCAGTTACAGCATTTAAAAAAAATTAAGTCATGTGATTTCACCCCATCCACACTATTTCTGCATATCTTCTTCACCACACAACATTACCAATCCCTTTCATATCCCCCACAAAATCCACAAGAACCCCACAACATTCAAACCTTCAATCCTCCATAACTTTCTCAAATCTTGGTCAAATCTAGTGATTTTTGGGTCTTTCTTGGCTAAAATTTCACGAGCTTTCTGATTTTGAAGAGAGATTTGGAAGAAAACCTTGTTTTCTTGGCCTATTTAGAAACCCTAGGTGCCGAATTTTTGGGGGTTTTTGAAGCTCTTGTTTTCTTCGTGTTCTTGCATCTTCAACTCAAGGTATGTGATGTTTTTACTTTCTTTGTGATGATGCATTGTGAAATTGAAGGTTAATGTTGTTATTTGTTTCACACACACTTGCTTGTTCTTAGTTTATGTCATGAAAATTGCTCATTGAAAGATTGAATATGGTTGTAGATGTAGGCTGATGCTAAATTTTTGAACTTTTGGGAACCGTTACATTGTAGAGGCACCATGCCCAAATTTTGTGAAATTACCATAGGAAACTTTGTGTTTACTAGCATCTACAACCATAGTAACAAGCAAGTGTGGGGATTGTTTTTGGAAAAAAGGGACTGATTTTTGTGTGTTTGGTTGTTGTGTTTGGTATGTGATGTGTGTAGGATATGGTGAGAACTAAAGACAAAGCGGGAGCCAGTTCTTCAAAAGGCAAACAAGCTGAAAAACAACCGAAGAAGCAGAGATATTTAGGAAGAGATGATGATAGCGAGGAAGAGGAAGAGATAGAGTTGGATCTGGCTGACAAGCCGAAGTGGGAAGCAGGTCCACTAGATGACCAACCGGAAGAATGGCAGCCTACATTGTTCAATGACCGTATGAATCGCTTAAAAGACAAAGCGGCTGCATTCATTTGTGAAAGAGAGGTTAGAGAGGTGGAGTTTGGTCCGTTCAACGTGTTTGCTAGGTTCCGTGCCTTGGGTTGGGAGGCGGCGCTAAATTGCTATGATAAAGATAACAAGAATTTGTTCATGAATGAAATTCAGGAGTGCATGGCCACTCTAACATGCAACAAGTATGACAAGCCGTCTCAAATGAAGTTAACCGGCACTGTGAATGGGATAGATGTGGAGATGTCATTTGATACATTGAGGAAGTTGGCAAGGTATGATAGCTTGCCCGCACGTGATTATACGATACCGAGTCTCAACGATTTGCTTCCAAAGCCGGAAGCACACCCAAGATGGAACGACAAGTTGGAAGCATTGTTTTTACCGGGTACCTTTAGTGGCACGTTATATAGAAGGAACATGAAAACTGAGGCAAAATTGTTGCTTACGATTTGCATCTTAAATGTGATTCCAAGGAGAGGTGATAAGCAAGAAGTGAGGTTTCAAGAGGTGCCTATTCTCTAATTGTTACTTCATGGGTCACCCCATTTCCCGTTTCGGTATTTGGTGATGAACAATGTGTGGATATGCCGGAATAAAGTGGGAAGAAATATTATTCCGTATTGTCGGATAATCATGGGGTTGCTTAAATTGTTCAGGGCTATTACACCAGAAGATAAGGGGCAGCGAAGAGGCACAAGCCGTTTGACATTTGGAGAATTGGAGTTGGATGGACTTATGATGAATCAGAGCGATATCATAAGTTAAAGTCAGAAGGTCAAAGGTGGCGTGCTTTAAAGGTTGATGCGAGGGCGCTATTACCGGGTGAGGAGGACGAGCCCGAAAGCGAGGATGAGCCCCCTAATGGAGATGAAGACTACGCCGATGAACCACATGGTGAGCACATGAATGTGGACCAAGGGGGTCCAAGTCGGGGACATGGTGGAAGTTTCTTTGATTACACGGAGCGCTCTTATGAGCCAAATTGGGCGTATCAGGGAACCATGCAAGAAATCATTGAGAATCAACGTCCACCATCATCGGTATTTGATACTTGGTCGGGGTCCGAGCGCACATTCCTTGATCATCAAACATGGATGGGGGCGAGTATGGAGCGGGCATTGAAGCATAGCTTCGATCGATAGGAGTCATGGAACCGTACACATGCTTATGCCTTTGAGCAGGAAATGAACAACAGGTACAACGATGATCAAAACCGGCGTATGCACGCGGATTGGCATGTGGGGCGGCCGGTGGTTATGGATCCACCTTCGGTGGATTATGCGTCTCTACCACCTTATGATGGTAGCGTTTCGTATCTGACACCGCCGCTACATCATTCGCAATGGGTGGACCCCCGTCAAGATCAACAACATGGAGCCTCACAATAAGGAGGAAGTGGGAGTGGAAGCGGCTCGTTTGCTTTTGGAGAATGGTCGGAGATGATGACTTCCATCTTCGGGCCTCCTCAGATGCGTTACTACTAGCCAGGTTGTGCTCTTCCTTGTACATTTTTGTGAATATTTGTTTGTTTATGTTCATGGTTGGGAGGATGGGTGGTGTATTAGTTTTTGATGTTATGTGTTGGGGATGCTAGTTGGGCGGTGTTAATGTGCTTTTAGAAAAAATATAAAAAAGTATAAAATAAAAAAAAACAAAAAGAAATTTGGGGTTTGAGCTTTTAAGCTTTTGTTGATGTTGAACGGGTTTTAGCGATCATTTCCTTCCAAAAACCATACATTGGGGTCAATGTATCCCAAGTGTGGGGATGGGGGGAAAATTTTGATCTTTTAAAAAAATTTTAAATCAAGCGAAACATTGTTGGAATTTGAACACTTTGTACTAACCCCGAGTGACACACCGGCAACCCTTAATTACCCTTTTTCTTGGTGAGAGTTGAAGCCACAAATGTAAATAAATAATGCTTGTCTTTGATGAGAGTGGCAACGGGTGGGGGTGCATTAGAACTTGTGCTTGAATACGGTTCGAGGCCTTAGTTAAACATGAATGTGGAAAGGATAAGGGCATTTAGGTAGCCTCGTCATAGTGTGTGCGAGTGTGGGATTTGGGGGGGTTGGACCTCATAAATTATATATATGAGCTTGGTAGTGAGAGGGGCGGGGGTTTGGACATTTAGTTGCCCATTTTGTGCCTAAAGGCAATCATTTGTTAACCCATACCTAGTTCCCCAAAAATTTACCCGATTTGACTCGGTCTTGAAGTATTAGTAGTTTGTTATAGTTGTGTTTAGTTATGTTATTGATGTATGTAAAATGCAACATATAAATTACATCAAATGAGGCATAAAACTAACCCTTTTTAAGTACTAATATTGGAAAAAGAGTGTTTTTGTCTTCCTTTTGTATTTTCAGGATTAAATGAGCTCAAAAACGCAAAAGAAGCAAAAAGACAGCTAAATCCAACATAAATACAAGAAAAGGAATATTAGTGGACTGCCCGACCCCTCAACGGCACCTTCCAAAGCAAAGTAGAGAAATCAGAAGACTGAACACGCCCCGTGCTCAGCCAGCACGGGGCCGTGCCCAAGAAGCAGCAGAAAAGACAAACCTATAGAAGCTTCTATTGCCCACCACGGGCCGTGCTCAGCGGACACGGGGGCGTGTCGAAAGTACAGCAGGCGCATTTATTGTAATTGCGAATTACAATTAATGAGGAGAGAGATTGTCAGACGGACACGGGGCCGTGCCCAGCGGACACGGGGCCGTGCCCAGCTCTCTGTTCAGCCTATAAATAGGAGTGCTTGGATTCATTTCATCTCATCCCTTGGCACACCACCTCTCTCACACTTCATCCACCACCCACCACCATCACAACACCATCATCCACCACCATCATCCATTGTCCATCGTAGAGTGTGTGAGTCGTCTCGGGATCCAAGATTGATCGTAAGAGTTCTTGACAATCAAGGCCATGTTTGCCTAAGTCTCTTACATCACTTGGTGAAGACAAAGTGTCTAGTATAATACTTTTTATTTCTAATCTTTTGCACTTTTTATTTGGTTTTGTATTAATGACTTTAATAACTAGTTACTTATGTTGAAGGTGATCTTTCCTTATCGTTTGTCCGTGGTGTCTTGGCATTATTTTACTGTCTATATAAAATAAAGGATTTTCACCATTCATATCTCCACGGTCTATATGGAGATATGTTGGCTACCTGGTCGGGGGTTAAGGGAACGGTTTGGTAAAGGTCTTGCCATTGTTCAGCGTTTAGAGGTCCTGCAATGGACCTGGGTCAAATTTAGTAGGACCTCCTTCAATACTTCACGGTATTGGATGGCGGGGGTCCAAACTCTTTGATCCCCTCATAAGTTAACTACTATTAATACTATAACCCGGCTATTTAGGACTGTATCCCTGCTGACTCAGACTACTTAGCCGAGGGTAACGTCACCGCCAAAAGCGGGGCCTACCACAATACTGCATTAATAACTTAATTCATTATCTTCCAATAATCCACCCTTTTAGGATTGTATCCCTGCTGACTCAAACTACTGGGGTGAGGGTAACGTCACCTTCAAAAGAGGGGCCTACTACAATAACTAAGATAATCTCTTAATTATGTGCAAAAGTGCGGAAATAATCAAAGGTTATACTAGATACGAGTCGGAACCAAGTGATTCATCTTGTCTATCTGTTTTTTCTTTTATTTTTATTTTCAGCATTTTAGTTAGTTTTTAATTTTCTTAGTTTAAAACATTTTTCTAAACTTTTATTTTGGTTAGACGTTGAGGATAAACCGGTACTAAAAGCTCTTGTGTCCTTGGACGACCTCGGTATCTTACCAACGCTATACTACACTCAACGATGGGTGCACTTGCCCATATGTGTGTTTAGTGTTAGTGAAATATCGTGTTTTATAAATTTAAAACTTGGCTAAAATAAGTGTTAAAAAGGGCTTAAAATATACACCTAAAATAAGTAACACTTCGCACGCATCAAGTTTTTGGCGCCGTTGCCGGGGACACAAGGATTTTAAGAAAGTTAGGAATCAACGGCCTAATCATTTTTTTTTTAGTTTTTTTTTTCTTAGTTTTTCAGCTTCTGCAGAGCTCAGCACGGGCCGTGCCCGCTGAACACGCCCACGTGCTCAATCATTGGAACTGGCAATCCTGTTTTACATCAGACAGTAAGCTGAACACGGGGCCGTGCCCACTCAACACGCCCCCGTGCCCAAGTTTCAGTTACTGAAAACAGAACCGTTAGATCCCGGCGGTTGGTAATTTCTGACATAAACATGAGTGATAGTAATTATTTTTACTTTCGGCACTCTTATGGTACGTGGTGTCAATTATGTGGTGGCGAACATGAAGAAGTAAAATGCTACTTCCTAAGTTATAGGCCCCACTACATGAACCCACCAACTTCTCACAACCTTAAGAGGGGCGAAAGTAAAAATAAGCACTATTTCTCCCTCGAATGCGCCCAGCCAGATATTCTAGGGGAAATGCTCCTTGACGAGTTATTTCAACTAGAAGAGCTAATTCTGAAATGGTTAGAAGAGCTTGGGAAGGATTTTATTGATCCACCCCAAGACGATACCCATGAAGAAATGTTGGAACCGCATTCCGACAACCTCGTTGCTCCCGAAAATACCTTCGTACCTAGCAAAGACTTGGACGATAGTCGTCCCTGTGTCGATTGTGCCGTGAAGGACTCTCCATCGACTTCGTTCGGTGCATACATAGACCTGAGCGATTCGGCATACACCTTCTTTAACAAGAGCCCGGGAAAGGGTTGGACTTGTCCACCTAGAATGAAAATAGGAATTACCCTCACCGACAACCTCTTGCGTTCTCGCCTTAGTCTAGGACAATTAAGGTATCTTAGGCACTTTGGGGTTGTTCCAACCAGTCAGGAGCCACCCGATACTAAAAAGTTCCTTAAAAAAACTAGACAACTTCATAAAACAGTCCCTAGACACGGGGCCGTGCCCAGCCAACACGCCCCCGTGTCCATCGAAAGATTCCATTCTGATCAGTACGTCAGAATACGGACAAACTGTGTCAGAACTCCACCTGCACACGGGGCCGTGTCCACTGAACACGGGGCCGTGTCCAGGATGCTGTCGTTTTCTATAAATGCAGCCAAGAATTCTGCACATTTGGACCAACTTGGGACAGAGATTTGCAGGAATCTTCTCTCAAACTATCCTAGGTAAGTCTAAAAGAAGGTTCCAACAACCCATCTTGTCCTTTCCTCTTTTAGCCATTTCCTTCTTCTCCATCTTTCTCCAAGAGCTACCATTGAAAGTTTGGAATTCCTCCAACTCTATGGTAGGGATAAATGAGTTTTGTTTAAAGAATCTTGGTAGAAACATGTTATAAGTTATTAGTAGCTAAAAAGGCCCCACAAGTTCAGAAAATAACTTAAAAATCCAAGTTTCCTTGTTCCAAAACTCTGCAGAAAGATGAACACGGGGCCGTGCACAGTGAGCACGGGGCCGTGTCCGGTCACTGTTTCATTAAATGAACTATTTTTAGTTTATTTTTCGTAGGATGTCGAGTGAAAACAACGAAGCATCTTCTGTGCATTCGTCAAACAGCCGAAGAGGAAGAAGACCCTCCATTGAAGCTACACTTGTGCACTATGTGATAGCATTAAGGGAGGCTCTCGACGAAATGACTTCAGTAGAGGAGGTCCTAATCGACCGTATTAACGATCTTACGATGGGACTTGAAAGCAGCTTCCAAGAAATTAACCTCTTGCACCAGAGGTTAAATATTCTTGTAGCACCTCCAATGGAACCAGTCCTTCCTCAACAGGATTGGAACCTGGCACTCGGAATCAACAACCCTACCGGGTGGGAAGACTTTCCGACGGAACCTCCCGTGGAACACCAACAAGAGATCCCGGTGGAAGTTGAAACTCCTCAAACTAATGCCAATGAGCCTTCTTTTCTCCTTCCAAGGGAGGTGGAAGAATGGCTCGCCGACATTTGAGGAGAACCGCACGCGGAAGGAGGAGTTCAAAAAGGCCTTGGTTAACCAAGATTAATTACTTCTTGGAAATTTTGCTAATTAAAATAAAGTAAAGGCTAGGACTCCATGGTTTGTTATTTCTTTGTTTTATCTAGTTTAATTTAGGACTATGTAAGTTCTCTCTATGATGAAATGAAATGATGGTTTTAAGGTTTGGATGGTTTGTAATGAATAAAACACACTCGTGGTGGTAAAGGATGAAAAGGGGAACGAGAAAAATGAACCCATGCACAAGAACAAGGCAACCCGACAATTCTCACCATTTCAGAAGGTTCAACACGGGTCGTGCCCAACCAACACGGCCCCGTGCTGAGCACCCTGCAGAAAACGCCCAGTTCAGGTAACTGGACACGGGCCGTGTTCACCCAACACGCCCCCGTGTCCAGGCTTCTGTTTCTCCTGTTTTAATTCTGTTACTGGCACTTGAACACGGGGTCGTGCCCGGACAACACGGGGCCGTGTTCAGTGCCCAGTAACACAAATTTTTGCTTTTTAAACACTATTTTACACATCTAATCAACCTAAAAATTTATTTTTGGGACACATTGAGGACAATGTGTAATTTAAGTGTGGGGGGGATGCTAAAACCTTGAATTTTGCAAGTCCTAAATACAAGCCTTACACAAAACTCTATTGGAACCGCTAATCACCCCAAATTTTTTCAAAAATTTCCATTTTTTTTACTTGTCTAGGTTTAATTCGGAAAATTCAAGTTCTCAAAAAGGTTATATTTTTACAAATTTACAACCGATAGCGTAGTGATAAAAAGAACCAACATAAGAAAATTATGAAAAGGCATAGCAAACTTATTTAAAATTTGATTATATATACTTGATTACATAAAAACCCATTCCCACAAAAGTGAGTTTTGAGCCTTTATTGAGCACACAATTACATATCATTTGACTAAATGCTCATTTTTCGTTTCTTGTGTGAATAGCCGCTTGGTTCTTACGACTCTAGAACTTGCCATGACAATACATTCCCGGTCCTTATCAACTTAAACCCGAGTAAGTAAATGATGGAGGCATTAGGACTAACCCTTTTTATTTCTACACCATTATTTTTTTTTTCTTTTACCACCTACCCAAAAATCCCCCTAGTTAGCCCCTTTGAGCCTAAACCTTTTCGTTTCATCACCCAAACAAAAACCCTTTTACCCACCAAAACCTTTTTCATTTTTAACCCTTTATTTTAGTAACAAGTTCGGTTCTTCGTAAAATATATATATATATATATATATATATATGATAATGATGAAGCAAAAAGAAAATAAACAAACAAGTTAATCAAAAATAACTTAGTTTGAATAAAAGCTTCATCAAAATAAAAAGTTGCAAAAATACGAAAACCGACACTTGTTACGCTTTTAGCCCTTTTTCTACTAACCACTAACCCAACCACCTACCTTTAACCCTAGCCTAACCCTTAACCCACAAAGTCCTCTTGATATCTACAAAGGTATAAAAGTTAAAAAGGAGGATGATTGATTTCTTGGCAAGCCTATGGTAGGAATAAGTTCCATGCCGCTCTCGAGTGATTCACTAAAAATACACCTTCGGCCGAGTGTGAGTGATTTCCCCGTGAGGTATGTGAACTTGTATATAAATAGAATTTTAAAAAGGCATGTTATGCCCAAATAAGTAATTTCTTTTATGAAAAGTTCTAAATAAATCATTACGAATAGGAGTGTAAATAAATAAAAATAAAACCCAAAAAGATCTTGGAAATCCCGACACTCTACGACAAGCCCAAAACCTTCTCTTCTACCTATTCCATTTGGGAGTGTAAGCCACATATTAAAGAGTTTTGCTTGAGGACAAGCAAAAGTTCAAGTGTGGGGGTATTTGATGTATGTAAAATGCAACATATAAATTACATCAAATGAGGCATAAAACTAACCCTTTTTAAGTACTAATATTGGAAAAAGAGTGTTTTTGTCTTCCTTTTGTATTTTCAGGATTAAATGAGCTCAAAAACGCAAAAGAAGCAAAAAGACAGCTAAATCCAACATAAATACAAGAAAAGGAATATTAGTGGACTGCCCGACCCCTCAACGGCACCTTCCAAAGCAAAGTAGAGAAATCAGAAGACTGAACACGCCCCGTGCTCAGCCAGCACGGGGCCGTGCCCAAGAAGCTGCAGAAAAGACAAACCTATAGAAGCTTCTATTGCCCACCACGGGCCGTGCTCAGCGGACACGGGGGCGTGTCGAAAGTACAGCAGGCGCATTTATTGTAATTGCGAATTACAATTAATGAGGAGAGAGATTGTCAGACGGACAC
This sequence comes from Helianthus tuberosus, assembly GCA_030545235.1. Lineage (NCBI taxonomy): Eukaryota > Viridiplantae > Streptophyta > Magnoliopsida > Asterales > Asteraceae > Helianthus > Helianthus tuberosus. The sequence continues at coordinate 19,535,242 of CM060395.1, forward strand.
GGGGCCGTGCCCAGCTCTCTGTTCAGCCTATAAATAGGAGTGCTTGGATTCATTTCATCTCATCCCTTGGCACACCACCTCTCTCACACTTCATCCACCACCCACCACCATCACAACACCATCATCCACCACCATCATCCATTGTCCATCGTAGAGTGTGTGAGTCGTCTCGGGATCCAAGATTGATCGTAAGAGTTCTTGACAATCAAGGCCATGTTTGCCTAAGTCTCTTACATCACTTGGTGAAGACAAAGTGTCTAGTATAATACTTTTTATTTCTAATCTTTTGCACTTTTTATTTGGTTTTGTATTAATGACTTTAATAACTAGTTACTTATGTTGAAGGTGATCTTTCCTTATCGTTTGTCCGTGGTGTCTTGGCATTATTTTACTGTCTATATAAAATAAAGGATTTTCACCATTCATATCTCCACGGTCTATATGGAGATATGTTGGCTACCTGGTCGGGGGTTAAGGGAACGGTTTGGTAAAGGTCTTGCCATTGTTCAGCGTTTAGAGGTCCTGCAATGGACCTGGGTCAAATTTAGTAGGACCTCCTTCAATACTTCACGGTATTGGATGGCGGGGGTCCAAACTCTTTGATCCCCTCATAAGTTAACTACTATTAATACTATAACCCGGCTATTTAGGACTGTATCCCTGCTGACTCAGACTACTTAGCCGAGGGTAACGTCACCGCCAAAAGCGGGGCCTACCACAATACTGCATTAATAACTTAATTCATTATCTTCCAATAATCCACCCTTTTAGGATTGTATCCCTGCTGACTCAAACTACTGGGGTGAGGGTAACGTCACCTTCAAAAGAGGGGCCTACTACAATAACTAAGATAATCTCTTAATTATGTGCAAAAGTGCGGAAATAATCAAAGGTTATACTAGATACGAGTCGGAACCAAGTGATTCATCTTGTCTATCTGTTTTTTCTTTTATTTTTATTTTCAGCATTTTAGTTAGTTTTTAATTTTCTTAGTTTAAAACATTTTTCTAAACTTTTATTTTGGTTAGACGTTGAGGATAAACCGGTACTAAAAGCTCTTGTGTCCTTGGACGACCTCGGTATCTTACCAACGCTATACTACACTCAACGATGGGTGCACTTGCCCATATGTGTGTTTAGTGTTAGTGAAATATCGTGTTTTATAAATTTAAAACTTGGCTAAAATAAGTGTTAAAAAGGGCTTAAAATATACACCTAAAATAAGTAACACTTCGCACGCATCAGTTATGTTGGATGTTTCTCTATCTTATGCTATGATTTATGTTAAAAAAAAAGAGAAAAAAAAAAAGCAATGAGAAAATAAAAAAAATGATGCATGAGGAGTTGTATATAGTTGTTTAGGTTTTGTTTGTTTTATTGTGTAATAAAAGACCGGGTTAAGTCATTCGCTACTTTACATATATATTTCCATTTCCTACCCATATGCCTAGCCATGTTACAACCTTCAAGTCCCTTTGATTTGCATTCATGTTTTGACACTTGTTAGGTGGAGGACCGATTTAGGTACAAGCATATAGTTGTGCAATCACCTGTTTGCCTTTTGTGTGTCTAGCTTATCTTTGCTAGTGCTTACTTGTCGCCGAGAAGAGAGATATAGTGAGGGGTGTGTTGTTTGGGTGTTAGGAAAAGGCTAGTAAAAGGATGACATGTTTATGCTTGATTTATATTGATCGCTTGTGCACTTAAAAATGGTTTTTGATGGGTTGCTTGGGGCAAGCAATGGTTAAGTGTGGGAATGTGACGGGTGGTCCATAGGACAACCCTTAAGTGTGATAAAAGACGAATTAATCCCTCATTTAATCATGTAATTGTCTTGAATTAGATAACTACAGTTCCTTATGTTTCAGGTGCGTTTGGAGCTTAAAACGAGGGAAAAAGCTACTTTGGATGGGAATGGATTGGAACGAGATACACAAGATTGGAAAGAAGAACAAAGGAGAAGACTCAGGGGTCCACCGTAAATTACGGTGGCTACCGTAATTTACAGTAGCCCCTGAATGTTCCCATTTTCCACCGTAAACCAGTAGCATTCCACCGTAACCACCTTGAAGCTACCGTAATTTACGGTAGGTACCGTAAATTACGGTGGACTCTGACGCAAAACTTGTAACTGCCCCTTTTAATACCGCTTTCAAGTGCCTTTTCACCTATCTCATCATTGGAGACGTTTCTCAGGAGTTCTAGGGCGATTTTTAGCTTTGGCAAGTGTTTGTGAACAATTTCTAACATTTCGGTTTGTATTTTGATTCGTATAAACTTCTATCTTGATGTTATGATGATCCACCAAACAATGTCCGGCTAAACTTTTGGTGATCATCTTAGGTGAAGGTTTCTTATGACTTTTGTGTGTTTATCTTGATTTCTAGAATAATGAACTTGGTGTGTTTTGCTATGTTTATTACGGTGCATGAATGTTTGATTGTAAATTGTTAATTGATATTTTGATCATAATCTAAACCGTACGTTCTTGGTTTCGTTGACAATCGATATATCACGAGAAGAGTTAGGGTTGGATATTGGTTAATTGGTTATCGGGTAACAACCTCGCGTTTATATAATCCGAGTACTTCGTTCCCTTTTATCACAACAAACGTTTATGCATGAGTTATGTCTATGTAACTCTTTCTAGTTGGATTTATGCACAATTGTTAATGGAAACCGGAACCTAAGATGGTCATTTTCTCTTAATCTGTTAAACAACCAATTTAGATTTACAATTAGTTAGTAATTTAATTCTTAAAACCAAACAATCCAAACTCTTGAATTTTAATTTCTGCAAATTAGTTTAATTGTAGTTAATTCACAAAGCTATAGAATCAACACACTTTTCACAAACTCCCTGTGTTCGATACCCATTTGCTGCTATCTTTTAGTTATAATTTGGATTAAATTTGTGTGTGACTACGACCTCACGTCAAGAGGCAAACTGCAGGCGAAGATGGCGGATGCTCTTGAAGCGGCTTGTAATGACCCGCTGCCCGCGTATGCAGAGCTGGTTGGCAAGGTGGCCGAAGATGGCGTGGACTCCTTACACCAGATGCTGGACGTGGCTGAGGAGTCTGGAGAGGAATGAGTGTTTTCTATTTGTTATGTACACTGTTTCTTAGATATTTTGTAAAAACACTGTTTTGTTTGGGGTGCGTGTAAGCACTTGATTTATGTCAGACAATTAATGCAATTACCATGATGATGGCGCCGCCGTTTTGCTTAAATGTGGTGATTTGACATGTAATGATGTTTTGTTATTAATTTTGTTGTCGTCACTACTGTCAGACCCCTTAATCTTCTATAAATTAAGTCATGTTTTTTCCAAATTTGGTAATTGAAGAAATGGGGCGAAGGTGCCGTAATCGGAAAATTTCCGACGTACTTCGAAATTTAGATGCAGTGGAGGCTTTGGTCCATCTCCAGGATCCGGTGACGGAGGAGGTGATCAGAGGTAGGGAAATTGACTCCGGTGATACTATGCCCTGGGTAAATAGGGCTTGCAAGAGTGTCGGAGATGACGGCCATTCGAAGGCTGAAACAGGTGTGGTTCTTCTATCGGCCGACACCTTGATGCAAGCATTTCCCTCCGAGTATGTCCAACGTTGTAGGGTGGTATATGAACGACGTTGGAGTGGCCGTCGATGTGCAATCCCAGTTGGTGATCGGAGGGTGTCAGCTTCTCCGGTTGGTTAGGTGAATGTTGACGACCTAATCGTTGATCCTCATCCCTTGGAGTATTACGGTGAAGCATTGTACACCCCTGCAGAGGTGAGGCAATGTTCCTCGATGTTCAGATAAGTAGAACATGTTCGTTTTTTGGTTCCCATATGTTGGTGTTTAGCAACAGGGACAAGTACTTGGTTTTGTAAGATAGTTGTGTGTATTTGTTACCAAAATACCTATCTTTTTTGTAGTGGTTAATGTATCTATTACCAAGATACCCACTCTTAGCGCTGTATAGTTTTGGTCAGCTGTCTTATATATGAAAAATATTTCGTGTCAGGGACGTTTTTTACCGTGTATGCAGTTTGAATGCGATGGTAATGTTTTGTATCGTAATATGTAGTATAAATGTGATGGTAACTTTTTATGTATATGTAGATAACAAAAAAGAATAAAAAGTAACTTTTATTAACTTGATAACTTGAAAGAAAAAGAGACATCGCTCATGATGGATTACACTTGTTCATAAAAGGAAAAAATAGTCAATCCCGCCGTTAGGGGCGGGGATCTACATATAACATTTCTTCAACTGAGCAGCGTTCCAGCTACGTGGAACCGCTGTGCCATCGAGCCTGGCCAGGCGGTAAGCTCATTTGCCTAAGTCTTCTTGGACGATGTAGGCAACTTCCTAGTTGGGTCCCAGTTTGCCTGAGGGCTCCGCTCTACTGGCTTCATTATCCCGCGTGACATACTCGCCTTCTTTGAAAGTTTGCTGAGCCACGCATTGGTTATAGTACTTCTCCAAAGCTTTCTTGTATTTTGCCTCGCTGATGGCGGTTGCCTACCGCCGTTCTTCCAAGAGGTCCAATATATCCAATTACTTTATTAACAAGCCAAACCACACGTTAACCAGGATTGTAGGTATACGATCCACTTAAACCCAACCGCTAGCTTCCAAACTCTTATTCACAATTCATTTAAGTTCAAGTAGTATAGTTATCTATGGATCTCACACTCAAAAGACTACAACGCCACCTAATCCCTTTTCAAGCTTATGAGGTTAAAAGATTATAATCTACCGTCTTATATAAAAAACCCTTATGTTATTCCGATAAAATTTATGATGGATAGAAGGATGATATTGCGAGCTTTACATACTTTTGTATACGATCAGTTTAGCGGACATACGCCACACGAGTCACCATCCCCATGGTTAATGCCATAAACTTCACATATTTTTATAACTCCACCTAGAGGGTATGTACCGCACGATTCGCTATCCCCGCGACAATAACATAGGCTTTGTTTTTTCCTTTTTTTTTAACATATAGCTCAAATGGATTGAAGGAATGTTTTTTTTTTTTTTGGCGCCACACTGTTTTGGATTTGTTTTCACAAAAAGAAATGGGTGTGCCAATTTAATCGGAAAAACTTATAAGTTTTTTATTTGTAACGTACCTCTTATACTCTCCACGGTTTCAGTTTTGTCACAGCTTCTAAGGCGAGAACCCACAAGACTCCTAATTTAAGTTATTTTATATCGATCCTAAGAAACCCTTCAACTGGCTGGGCCTACCCACATATCATAAATTAGACGCATGACTGACCGTTTATTATCTCCTATATATAATAATTACATGCCAACGATCCAATTATAGCTATCATTTTCCATTTATTGCAAAAATCTTCTCGAGACATTTTCAATTTTTTTTATTGGATTTTTTGGTTTTTTCAATTTTTTTAATTTTTTATATTTACAACACGACTGACTGACACGACTAGACGCTAGTCTCCCCTCCCCACCCTTAATTCCTGCATTGTCCTCAATGGAGTGAGAAACAGACACTAATAACATAAACAAAAACACATAGATAATGGAACAGACTCCCCTGATTTGACGCGGATGAATCTTCTGAGCCTTGTTCCACAACAACCGTATAGCATTTCATTCACGGCTGCTTCAAGATGGGATGCTTATATTTATATGATTGTTTGAATCACTTTCGTCCAAATGGAGGTTGAGTATGGACAAAAGTGATAAAAACCTGCAAAATAAAACTCACAAGCTCCAAAACATGTTAAACCATTAATAAACGAAGAGAAACGAGCGAAAAATAAGTTTTTTTTAAACATATATATATATATATATATATACATATATACACACTACCCGAGCCCCGACTATCAACCGGCCTACTTCTTCGCTCCATCTCACTCGCCTCAACACTATTCCTAGCTACTGGCACGCATTACGCCTAATAAACACTCACTAAGGAATGTGTCGACTTTATCGTCACTGTGTACCTTCCCACTAAAGCATAAATACCCACTTTTCTCTCAAATGCCCCCTTCTACAATAATAAGCATCCAGTACATATTCAATATTCATAACTAACTTGCAACCTAAACGCACTTCGCCAAACCACACAAACTATCGCGACCTATGTTCAAACTCAAGCTCTTTTTTTATGCAATATCAAACTCGCCATTTTGATATTCAAATAAACACCCAACACTTTATTTCGTGTATCATCATGTACCCAAAAGCTCAGTGAGTTCAAGCAACGCCTATTCAAACATACAAACACACTCCGACTCACTTTTTACCACACTTTCAACCTACAGCAACCTAGATACTTGTTTTAACACATCTCTCGACTCAAAATCAAACCTCTTTACTATGATTTTCACTAACCCTTTTTTAACAAAATTGAATCAAACCCAACAATCCCCATACTAAAACTCAGCCCATATTGCAAATTCCTAACCCATCTCTTTGTACTCAAAATAATCTAACTCAATACCCACATCTGAGTCTACAGAATTTTAATCGAGCAATAATAATTTTCTGCATCAAACAATGAAACATTCAAACTTACGTACCTGGATTGACTTGAAACTGAAAAAGATAAAGAAACTATGAAGCTTTTCTTATCAATCGGTCGGAGGTGATGTAAGAGGTGACCGGCGGTAGTCGGTAATTGTTCTCCGACAGGGTGAACGGTGGGCGTCGGCGACAAGAGAAGAGATGGTCGAAGAGGTGGGGATTGATGCCCGTTCAACATAGTGGTCGATGAGGAGGTGGTAAAGGGTGGTTCCCGATGTGAGTGGAAAAGGTGATCAGCAGTGGTGGGTATACAACGACCGGAGGTGGAATGATGGGCAAGGGGTGTGTCGGCGAAGATGAAGGTTGAGTGGTGAATGGTGCTCCGTCGGAGGGTAGGAGTTGGCAAGAAATGGAATCACGGCGACCGGCAATAGGTGATAGGAGTTGGGTAAAGGGTGGTCTCGGTGGTACTGTTGGTAAATATGAGGGAAGGCGACAGTGGTGGTTGGGGTGGTAATCGAAGGTGTGGAAGGAGGTGGTCGATGAGGTCAGTGGTTGTGGGTGGGAGATTTGTGATGATGATGGTCTATGGTGAGTTTTAGGAAAGGTCTTGGTACATCAGCTAATGTTTCACCGAAGAGGAAGAGGAAAATAGGAGAGAAGGTTTTTACTGATTTCAGTTTTGACTTTTTCTCTTTTTTTTTCTTAAACACTAGGCGACACGTGAAAGAATACACCGGGTCCCCCGCGACACGCCCATGAAACCATTTTCCAGTAATTTCACTCAATTTTCTTAACCAATGCATTAGAAAATTTTTTAGTTTTTTTATCTGTTTTCACCTCTCAGACCCCCCAAACGAATTCTGATTATAAATTTTCAATAAAAACATAAATGGGACTCCTCTTTTTATCAATTTCCTTCTCCGAATCATCTCATTTTCTTGAAACACTTCGAAAATATACCGAAAATTATGCAAAAACGCTCCAAAAAACATTTTTTTCCGAGCTGATTTTTTTATGTAATCTTATAATCATTTTGCCCTACCCCCCAAATAAGTGTGCGTTGCCCTCAACTGCACTAAAACTTAGCCAAACCTCCTTAGACTTCCCCACACTTGAACGATTGCACGGTTTTGACATAAAAAAACTACACTAATATGAAAAATAAAATAAACGACAAGCCTTAGGCTGCCTCCTAAGAGCGCTAAGTTTTAGATCTTCAGCCAGATCATACCTGCAATCTTCAAGGTGGTTCAAAGGCTGGCTCACCTCCAGACTTCTCCAAATTACCTACCTTCGCATAGTCTGAAAAGTTTGCGTAGTCACATGAATTATGTTCAACCTTGGCCTCGTCTCTCCATGCATTTCCACCATCGGGTGGTTTACCCGCTTTTCCTTTCTTTTTCACTTTCACCTTATTTACCGATTCTTCGTGTATCTCATGTTTGGACCTGTCAAACTCAACACCTTTCTTATCAGTAGCAACTGCTTCATGTAAATTAATAATTTCGTAAGTAATAGATTTTGAATAAACATTAAAAATTAACTTACGGTTTTCATAACTCATCGTAATCAATCCCTCTCTGCAGTTGATTTGGGCATTGGCAGTGTTCAAAAACGGACGTCCCAATATTACCTTTTGTTGCTCATTCGTCCTCGTGGATGCATAATCCAATACTAAAAAATTGACCGAATAATAGAACTCACCCAACTGGATGTTCACATCCTTAACAACCCCACGCGGTTGTTTCCAAGTATCATCCGCCAATATTACCTTTCTATCAACATCATGCAACGGTCCGAACTTGTACTGATCAAACAAGCTACCTGGCAGAATATTCGTGCTCGCCCCATAATCCAACAACGCCTTGTGGATTTTCAGCTTCCCTACCTTAATAGGTACGTGCGGCGCTCCTAATTCACTTTCTTCACCTCCATCACTAATACCTGCAACTACTTGGGAAGAAGAAGTAAAACTAGTATTAACATTTTCAGAAGATGGAATGGTACTTACCGAATTACCTCTCGTGTGATGTTGCGGATTCTTTGTAGTGTCACTCGGTAGTTTCCCCGGATCTTTTCTCACTTCCTTCACATCAACAGCCAACTAAGCAACTTGCTTTTCTAACGCTTGATATGCCTTTGCTTGCAATTCTTGATCCTTCTTTAATTTTTTCAGCATTTCCAATATCTCATTGTTTGAACCTTCATTCTGCCTTGATTCGGACTTTGTTGATAGCTCCTTTGATTGTAACCTTGGTTATTGTAACTAGTTTGTCTGTTCTGGTATTGCTGACCTCCCTGATTTGGTACCTAAAAATTTGGATTCAATTGATTAGTAGTATTACTGTACCTAAAATTAGGGTGGTTACACAAACCTAGGTGATATGTATTGGAGTTCATATAATATCTCTGCTGATCACCATAGACTTGGTTAACTTCCTCGTGAGTTGTACCGAACTGCACCGGGCATTCCTCCCAAACATGGCCTAAATCGCCACACGGATCACAAACCGGATAGGACTGAGCCGCATGTAATGCATCTCTTCCTCCAATACCCTTGAACTTTGCCAACTGGCGTTCCAAAGCCTCTTTCTCTCTTTCTAACTGAGCTACCCTAGCTGTAGACGTTCCCTATAAAAATGTGTGTACTGAAAAAACTTGGGAATTTCCCACGTGTTTAATATTATACAATTGCGGTATTTACTCTGATAAAAATTTTCCTAACTACGGTCCTGATGTAATTTCCACTGCCAAAATGATAAACACCAATACCATTAAATCTGGTCTCGCGTCCGCCCGTTCCCGGGACAGATAGGGGACGGGGGTTGCGACAGAAGGTGGTATCAGAGCTAAGCCACTGATTCAGCCACAGAAGTGTTCTGCTGACACCAAGATATTATTCAATATGCTAGGAAATTAATTACAAAAATACGTGCATATCTGTATTTTATTATTGTGTGTTATTTGACTATTTGTTAGTTTACAGTATGAGCGACCAAGGACCTTCCGACGCCTATCGTCAGTTGTCCAGCTCACCTCAAAACGAAGGTACCTCTTCATAGCCTACCCTCTCAGGGTATTCAACTGACAATGAAGATGGGATATTCGTGTTTAAGGCTCAGTCTGAAGAGCCATTCCTTCCTAAAAAGAGATGATGGTTCAGTAGGGGAGCGCATGAATGTAGGAAGAGGATGAAAAAGTTACAACAACAGCGAGTTCTAGCAGCCGCTAAGAGAGAAACAGATGCTCACACCCAAGATATGCTCAATAGGAGTCTAGCAAACTTTCATATTCTAGCAACCACAGCTGCAGACCCTAATTTAGAGCAACTTATAGCACCCCAACCATTACCCTTGTTTCCCACACAACCAATGGAGATTGAAGTCAACCCGGAAAACCAAATCCCAGCACCAGCTTTTGACCCGACTGAGATACCTAGAGTACCAGCACCTAATCCCTTAGACCCAGACTACGACCCGTGGTTTGACGACCATAGGGATTATCAGCAACGTTACCCAATATCAGAAGAACCCATGCCAAACTTAGCAGCTTTCCCAGGTCTGGACCCTCTAGATCCCTATTATGATAATGATGAATACATTAGGGAAATTCTAGAGAATCCATATACTCTGGAAGAACCAATGCCACAGTACCCAGATCTCATACCAGCACCTGCACCCCCAATGAGCACAGAAAATGTGCAAGAACTCCGAACCTTTGGTGAGGATATTTTAGAAGAGAGCGAAATGATGAGACAAATAGGGGAACGACTCGTCTGGAAATATGACGAGTGTAATATAGACTTTTGGATGAACCCCTACCATTAGTAATAATATATATATATATATATATATGTATATAATATGTGTGTATGTTTGAAAAAAAATGATAATATATATGTTGTAGTATAGACCACTTTGTGGTTAGTGATGCATATTAGTATTGTAATTTTAAATTCCAGTTCCAGTTTGTATTAGATGCATAATATATAAGAAAGAGTAAGTCACAATGTTCGACGATTTTGATCAATATGTGTGTTGTATGATTGTTTGCCTTAAATACTATCTTTTGATATTAATAATTGGCAAATGTTTAAAATTCAGATGGACAACAAAGTGAACCAGGAAAACCAGAGTAACAATAACCCGGATAACGATAACCCGAACAACAATAATAATGGAAACCAAGTGGATAACAGTGCCATCCAACACATAGTGGCACAAGGGATAATAGATGTGATGCCATATATTATCAAAACGGTTAAAGAATCAGATAATAAAAGTAATCGTGATAGTAAACGACCCACTGAGCCTGAACACAGCGTAAACAATGGACCCATACTTCAAGTGCCCATTCCCAAAAGAAGAAGAACCATGTCTTATGGTTGTTCTTATAAAAAAATATGGTCTTGTAAACCAATGGAATTCTCGGGCAATGAAGTGGCCGTTGCAGCTCTACGCTGGATAGAAAAGACTGAGGCAGTCTTAAAAATAAGCAAGTGTGGGGAAGAGGATAAGATAATGTTTGCTTCCAATCTGTTTAAAAACTCAGCCTTAGAATGGTGGAACACTATCCTCCAGTCTAGGGGAAGTGACAGGGTTTATAATATGGAATGGGAGGAATTTAAGAATATGGTAGAAAGAAAATTTTACCCTCCCAATGAAAAGGAACAGATAACAAATAAGTTCCTAAACCTTAGGATGACTGGAGTGGCTAGTAAGGGTTACACTACTTTATTCTTTGAATATGCTAGAATAGTGCCAACCCTTGCATCACCTGAACCAGTATTAATCTCCCGTTATGTCTGGGGATTAATCAGTGAGATAAGGCATGTAGTCAAGGCAGCTAGACCTCAAACCATAGAAGAAGCTGTAGAACTAGCAAACACCTTGACTGATGAGTTAGTGCGTACACAAGAAGAAAACCAGAGGAGGAACCTAGCTCAAAAACTTACCCAAGAATTTCGTTTTGGAAATTCCAATCGTGGGAAAAATGTAGGTTCTACTTCTACACCCTACTGCAAGTATTGCAAAAGGAAGCATTCTGGAAGATGCTCTATATATTGCAATTTTTGCAAAATATCTGGATACAAGGAGGAAGACTGCAGGAAGAAGCCTAACAACAGGATATGCTACAACTGTGGAGAGCAAGGTCATATTAAGCCAAACTGTCCAAAACTAGCTCCAGCCGCAAACAACAAGACTACTAAAAATGCTAGGGCATTTGTGAAGCAAAGATGATCCCGGATGTGATCGTCGGTACGTTTTTAGTTAATGATGTTTTTGCTAAAGTATTATTTGACTCTGGTGCAAACCAAAGTTTTATTAATACTTCATTTTGCAAACTTCTCAATCAATCATTAACTAAAGAATGTCTAGTAGAGACATCAAATGGAGAAACCATTAAGATTTCTGAAATCTTGCAGGGAGCAAGAATAGAATTTTTAAATCAAAAGTTTATTGCAAACCTTTACCCAATGAATATGGCAGGATTTGATGTTGTATTAGGAATGGATTGGTTAATAGCCAATAAAGCCAGTATTTTATGTGATCAAAAGTCAATCCAAGTAAATTCACCAAGAGGTGAAAAGATCACAATTAAAGGAGATAAGCCCTCTAGATCCACAAAATTCATCTCTGTAATGAAAACAGCCAGTTATGCTAGGAAACGATCATTAGTGTATTTGATTTTTATAATCATTAACACTAAAGGAAAAGAATTGAAAGATATTCCAGTAGTATCCCAATTTTCAGATATATTTCCAGAAGAATTGCCAGGACTACCACCAGACAGAGAAGTTGAATTCAGAATCCACCTGCTACCAGGAACAACACCAATTGCCAAAGCACCTTACCGTTTGGCACCAGTAGAAATGAAGGAACTGAAGAAACAGTTAGACGAATTGTTGGAGAAAGGATTCATACAGCCAAGCTCAGCGCCATGGGGAGCACCGATCTTATTCGTCAAGAAGAAGGACGAATCAATGCGTATGTGCATTGATTACCGTGAATTGAACAAAGTCACGATTAAAAATCAGTACCCGTCACCGAGAATCGATGATTTGTTTGATCAATTGCAAGGAGCTCGATTTTTCTCAAAAATCGACTTACGATCAGGATATCATCAATTAAAGGTACAGGAAGAGGACATTCCTAGGACCGCTTTTAGAACAAGGTATGGCCATTATGAATTTACTGTCATGCCATTTGGTCTAACCAATGCCCCAGCTGTATTTATGGACATTATGAACCGAATATGTAAACCATATTTGGATAAATTCATAATTGTCTTTATAGATGATATTCTCATCTACTCTAAAAGCAAAGAGGAACATGCAGTGCATCTGCATGCACTTCTAAGTTTATTGAGAAAAGAAAAGCTTTATGCAAAGTTTTCAAAGTGTGAGTTTTGGTTAGAACAGGTACAGTTTCTTGGACATTTAGTCAATCATGAAGGAATTCATCTGGATCCCACAAATATCGAGGCGATTACCAAATGGAAAACCCCTGAGTCACCAACCGATGTTAGAAGTTTCTTAGGATTGGTCGGTTATTATAGAAGGTTTATTCGAGATTTTTCTAGAATAGCCATTCCCTTAACTAAGCTAACCTTTAAATCTGTTAAGTTTTAATGGGGACCAAAACAAGAAGAAGCTTTTAGAATTCTTAAGCAAAGACTAACCATCGCACCCATACTAGCGTTACCAGAAGGAACTGAAGATTTTGTAATTTATTGTGATACTTCTAAATTAGGTTATGGATGTGTATTGATGCAACGTGAAAAGGTTATAGCTTACGCATCTAGACAACTTAAGAATCATGAAGAAAATTATTCAAGCCATGATTTAGAATTAGGAGCTATAATTTTTGCCCTGAAACTTTGGAGACATTACCTTTATGGTAGTAAGTTTACCATTTTCACCGACCATAAGAGTTTAAGGTATGTCTTCGGACAAAAGGAGCTGAATATGAGACAAAGACGCTGGATGGAGATACTTAGTGATTATGATTGTAATACCCAGTATCATGCAGGAAAGGCAAACATAGTAGCTGATGCTTTAAGTCGAAAGTATCACGAAAATCCAAAAAGAGTGTGTTCTCTTAAGTTAAACCTGCAGGTAGATTTAAATGAACATATTAGAAAAGCACAAGAATCAGTAATCAAGGATGATACTGAAAAGTTGAAAGGAATGATTAAGGAACTAGAACAAGGAACAGATGGAATTTGGAGATTCCATAAGAAAAGAATGTGGATACCTAAATTAGGAAACTTACGCCACCATATATTAGAAGAAGCCCATAAATCTAAGTATACGATGCATCCTGGAAGTGATAAAATGTATCAAGACTTAAGAAAGAATTTCTGGTGGATAGGAATGAAAAATGATATAGCAGCATATGTTGCAAAGTGTCTAACCTATTCACAAGTTAAAGCTAAACATCAGAAACCCTTAGGTTTGTTGCAACAATTAGAAATGCCAGTATGGAAATGGGAATTGATAACAATGGATTTTGTTCCTAAATTACCCAAAACAAGAAAAGGTAATGATACAATCTGGGTGATTGTAGACAGGCTAACTAAGTCAGCTCATTTCCTACCCATGAAGGAAACTTTCAGTATGGAACAATTAGCTAAGTTGTATGTAAATGAAATAGTTTCATTACATGGAATTCCTTTATCAATTGTTTCTGATAGGGATAGCCGTTTTACCTCTCATTTTTGGACAAGTTTCCAAAAAGCAATGGAAACCAAGTTAAATCTAAGTACCGCTTATCATCCTCAAACGGACGGACAAAACGAAAGGACGATTCAGACAATGGAGGACATGCTTAGAGCTTGTGTAATTGATTTCAGAGGTAATTGGGACAAACACCTACCATTAACAGAATTTTATTATAATAACAGCTATCACACAAGTATCAATGCTGCACCATTCGAAGCACTTTATGGACGAAAGTGCCGAACGCCACCCTGTTGGGCAGAACTTGGAGAAAAGCAACTATCCGGACCAGAGATAGTACAAGAAACAACAGACAAAATCATTCAAGTTAAGGAGCGATTGAAAGCAGCACGTGACCGACAAAAGAGTTATGCAGATAACAGACGAAAGCCATTGGAATTTTAGGTAGGAGACAAAGTGTTATTAAAAGTTTCTCCTTGGAAAGGAGTGGTAAGATTAATCAAAAGAGGAAAGCTAAGCCCCATGTATGTTGGACCTTTTGAGATTATTAAAAGAATAGGACCTGTAGCCTATCAGCCGCAACTGCCAGAGGAAATGGCAGGACTACATGATGTATTTCATGTATCTAATCTCAAGAAATGCTTAGCTGATGAATCACTCTTAGTGCCTCTTAAGGATATAGAGGTGAATGAACAGTTAAAATTTGTGGAACGACCTCTACAAATTGAAGACAGGAAAGTCAAGAATCTCAAACACAAGAGACTAGTTCTGGTCAAAGTAAAATGGGACTCCAAAAGGGGACCAGAATACACTTGGGAGCTTGAATCAGAAATGCAAAGGAAATATCCACACTTATTCCAGTAGACCTCGAGGACGAGTTCTAAAACAAGGTGGGGAGGATATAACAACCCTCCAAAATATTTCCAACGCCCCTAATATATTTAAAAGGTCCCTATATGTCTTAAAACATACCCCGTATGCGAAAACCGAACCCAAAATACTTGATATATTTAAAAATTAAATAAAAACAAATTCTATGGAGCTCTCGCGGGCCGCGAAGGCTTTGCCTTCGGCTTACGCGGTCAGGCGAAACCCTGGTGTGCCACGTGGCACAACACCCGGATAACCTATACGTGTGACGAATCAAAGCTAGGCCCTATATCCCTACGTCGCGGGCCACGAAGCCCTTTACTAATTCCTTCGCGGGGCGCGAGGAACCCGAGATCAGACCCTATAAATAGGATCGATCGGATTTCACTTTCCGTCGTTCATTTCACACAACTCTCTCTCAATTTCTGTAGTGTAAGCATTATACCCGGGTATTATACCCACTAAAGTAGTGAAGCTTTGCCTCGTTGTAAGTATTTTAACCCCCGGTTACGTATTAGATACGCTGCCCGATTGATCCAGGGTTCTGTAACGGCTGTCGAGGTTCTGCCCGACGTAGTCGTTTGAATGTCGTCTCGGGGAGGGTATTAGTAATGTAAATATTGGGTTATTATACTAACGCGTGTGCATTTGTGTAATTAATAGATAATCACCAGGAAATCCTTAAGGAAAACCCTAAGACAGCAATGTGTGTAATCTCCTTTTTGTAAACTGTTTTACAAAACCTTAAATAATTTACAATGTAATTAGCAGTGATTGAGTCTTTGTAATTCTTCAATTACCGCCGGTATGTTGGGGTTTTGTATACAAAATGTGGAACACGTTACCATTGGACAAAGAGTTAGCCAATGTGTAATATGACACACAGTCATGATTGACAGTACTGAATGAGTAATTGTGTAGATATAAACATTGTAATCGCTCTCAATACTGTTAAAGGATAAAACTCTTCTTGATTAAACTGGGATTCACTCACCAGTATTTCCCGCTGACAAAATGTTTTTAAACGCGTTTCAGGTAACAAAATGTGAAAGCCAAATAGAAGCCAACTGGACAGCAATGAAGGCTTGGAAAAGTGGCTATAAAAGTTACCTGAATAAAGGGATGTTTTTATTAAATAAAATAGGGTTTATCCCTATAAAAATGTGTGTACTGAAAAAACTTGAGAATTTCCCACGTGTTTAATATTATAAAAGTGTGGTATTTACTCTGATAAAATATTTCCTAACTATGGCCCTGATGTAATTTCCGCTGCCAAAATGATAAACACCGATACCACTAAATCTGGTCTCGCGGTCGCCCGTTCCCGGGACAGATGGGGGACGGGGGTTGCGACAGTCGTCTTTCTAGAGAATATAGTGGTTCACCAATAACATGAAATTCTCTAGTTGGAGCAGAAGTTGATTGGGTGGTTGTGCTTAATGATGGTGCAATGGGTGGGGTTTGTTGAGTTTGGGGTTGTTGTTGTGGTTCCGATGTAAATGGAGGTGGTGGCATTGGTGGCATCTCAGTAATCGGTGGTTGTTGTGTTGTTTGCTGTTGTGGGGTGGCTTGGTTTTCTGATGGATTCATGGTGGTTTGAATTGCTTTTCCCTTCAAGGCTGAATGAAGAAGCAGATTTTGGCGTGCGGTCTTTTCAATTTCGGGATCAAACTAGAGCGGGGAAGATCTTCCTGAAAACCTAGTATGCATGCAAAAAGATCACCTGCACACAAGGAAACAAGAAAACAAAGCGTAATACCGAACAAGACATAAATAAACAAAAAGAAATATTTTTGGGTTTTTATGATTTTTTCAAAAACAATAAAAGAAACAACTACTACTAAACAAACACTAAGCGCACGAATTCCCCGGCAACGGCGCCATTTTGATTACTATCGTAAGGGTCATGCAAAAACCTAATTAAACTATGTAGATAGTGTAAGTAGGGTATCGTATCCATGGGGAATTTGTGGTTAGCAATAAAGAAATTAATTAAAACTAACTATCTAAATTAGGGGTTTGTTTGTAGATTTAAAAGAAAACACGATTTGTCACGAAAAGTGTTATCAAGATGAGAAGAAGTAACCTCCACCCGGAATCTTGAATACCCGTTTTAATATAAAAATCCGTTTTCTGATTCAAAACACCACATAGACATGGCCTCGGAATTAATGAATTTGATCAGTTAATAAGGATAGTTTTTAAGATTCACTATGCAACCTAATAACCCGTTTGATTGTATCAACTACCCACTGATTTACCAACCCGCTAACAACGCAAGAAAGTTTCCAATACGCTTAATAAATGACAAGTAATTCAAACACAAGAAACATTTACCAATAATCCAACACAAGCAGTCAAGATATACTAGTTTGTACGAATCAGAAAAATAGATAATTACATCAAACCGCGTAAACGTTCATTCGGGTGAAAGTCACAAAAAGTTTAGCTGCACATGATGATCTCTGCCGCTTCGGTTGTCATCCCGATTAAGTTAGACTTCATGAATTGGCTTGGAAGATGAGATGGAATAATTAAATTCGTCCATGAGTTCAATAATGACGGCTGCGAATGAATATGTAATCCCCCAAATTGCAGTCAAAAGCCCCCTCTATATGTATGATATCGATTTCTATATATAAGATCCACTAGGGTTTTATATTATTTCAGAGTTAAATGCTTGGTTGGTCCCTGTGGTTTCCAAAAATTGCAGACTTGGTCCTAGTGGTTTACTAATTACACGCGTGGTCCCAAAACTTGTCAAAAATGCACTCGGTTGGTCCCCAGCCCTAACATAAGTTAAATTTCTCAGTTAACTATGTGTGAAATGACTATATTACCCCTAAAAGCCTAATCATCTTCTTCAACCTCTTACCCCTGAAAGCCCTAATCATCTCCTTCAACCCTGAAACATCTGCATCATCTTCATCACCATCATCATCTTCATCACCGTCATCTTCAGCATCCATCCACCGATACACACCCACAATTACACATAACAACAACAACCCATACATACATACATACATACATACATACACCATATGTATACACACCTGTGTCAGAGAAAACGAACGAAGAACAACAATAGATCTAGTGGGTAACCGTCTCATTAGATAAGCACAATTCTCTCTGTATTCAATCTCCATAATCCCTACAAACATTTTCCCTAATTTCACTAAGACCCACTTCAATTTCAGCTTCAGTTCTATAATCATGTGCTCTATATCACCATACAAGACCCACTTCGATCTCTCCTTCTTTTGCCGACAGAACATCATCAGCAGTTGCAAACCATATATACCGGTGAAATTCGTCGGAGAATAAACCACCACCGTCATCATTCATCTTCACCATCCACGTCACCATCACCGGACAAACAAGAAGGGAAGGGGCATCGTTTAAATCCACCACACGGCGGCACTGCCGTCGTCAATCTGCACATCATCTTCATCATCGGCACCTCACCGTCATCTTCATCCATCATTCTCGTCCCCACCGCCGTTCTGTGTCATCATCAGAAAGGAGGGTTTGTTGGAGCACGTCGACCGGAGTGGTCGTCGGAGAGGCTCACCGGCTCCTCCATGTGGTCCACCAGACTTGAAAATGAGAGGATAAGAGAGGGTGTTGGCTGTGGGTAACTATGATCTTGTGAGTACGGATTGTGAAGGAGGGTGTCGGATTGTGTTATCTGTGTTGTGTATATAGTTTAGAGAGTTAGGGTTTCAAGAGAATGAAGATAGAAAGTGAGTAGATGATGGTGATGAAGATGATGCAGTGAGTTTTGTCAATAAGCAAGGGTATTTTGGTCATTTAACATGGACTTAACTGAGAAATTTAACTGATGTTAGGGCTGGGGACCAACCGAGTGCATTTTTGACAAGTTTTGGGACCACGTGTGTAATTAGTAAACCACTAGGACCAAGTCTGCAATTTTTGGAAACCACATGGACCAACCAAGCATTTAACTCATTATTTCATGAACATAATAATGCATTCCTAATTGCCAAAAGGGCCCACAATCCTAAATCCAAGTAATAACTGAACCTTTAATTCTTGCAAATAAGCTATTCCAATTCGTCCAGAAGTGTTGTACATTATCTCCAATAGGATGGACTATAATATATTTATTTCTTTTAAAGCCCATGAACATCCCACTAATTCACTTTTCATATGTTTGGCGGCCCATGTGCCTTCTGTAGTCAGCTCCCTTTTTTCTTTATGTCACACCATCCAACAACCAAACAATCATAAAGATGGCCACCTCCTTTTATTATATATATTAACTAGCCTAAGATCCCGTGAGCTTCGCGCAGGGGCGGACCCACATTGGTGCCACCGGGGTCCCCGGACCCCAATCTTTTTAAAAAAAAATAGTAGATTCGGTATATTAAATTGTATATGGACCCCATAAATACAATTAGGTGGACACCATAGAAATAAAAAGAAAGTTGGTGTAGTGGTAAGTCTCCCTCTTTTCCACCAAGAGGTCATGGGTTCAATCCTTGATAAGCCCATTTTTCTTATTTTTTTTAAATCTAGTTCAAACCTCACTTTAACTCGACCCGAACGAGGACCGACCCGAAAATGGACCCCATTGAAATAAAATCCTGGGTCCGCCACTGGCTTCGCGGGTGGCTTAACACAAACATATAATATATACTGGCAATGAGATGAACTTTGTAATGAAAGAACTTTTCAATATAAACGTATAAAAATATGATTTTTCTCACTTAGGTAAATATGTTTTGATTCATTTTTATAGGTATTAAGATGTTATTGTACAAATGATTTTATAGCAATTTTTAGAACCCGGATAGATTTCATTTTTTTAAATATTTTTTATAACTTTGGTTGTTTGATATATATTTTCTTAAATAAAACATTTTTAACCAGTTTTGACCTTAACGTATATTGAGCAGAACACATATTGACATGAACCTATTTTGAGCAAAACCCGATTTGACTGACCCGAACCTATTTTGACCTTAACATATATTGAGCAGAACACATATAATCAATAATCAATGAAATAAATCAAAGTAAAGCTATTTATGATTAACACATAACTAAATCATACAAAAAGTAATTTATTCTGTACACATGCTAATTGACAAATACTCTTTGGTACAAAGTAATCACCGGTAGGATTGAGTGGTGGAGTTCTTTGCTCCCATACACATATCGGAGTTTGCAGTTCTGGCATTAACTGTTGATCTTTGCTCAACATCCATGTACAACCATTATAACCACTTGCCCACAAATCCAAAGACATGAACAAAAGAGTCTATTTTGTGGAGTTTTATAATCAATTACCTAAAAGAAAAATAAGAAATAAAAAACTTGAACCATTTTATAAAAAGAATAAACATATAAAGATGACAACAATAAAAACATGATGATATAAAGTTCGGTCTCAGGTCCACCGACATGTTAGCCAAATAGTCTATGAAGAACACTATATAGGGGTGTTCATGGTGTGGTTTATGCAGTTTTTAGGTCAAACCGTGAACCAATCCATCAGTAACGGCTTTTATTATTAAAAACAACCAACGATTTGAATTCAGTAAACCAAATGTTTCAAAATTAATAATTAATGATACGTAAGAGAGATGCATATTGTACCTCATTTTCTTTTGATCTTCATGGGGACAAAAAGGATTAGAGAAATGTAGTGATGTAGGATGTACTTGGACTGTCTTCTAGCACTTGTACATTATTTTCTTGAGTATATTGTTGTGTATTTCAATGAAAAGAGTTCAAAACATATATTAAAAAAGCTAGAATGCAATAACAAAGTGTCATTAATCATTCATGATACTCAAACACTCCTAAACGTATATTTTTTTTTATCATATCATCAGAATAAACAAATGAAGATTGCATTTTTCATCAAACCCATAACGCTACAAAATTAAATATCATTGCAAAAAACCTAGCTATTATTGATTTTGCAGTAAAATAACTCTAACTTACAAATTGAGCCCTAATTCTACAAAAGTAATATAATACGTCAGTCGAATCGCATATAATCAATCAAACAGCAGAATATTAATCAAATTGTAAACTACGCCACTATAAAGTATTTATTAAAATACCTAACCTGTAAGTTACATTCTGTTGAAGTTACTTCAACAACCTTCTAACCAAAAAACAAAATCTATATAAGAATATTATATGGATCATGATCAAACACTGCAAATATAGTACTTTTGTTTACATTTACATCACGTAATAATGGCATTGAGAATAAGATTTTAGAGTTATCAACTAACATAATGGGGATATAAAAACCACAATGAATTTAATTTTAATGACGTGCTATTTAAAATCTAAACAAACCTTAAATGAAGATTAATAAATTAGCAAGTTAGTACATCATTTTAAAGTTTTTAAACTGAAATCAAGTGCCCGAAATCCCAATAGCTGGTGATCTGACCCACACTGGGTCATATGACCAGTACACACATATATATAGTACATTGGCATTCCTTAATCATGTATTGCCTTAAATTGAAGGACAAATTTATAAAATATAAATCAAATCACCAATTTTTATAATATTTTTTTTGAAAAATAATTCACAAGTTTACATAAGAAGTTACCTTCTCTGGGTTGAGACTTGATGAGAACAGATATGTTATCCAAATGGGTTAAGATAAACTGGAACACACTGAGTGCTTCTGTTAGGCTCAATGTGTGCTTAACATATATTTCATTAACCTTTCGCTCAAAGTTAAGAGTGTTTTTTTTTTTCGCAACACAAACATAATATTACCATTAACCATGTCAGCCTGCATGGCATAAACCGAGTCAGCCACCAATTACATATGCATAAACAAACCAAAAACAAAAGAATAGTATAGTAATATTACCATTTACCGGTAGCTGATAGTATGGCTTGTCCAGTATCATTGGTACCTGATGCGTGTGAAGTGTTATATATATTAGGTGTATATTTTAAGCCCTTTTAACACTTATTTTTAGCCAAGTTTTAAATTTATAAAACATGATATTTTACTAACACTAAACACACATATGGGCAAGTGCATCCATCGTGAGCGTAGTATAGTGTTGGCAAGATACCGAGGTCGTCCAAGGACACAAGAGCTTTTAGTACCGGTTTATCCTCAACGTCTAATCAAAATAAAAAGTTTAGAAAAAATGTTTTTAACTAAGAAAAATAAAAACTAACTAAATGCTGAAAAATAAAATAAAAAGAAAAACAGATAGACAAGATGAATCACTTGGTTCCGACTCGTATCTAGTGTAACCTTTGATTATTTCCGCACTTTTGCACATATTTAAGAGATTATCTTAGTTATTGTAGTAGGCCCCTCTTTTGAAGGTGACGTTACCCTCACCCCAGTAGTTTGAGTCAGCAATGATACAATCCTAAAAGGGTGGATTATTGGAAGATAATTAATTAAGTTATTAATGCAAATTATGGTAGGCCCCTCTTTTGGAGGTGACGTTACCCTCGACTAAGTAGTCTGAGTCAGCAGGGATACAGTCCTAAATAGCCGGGTTATAGTATTAGTAGTAGTTAACTTATGAGGGGATCAAAGAGTTTGGACCCCCGCCATCCAATACCGTTAAGTATTGAAGGATGTCCTACTAAATTTGACCCAGGTCCATTGCAGGACCTCTAAACGCTGAACAATGGCAAGACCTTTACTAAACCGTTCCCTTAACCCCCGACCAGATAACCAACATACCTCCATATAGACCGTGGAGATATGAATGGTGAAAATCTTTTATTTTATATAGACAGTAAAATAATGCCAAGACACCACGGACAAACGATAAGGAAAGATCACCTTCAACATAAGCAACTAGTTATTAAAGTCATTAATACAAAACCAAGTAAAAAGTGCAAAAGATTAGAAATAAAAAGTATTACACTAGACACTTTGTTTTCACCAAGTGATGTAAGAGACTTAGGCAAACATGGCCTTGATTGTCAAGAACTCTTACGATCAATCTTGGATCCCGAGACGACTCACACACTCTACGATGGACAATGGATGATGGTGGTGGATGATGGTGTTATGGTGGTGGTGGGTGGTGGATGAAGTGTGAGAGAGGTGGTGTGCCAAGGGATGGTTTGAGCTTGAGCCAAGCACTTCTATTTATAGGCTGAACAGAAGCTCGGGCACGGCCCCGTGTCCACATCATTCTCTTTCTTCATTTAATGTTGTTTTGTCTTTTTAGTTGACCACGCCCCCGTGTCCGCTGAGCACGAACCCATGGTGCAGAAGAATCTTTGTACTATGCAGATTTGCTGGATTGTGTGAATCTTATAGTTGACCACGGCCCCGTGTCCGCTGAGCACGGCCCCGTGGTGGGCAATAGAAGCTTCTACCGCTTTGTCTTTTCTGCTGACACTTGGGCAGGCCCCCGTGTTGGCTGAGCACGGGGCGTGTTCAGGCTTCTGATCTCTTGTTTTGCTTGGGAAGATGCTGTCGTGGGGTCGGGCATGCCACGTCTTGTTCCTTTTCTTGTATTTATGTTAGATTTTGATGTCTTTTTGCTTCTTTTGTTAATTTGAGCTCATTTAATCCTGAAAATACAAAAGGAAGACAAAAGCACACTTTTTCCAACATTAGTACTAAAAAAGGGTTAGTTTTATGCCTCATTTGATGAAATTTATATGTTGCATTTTTAACACATCGAATACCCCCACACTTGAATCTTTGCTTGTCCTCAAGCAAAACTCTTTAATATGTGGCTATTACACTCCCAAATGGAATGGAATGGGTAGGAAAGAAGGTTTTTTGGGCTTGTCGTAGAGTGTCGGGACTTCCAAGATTCTTTATTTAGTTTTATTTTTATTTATTTACAATCCTATTCGTCATGATTTATTTAAAACTTTTCATAAGATAAATTACTTATTAGGGCATAACATGCCTCTTTAAAATTCTATTTATATACAAGTTCACATACCTCACGGGGATCACTAAACACTCGGCCGAAAATGTATTTTTGTGGATCACTCGAGAGCGGCATGGAACTTACTCCTACCATAGGCTTGCCAAGCAATCAATCATCCTCCTTTTTAACTTATATACCTTTGTAAATATCAAGAGGAATTTGTGGGTTAAGGGTTAGGCTTGGGTTAAAGGTAGGTGGTTGGGTTGGTGGTTAGTGGTTAGTAGAAAAAGGGCGAAAAGCGTAACAAGTGTCGGTTTTCGTATGACTTTCTATTTTTGTAACTTTTATTTTTGATGAAGCTATTTATTCAAACAAAGTTATTTTTGATGAACTTGTTTGTTTATTTTCTTTTGCTTCATCATCAACAATTTTTTTTTTTTAATCATACGAAAAAATCGAACTTGTTACTAAAACAAAGGTGTAAAAATGAAAAAGGTTTTGGTGGGTAAAAAGGGTGTTTGGTTTGGGTTATGAAATGAAAAGGTTTTAGGCTCAAAGGGGCTAACTAGGGGGATTTTGGGTAGGTGGTAAAAAAAAATAAAAATAATGGTGTAGAAATAAAAAGGTTAGTCCTAATGCCTCCATCATTTACTTACTCGGGTTTTAAGTTGGTAAGGACCGGGAATGTATCGTCATAGCAAGTTCTAGAGTCGTAAGAACCAAGCGGCTATTCACACAAGAAACGAAAAATGAGCATTTAGTTCTAATGATATGTAATTGTATGCTCAATAAAGGCTCAAAACTCACTTTTGTGGGAATGGGTTTTTATGTGATCAAGTATATATAATCAAATTTTAACTAAGCTTGTCATGCCCTTTCATAATTTTCTTATGTTGGTTCTTTTTATCACGACGCTATCGGTTGTAAATTTGTAAAAATATAACCTTTTTGAGAACTTGAATTTCCCGAGTTAAACGTAGACAAGTAAAAAAAATGAAAATTTTTGAAAAAATTTGGGGTGATTAGCGGTTCCAATAGAGTTTTGTGTAAGGCTTGTGTTTAGGACTTACAAGATTCAAGGTTTTAGCATCCCCCCACACTTAAATTACACATTGTCCTCAATGTGTCCCAAAAAATAAGTTTTTAGGTTGATTGAATGTGTAAAAAGGTGTAAAAAGCAAAAATTTTGTGTTACTGGTTACCTGGGCACGGCCCCGTGTTGATTGAACACGGCCCCGTGCTCAGGTGCCAGTAACGAAAACTTACAGAAGGTGAACACGGGGGCGTGTTGGTTGGACACGACCCCGTGTCTGTCAAGGTCTGCAGAATAAATACAAACAGCAGGTTTAGGAGAGTGGGCACGGGGGCGTGTCGGGTGGACACGGCCCCGTGTGGACAGTCTGCAAAGTTGAAAAAACAGGTTTCTTTCGTCGGTTTCCCTGTCCCGGCCTTAGTAGTACTAATGTTTAGCACTCTAAGCCTCGTATGTACCTGCTTAATCAATAGACACCATACCATACCATAGCAAACATCCTACTTTTACCAATATTCAACATCCATGTCAAAGTTAAAAAAAAATGCAGAAAATAAAAGAAGTTAAGGAAAGCAAATTGTTCAACACTTGGCACGCAGGCCATCAATTATTCAAGAGTGGAAAAGGGTTAACCTGGGGAACCATCAAACAACCTCCTCTTCCTCCGTTCCTCCCGCTTATTCAATGGCATCATCATCGTCATCATCATCATCATCCCCTCCATGGCGTGCAATGTGATCTCGTATATATCCAACATCATCTTGGATGTCGGATATGTTTCTTTCGATAGCTCCGACCCGGTGGTACGTGTTGCTCGCCATGTTATAAGTGTTCCTGGTGCACATAAGGTTTTCCTGCAACAAATCATGCAAACTTTGGAAATTAGGAAAACCGCCTCCTGAGGAGGATTGGCCCGGATCACCTTGGGGTTGGTATTGATACTGATGATGTTGCGGAGCTTGGAGGACAAGTGCTTCTTGCGGGTTCCATGCATGACCTTGCATCCTTTGAAAGCTCACCGTCCCGTCCTCCGCCTCATAAATCAGGTTCATTGAGCGGCATATGTGTATATCTACCATACCCGACCATGGGCTCCTCTCAAATGACCTAGTTATGTGGGCGAAGTGCCTAAAGAGACGGTACACCCATCCCCCAAAGAAGATAGGAGTCGGTGCACTAGCAAGGCGGTTATGATGCATGTTTCGGAGCATGAGGAACGGAACATCGAGTGGCCTGCGGTTGTGGATGCAGTGGAGGACAACCAAATCTCTTAACCCAACGACGCCACTACTATCATGCCTTTGGCTAAGAGAGTAGCCGAGGAGCCTATGGATGTATCTGTAGAGCGGATCCCTCAGCTTTGTACTCTTAGTGCTGCTCGGATTGTAGTACCCTTCAGCAATCTGAGCCCAAATAGCTTGGCGTTCGTTTTCACCAATCTCTCTCATTCCTCCAGTATTTTCTTCGTTTCCCGCATCCTCTTCCGCATACAACCCGACAATCGACCCAAATTGTACCATAGAGATCGAGTACCTCGTTCCGCCACATCGAAATGACACCCCGTCATTGTCGAACGGGTCGCACCTTGAGTTGAATGCGAAGGTGCTATAGAATTCCAAAGTGCATTCATAGACGGAACGGAGTCGAGTTGTTAGGGCGACTCTGAGTGGTCCCGTGACAATGTTGTTGAAGCGGTCGATTTGATTCACCAAGGTTAGCAAGTCCGTGCATGCTTGCCTCGGGTATCCCTCTGGCCTTGTTTGAAGTATCTCGTATCGAGCTCTAGCATCGAGCTCATTGGCGTTAAATCTTGTGAACTTCCTAGCCATCTGAAATAATACACCAAAAGTTAGCATGAAACAGAAATATTTTCGGACAAAACTGCAAACAGTGGGCTGGACACGACCCCGTGTTCAGCGGACACGGCCCCGTGTCCAGGCGTCTGTTACTAAAAAATTCCATTTCTCGACCCGGTTTCGAAAACTTGAAAATTTTTGGTCCAATAGGTGCGGTTTCCCCGAAAATGAAACCCTAAGTGCCGTTTTTCCCAAAATAACCCGTTTACCCTATCAATTTTATCTTTTTTCGGTTCAAGAACAAGGGTTTGGGGTTTTTGTGAGAAATCGGGTGAATCTATGAACAATACAAGTGTATTTACTTCCCATAACACTAATCTAACTAAATGCAGACAGATCTAAACAAAAATTTGAGGTTCGATCCGGATGAACTTCAAGAACCCTAGATTTTTCCCCAAATTTTTGGTGTGTTAACTACATGCAAGTAACTAATCTAACTACTAAAAGTGATAGAATCATACCTTGATGTTGTTAGAGTGATAGGAGACGTTGAAAATCTACGAAAAATCACCTGGAACCAGAGCTTTTTCGGGGAAACGGGGCGTGTGGAATGAAGTAACTGTTTTGAAAAAGGGGATATATCCCGACTACAGCGCGGACACGGCCCCGTGTCCAGCGGACACGGCCTCGTGCCGAGCAAAGTTTAAATTTTTTTTTTAGTGCTCGTGTGAGTGCCCTTGTTTCCCATAAGCTTTGGTTAGAGAACTTACCGCTTTATTTGTCGTCTCAATCGTTCGTAACTTACCAGGTATGATGTTGGTTTCATTCTTCCATCGTTTGGAACGAAATCTCTTCCTCTTCATCCTCAATGAATCCTTGATAAAGTTTCAGCCGTTGGCCATTGACTTTGAATGGAGGCCCATTTCGAGATTTAATTTCTACTGCACCATGTGGGAAAATATGGGTGACGGAAAAAGGTCCTGACCACCTAGACTTTAATTTACCAGGAAACAATCGAAGTCGTGAATTAAATAAAAGAACTAGATCCCCTACCCGAAATTCATTAGGTTTAATATGTTTGTCATGCAAATTTTTCATTCTTTCCTTATAAATTTCAGAGTTTGAGTATGCATAATTCCTAAGTTCGTCTAATTCATTTAATTGACAAAATCGATTTTTACCAGCAAATTCTAAATCTAAGTTTACATTTTTGATTGCCCAGTAGGCTTTGTGTGCAATTTCTACTGGCAAATGACAACTTTTTCCATAGACTAGCTTATATGGGGTTGTACCTATTGTTGTTTTATAAGCAGTTCGAAAAGCCCATAAAGCATCATCTAATTTATCCGCCCATTCCTTTTTATTTAACCCTACGGTTTTTTCGAGTATTCGTTTTAAACCTCTATTAGTCACTTCGGCTTGCCCGTTTGTTTGAGGGTGATACGCTGTTGAGACCCGATGATAGACCCCATATCTTGTTAAAAAATTTTCAAGTTGATGGTTGCAAAAATGGGTACCTCTATCACTTATTAATGCTTTAGGTGTGCCAAAACGAGAGAATAATTTTTTTCAGAAATCTTACCACGACTCTTCCATCATTTGTTGGAAGTGCCTCGGCCTCGGCCCATTTAGATAAGTAGTCTACCGCCACAAGTATATATTTGTTTCCTTTCGATGGTGGGAAAGGTCCCATAAAGTCGAGTCCCCACATATCAAAAATTTCACAAACAAGAATGCCATTTTGTGGCATTTCGTTTTTGGAAGAAATATTACCTGTTCTTTGGCAAGCATCACATATTTTGACAAGACCTTGGGCGTCTTTGTAAATGGTTGGCCAATAAAATCCTGAATCAAATACCTTTCGTGCGGTACTAGCGGCACCATGATGCCCTCCGTATGGACCTTCATGACAATGGCGGAGAATTCTTCGTGCTTCACTACCATGTACGCATCGTCGGACGAGTTGGTCGGCACACATTTTGAAAAGATATGGATCTTCCCAAAAATAGTGTTTCACATTGGCAAAGAACTTTTTTCTTTGATGATGCGGCCACCCTTTGGCGACTATACCGCTAGCTAGGTAGTTAGCGTAGTCGGCGTACCATGGTTCCTCCTTATATTCCACCATTTCCAGGGACTCAGTTGGAAATTTTTCGTTGATTTGCTCGTCCCTGGTTGCCTCCAAAGCTGGGTCTTCTAAGCGCGAAAGATGATCTGCTGCGGTATTTTCTGCTCCTCTTTTGTCTCTGATTTCAATGCCAAATTCTTGGAGGAGTAGAATCCACCGAATCAAACGTGGTTTTGCGTCCTGCTTTTTGAAGAGATATCGAATGGCTGCATGATCTGTATAGACTATAGTTTTAGAAAGAACAAGATAAGAACGAAATTTATCAAAAGCAAATACCACAGCTAGTAATTCTTTTTCAGTTGTTGTGTAATTTTCTTGTGCATCATTAAGTGTTTTACTAGCATAATAAATTGGGTGGAAATGCTTTTCTTTTCTTTGTCCCAAGACAGCTCCAACTGCAAAGTCACTAGCATCACACATGATTTCGAAAGGAAATTTCCATTCAGGCGCTGTCAGGATAGGTGCATTGACTAACATTTCTTTTAAGGTTAGAAATGCTTGATTGCAATCCTTGTCAAAGATGAAGGGGGCATCTTTTTCAAGTAATTTTGTTAGGGGCCTTGAGATTTTAGAAAAATCTTTGATAAACCGCCTATAAAATCTGGCATGCCCTAGGAAACTTCTAATAGCTCTTATGGAGGATGGAGGTGGTAATCTAGAAATGGTATCTATTTTGGCTCGATCTACCTCCATTCCTTCGCTTGAGATCTTGTGACCGAGTACTATTCCCTCCGTTACCATGAAATGGCATTTTTCCCAATTAAGGGCGAGGTTAGTTTCCTCACATCGGGATAGCATTCGTTCAAGGTTATCGAGGCATTGGTCGTATGAATCCCCAAAGATAGAAAAGTCGTCCATGAAGACTTCCATTGTCTTTTCTATCATGTCATGGAAGATGGCTACCATGCAACGTTGGAATGTTGCGGGGGCATTACATAGACCAAACGGCATGCGTCGATAAGCAAAAGTTCCATAGGGACATGTGAAAGTTGTCTTTTCTTGGTCTTCGGGTGCTATCGAGATTTGAAAGTAACCTGAAAAACCATCCAAGAAACAGTAAAATTTATGACCGGATAATCTTTCTAACATTTGATCAATGAAGGGCAAAGGAAAGTGGTCTTTTCTTGTTGCTTCATTTAATCGTCTATAATCTATACAAACTCTCCATCCTGTGACGGTTCTCGTTGGTATTAATTCATTCTTTTCGTTAGTTATTACCGTCATACCTCCTTTCTTCGGAACTACTTGGACGGGACTTACCCACGGACTATCGGAGATAGGATAGATAAGTCCGGCGTCAAGTAACTTGATGACCTCGTTTTTAACCACTTCTTGAACATTTGGATTTACTCGACGTTGTGGTTGTATAACCGATTTGTAGTCATCATTCATCAAAATTTTGTGTGTGCACATAGAAGGACTAATTCCCTTTATGTCTACAAGTTTCCAAGCTGTTGCATTTTTATGTTTTTTCAAAAGACTAATTAATTTTTCTTTTTCTAAGCTATCTAATTTAGACGAAATAATTACAGGTAATTTACCCTCTTTGTCTAGAAAAGCATATTCCAAACCTTTTGGAAGTTCTTTGAGCTCAAGTGGTGGGTCTTTAGGAGACTCCTTATTTGGTTGCTCATTCCGATCAAGAACTTTAAAAGTTTGTTCTATGGCGACATCTTCTTCAACAAAGTGGTCAGTCTCTTCACTTGTATCGGGTGGTTCATCTTCATCTTCAATTAGGGGGTCATTATTGCCGAATGGATATTTCATTGACCGTTCGAGATCGACACTTCTTTTAATGCCCCTAATTGAAGAGGTAGATTGTTGAACTTCCGGTTTTTCAAAGCTTCATGAGTTTTTACAAATGGTCGTCCCAACATTAGAGGAGCGTCATCGAGGATGACAAAGTCGGTCGGGATTACCATTTGATTTGTTTGAACCAATACATCCTCAACTATACCGATTGATTTTATTACTTTCCGATTGGATAGAAAAATGGGTATTTGAAGTGGAGAAAAATCACTAATACTTAATTTTTCGAAAATGTAGTTAGGCATTATGTTAACACAAAGATCTTTATCGATTGTGACATTACTAATAAATGAATTTTGAAAGAAACATGGAACCGGTGTAATGCTAATTTCAAATGGGTCTTCTTTTATTAGCGAAGTTTGATCATTAGTTAACTTAACACTTACCGTTTCGTCAATTTTAGTGTTAGTGTTCAACTCTTTTAAAAACTTAGCATGAGTGGGTACTAAACAATGATTTTCAAAAGAAGGTGACAAGAGATTAATTTTTTCAAAATTAGACTCTTCTTGAATTTTAACGTTGTCGGACTCACCTTTTTCGTTGTTTAACTCATGTGTAGGTTTTTCACTTATTTGTTCTTCCATTTTTACACTTTCGGTTATCTCTTCCTTTTTTAATTCCTCTCTTGCGCGGGACTCCTCTTCCCTTGCGCGAGATTCTTTTATACAACGATCGATAACTCTAATGTGTTCTAATATCCTATCGGTCACTTCGGTTATAGAAAAAGAATCGGGATTTTCTAAGCTTGAATCCGGTTGTTCGACCCTTTGTTCCTCATAGTACCATATGAAGTCGATGGTTCGCACCATTGTTCTTCATTGTAAGTATATGATGGACAAGGTTCGTAGTTTTGTTCTTCATAATACTCATATGAGGTGGGTTGTTCACACCATGGTTCCTCATAATAAGCATACGAAGGTGGTGGCTCATATCTTGGTTCCTCAAAGTATGAGTATGAAGGCTCATACCTTGGTTCATCAAAATATGAGTATGAGGGAGGAGGTTCATACCTTTGGTCTTCATAGGATGTGTATGAAGTTGATGGCTCGTACCTGGGCTCCTCATAGTATGTGTATGAATTGGATGGTTGATATGAGTGATTATTTTGAACCGAGCGTGAGTTACGACAATTAGTGCAATAATTACCCCTATAATCATCCTCCTCATAGGTGTAGTTGTAACCTCCTGAGTATTGATCCATAAGAATCACTCAGCAGACCACAACCAAGTCTCGAGATCAGAAAACAAAAATAAAAACGGAAACAGAGGCTGGACACGGCCCCGTGTTCAGTGAGCACGGCCCCGTGTTCAGAATCTGTATCTGGGCGTTTTAATTAAATTTACTGATTTCGTTGAGCACGGGGGGCGTGTTCAGTGAGCACGGCCCGTGTTCAAGCTACTGTAAATGCAAATCTAAACTAAAATGCAGAAAAATGTGCGCGCTTTTAAAAAGGTTTTGAAAAACTGATTAGGCCGTTGATTCCTAACTTTCTTAAAATCCTTGTGTCCCCGGCAACGGCGCCAAAAACTTGATGCGTGTGAAGTGTTATATATATTAGGTGTATATTTTAAGCCCCTTTAACACTTATTTTTAGCCAAGTTTTAAATTTATAAAACACGATATTTTACTAACACTAAACACACATATGGGTAAGTGCACCCATCGTGAGCGTAGTATAGTGTTGGCAAGATACCGAGGTCGTCCAAGGACACAAGAGCTTTTAGTACCGGTTTATCCTCAACGTCTAATCAAAATAAAAAGTTTAGAAAAATTGTTTTTAACTAAGAAAAATAAAAACTAACTAAATGCTGAAAAATAAAATAAAAAGAAAAACAGATAGACAAGATGAATCACTTGGTTCCGACTCGTATCTAGTGTAACCTTTGATTATTTCCGCACTTTTGCACATATTTAAGAGATTATCTTAGTTATTGTAGTAGGCCCTTTGGAGACCTTGTATAGATGGAATGTTAAATGTCTATTGTTAGATAGTGAATTGGTAAGTCCAATTATCAAGATCTGAAAGTTGCCTGGGAGACAACAAATAAGATTATACAAATCCATAATCGATTGTAGGTTGCCAGTATACGGCAAGAAATCAAGGAGTTATGAAAATAGCAAACTTCCTAAGTTCTTGTTAAGGAATATGGTTTAACAAAAGATATCACCCAGGAAGGGTGAACCAAATTTGTTAAATTATCAGACTAGTTAAGCTCTGAATATATGGAAATCATTCGAAGGAAATCGAATGTATCAAGATCAAGTAGCTTGTAAGCTAAAACCTATTTAAGGAGTTTGACGGAGCTCGAAATACATTGCACACTAGTGACTGGAGGATGTGTTCCGCAATAAGTCAAGAAGCACTATCACATAATGATATGCAGAATTATGATGTGATGAGCATCCTGTATCGATTGAGGATCGACAGATCAAGAAGCTCCAAAAGGATACATACTCCTAATATAAGAGTCACTTTGGGAGCTTGGAAAGACTCCAGATATGTCATAGAAGTTAAGTCCATTATACTTCCATCATTTTAACAAATCTCGAGGTCGAGATTTCTTTTAAGGGGGTGAGGATGTAACACCTCGAAAATTTACGTCCTATAATGTCTTGACACGTGTCATAACCTTTGAACGTGTGAAAGAATGTTCTTGAAGGACTAAAGTTGACAAACAATGAAACTGTGTAAATATAAGGGTTCAAAGTGTCAACAATGAATAAATATACTTTACAATAACCCTACATGATGTTTATAACCTTAAACGAATGGATCATGGATCATACGAAGCGAATTGTGAAAGAAAGTGAGAGATTACAAACTACAGGGGTTAAATGTGTCAACATGTTAAGATATGCCTCTGAGTGACCTTATAGCAAACCCGAAGCCTTGTAACGATTAATTATGCTCACTAGAATGCACCATAAAAATTTCACCAAGTTTCGTTGCCGTATGAGAAAGTTGTGATAAAATTCGTGTGTGAGGGTTAGAATCGTCAACATTGAAAATTAGGGCTTTTCGGGTGATCACAAAGTTACCCGAGGACTTCACAAAGATGGTATAAGTCTTGAAGCCCTTATAAATCAAGTTAGAGGGTTTATAATGCAAGAAACAAGGTGAAAGCGACGTTTAGGAGGACCGGGGACTGAAAATGCAATAACTGCAAACTTGAAACCTGAAGACATGTCCCAGGCGGCCCGCGTACGAATTAACAAAATCTCAAGCGGGCCGCGTCCCACCTGCAGATGCAGAAAACACAGGCAGCAGCCTGTACAGCCGGTTTAACCGACTTAACTTGCATTTTTTCGATTATAGGGGCTTATTTGATGCCTTGTACTAGCCTAGGGACACTTGGGGTGATCCCATAACACTTGTAGACTTGGTGTGGCATGATCTTGATCAATCAAACCCACTAGATAAGAACCCACTTTGTGCAAACTTTTGATCATTCATTCTCAATCATCTTCTGGTCATTTCTGGAGCACAAGGACCATCCTCAAGCATTCCAAATCGTTCATAGGACTTGTGTAAGTGTCCTCAACCTTCCTTGTTTAAGTTTTGATTAGTTTATAGCCTAGAAATCAAACCGTCGTAACTACGGTTTGACTTAACGATAAAACACAAATGGTCCAGGGTTTTGTCGAATCGAAAGTTGTTATAAGTTGGTAATCATGTGGGCTTTAAACCCTTAAAAGGGCACCCACTGATTCCAATCCTAACTAGGTCGTTTGTCGAGTCAAACGTTGTCCGAAAAAGTCAACAGAAATGTAATATTCGATTTAACGCATAATTAATGATTTAAAAGGCGTATCACCTATTTTATCATTCATATAAATTGAAAATAAGTATAATAACTTATCTAAGCTTGTTTGATTCGACAACTTTCTGTTTTGAACCGATTTGGAGCCGAAAGTCGCATAGTTTGACTTTCTGCTTTGACTTCAGTTCTGACCCGAGTTAGATAGAATTAGAAATGCCTTAGAGCTTCATTAGGACAGGGTTACATGCTAGTATAAGCCTCTGTACTTGTTTCGTTGATTATCCGATTCATTCACGCGTTTCCGTTAAGTGCTTTGATGTGTGTAAAATGCAACATATAAATTACATCAAATGAGGTATAAAACTAATCCTTTTTTAGTACTAATATTGGAAAAAGAGTGTTTTTGTCTTCCTTTTGTATTTTCAGGATTAAATGAGCTCAAAAACGCAAAAGAAGCAAAAAGACAGCTAAATCCAACATAAATACAAGAAAAGGAATATTAGTGGACTGCCCGAACCCTCAACGGCACCTTCCAAAGCAAAATAAAGAAAACAGAAGACTGAACACGCCCCGTGCTCAGCCAGCACGGGGCCGTGCCCAAGAAGCAGCAGAAAAGACAAACCTATAGAAGTTTCTATTGCCCATCACGGGGCCGTGCTCAGCGGACACGGGGGCGTGTCGAAAGTACAGCAGGCGCATTTATTGTAATTGCGAATTACAATTAATGAGGAGAGAGAGTGTTAGACGGACACGGGGCCGTGCCCAGCAACTTTCAGATCTTGATAATTGGACTTACCAATTCACTATCTAACAATAGACATTTAACATTCCATCTATACAAGGTCTCCAAAGGGCCTACTACAATAACTAAGATAATCTCTTAATTATGTGCAAAAGTGCGGAAATAATCAAAGGTTATACTAGATACGAGTCGGAACCAAGTGATTCATCTTGTCTATCTGTTTTTCTTTTATTTTTTTTATTTTCAGCATTTTAGTTAGTTTTATTTTTCTTAGTTTAAAACATTTTTCTAAACTTTAATTTTGGTTAGACGTTTAGGATAAACCGGTACTAAAAGCTCTTGTGTCCTTGGACGACCTCGGTATCTTACCAACGCTATACTACACTCAACGATGGGTGCACTTGCCCATATGTGTGTTTAGTGTTAGTGAAATATCGTGTTTTATAAATTTAAAACTTGGCTAAAATAAGTGTTAAAAAAAGGGCTTAAAATATACACCTAATATATATAACACTTCACCGCACATCAAGTTTTTGGCGCCGTTGCCGGGGACACAAGGATTTTAAGAAAGTTAGGAATCAACGGCCTAATCTTCTTTTATTTTTCTTTTTAATTTTTTTTAGGATTTTCTTAGTTTTTCAGCTTCTGCAGAGCTCAGCACGGGCCGTGCCCGCTGAACACGCCCCCGTGCTCAATCATTGGAACTGGCAATCCTGTTTACATCAGACAGTAAGCTGAACACGGGGCCGTGCCCACTCAACACGCCCCCGTGCCCAAGTTTCAGTTACTGAAAACAGAACCGTTAGATCCCGACGGTTGGTAATTTCTGACATAAACATGAGTGATAGTAATTATTTTTACTTTCGGCACTCTTATGGTACGTGGTGTCAATTATGTGGTGGCGAACATGAAGAAGTAAAATGCTACTTCCTAAATTATAGGCCCCACTACATGGACCCACCATCTTCTCACAACCTTAAGAGGGGCGAAAGTAAAAATAAGCACTATTTCTCCCTCGAATGCGCCCAGCCAGATATTCTAGGGGAAATGCTCCTTAGCGAGTTATTTCAACTAGAAGAGCTAGTTCTGAAATGGTTAGAAGAGCTTAGGAAGGATTTTATTGATCCACCCCAAGACGATACCCATGAAGAAATGTTGGAACCGCATTCCGACAACCTCGTTGCTCCCAAAAATACCTTCGTACCTAGCAAAGACTTGGACGATAGTCGTCCCTATGTCGATTGTGCCGTGAAGGACTCTCCATCGACTTCGTTCGGTGCATACATAGACCTGAGCGATTCGGCATATACCTTCTTTAACAAGAGCCCGGGAAAGGGTTGGACTTGTCCACCTAGAATGAAAATAGGAATTACCCTCACCGACAACCTCTTGCGTTCTCGCCTTAGTCTAGGACAATTAAGGTATATTAGGCACTTTGGGGTTGTTCCAACCAGTAAGGAACCACCCGATATCGATGAGATCCTTGAAGTAGCAAAACTCCATAAAGCAGCCTCAGACACGGGGCCGTGTCCAGGTCAACACGCCCCCGTGCTCACTAAAAAAGATTCTCTGCTGATTTGGTCAGAATACGGACAAAAGGTGTCAGGATTTCCTCTGAACACGGGGCCGTGTCCAGTCAACACGGGGCCGTGCCCAGGGCACTGTCGTTTTCTTTAAATGCAGCCTGATTCCTGCTCATTTTGACCACCTCAATTGACAGAGATCCCTGGGATTTTCACTCATACCATCCTAGGTAAGTGTTAAAAGAAGGTTCCAAGGGACCCTCTTGTCCCTTCCACTTTTATTCATTTCCTCCTCTTTCAAAATTTTTTCAAAATTTCCTCCATGGAAGCTTGGAAATCCCTTGATTCCAACCCTCTATGTGAAGTTTGTAAGATTATTTGCTAAAGATTCTGGCTTAAAGTTAGTTGTATAACCTTGTTTTAAATTATCTGAGCTTAAAACCCAGATAGAAATCATAAAAATAATTTAAAACTCCAAGATTCTTTAGCCAAAAATCCTGCAGACAAATGGACACGGGGCCGTGCTCAACAAGCACGGGGCCGTGTCCAGGGGCTCTGTTTTGTAAAAATTTAGCTTTCTTCGGTTTCCTTCGCAGAAAATGGCAAGCAGAACAAGCGGATCATCTTCAAGAAATAACCGACAAGGGAGGAGATCTTCAACAGCGGAAGACTCTCTTGTAAACTATGTTTACGCTCTGAGGGAGGCTATTGATGAAATGACGGGAGTGGAAGAAGCATTGGTCGACCGTATCAACCATCTTACAGTAGGGCTGGAGGGCTGTCTCCATGAAGTAAACCTCTTGCACCAGAGGTTGAACCTTCTCGCCTCCCCGCCTTTGGTACCTATAACCCAAAGGGCGTGGAACATGGTGCCCGAAGTTGTCATTCCAGCTGAATGGTACGCCATGCACCAAGAGCTTCCGCGAAGAGTGGTGCAAGGAGTCCCGGTGAATGTTCCCCCTCAACCACCAGCAGTGGAGGAAAATGAAGCCGCATTCTTCCTTCCTAGGGAGATCGAAGAATGGCTTTAAACAACGGTTAGGGAAGAATTCGTTCGGCTAAAAGTCCTACTATATCATTCTCGAAATTTTAGGACTCCTTATGATAACCTCGTGTACCTGCTGACCTATCTAGATAAGTTTTAGTTTTATTTTAATTTAGGATTATGTAAGTTCTCTCTATGATGAAATGAAATGATGGTTTTAAGGTTTGGATGGTTTGTAATGAATAAAACACACTCATGGTGGTAAAGGATGAAAAGGGGAACGAGAACAATGATCCCATGCACAAGAACGAGGCAACCCGACAATTCTCTCCATTACAGAAGGTTCAACACGGGCCGTGCTCAACCAACACGGCCCCGTGCCGAACCACCTGCAGAAAACGCCCAGTTCAGGTACCTGGACACGGGCTGTGTTCACCCAACACGCCCCCGTGTCCAGACTTCTGTTTCTCTTATTTTAATTTTGTTACTGGCACTTGAACACGGGGCCGTGCCCGGATAACACGGGGCCGTGTTCAGTGCCCAGTAACACAAATTTTTGCTTTTTAAACACTATTTTACACATCTAATCAACCTAAAAATTTATTTTTGGGACACATTGAGGACAATGAGTAATTTAAGTGTGGGGGGGATGCTAAAACCTTGAATTTTGCAAGTCCTAAATACAAGCCTTACACAAAACTCTATTGGAACCGCTAATCACCCCAAATTTTTTCAAAAATTTCATTTTTTTTTTACTTGTCTAGGTTTAACTCGGGAAATTCAAGTTCTCAAAAAGGTTATATTTTTACGAATTTACAACCGATAGCGTAGTGATAAAAAGAACCAACATAAGAAAATTATGAAAAGGCATAGCAAACTTATTTAAAATTTGATTATACATACTTGATCACATAAAAACCCATTCCCACAAAAGTGAGTTTTGAGCCTTTATTGAGCACACAAATTACATATCATTTGACTAAATGCTCATTTTTCGTTTCTTGTGTGAATAGCCGCTTGGTTCTTACGACTCTAGAACTTGCCATGACAATACATTCCCGGTCCTTATCAACTTAAACCCGAGTAAGTAAATGATGGAGGCATTAGGACTAACCCTTTTTTTATTTCTACACCATTATTTTTCTTTTTCTTTTACCACCTACCCAAAAATCCCCTTAGTTAGCCCCTTTGAGCCTAAACCTTTTCGTTTCATCACCCAAACAAAAACCCTTTTACCCACCAAAACCTTTTTCATTTTTAAC
This sequence comes from Helianthus tuberosus, assembly GCA_030545235.1. Classification (NCBI taxonomy): domain Eukaryota; kingdom Viridiplantae; phylum Streptophyta; class Magnoliopsida; order Asterales; family Asteraceae; genus Helianthus; species Helianthus tuberosus. The sequence goes on from CM060395.1 coordinate 19,574,209, forward strand.
CCTTTATTTTAGTAACAAGTTCGGTTCTTCGAAAAAAAAAAAAAATTTGTGATAATGATGAAGCAAAAAGAAAATAAACAAACAAGTTAATCAAAAATAACTTAGTTTGAATAAAAGCTTCATCAAAATAAAAAGTTGCAAAAATACGAAAACCGACACTTGTTACACTTTTAGCCTTTTTTCTACTAACCACTAACCCAACCACCTACCTTTAACCCTAGCCTAACCCTTAACCCACAAAGTCCTCTTGATATCTACAAAGGGATAAAAGTTAAAAAGGAGGAGGATTGATTTCTTGGCAAGCCTATGGTAGGAATAAGTTCCATGCCGCTCTCGAGTGATTCACTAAAAATACACCTTCGGCCGAGTGTGAGTGATTTCCCCGCGAGGTATGTGAACTTGTATATAAATAGAATTTTAAAAAGGCATGTTATGCCCAAATAAGTAATTTCTTTTATGAAAAGTTCTAAATAAATCATTACGAATAGGAGTGTAAATAAATAAAAATAAAACCCAAAAAGATCTTGGAAATCCCGACACTCTACGACAGGCCCAAAACCTTCTCTTCTACCTATTCCATTTGGGAGTGTAAGCCACATATTAAAGAGTTTTGCTTGAGGACAAGCAAAAGTTCAAGTGTGGGGGTATTTGATGTGTGTAAAATGCAACATATAAATTACATCAAATGAGGTATAAAACTAATCCTTTTTTAGTACTAATATTGGAAAAAGAGTGTTTTTGTCTTCCTTTTGTATTTTCAGGATTAAATGAGCTCAAAAACGCAAAAGAAGCAAAAAGACAGCTAAATCCAACATAAATACAAGAAAAGGAATATTAGTGGACTGCCCGAACCCTCAACGGCACCTTCCAAAGCAAAATAAAGAAAACAGAAGACTGAACACGCCCCGTGCTCAGCCAGCACGGGGCCGTGCCCAAGAAGCAGCAGAAAAGACAAACCTATAGAAGCTTCTATTGCCCATCACGTGGCCGTGCTCAGCGGACACGGGGGCGTGTCGAAAGTACAGCAGGCGCATTTATTGTAATTGCGAATTACAATTAATGAGGAGAGAGAGTGTCAGACGGACACGGGGCCGTGCCCAGCGGACACGGGGCCGTGCCCAGCTCTCTGTTCAGCCTATAAATAGGAGTGCTTGGATTCATTTCATCTCATCCCTTGGCACACCACCTCTCTCACACTTCATCCACCACCCACCACCATCACAACACCATCATCCACCACCATCATCCATTGTCCATCGTAGAGTGTGTGAGTCGTCTCGGGATCCAAGATTGATCGTAAGAGTTCTTGACAATCAAGGCCATGTTTGCCTAAGTCTCTTACATCACTTGGTGAAGACAAAGTGTCTAGTATAATACTTTTTATTTCTAATCTTTTGCACTTTTTATTTGGTTTTGTATTAATGACTTTAATAACTAGTTACTTATGTTGAAGGTGATCTTTCCTTATCGTTTGTCCGTGGTGTCTTGGCATTATTTTACTGTCTATATAAAATAAAGGATTTTCACCATTCATATCTCCACGGTCTATATGGAGATATGTTGGCTACCTGGTCGGGGGTTAAGGGAACGGTTTGGTAAAGGTCTTGCCATTGTTCAGCGTTTAGAGGTCCTGCAATGGACCTGGGTCAAATTTAGTAGGACCTCCTTCAATACTTCACGGTATTGGATGGCGGGGGTCCAAACTCTTTGATCCCCTCATAAGTTAACTACTATTAATACTATAACCCGGCTATTTAGGACTGTATCCCTGCTGACTCAGACTACTTAGCCGAGGGTAACGTCACCGCCAAAAGCGGGGCCTACCACAATACTGCATTAATAACTTAATTCATTATCTTCCAATAATCCACCCTTTTAGGATTGTATCCCTGCTGACTCAAACTACTGGGGTGAGGGTAACGTCACCTTCAAAAGAGGGGCCTACTACAATAACTAAGATAATCTCTTAATTATGTGCAAAAGTGCGGAAATAATCAAAGGTTATACTAGATACGAGTCGGAACCAAGTGATTCATCTTGTCTATCTGTTTTTCTTTTATTTTTTTATTTTCAGCATTTTAGTTAGTTTTATTTTTCTTAGTTTAAAACATTTTTCTAAACTTTTATTTTGGTTAGACGTTGAGGATAAACCGCTACTAAAAGCTCTTGTGTCCTTGGACGACCTCGGTATCTTACCAACGCTATACTACACTCAACGATGGGTGCACTTGCCCATATGTGTGTTTAGTGTTAGTGAAATATCGTGTTTTATAAATTTAAAACTTGGCTAAAATAAGTGTTAAAAAAAGGGCTTAAAATATACACCTAATATATATAACACTTCACCGCACATCATGCTTAAAATTGACCATAATGCCCTTTAATCCGTAAAACGAGAATTTTGATGATGTGAGTAAACGAAGACCTCGGCTACTGATTTATAAACTTGCCCTCAAAATTTGACATCAGTTTGAGGTCTAGATTAGGAGATATGCGCATTAGCGTAAACGATAAGCTTTTTATTAATTAATCGGCGCGATTAGCGCATAGCCTATCTAAACCCGATTTTTGACACCAAACCTTTTACCCACTGATGTAATATAATATTTTGGGATTTTTGAAGATTTTTAATTATTTTTAAACTGATCATAAGTTAGGTTTATCGCCTTGATTCGGTTAATACCGAATATACCCTTTTCGGCCATAAAATGAGTTTTACAAATCCTTTTAACGCCAATCCAATTGCTACTGATTTTAAATAATAAATGTAGTATTTTGAACCTGTTTAACTGATCAGAAAAACTCAGAATCCTATTTTAAACCGTACGTCGCTTAAAACGGCTTTATACTCGTATTATACGCATAGTTTATGTTTAAAACCATTTTGTGATATAAGACTTTTCACCAACTGTTATAACCTGATAAATTAAGTTATTTTACTGATGTATTCAGACCCGAATCTCAGAAACTTAAATAATCTCTTTTATAACCATTAAAATGACCAAAATACCCCTACGGGGCGTAATTTAGGATTAAACTCGTTTTGGGCATAATGGAAGGTATCTTAATGATATCACAACATATTTAAAGCATATTAACTTAGGAAACCTGTTCGTGACCTATTCGGTTACCCGTTTATGCGTTATTCGCGTTCGGTTCGGTTTATGTAACTAGTTGCATAAACTAGCCGAAATGGGTCAAACGTTATCGTTTTTATCTCAAAATCCAGAATGTGTATAATATACCCATATTATACAAGTCTCCGAACTTGTCGGGTCTAAATCACATTCTATTCCAGTCTTCGCCTTATCATGCGTTTGAACCATATCTTCCTTTTGAAAACTAACCGGTCTAAGTCATGACTTAATTAAAGACCCGTTAGGATTCTAATAGGTTATTTAAAAACATTCGTTCCAGATTTAGGAGCCCAGTAAAAGCTATCTGTACTTGCTGATTTGATACGGCTGGGGTTGAATTTATATTTAGCTCAGGTAAATACTCTTAACTTATTTTCCCTATACGGGCTTGGGGTACGGTATATAAAATACCGCTTGGTCGGGCATTGAATCTTTAATTGTATAATGATTAAAGTATTGAGGTGTTCCGTTTAATTTGTTTTGTTTGCTTAAAGCTTTTGGGGGTTAATGACCGTTGTCCCGGATATCCCTGGCATCATTTTACGAAATGGCCACGACCTTAGCACACAGGTGTAGGCGTACACCTGTCAGTGTCTCATAAATAAAGTGGTGTGTCCATTAATCTTTAACCCGGCTCGATCCGGGCTACTGAACGCATAAGGAACATGTAAATCCTTTACAAGTTTATAAATTTAAATAATTATCCCAAGTTATAAAATATTATTTGTGCCATGTGCATTCAAATAAATCATTTTTAAAACCTTTTCAGAATGAGTCGGTTGATTGTATTTACCAGTGTAAACTGACGTATTTTCCCAAAAAGGCTAAGTGCAGGTACTAATCGGAATTGGCTGGCTACTCCTAGCATCAATAAAGAGTCTCGCAAGCTTAGATGCCTAAAGTCTATTGAACAGTGTTATTTTATTTTCGATCCGCCTGTGGATCCTTTACTTCCGTTGTAATACTTTGATGTTACACTATTTCGGATTGTAATTTTTATCCTTTTGCTTCCGCAGTGCATTTATATATTGTGTTGTTTGACTATGATGTTGCCAACCACGTCACGTTACTCCTCTACCGGGCCCGCCGGTAATACGTGGAAATTCGGGGTGTGACAGAAGGTGACGTTACCCTCACCCCAGTAGTTTGAGTCAGCAAGGATACAATCCTAAAAGGGTGGATTATTGGAAGATAATTAATTAAGTTATTAATGCAAATTATGGTAGGCCCCTCTTTTGGAGGTGACGTTACCCTCGACTAAGTAGTCTGAGTCAGCAGGGATACAGTCCTAAATAGCCGGGTTATAGTATTAATAGTAGTTAACTTATGAGGGGATCAAAGAGTTTGGACCCCCGCCATCCAATACCGTTAAGTATTGAAGGAGGTCCTACTAAATTTGACCCAGGTCCATTGCAGGACCTCTAAATGCTGAACAATGGCAAGACCTTTACTAAACCGTTCCCTTAACCCCCGACCAGGTAGCCAACATACTTCCATATAGACCGTGGAGATATGAATGGTGAAAATCTTTTATTTTATATAGACAGTAAAATAATGCCAAGACACCACGGACAAACGATAAGGAAAGATCACCTTCAACATAAGCAACTAGTTATTAAAGTCATTAATACAAAACCAAGTAAAAAGTGCAAAAGATTAGAAATAAAAAGTATTACACTAGACACTTTGTCTTCACCAAGTGATGTAAGAGACTTAGGCAAACATGGCCTTGATTGTCAAGAACTCTTACGATCAATCTTGGATCCCGAGACGACTCACACACTCTACGATGGACAATGGATGATGGTGGTGGATGATGGTGTTATGGTGGTGGTGGGTGGTGGATGAAGTGTGAGAGAGGTGGTGTGCCAAGGGATGGTTTGAGCTTGAGCCAAGCACTTCTATTTATAGGCTGAACAGAAGCTCGGGCACGGCCCGTGTCCACATCCTTCTTTTTCTTCATTTAATGTTGTTTTGTCTTTTTAGTTGACCACGCCCCCGTGTCCGCTGAGCACGACCCCGTGGTGCAGAAGAATCTTTGTACTATGCAGATTTGCTGGATTGTGCGAATCTTATAGTTGACCACGGCCCCGTGTCCGCTGAGCACGACCCCGTGGTGGGCAATAGAAGCTTCTACCACTTTGTCTTTTCTGCTGACACTTGGGCATGCCCCCGTGCTGGCTGAGCACGGGGCGTGTTCAGGCTTCTGATCTCTTGTTTTGCTTGGGAAGATGCTGTCGTGGGGTCGGGCATGCCACGTCTTGTTCCTTTTCTTGTATTTATGTTAGATTTTGATGTCTTTTTGCTTCTTTTGTTAATTTGAGCTCATTTAATCCTGAAAATACAAAAGGAAGACAAAAGCACACTTTTTCCAACATTAGTACTAAAAAAGGGTTAGTTTTATGCCTCATTTGATGAAATTTATATGTTGCATTTTTAACACATCAGTACCCATATCATAATTAAACATAAGATCTGATTAAATTAATTAAAAATAAGATATGATTAAATAGTCAATGATGAATAAACAAAGAAATGATTTGACTTTTCCACTTGACCATCTATGAACTTTGACCATTCCACTGACCATCGGTTTAATTTACTCCAAAATATTTTATAAGATTAGGCATAATGATACTCAAAATAGAAGGCAACCATGATACTCCTGATCCGTTATAACTTAACACTTATCCGACCCATTCAAGCTATTTGGCTCCATAACCAGGCCCGTACATGTTGACCCATCATACGTGTCCCGCTAATATCCTGATCCATGACTGACTTGTCCCGTACTCGACCCGAAACGACCTGAAACATCAAGATTAACCCAACAACAACTGCAGAAATAGCACCAAACATCAATAATTAAGAATTCGTTCCCAAGTGGACAAATCATTCTTTGGTGTGCGCTTACCTTGAATTGGAAGGACTTTTGATGTCGGAATAGCTACTGCAGCCTGTGTTCCACCAGACAGAAACTCGGTTTTCTAGTTTTTCTTTTTCTTTTGCTCTTTTTTCTCTCTGACTCCCTCTTGAGATCAGCCTCTATTAAAAATAAATAAACAATGATGCGTAGAACACATAGGTAGGGTGGGGTCAACAACATTTACAGTGCGTTACTTGTATCATCATAATAGTCAACCATGTGCCCATGTCATAACCTTGGGGATCAAAAACGTGTTTGCTGAAGCAAGATCCAATCTGATAAATATACTAATGGGTTCAACACAACAGTGTGTGAGTTAATGATGAGGCCAAGTGCAAGCTACAATGTGCTAGAAGAAAAGTACAAATTCATACTAAAAAATTTGACTCGATAAGCTAATATCAAGAGCAGGTTAAGATCATTTAAACATTAACCCACCATAAACTGATGATTCATATTCTACTAAAAATATTTGATCCTCATAAACCGCTTTAATGACATAGGCCACAACCATGGCAATGGCTTTGTGCCTTTCACACACAAAGCAAAACCTCATGTATAACAGACTAAAATATATTACATGTAAATTTAACCTAAAACCTATTTTTTTTTCAAATGAATCACTGATTTTCAATTACTAAATGGAATCAAATCAAGAAAAAACGATTAGAGAAATTAAAATCAAATTAAAGGTCACCTGAAGGCAGATCCTGATACCGATTTGTTGTTCAATTTTATATTTTTAGGTTGGTTCGCTACCCATTACGATGGTTGTGGGCTAGCCGCTAATGATTCCGCCACCAAAGATCACCACTCGAGTCTTCTTTCTACCTGAAGAATTATAGGGAGTTGACTTATTAACATTTGTCTTTCTGCATCAACTCCTTGAAAATCTTACCTTGGTTTTAGTATGTGATAAGGATTGTGGACATTAATATGAATATTTAAAAAGATTTACCTGAGTCATGTTGGGCGATAACCATGCTAATGTTTCTGGCGTTCATTTTATTGGATTCTTCATGCTCAACAACCCAGGCATGAGATCAACTGCCCTATTGAGCTTTTCAGTTTTAGTTGGCTTCAAAAAAACAGCATAATGCGATCAGATAGCAAAATAAAAACAAACATTCTCAGTAATGTCTTACTCATAAAGTAGGGCTGGGAAGGGTGAGATGTGGCAGACGTTTCCTCCATCCCAATAGATCGCTATTAGAAAGATGATAGTATAAATAGATAATTAGATTACGAAAGGGGTTATTCCTTTTGAGTCACTAATGTCGAGATTAAACCTCGACTTCCGAAGTTCATCAAGATACGCAACATTGACCGTGCCAACAACATAAAGCAAGTTCATTGACATGTTTGGATCTCCATCTACACTCTCTTCACCACCATCCAATAATAAGTCTCCCAAGTCCAGAACTTTTAGCTTCTTGTGATGCTGTGGAGTAATAATCAATAGTTCAAAACTCTAGCATAATGTACATAAAGGGTGATTATGTGATACTTCATACTATATAGCATCCAAAATTGTTCTACTCAAGGTTTAGATTTTAATCATAACTAAAGCATTCATCATATTTATAATTTAACAATGAAAACAAAATAAACATTTCAATCCTGTAATAAAAGACGACCCCTTTCAACCTGAACCAATTTTGAACCATTACCCAAACCACCTATCTTGCTACCTACACACCACCTAACCGGTTATTTTGTGCACCTCTACCTACACATTATAAATCAAAAAACCCATCAAACTATCACACTCAACAAAATCAAGCAAATCTTTAAAATCAACCTCTTAATAACCTAGATCTAAAAAACTTATATCTAGCACACCAGATATGGTCTCGAGCTTCAATTCCCACACTTGGACCAACTTGAAATTCCCACTTTAAATAATTATTGCTGATATGATATATCTGTATATGATATCATAATAATTAGTTAATAAATACAGAGAATGAGTAGGAAAAAACCTGTCCAGGCATAACTTCTTTGTTGGTTCCACTGATGTTAATTCCGGCATATAAGCAAGCCTTGTAATGTGCATCTGATATGTCTCTTCCAAATGACTTATCCGCTCCAGCACCACAATAGTATAGACCCTGTAGTTTAATATATATATATATATATATAGGGAGGGGCTCATGCGAGAACTCCATTTATTGTGAGAACCATGAGAACCAATGTGAACACAACCTAAAATAGCTAAAAAAACCTAACCCCCACCCCCCCCCCCCCCAAAAAAAACCTAACCCCCCCCCCCCCCAAGCTAAATGCTAAAAACTAAAACCCCCAAAAAAACCTAACCCCCCCCCCCAAAAAAAAACCTAAACCCCCCTCCCCCACCCCCACCCCCCCCCCAAGCTAAAATGCTAAAAACTAAACCCCCAAAAAACCTAAAAAAAAATTAAAAAATTTTTTTAATATTTTTTAGGTTAAAATCGCTACTTTTCGAAGTCAAAAATTTTTTTTTTTTTTTTTTTTTTTAAAATTAAAATTTTTTTTTTTTTTTTGGCTTCGAAAAGTAGCGATTTTAACCTAAAAAATATTAAAAAAATCAAAAAAAAAATTTGTGTGATTTTTAGCTATTTTTAGGCATTTTTGGTTGTGTTCACATTGGTTCTCGCGGTTCTCGCAATAAGAGGTGGTTCTCGCATGATCTTCTCCCTATATATATATAAGTTAATTAAAATAACAACTGTTGTTTCTATATGTGGCAAAATGGGCATGTCAAAATGGGTTCGGATCAAAACCGAAGCTTCTTGTCCAAAATATTTTAAACTTTATATTTATAAGTGGTGTGTCAAATTTGATTAAAAAATGATGAATAGTACCTGTGGACCAGGGTAGCCTCCAACAGGCCATCCCAAAGGCCACTTCACATCTGGTTGAAGCAAAGTGTACTCTTGCTCAATTCCAAACCTAAAATCAGATTCGGTTAATCAAATTAATCAGTTAGTCTGAATACAGAATATTAACATACACAGACTTCTGTCTATTTGTTTTTCAAATGAATTAATACCCTTCTATATAGAAAGGAGATATAGACGAACCTGTTAAAACAATAAAATCATCTCGTTAAAGCTCAATTTGCCCACAATCATTTAACTAAACACAGATTGAAAATAAAATAGATGAAGATCCATATTAAGGAATTTCATGATCAATCAATTTCCCTACACTTTTTTTACCAGAATCTCATACTTATTACCTACAATTTTTAACTTCTTATTACCAAAATCTCATACAAAGTTTGACATGGAAATTAGTAGTGACCATTAAAATCAAATGTCTGACTAAATATATTACGTAATGTGAACAAATTATGAGGAAAATAACAGTATAACCTGTGAAGTAAGAACCCTAGGGATGAAATTAGGGCATATCGAAGTAAAACCATAAAAATCTACTAAAAGCAAGAAGACAATTGAATCGGATAATACATTGAAATGACACAATGAAGTTATGACAGAAACAAACCATTCTAGAGCAAATTCAGCAGATGGTGTAATGATTCTAGGTTCTTATATGGACCATCCATTCAGTAAATTATGCCATTTGTTCCTACCAACGTGACTTAAGCATTCAAACAACCACATAACCACTTGAACGTACATAATAACATGCTGAATCAGGAAGAGAATCTATACATATACCTCATCGTTAATACTAACCAGCCGAAGGAGAAGAGCCTCCGCCGTGAAAGGTTTCAACATCTTCACTGTTCCCTTCGTACCTTTCTTCGTAATCTGTCATCTTAAGTTAACATTACTGTAAATCAATTTAACTTTATTACCAGATCTTCCTCCGTGGTAAATGTTCCAGATTCAAGTACTGAATCAATCACTTCACTCACAAAATTTTTATAACACTAATCATACGAATTGAGGGAATTAGGATATTAGAAACTTACAATTTATTCAATGAACTAAAACCAGATCTGAACAAAAAACGATTACGTTTCACACAATCAGAATCCAATCTCATACCCTAGCCCTCAAATTCTTTATGGATCTTTGAAGTTTGGAGATCTGAAAATCGCACATATCATAATTAGGGTTTTTGTAGAAACGTAGGATTATAAGATTAAAATTTAACATACCGAGATTCACTTCAGAGGGTAACGATTTAGGATGAATAAGAGACATATGAGAATTGCCTCGCTGAGAATTAGGGTTTATGAAAAAAACATATGTGGAACAGATTAAGGATCGAAAATAACTTACCGTGTTGCCTTCAATCGATGCTTTCAATCCTTGCTTTAGACACCTAGGTTTGTGATTTGCAAAATAAGATATGGAAATATTGAGGAGAGAGATGCTGTGCGAAGATGAAACGTACAGGAGAAGCAGAATAGAGGAGAATAGAGGAAAAGAGAGTTTGGCGCCCATAGTGAATTATCTTGATTAAGAGCATGTCCACATCATCAAAATGATTGGTTAAGAATAGCCCTTGTGGCCTAAGAGAATTCATTTAGTATAATAGATAGATACGAATTCGTGATGAATAGTGCTTTCAATTTTTTAAACATTCTTTATAAGTTTTTTAATAAAAGATTATTGAGTAAATTGCCAAAATGTCCTTGAGGTTTGACCACATTTATCAGTTTCATCCAAAACAACTTTTTTGTACCATATCGTCCTTCACTTTTGGGCTAAGTTGTCATTTTCATCCAAATGTCTAACCTTTTTTTTTTTTTTTTGCCAAAATCGTCCCTGAGTTTTGGAACTTTTTGCCATTTTCATCCAAATATTTGCAAGAAAAAAATGAGCCAAATTAGAAATTTGGATGAAAATGACAAAAAATCCCAAAAGTGAAGGACCATATGGTACAAAAAAATTGTTTTGGATGAAACTGGCAAACATGCCCAAACCTCAAGGACGATTTTGGCAATTTACTCAAGATTATTTATCATTTAGTTTATTTTTTAGTAACTTGCTCATGTTGGTTTTTTTTAATCTAACTCTGTAACTATACTTTTTAAACATTACCAAATAGAACCGAAATCGACGATGTATAGTATTTACATATTTTTATTCAAACAAAGTATTTTTTTTTATATTGTATATTATCCGAGTGCCAATATCAGTATTAAAAAATGTATTTTTTATTGTGAACCATACGTGTCTCGATATGTGACAAATCTAATCGATTTCTACCAAATAACATTGTAAATTATACGAGTCTCGATATGTAACGAATCTAATCGGTTGCGACCAAATAAATTCGGTACCTATATGGCGATATGGACAATATCAAAAACCGGTAGTCGTTTTTAAGGTTTTTGGTTGATGTAAAAGATGCGACAATATCGCGACTTTATTTCTTTAGTTTTATCTTTCAGTTACTATAGCGAGTATCGGTATCGAAATGAACTCAACCAAATTGATACTAACTGACTTACCGCCGCATAGCGCGGGGAAAACCAACTAGTTCTAATTGTAATAGTGGGTATATATTCCATATATTATGGCAGCCGCATCCCTCCAAAATAATATATATATATATATATATTTCTAATAATAATACAGAGATAGCGGGCTTGGCCCACTCACGGAAAATGGCTGCAATTTTTATTCGGTCTCTGGCGGTCTACTCTACTCAACTAGCTGGGTATTTTTTTATTACTCGTTTTCGCTCAATTTGCACCAGGACATTATCCCATCGAATCCGTTTTCGCACTTGGTTCTCTCGTTTAACCTTGTTTAACACCTATGAAGCATCAAATAATCAACACATAATAAGTATATAAATCACAATGAATTAACGTATTTAACACAATAAAACACGATGCGAATTAAGACTAACTACATATACTTTAACCCAATGTCAAGTACTTTAGCTTCCCTGGGGCCAGCGGGAATGGTCCCACGATATCAACTGCCCATTTTTGAAAAGCCAGGCCGTCGTAACGGGAATTAAGTTGTTCTTAGGGCGGAGCGTTTGTGGAGCAAACTTTTGACAACTGCGGCATTTTCTGAGTTCGTCCACCGCGTCTTCGTGCATCCCAGGCCAATAGTATCCGGCGTTTTGGATCTTGGCAACAACTGCCCGGGGTCCAGTGTGAATGCCGCATATACCGGCGTGTATTTCTTGGATCAGGTACATGACTTCCGCTGGGGATACACACCGCAATAATGGTCCCAAGTATGACTTTCTGTAAAAAATGTCGTTGTTTACTTCATATTGTAACGCCTTTGTTTGTATTTTCCGAGCGTCGCCTCTAGCGGGGGGGTAATTACCCTTTTGTGGGGAATTTTAAGATGGGAGTGTACCAACAAGGTTCTTCCGCTGTGACGGGGGACACTTCTCGGGACTCTATGGAAGGTGACTGGAGCGTTTCCACCTTTACCTCCTTTTTCATGCCAGAAGTAGCTAGCTTGCTTATGGCATCAGCGATTTGGTTCCTTCCCCGATGGATGTGATTAAGTGTAACATTGTCAAATGAAGCTATGAGTTCCTTGGTTTTGGCCAAGTATTTTGCCATTGTCTCATCTTTGGCTTCATTGGTTTCATTCACCTGATTGTTGACTAGCAGAGAGTCAACATATGCATCGACCCGTGTTGCTCCCATGGACTGGGCCATTCTCAAACCCGCTAGCAGCGCTTCATACTCTGCCTCGTTGTTGGAGCATTCGAAGTCAAACCGCATGGCGTACATCAATCTTATTTCATCCGGGCTTATCAGCATGAGGCCTGCCCCAGATCCTTTTCCACTGGAAGACCCGTCCATGTATAACTTCCAGGTTTGCCTGGCTGTGCTAGACTCGGGTGTGTCGTTGACCGCGGGGTCTTGTATCACTTCTCCATCAGGAATTTCAGCTATGAAATCGGCGATCACTTGCCCCTTGATTGCTGTTCGTTTTCGATATTCAATGTCTAGTGCACCCAGCTCAATCGCCCATTTGGCCAATCTCCCAGAGATTTCTGGTTTGTGTAAGATTTGTTGTAAGGGATAGTTTGTTAAGATCTGCACGCGGTGTCCTTGGAAGTATCTTCGAAGACGCCGGGTAGCGTGGACTAATGCAAGCACCAGTTTCTCAAGTGTTGGATACCGCGTTTCAGGTCCCGCTAGTACCCGGCTGATATAATATATGGGTGTTTGTTTGCCATCCTTTTCGACCATGAGTACCGCGCTTACAACGTTGTGGGCTGCCGCTACGTACATCTTTAAAAGTTCATTTGGGTATGGCGCCGTTAACATAGTTAGCTTTTCAATGAATCACTTCATGTCTTGCAAGGTCTCTTCTGCTTCACTGGTCCATTTGAAGTTTTTCTTGTTGAGACAGTCTTTCAATGTTTTTATAAATGGCAAAGATCTCTCGGCGTGTCTTGCCAAGAACCTGTTTATGGCCACTAAATGCTCATTCAGTGCTTGTGCCTCTTTCAAAGTTCTGGGGGAGGGCATTCGCGTTATGGCGGCTATCTTTTCCGGGTTAGCTTTAAAGCCGTCCCGGGTGACCACTACCCCCAAGAATTTACCTTCCTCTACCCCGAATGAACACTTCTTGGGGTTGAGCTTGATGTTGTATTCTCTCAGCTTTTGAAAAGTTTCCTCGATGTCTTCGAGCATTTGTTTTTCCTCTCTACTTTTGATTACTAAGTCATCGACATACACCTCCAAGTTTCTGCCGATTTGCTTCTCAAAGGCCTTGTCCATGAGGCGTTGATAAGTTACCCCGGCGTTTCGTAGGCCAAAAGGCATTTTGGTGTAGCAAAAGATGCCTATATCAGTGTGGAACGCTGTTTTTTCTTCGTCTTCTCTTGACATCATGATCTGATGGTAACCCTTATAGGCGTCTAAGAAACACTTGTACCTGTAGGGGACCAAAGAGTCGACCTTGAAGTCCATCTCGGGCAGTGGATAAGCATCTTTAGGGCAGGCCTTGTTTAGATCTTTGAAATAAATGCACATTCGCCATGTGCCATTCGGTTTTTTAACCATAACGAGGTTTGATACCCATGTATGATATTTAGTTTCCCGGAGGATTCCAGCTTCGACCAGTTTTCGTACTTCTTTTACTACAGCTTCTTTTCGGTCCGGGGCCATGCTACGCTTTCCCTGGGCCACTGGCTTGATGCCTGGGAGCGTAGCTAACCTGTGCTCTGCTTTATCCCGAGGTATCCCGGTCATATCAGAGTGTTCAAAGGCGAAGACATCGGCGTTCCTTCTTAGCAATTGTTTCAAGTTGTTTTTAACTTCAGGAGAGAGGCCATCTACTATTGTGACTGTTTGCTCGGGGTGACGTGTGTTCAAAACCCACCTTTCGGGACCGACGGCCCCTGTAGGTTCTTGACGGCATCTTCTAGTCTCCAAAACTTCACCCAACTTATCCCAGTAGACTGTTGCAATCCCCCGCGGTGTGGGGAATTTCATGAACCCACGTAGGCCTGTCAATGGATTGGATATTGATCCATATCCAATCCAATCCGATCCATTTAAATCACTTATTGGATCGTAAAAAATATCCACTAATCCATTAATTAGTCCAATGGATCGATCCATTTATCCAATTAATTCTATGGATCGATCTATGATCCATCCAGATCGATCCATTACTAAGAGAATGTTTGGTTTTGATCCATCTGACTTGAACCATAATCTCTCTCTCATCAAACATTCTCCCTCTCTTTCTTCGATCGCACAAGTATCTCTTCCTCTCTGGTTTACACTCACTCTTCCTGTTCATCTGCTTACAAATCATCAACGAATACACTTCAATTCATTCACTGATCAACACACAAATCAAGCAAAAGTTCTTCAGGTGAACTCTTAATCTCTCAATTTCAATTTATAGGGTTTCGTTTTGTTTCTGTTCGTAATCGCTGTTAGACTTATTCAACAGTCGTAAGATGATTTCTCACTTTTGATTTGTTTTTTCTTTTGTTTATTATACTTGTGCTATGAATTTCTGATATCTGGGTGTAGATAAAGATTATTAGAAAGTGTAGATAAGGTGTTTGATGTTATGTCTGTGTGAGAAAGTTTAGTTTTTTTTACGATTTTGGTAGTAATTCGTTTGATCTGATGAGTTGTTGACTACTGGGTGAACAAATTGATGATTTTTAAACTTTTTTTTGTTATCTTCGTCATTTTGCTTTACCAGAAAACGACGTTTTTAAATCACGAGGGGACTTTTAACAATTTGGTGTAGTTTAATCTGTGTCATACTTCCACCTTTTTTATATGAGGCGGTGATTGTATTGGTTATCTTGTAGGTAAATCATGGTTGGATTGTTGCTATTCTGGGCAGTTGCAGACCAGGTCCAAGATTGATTTTAGAATTTTTTTTTATTTTTTAGATTTTTTTTTAATTTTTATAATTTTTTGGAATTTTTAAGAATTTTTTGATTTTATATGGATCGATCCGGATAGTGATCCATCCATTTAAAATTATTTGGATACGGATCGGATCACGGTCCATTATATTGGATCATGGATCGGATCATGATCCATTTAAGTTGGATCATTAATGGATCAGATCATGATCCAATCCATATCCATCCATTGACAGGCCTAAATCCACGTGCCGTAGAGACGACGATGTCTAATTGTCCCAGGGTGAAACTTCCAATTATCACATTGTGGTAGGATTCGGCACATACCACGAGAAATGTGAGGAGTATGGTTCTTTCGCGAGGGGCGTGTCCGAATGTTACCGGAAAGGTTATTTGGCCAATTGGGTCAACCTTTTCTCCGGTGAACCTCTTAATAGAGGCGTGCACTGATTCAAGAAGCTTCTTATCTTCCGGTTGCATCCTGTTGAAGCAATGTTCGTAGATTATATCCTCGGAGCTTCCGGTGTCTACTAGGATCCTTCTCATGTTATAATCGCCCACAGCGGCGGATATGATAAACGGGTTCCGTTGTAGGCGGGGACTGCCCAAAAGTTGGTTGTGACGTTGGAAAAGACCACCAGGGCGGCATGTAGGCCGTGTATGGCGGTTGTTGAGCATAACTATGTGCTGTCATCCGAGGTGTGTAAGTCTGGTTATTGTATGGGGGTAAGTACCCATATGGAGGTGCATAGTAGTACCCTGGGAAATAAGCTTTATTTCCCAGGCGTGACTGGAGCGTTCAGAATCCCGGCGGGCATGATTACCAGCTGATGGGGTGGTGTGGACAACGCTGCTGTCAACGCCGCTGAATACAGTGGTGGCATAGAATAAGTGGTCGGTGGCTGATAGTACTGAGCCATGCTCATTTGCTGTGTCATGTTACTTGGACCCGCGGACGTGATAACGGGCATAGTGCTATG
This sequence comes from Helianthus tuberosus, assembly GCA_030545235.1. NCBI lineage: Eukaryota > Viridiplantae > Streptophyta > Magnoliopsida > Asterales > Asteraceae > Helianthus > Helianthus tuberosus. The sequence goes on from CM060395.1 coordinate 19,590,540, forward strand.
ACGTATAGTCTGTGCACCCGTCGTTGATGCTGGGGTAGAAACAATAGTGGTTGTTGTGGTTGGTACCACCGGTCGTAGTTGCCAGGAGGTGTATGAGAGAGGATCTGCAGCTGTTATCCCATAGGGGGCGACTTAGGCGCTTGCAAAACCTGGTGGTACTTCTGCTTCAAACTCTTGGTTCAACGACCTGGTTATGGCTGGCGAGGCTGGCATGGTGGTGACCACAGAACTTGTCACCAGTAATGGATTACTGGTTATCACTGCTTGGTTTGGTGTTGTCGTGTTCTGGTCGCTTGCCATTGGGTTTACGTTCACAGATGTTGCCAAATAGGTCCCACGGATGGCGCCAATGAAGAAACACTGACCTGAAACGATAAGCTCCGACTAGGACTTCAACTCTTGGCGATCTGAATAGTTGACTGCAAAACAGAACACCGTTAGGACTCGTTATAGGAATGGGGTTATTCCTGTAACCACCCTCCGGCGTGAGAATAAGTCTCGGTTTTGGGAGTAAGAAAGTATAAGTAGAGAGAGAGTAAACGAGAGCAGAATGTCTATACCTTTGATGTTTACCTCTATTTATAGTTTACCATTAGGGTTTCCCTTAACTTAGGAGTTAGGGATTTGCATGATCTTCCCCAAAAGATTGGGGATTTGGTTACGTGGTTTATCCATGCAGAATGGAACATTCTAGAATAAACATGTGTAATTAAATATTTATAATAAATTAATAGGTAATGACCGGGTCGCGTTAGCCGGTCCGTGTCATACCTCGTCAATTCCAAACTTCTAATCTGATGGATTTGTGAAGGGTTATAACCAATGAAAAGGAAATTCCAAACTTCTAAACCGATGGATTTGTGAAGGGCTATAACCGATGAAAAGGAAATTCCAAACTTCTAATCCGATGGATTTGTGAAGAGCTATAACCAATGAAAAGGAAATTCCAAACTTCTAATCTGATGGATTTGTGAAGAGCTATAAAACCAAGGAAAAGGAAATTTCAAACTTCTAATCTGATGGATTTGTGAAGGGTTATAACCAATGAAAAGGAAATTCCAAACTTCTAATATGATGGATTTGTGAACCGCTATAACCTATGAAAAGTAAGGGTTAAAAATTTGTCAACTCATGTATTGTATATGAGAAACATTGACAAAGTGAAGTGTGATTCAATTCAATTGTCAAGTCTAGTTAATATGAAAATTGGAAATCCGTAAACATTTATATATTTTATGAATTTATTCTACTTTTAATTTATGTGAATATTTGTAAGTTCAAAAAATTTCATATAAAAAATTTAATATGATTAATCGCTAGTCGGTATCAGGGACGGGGGTTGCACTCGCCCCCCGAATGTTTCGGTAGAAGTGTAATATTTTCGATTTTTTGTCCGAAAAATTTAAAATTATATAGGTCCGCCCCCACCAGTTATCTGCCTCTACCAAGTTTATTGTCCAAAATATTTATACATATTTTCGTATTAAATTAAAAAAAATATGAAGAACGAGCTATTAGTAAGTTTTTATAATTGTTTATAAACTTTAAATAAATTTTGTTACTACTTTATATATAAATCAAAGTTGAGGGCTATTTTTTTATCTTAAAGGTCTTAAAGATACTTATCGTTTATATTAAAGGCCTTCGGGCTGAGTTGTAATTCTTCGTCCAGGTACTTATCATTTATCTCCTATCATTATAAATATTTTGGTCTTTATTTTTGTTAAACAGAATTTAGCTTTTTTTAGTTTTATGTGTAAGAATGCGTCATTTGAATGAATAGAGATTATGTAGTTTTATTTGGAGTTATTATTGTTTGACCTGACCCGAATCGAATATCCAACCTGAACATACAACTCAAAACATAGCAATATGAAAAAAGAAAAAAATCGGTCCCATGACTTTCCGCTTCCCCGGAACTTTAGTCAAGCTCCACAACTGGTCGTTAACTCACCGGCTGACTAGCGCCTAACGATTCTTACAACACTCTATATATGATAAAAAAAATTTGGGAGGATACTCTGCAATTTTATTCTAGATTCGTTACTGTAGATGACCGCCCGTGGCGTGATACAAACTTTTACAGTTTTTTATTAACCCAGTAAAGATTTTTTGTTTTTCTTTTAAACAACTCAATACAATTAAATTTAATGAGTTTTGCGTAAAACAATTCAATGTGGATCTCACTCTCCTTAACCAATCTAGTAAATCTTGAGGTTCTACCGAGTTTAAATACCGTTAAACTTTAACACCGCAACATGGTGGCTTTTGTTGTGTATAGATTAGACGGTGGTTTTGACTATCACACATTAGATGAAGCACATGGGCATGGGGCCATCAAATCATGACTAAATACAGTACGGAGTTCTTGCCGAGTGGCTATTAGAGAAGGGTCGTATTATTGGCACACCTTAGGGATTAAATTGACACCCTCAATACGCATCGTATAGGCTTATACAATGCGTATTGAGGTGGGTTCAAATTTTTATGTCTGCCAAAGGCTTGTCATTGTCCCCTACCAAAAAGTAATACGCATCGTATAGGCCTATACGATGCGTATTGAGGGTGTCGATTTAATTTTTTAATTTTTGCAAGGCAGCTTCCTGTCACGCGGTAGCTTTCCGTCACGCGAACGAAAAAGCAGCACTTTTGACATTTGTTGGTCTTCAAACATCTAGGAAACATTATTTGAGAATACCCTTTAATTTATCGAAGCTTTTGCGTACTGATTATTTTAGTTAGTTTCGAATATACCCAAAGTAGTTGATCCTCCACTGTTGGGTTATCATCTTTCAACCCCATTTTCCCTAAATTTATCGATTATGTTTTTCAACAGGGATGTAATGCAATGATTACTCTCAATTGAATAGACCGACACTTGCTTTATAGGACTCACTTGAATCGTCTCGGATGTAATAAAAGTACGTTTAGCATGAGTACCTGCTTGAATTGCAGAAAGCAAAGGATAACAGAATCAGGTTCTCAAAACAATTACGGTTTGTATTTCGCATAGCCAACGTTTCGGTAGTAAAAAAAGGTTGCGGTTTTGTAACACCCATTCTTAATAATTGAGGTTTTACGTATCATTTACGAAAAACAATCATGTAATTAAGATTACATATGCATTGGAAAATTTCGGGTTTATTAAAACTTTTTACAACTTAAAAGTATACAACATATCATGTGTACGTTCGTCGTTTAACATAATAACGATACATAGTGCGAAAGCTTATTTCGTGATCGTGTTCGGTTCTTGCTCGTCGCTTGATCTTCATCCGTGCACTCTTGGCATTCACCTATGATCAAAACCAACTTAAAAGTTAGTTTTGATAGTCAAATATTAAGTTCAAACAAGTACAGGGGTTAAAAATGACAAAAATTAACAATTTTCGGAGTTAGGGGGCCAGACGTGACGCCAAGGGCCTAGGTGTCACGCCTAGCCCTGTTTTTCACAGCCTATGCCTCCAGCTGATGCTGTACATTCTCAGCTCAACCCGATTTCACGGAAACGGCCATAACTTCTTCGTTATTGATCCGTTTTACCCGATTCTTTTTCCTACGCGTCCGTAATTTAATTCTCCATCATATGGAGTTAAAATACAACATCCAACATAAATAAATTTTGAGACTTTCAAGCCTTCGACTCGTTACCTTATTATCAAATTTTACCCGTTTATGCATTTTATCAAACAAACATATTTGTTTGATTCCTACATCACCTACACTTCTTCAAATTGATATTAACTACCATTTTAGGTTCTAATCACAATTTTATTTCACAATTTAAACCCGTTTTCCCTCGTATGCTTATTTTGACCCGTTAAGGGTATTTAAGCACTTTTGAGCCTAAAATAGCTTTCGATTGCTTCTAGCATTCCATTACCACATTTCTTATCCTATAATCTCCCACCACAACTGTATTTAAGGTAGATTTAATGTGGTGATCAATATAAACCAAGTTTTACCTCTCGAATCGTCATTTTATGGCAAAAACTCAAATAGTGCTATATGGCTAATATAATACCTCTTTCAGCCTCTATACTTATTCTAAGTATTTACCTTGTCATAAAACTCGTTTCCAAACAACCTTTAAGGGTTGTTTATCCCATTTAGCCTACAAGGGCGTTTTGGTCGATTTTAGTCCTTTTATGACGAAGGACTCTCTCTCAAATTATTTGACCAAAATAGCACTTTTAACTACAACATAATTATGCGTACCTGGCCCGTATCAACAAGTAGACCCGATTTATACCTCGTTTTCATTATCACACCATCAATGGTGACGCAATTATCCGATTTGCTAATCGGTCCTGTTAACATAAGACTTGACAACCACATTAGTCGATATTATCAAATGGTGTTATCACCACCATTCGAACCGTTTGGACTATATGCCCAACATTATCTATTTAATCAAAAACATCGTTTTTGATCTCCAATTCATACATCCATCCCATCCCGGATTTTATTACCATACCCCTTTTTCTTTTACACTCTTTTCTTACAAATTTCAACCCATTTCGGCTTACGCCATGGGTATTCTTTTAACTTCGATTTACATTAGTCAACACTTGACCAATTTCCATTTTATCCTTTTTATCATTATTAGATTACACTACAAGGTAATCTTAACAGGAATTCATAATTTCTTAAATCATTACATGATTTATTTACCGTTTTGCCCTTTTTGCCATAAACCAAGGTTTTTATCATCTCTATATGTTCCGACTCGTATCGATCGCGTCGGAAATTCATATTTTCTATATTATCGTTATCGCATTTATATCGTATAGAATAAACACGTATTCTACATAATTGGGTAAGTTTCACTTACCTTGCATCCCGAATACGCTTTTCCTTTATGCTTGACTCGTTTGACCCGCTTCCATCCCAAGCTTCACCTAGCTTGTTAAGCGCCAACTATCATTCATCATTCATAAGGTTGTTAGATTAGTCATTCTAAATCATGACTTTCACACCTTATGAATCTTTGACTACTTTTCTTATTGAACTAAATCATAAATCATGAGTTTAATTCTTGTATCAAGACCCACTTCAAATCAAGTATGAACTCTTAACAATTCCCCATTTTGTTCAAGTAGTTCATTCATACAAGTTAGTATGGTGTTTATAAACACCAATACCACATCAATTTCATTAAATCATCCAAAAACCCATTTTTCAAGTCATGTATGATCAACACTCAAACTTGGAAATTGTTCAAGTATCTTGCATCAACTATCAACTATGATGATTTCTAGCATAAACATATCATCATCTTCACTACACAATCAAAACCCACTTAGCACATAAGAGGGTAATTATCAAATTCCTAGTTTTAGTACTAATTCTTCAAGTTTTCAACTAGGGTTTGTTTCTAAGCATGAGTTTCATCCTAGTTTCACCCAAACATCAATCATTCAAGCTTGAATTTCGATTTTCATAAGTTCATCAAAAATCTCAACTTCATAAACATCAAAAATTTGACATACCTTACGATCCCCACGACTAGGTGATCGTTTCTATGTATTCATGCATCGATTTTGACCTTGAATCAGGCTTCAATTTGATGATTTGTTGAGTTCTAGGGTTTGAGCTCTTGGGATGACCCTCCTGGTCGATCTCCAGACACGCACACACACACCTTAGGTGTGTGTTATGTTATTTTTTTTTTTGTTTATAAAACCCTCTTTCAAGTTATCCAACTTCGGTCCCTCACGTTTTGGTTTGTTATTAAGTAGGCTACAACCCACTTATTTCTAGTAAAAGTCCCTCTTATTAACTAGGTTAATTATCCCTAGTTAACTTAATGGGTTCAGGAAGTCATAACCCGTTTTATTTTAAGTCCCGTTAACTCGGGCTTCTTATAACATTGTTTTCTCAAGCATTTATTAAATTTTATAACTAATATTAGGATTGTTTGTCTAAGTCCTAATATTCACCGGGTAAATTTTACCACTAACGCTATTTTACCCGTTCATTATTATTAACGTGGTTTAATTACCAAACCCGTTTTCGGGGTGTTACAAGTCTACCCCCCTTAAAGAGGTTTCGTCCTCGAAACCTTTTCTTACATAATTCATTGAGTTTAAACTCAATGTATTTGAGCCGAGAAATCTTTTAAACATTACTTATACTTTTTAACCAATCGTTAGTATTACCCGAAAAGTACGGTAACATCTTTTTGGTTACTAATTGTCTACATATTTCATACGACATAGTGTAACTTCGAAATAACGTAATCTCGTTATTTCCACTAGTTTAGTTAACTTAGCGATATCAATCGCTTTCATATACTATCGAAATTCCTTATGAATCCGTTACTTTGACCCGTTTAAAGGTCTTTAGTGAAATCTTTCACCTTTAGCAACAATTTCTTTTGTTTTCAAATTCATTTATTCGGTTCAGTTATACCGAATCCACCGCTTACAAGCAACCAACTTACTTAAATGACCTTAATCGGTCTCACTAACTAGACTTATTAGTCCAGTTGCTTTTTACCGCTCGCTTGGTGATAATGTGATTCCACTTCACATTGCATTTCTTGACCGTGATCGTGTCACGTCATGTTTAATTTATATCAACCTTTCATTTTCGAAAATACCACTTTTTCGAATATATCGTCTTGCACCTATCGATGTTAAGACCCATACTCTTTGATATTTGTTATTTCCAAATTCGTCTTATAGTATTCATATTTGTTAAAACGTTGTTTCTTACTAAAACTGAATTTTAGTTTAACGTTTTTCCTTTTAACTATGTCAATTACTCATATTAAGGAAATTGACAACCCATAATTTATTCTTTTCCGTTCTCATTTTACGCGGGGAATCATAACTAGTTCCCTTGCTTTACACTATTGACCCGTAGGTTCTTTCACTTAGCCTCATAGGCTATTTCTTTAAATTTTTCACCTTTTTAAGGTGAGACATTAACAACTCGTTTCCTTCTCTTTATAACCCGAGGGTCTTTTTGGTCCCGTAGACCTTAACACTGTGTTTAATCCCGTAGGTTATGATGATCCCGCAGATCATCTTTTATTCTTGTCTATATCCAAATGTATATATACATATATAGCTTCAAGGCATCTCTTATTATGTTTGGAATCGTTTATTTTCGCTCTTGAACTTCAATTGACCTTGACCGTAGTCTAAGGCTTCATTTGTTTACTTCCGGACTAATCCTCCGACTTTATGACTTCTGACGTTATTTACGCGTCAGTTTGTTCTACACTTACCGTTTCCCGGTTCATACTTATACTTCTATACAACCCATTACCCGGGTTCTTTTATCTTAACGTTCTTAACGACCATAACCCTTTACATAGGTTAGTTAACATCTCACACTTTTACTTATTCAGTCCGCGCCTACTTACATTAGCAAGCGTCATCATTTATTTAATTCGTTTGACTTGTTCGTGTGAAATTTCATCACTGGTGAATGTCAAATTTCATTCTTTGTTCGACCCGTTCGACTTTTAACTAGTCGAACGTAATTTTTTATCAAAATTTATGTTTGCGAAAATTCTTGTCATCTTTTAGTCATGACTCATATTCCGAGTCTTTTGACTTTCTATTTCGCGTTCCTGTTTCTCATTCTACGCATGCGTTTAAATCCTTACCCACCAACCGAGTGTTTTACCGAAGTCGTTATTATTGCAACCCTTACGGTATGCATTATGACTTCGTTTCGCTTTTATATTCCTACTTTGTTCTCAAATTTGGTGTTTTACAAAATCGGCCCGTTAAGAGTCATATTTGCATTCTCCGGGTTCGAGTGTAAGCACACCCCTCCCAATTGCATACCTTAATCTTTTTACATTAATCTTTGTCCCTTCACTCGGGCTCATCATCCTAATGTAATACGCTTCCGTCACCCGGCTGTGCGTTTACATTATTATCAAATATTTTGCTCATTTGACTCATTTGGGTACTTTTAAGTTAGTCCCATTCACCCCGCCCTTACTACATCGGATGTAAACGTGTCCGCCATAAGAAGTTCATGGTATCATATGCCACTACTTACTTGGCCAGAGTAAGCGATTAACACATGACACACATGACCTTTTTATAGTTTTCACATCACGCCCTATGTAAGTAACGCCTCTATTTGTTTCTCTTGGAAACAATATCCCGAATACATTTTCTATTCGGGTTTTTCCAAGTTTTTAATCTACATATGCAACTTTCAATTTCTACTTATTTGTTGCACATTGCTATTTGTGCGATTATTTAAAATGTGCACCTGGCAATGTTTGCCCCGACGAGCGTTCCTTGCCATTAACCTTGTTCGCGGTCGTTACGCGATTTAGTCCTCGGTGAGCATGCTCCTCTTGTCATACTTCGGACCGTTCCATCATCATATCCACAATTCGTTTGACTCTCGTCGTCTTCAAACGCGAGTGTCCTTCAATTAAAACATTCACAAAAGTTAGTAACGTCAACTTCAATAATCGCCCGTATTATAATACAAGGCTTTTTCTACTATACGCGTCAACGCGCGTATTTTCGTCAACTATTTCAATCATTTTAATTGGGGTAACGTGTATCACACGATAGCCCTATGTGTTGTTTACAACACTTTAGCATGCTAAACTATTAACATACATGTACTTACTGGATTTGCGATCAAGCCTCGAACCGAACACCAATCTTTATTAAGAGCATAAGGTTTAAGTCGAAGCATAGTTTTCTCACCATACTTGAATCTCTTAAACCAAGGCTCTGATACCAACTTGTAACACTCGTTCTTAATAATTGAGGTTTTACGTATCATTTACGAAAAACAATCATGTAATTAAGATTACATATGCATTGGAAAATTTCGGGTTTATTAAAACTTTTTACAACTTAAAAGTATACAACATATCATGTGTACGTTCGTCGTTTAACATAATAACGATACATAGTGCGGAAGCTTATTTCGTGATCGTGTTCGGTTCTTGCTCGTCGCTTGATCTTCATCCGTGCACTCTTGGCATTTACCTATGATCAAAACCAACTTAAAAGTTAGTTTTGATAGTCAAATATTAAGTTCAAACAAGTACAGGGGTTAAAAATGACAAAAATTAACAATTTTCGGAGTTAGGGGGCTAGACGTGACGCCAAGGGCCTAGGTGTCATGCCTAGCCCTGTTTTTCACAGCCTATGCCTCCAGCTGATGCTGTACATTCTCAGCTCAACCCGATTTCACGGAAACAGCCATAACTTCTTCGTTATTGATCCGTTTTACCCGATTCTTTTTCCTACACGTCCGTAATTTAATTCTCCATCATATGGAGTTAAAATACAACATCCAACATAAATAAATTTTGAGACTTTCAAGCCTTCGACTCGTTACCTTATTATCAAATTTTACCCGTTTATGCATTTTATCAAACAAACATATTTGTTTGATTCCTACATCACCTACACTTCTTCAAATTGATATTAACTACCATTTTAGGTTCTAATCACAAGTTTATTTCACAATTTAAACCGGTTTTCGCCCGTATGCTTATTTTGACCCGTTAAGGGTATTTAAGCACTTTTGAGCCTAAAATAGCTTTCGATTGCTTCTAGCATTCCATTACCACATTTCTTATCCTATAATCTCCCACCACAACTGTATTTAAGGTAGATTTAATGTGGTGATCAATATAAACCAAGTTTTACCTCTCGAATCATAATTTTACGGCAAAAACTCAAATAGTGCTATATGGCTAATATAATACCTCTTTCAGCCTCTATACTTATTCTAAGTATTTACCTTGTCATAAAACTCGTTTCCAAACAACCTTTAAGGGTTGTTTGTCCCATTTAGCCTACAAGGGCGTTTTGGTCGATTTTAGTCCTTTTATGACGAAGGACTCTCTCTCAAATTATTTGACCAAAATAGCACTTTTAACTACAACATAATTATGCGTACCTGGCCCGGATCAACAAGTAGACCCGATTTATACCTCGTTTTTATTATCACACCATCAATGGTGACGTAATTATCCGATTTGCTAATCGGTCCTGTTAACATAAGACTTGACAACCACATTAGTCGATATTATCAAATGGTGTTATCACCACCATTCGACCCGTTTGGACTATATGCCCAACATTATCTATATAATCAAAAACATCGTTTTTGATCTCCAATTCATACATCCATCCCATCCCGGATTTAATTACCATACCCCTTTTTCTTTTACACTCTTTTCTTACAAATTTCAACCCATTTCGGCTTACGCCATGGGTATTCTTTTAACTTCGATTTACATTAGTCAACACTTGACCAATTTCCATTTTATCTTTTTTTTATCATTATTAGATTACACTACAAGGTAATCTTAACAGGAATTCATAATTTCTTAAATCATTACATGATTTATTTACCGTTTTGCCCTTTTTGCCATAAACCAAGGTTTTTATCATCTCTATATGTTCCGACTCGTATCGATCGCGTTGGAAATTCATATTTTCTATATTATCGTTATCGCATTTATATCGTATAGAATAAACAAGTATTCTACATAATTGTGTAAGTTTCACTTACCTTGCATCCGGAATACGCTTTTCCTTTATGCTTGACTCGTTTGACCCGCTTCCATCCCAAGTTTCACCTAGCTTGTTAAGCGCCAACTATCATTCATCATTCACAAGGTTGTTAGATTAGTCATTCTAAATCATGACTTTCACACCTTATGAATCTTTGACTACTTTTCTTATTGAACTAAATCATAAATCATGAGTTTAATTCTTGTATCAAGACCCACTTCAAATCAAGTATGAACTCTTAACAATTCCCCATTTTGTTCAAGTAGTTCATTCATACAAGTTAGTATGGTGTTTATAAACACCAATACCACATCAATTTCATTAAATCATCCAAAAACCCATTTTTCAAGTCATGTATGATCAACACTCAAACTTGGAAATTGTTCAAGTATCTTGCATCAACTATCAACTATGATGATTTCTAGCATAAACATATCATCATCTTCACTACACAATCAAAACCCACTTAGCACATAAGAGGGTAATTATCAAATTCCTAGTTTTAGTACTAATTCTTCAAGTTTTCAACTAGGGTTTGTTTCTAAGCATGAATTTCATCCTAGTTTCACCCAAACATCAATCATTCAAGCTTGAATTTCGATTTTCACAAGTTCATCAAAAATCTCAACTTCATAAACATCAAAAATTTGACATACCTTACGATCCCCACGACTAGGTGATCGTTTCTATGTATTCATGCATCGATTTTGACCTTGAATCAGGCTTCAATTTGATGATTTGTTGAGTTCTAGGGTTTGAGCTCTTGGGATGACCCTCCTGGTCGATCTCCAGACACGCACACACACACCTTAGGTGTGTGTTATGTTATTTTTTTTTTGTTTATAAAACCCTCTTTCAAGTTATCCAACTTCGGTCCCTCACGTTTTGGTTTGTTATTAAGTAGGCTACAACCCACTTATTTCTAGTAAAAGTCCCTCTTATTAACTAGGTTAATTATCCCTAGTTAACTTAATGGGTTCGGGAAGTCATAACCCGTTTTATTTTAAGTCCCGTTAACTCGGGCTTCTTATAACATTGTTTTCTCAAGCATTTATTAAATTTTATAACTAATATTAGGATTGTTTGTCTAAGTCCTAATATTCACCGGGTAAATTTTACCACTAACGCTATTTTACCCGTTCATTATTATTAACGTAGTTTAATTACCAAACCCGTTTTCGGGGTGTTACAGGTTTGCAGATTCAATCTTCATTGGTTCATTAAAATAATAAGGCGGTCTCTTTGCTTCGTCCACTAGAACTATTTGTGTATGCATTCTGTTGGTACTGAACAACAGAATCAGGTTCTCAAAACAAGGATCGTTCTAATAGATTAAAGAGAATAAACCCTCGTTCCAACCAATTGTGGGTTAATAGATTCCGAAGCTGTTATTTCTGTTATTTCTGTTGATCCGCAAATTCCAACAAATTGTGTCTAATGCAAGGATCTTCGAATGCGGTGTTTACGTTAAATACCGTTCACCGCTTTTTTAGTTGCTTCTCTTGTTAAGTTTCTGAACCAACCGAAATCCACAAATTCCAACAGTTTCTCCGTCGCTAACGGATAATAAACGGATTGTTGGACTTCTTGTTCCAAATGCAACTGTGAATATTGAATGTGCAAACTGAAACATCTTGACACGATATAATTGCAAGACTGTTTGTCGGGTTTCCAATGCTCACACTGGGTGATAAAAAACGCTGATACGAACACATGTGTTTTGAAATAGGCTTTGTTCTTCGTCTACTAGAACTATTTGTGTATGCATTCTTTTGGTAGTTAAAGCGCTAATGAGGCGCCATTAGAAGAAGTACCCAAACACTTTCTCTCTCTCTCCTCAGCTATACAACTGATTCCTCGGGGTTTCTTAAATCGGATTTTCACTTAGGGTTTTTATTATTTGATCAATGGAAGTTGAAATCGACATAAAGGACATTGTTGATTCAGTCGCAAACAAAACCAAACACGATCAGGTATCGGAGAACGTGTACTTCAAAAATTCGGTTACGTTTTTCAACAGGGATGTAATGCAATTGGAATTGATCTTGGAACAACATACTCTTGTTACCATATTGTTCGTCCACTAGAACTATTTGTGTATGCATTCTTTTGGTAATTAACGACTTATGTTGAAGGTATGCGTCATAAAACGGTTCGTATTAAACTTTGAATCACAAGCAATGAAGATTGAATTTGCAAACCGCATCCGTCTTCTGTGATGATTCGAAACATTCCGAATAACTAGCAGAAGAACCCGACACGTCTTCTGCTAGTTACTCTTTTCAGCAGCCATTTTTTCTTTTCCTTCAATTTCGAGAACATTCTCCCTAACATGAGAAACGAAAGAGATTTCGAGCAGTTCGTCGATAACATGTAACATCTAGTTATATTCCTACATCTATATCTTTTGTCATGACAAACTATGTGACATGTGTCTATTCCAGTGGTCCCGGTACTATTTGTGTATGCATTCTTCTGGTAGTTAATAAAACGAAAGCTATCAACGCAGGGATGGGTACAGAACCCAATATGTCTTCCTGAATCTGAATCTGAAAGTTAACTTTGACTTATAAAACCCACTAGCAACATAAGCGCTTTTATTATGTTAGGGAAAGGAAAAATGGTTGCTGATGTTTTTCAGTATTCGGATTTTGTTGGTTTGTTTCCAGTTAGGGTTTAGAATGGTATCTTTGCTTCGTCCACTAGAACTATTTGTGTATGCATTCTTTGCTATAGCAGGATGGATGTGACAGACAGCTTATTAAAAGTACAAATCACCTCCAATCATTTCCTGGTCAAATCACACACTATAAAGTTTAAACTTATCGTGTGTTGCAGTTTGGAAAGATGACCGAATAGAGATTTGAATAACAAACTGTGGAGAACTTGTTTGCGTTATCCATCAACATAAGCTAAAATACTCTAAAATTAACAAGGCGGTTTCTTTGTTGCGTACTGATTATTGAAAATATTTGTTGAAATCGAAGAAAAGAGTAAAAAAGATGAATTAAGGCGTACATTAAGAACAAGAAGTCCAACAATCCGTTCATTATATGTTGTTGTCTAAAACAATATGAATGCACGCAACGAATTTGACAACTAAAATACGTTGGGTATATTCGAAACCAACTAAAATACGTTGGGTATATTCGAAACCAACTAAAATACGTTGGGTATATTCGAAACCAACTAAAATACGTTAAAATACGCTAAAATTACGTTACAATACGTTAAAATACGTTAAGATACGCTAAAATAAATTAAAATACGCTAAAATACGTTAAAATACCCTAAAATACGTTAAAATACGCTAACTTACGTTACAATACGTTAAAATACGCTAAAATACGTAAAAATACCCTAAAATAGGTTAAAATAAGCTAAAATACGTTAGAATACGCTCAAATACGTCAAAAATACTATTAAATACGCAACAATATGTTAGAATACGTCAAAATACGCAAAAATACATCAAAGTACGCGACTAACAATATTTACACACACGTATACATATAACAAGGCACTATGTAGTCCAAGTGGATTTCAAACAAAACTGTACGTAATCATTGAATACGATATTCGCACGAAACCGAACGACACCGAAAGGACTTATGTTGAAGGTATACGTCATAAAATGACAAAATATGCGAAAGTTTGGCAAAAAACGAGACGTATACGCGTCGAACCGAGGGAAACACGATAAAACTAAATTTGAAATAATGCCCGATACGATCGTATAGGCCTATGTCGTATCGTATATCAGCTTAATACGCATCGTATAGGCCTATACGATGCGTATTAAGCTTTGAATTTTCTCAAAAATACCCCTTAATTTATCCGAAAAACAGGGGTATTTCAGTAAATTCATCATTCAATACGCATCGTATAGGCCTATACGATGCGTATTGAACTATAAATTTCTCAAAAATGTTTTTCAAATCAAGGGTTCCATCATTACAACCACTTTTTTTTCAACGGGGATGTAATGCAATGATTCCTCTCAATTAAATAGACAGACACTTGCTTCATAGGACTCACTTGAATCGTCTTGGAAGTACTGAACAACAGAAATAACAGCTTCGGTTTCATCAGTTGAATCATTTACCGTTGAATGCATCCTTATTTTTGTAAATCGCACAAACAAGCATGCCTTGAACGAGTCTAGAACACTCGTAATCCTCAACCGGCTTTGAAACCGGACGGAATCTATGAAGAAACTGTTCGATTTCACGGTGAGTGGAGAAATTAGCGACGGAGAAACTGTTCGACACAGAAACTGTTCGATTTCACGGTGAGTGGAGAAATTACAAGTTTTCAATAAAATTTCATTCTGCTGTGAACTTGTTCTCTATGAAATGTCTCACTTAACAAGAGAAGCAACTAAAATAGCGGTGAACGGTATTTAACGTACACACCGCATTTGAAGATCCTTGCATTAGACACAATTTGTTGGAATTTGTGGATTTTGGTTGGTTCAGATCTCTATTCGGTCATCTTTCCTCACAATTTGGATCTCTATTCGGTCATCAAACAGGCATGCCTTGAAGTACTGAATCAACAGAAATAACTGAAATAACAGCTTCTGAATCTATTAACCCACAATTTGTAGGAATTTGTAGACAGACACTTGCTTCATAAGACTCACTTGAATCGTCTCGGAAGTACTGAACAATAGAAGGATGAGATATCGGCAGTTAGCTCGAAGAAGTTTCTCTCACTCAGGTGTTCCAATAGATTCTCCCTTTTAACAATGTCCTATTAATTGTTGGAAATTTGTGGATTTCGATTGGTTCAGACAGACACAATTTGTTTTCAACGGGGATGTAATGCAATGATTCCTCTCAATTGAATAGACAGACACTTGCTTCATAGGACTCACTTGAATCGTCTCGGAAGTACTGAACAACAGAAGGATGAGATATCGGCAGTTAGCTCGAAGAAGTTTCTCTCAATCAGGTGTTCCATTAGATTTCTCCCTTTTAACAATGTCCTGTTAATTGTTGGAAATTTGTGGTTTTCGGTTGGTTCAGACAGACACAGTTTGTTTTCAATGGGGATGTAATGCAATGATTCCTCTCAATTGAATAGACAGACACTTGCTTCATAGGACTCACTTGAATCGTCTCGGAAGTACTGAACAACAGAAGGATGAGATATCGGCAGTTACGAGATTCTTCGAGAATTAGAAAAGGAGAAAATACGGAACGGCAAGGGTAGTATGAGTCTGAGTCCATTGTGGTTCGTGTTAGGTTTGTATTTCCCATAGCCACCATTTCCGTAGTAAAAAACGGTTGCAGTTTTCCACATTCAATCTTCATTGCTTCATTATAATTAATAATGCAGTCTCGATTGAAGATGTAATTGTAAGACTATTTGTCGGGCTTCCAATGCTCACACAGGGTGATCAAACTTGGACATCAGACGTAAATCTTGAAGAAACGGAACATAATCCCAGATTGTCTAAAGAAGCGCTTTTATCATGTGTGATCCAGAGGTCGGTCTCGGTGGGCATAAGATCCATGGGCCCTATTGTTGGATTATTGAACCAAGATAGTCATTGGACTGCCGCAGATGAAGTCAAATGTGATCAAACTTGGACATCAGACGTAAATCTTGAAGAAACAGAACATAATCCCAGATTGTCTAAAGAAGCGCTTTTATCATGTGTGATCCAGAGGTCGGTCTTGGGTGGGCATAAGATCCGTGGGCCCTATTGTCGGATCTGTGACTCCATGGAAGATGTGATTAAGGTAAGCGTGCCGTATCATGTGTCATGAAATGGAACATAATCCCAGATTGTCTAAAGAAGCACTTTTATCATGAATGTTTCGAATCATCATAGAAGACGTATCGGGTGAGTTGTGGTTGATTTATAGGAGGAGGTTATGAAACGAATATATGTTTATGCGAATTTAAAGGACAATACCGACAGAGGTGCTGGTCTTTTCTCCCACTGTGCAAACTTGAAAAATCTCACCATAACACATTTAATATGACACATGATAAAAGCGCTTCTTTAGACAATCTGGGATTATGTTTTGCAAATTGGGAACCACATATTCGTGTGTAAAAGCTTAGAAAGATGAACGAATAGAGATCTGTATATAGACCGTTGGTATTTGTTTACCACATGATACATGATAAAAGCGCTTCTTTAGACAATCTGGGATCATTTTCCGCAAATTGGGAACCACATTATAGACTGGTCGGCTTGAATGGTTTTAATAACACTTGAAAATGGAAATAATCATGTCAAGATCTTTATCTATCATATCATCGACCAACTGCTCGACATCCCTTTCGTTTCTCGGGTTCACATTTGACACAACATAACAAAAAATAAATTCAAAAAAATTGTGGGCTGATACGCATCGTATAGGCCTATACGATGCGTATAAAGCCCGCCGCCAGACATAACCTGCACCTGTCAGTCTGCCATGTCTTTTACTTTAATTCAATACGCATCGTATAGGCCTATACGATGCGTCTTGAATTCAAAAAGTGTGTAGATAGACAGGGGAGTGTGCCATTAGAAAACCCCTTAGAAAAAGTGTAAATGCCGAGTTCTTTTTTTTTAATTTTAACGGCCATCAAAATAATACAAGTTTTTGCTTCTAAGACTGGAGGGTATGGGGGCCGGCTTAGGCCCGGCATGGCCCGGCGCCGCACCCCCACACCGCCCCCCACAGGAACGACGCGTCTTCTCCGGCCTCCCAACGGCCCAGTTGTCACACCCCTTTCTAAGGCGGAAGCACGAGGTGTGATCATGAAAGGTTTTCATTGCATACGATTGGTAAACATACTACATGCTCGTAAAAATAACTTCAAATGCCAAACGTTACATAACTGAAATCATAGTTTGAGTGTTTACATCAAAAGACAGCATATTGTCTGAGAGTTTACAACTTTATTCAAAGGTAAAACATAAGCAACATCCACGAGCAAGAGTAAGACCGTGCGCACATCCACTTTAGTTACCTGAAATACATGTGAGTTTTTGGAAAATCGTCAACATAATTTGGTGTGAATTCATGTAGTTTTTGTATTGAACGTTTGTATACTTTGTATGAAAACATGGTATGTATCTTGTATAAATCAAGTATTTCTGTATGTATCGAGATTGTTAATGGGTTGCAAGGCCATTAACATGTGACACGACATAGGAAGCATCCAAACCATAGGCATTTTTCTAGTTGTCGATTCACGACTGAGACACAAAAGCACTACTTGGTACTAGTTATCACCAAGAGTGTGGCTGCCCGAAAACCCATTAGATCTAACCTTTTGTTCGGCGGTCTTAGTATGTACACGATTAATGGTGCTTCTGGTACCCTATTCGTGACACGATTTCAAGTATCATTCCTTAGTTCTTGTATCAATCATACCATAACACATGTATTTTGTATCTTTCTGTAAACATTTAGTAACATGTACTTCACCCCCGAAGTTATAAAACTGAAAACAGTTAAAAGAAGAGGGGGAGCATGAACTCACAACTTTGCGTTCCTTGCGCCGTAAATTTCACCGGGTTTTGCTTATATAGCGTCGTGACCTAAACGTGTTTTATTAACATTAGTCACTAGACTTGTATCGCACAAGTACAAGTCACCATCTTTTATGTATTTGTTCTTTGTGTGTTAAAAATAACTTATATTTTTAACTATGTATCTTACTTATATTATTTTCTCAAAAATAAATATAAGTATCTTGTATTTTTCACCCGAGTTATGTATCTTGTCCAAAAACTACATTTCATGTTCATAACCTGACCAAGTTATTTAATCTTTTAAGGAACATATTTTCATAAATATATTCTCTTGTATTTGTCACTATTACATGTAATACATACTACATACACTTAGCACAAAATTTGGTGATCAATAAATATATATATTTTTCTCAAAAATATACATACTTAATATCAATTTTTATCTTGAAGAAATCATCATTTCTTAACTTGAAGTTTACACAAAAATTAGGGAAACATTGGTAAATATTTTTAGGTGAATTTCTAGGGAATAAGTTTCTCAAAAACTTATATTTTTCTAAGGGTCAAAATTTATAAAAATTTCGACATAGTTGTGACAACCCGAGTTTTCAAGGTCTCTATTTGACTTAACCTTGTACCTATTTGCAAAGTGTGTTTATATATATTTAATGTGTAACATAAGTGTGTTGTTGATATATGTTTGTATGTTTGTTAGTATATGGCTGTATGGACAAAAATATTAGTATGTTTATTATTAAACATGGAACCTTGGCCGATTACCCTACCCCACTCGAAAACACCCTAGCCGAAAACCCAACCCCCTTGTGAAATCACCCATCACGAAAACACAAAAGTGTTTTCGTCAACCGGTGGGCCGGCGAAATCAACACAAGGGCCTAGGGCCCAGTGGCAATGTTTTAATATCTTGTTCCCCACTATTGCGAAAAGTTTAATCACCAAACCCTACCTTTCACCTTGGTGCGAACGGCAGCAGGATCCCCCCCCCCCTCTTCAAGACTCTATCTCGCTTAATTGGTGCCCTCAGTTAGTTCTTGTGCCTTCAATCTGTTGTGTTTATAATATTTTATGCTAGTTGATTGTGTTTTGTTTGAATTGTTACTTATGAAAGATCTTGTCGATATGGACTATGTGATTCTTATTAACTTCTTTGATCATGTATAGAAAACGTATAAACTGTATTGATAAGGAGTATACGTGGTTACATATAAGTGATGAATAAACGGATTAGGGTTCCTGCTAGCATTAATTATGTATGATGAAATGGATTAGGATTGCATATCTGTAGATAGATGATAGTTGCATGTGATTGTTGATAAGCATTAAAGTCTCGATACTATCATTTTGTCTAAAGGTGGTCGGTTATATTTTAAAGACCCATGTGCTTATGTATCGAAGAGATGGCAGTTCACATGATCATTTTGTTGTCTGACTACTTTTAAAGAAGGTCCAAGGTTAGTTCACGTGAAATAAGTGAGTTTTCCAAGGTTGCTTGTCTATAAAGTGTCTTGAGCAGTCCAACACAAATTTCAATAGTGGCAGCTCATTATAATTGATCATTATCTTGGCACATGTGATTACATTGATAAGTTTCGAATCTCGGCCACAATGGTAGTGATAGTTGGGCCACAGTCAGTGAACTAGGCTATATATATATATATATATATATATATATATATATATATATATATATATATATATATATTAGTATAATGGATCGTATATTGAGGATTGGGTCACACAAGTGGGATTGGGCCGGGGAAACAGGTGGGCCGTATATAGCTGCACCCGTACCAGCTGAGATTGGGTCGCACGGGTCACGGCCTACCTGCGTAACTTGACGGGCTGTTGACTAATTTAGGCCGCACCTAGGCTGGGTCGCGCTGGGCTGGGAAATACTTTAAGGATCATACTAAGTATGTGTAGTTATGTTGAGAATGGGCCGTAATGAATAACTGAGCTACGTATTTGACTTAGGCCGGTAGTTTGTTTGGACTATATGATTATCGAGCCGATCATGGTTAATGAATTTTTACGCAACGTGTTTAACTGATTAGACTAGTGTACGAAGTGATGCATGTCACTACTTGTATTTTATGTGCACTATATGATGAATACATGTGGAACGATACGTACTGAACTTGTATGCAAACTGACTGTTACGTACAACTATCATAGGACTTGGTTGATCATTGTGTTAAACGGATAATTAATTCTACCGAGCAAACCAAGGTGAGTTCACACTCTTACCAAGGCATGGGATTCCCCGGTGGGTTGGGAATGGGATTGAATGATTACTTGTACTTACATCACTACTAGACTACTTACCACGATCCTCAGATTGGGAAGGATCCCTGTGCCAAAATCTACGTAAAGCCTACGTACTGTCCACGGTTTGGGAAGGAAACTAGTGTTAAAACCTACGTAAATCCTACGTACCATTGTCCTCGGATGGGGAAGGACACCAGCGCTAAACCTACGTACTCGCTACGTACTGTCCTCGGTTGGGAAGGGCACTTACGTAAAACCTACGTAAACTTATACTTACTACTATCCTCGGATTGGGAAGGATACTTATGGATACAACTAGTCTAGTAACTTACAGTATGGGAAGCCCCCACTAATTGTACTTACAACATGGGAAGCCCCCACTAGATGAACATACAAATGGCCTAGTAATACACGTCATAGTTATAAACGAACTTACGATTTATTAAACGAACTTATTACTGAACAACCAACTGTGAACTCGCTCAACTTTGTTGTTGATTCGTTGCTACATGCCTTGCAGGTCGTTAGGTACTCATGGAGCTTGCACAGGGAGGCGCAGTCGTTGTGGGACATGGCAGTGTGTGCCATGTTAGAAACATTACTTTAATTCGTACTTAATACTTACATTGGGTTTTACATTTATGCTTTCGCTAAACACTTAACTATGCTTTGGTTTTGGACACCTTTCATATTGTTTGGTTAAATTATATTTACTACATACATTGTTCAATATGATTGGTGGCTTGATCCTGGTCAGTCACGCCTCCAAGCGGTGATACTCCGCGTGTGGATTTTGGGGGTGTGACAATAGTTTCCCCTAAAAATGGAGGTTTCCCATGTTTTCAAAACACGTGTTTATTTTCTTTTAAATCATCATCAACATTAACAACCCATTCAACACTTTTCGAGTGTCAAAATCAAGTAAACTACACTACATCATGAACTTTAAGTTTTTGTAAAAACTTGTAGTAACTTACCATGTTATTTAGTAGGTTTAGTAACCCTTTAAAGTGTGTTTATGCCTTTAAAAATCTCATTCTTAGAGAAACTAAGTGTTTACAACTTGTAATCACATTTTATAAAAATGTTTATTCATAACATCTTCTTGTTTCTCTAGTGTTTTTACACTTATTTCATCACCAAAAATAGTGTAAGTTTAGTAAAAACCATGATCTTTCAAAAATCATATTTTAAACTTGGTTTTCTTGGAAAATCATTCATAAATCTTGGATCTATAAGTTTACTAGCTCACTTTGTTTATTACTTTTCAAGAAATCATTTTGTTTTCAAGTTCATGTCTATGTATGAGGATGATCTTCTTGTGTTAACACATAATCATCCTCTAACTTGCTAGATCATGTGTTTAATCACAATCTAGCAAGCTCCATGTAGTGATCAACATCAATATCTTTAGTAAACAACAAGCTTTCATCATACATATATTAAACAACACCATTTTAACAAGATTTCATCATATGAAAGCTTTATGTTCAAGATTCAAGTTTATGTTCTTTAGTGTTCTTGTGATTTTCATCATAATATATCTTTTAACCAATCAAAATGGAAGTAAACAAGGATCAAGAGGGTCTTACTACTAGCTTTAAGCTAGGGAAGATCACTAGTTGTTGGTGAAGACAAAGGTGATGGATAAAAGCTAACGACAGAGGTCCTTGATGATCCGCAAGCTCCAAGCTCCGTTAGTGACCTTCTCACACCTCAAGACAACCTTGGAATGCTTGAACTTGAAATGAAAAATGGTGGTGTGTGGGGAGGAGGGGTCGGCCGAGAGTAGAAGGGAGGGAGAGAGAGATGTGGTGTTGAAGAAGATGGGTGATTATGGTCCATTATATAACCTCTAAACCCTTTTATCCAATGGGTAGTATGTTTCAAGAAGTACACACATATCTTACACAAGATTATGGAAGGATTTATGGGGATTTAGAAAGATTTCACAAATCTTGAGTGTGGGGGCCACTTGGGCCGTAAATTATGAGGGGGAGGGGGGTTAATTGTAAGTTAGATGGTAAGTAGGTTAATTAGTGGGGTGTTAAGTGGAAAGCCTAGTGTTTTAAGTGTATCTTGCATTATCTGATATGTTAGGGTGTTCGAGGACCATAACTAGCCAAGAAATAATTAAACAATACTTCTAGCAATATTTTGGTGTTCCGGGTAGTGTCCGGTTGTTCGGTTAAATACCGGTTCGTTAAAGTGCTAAATTGCACCGCTTAGTGTCTTTTAAGTACTCCCTTGTGACACTTTTAATTCCCGACACTTAGGAAGGTATTCTGGACCATTTAGTCATATTTTTGCATGGTACAATCTTGTTATAATGCTGAATTTTGCTGAAATGTTCAATATTCAGCATTTAAAGTGTGCTTCGGGTGCTTTTCAGTGCATTTTCTAGTTTCCGGAAAGTCTATATGTCAACCCTTGTATGTACTCTTGGGTTTTAATGTATTCTTGACGTTGGAACTACACCTAGGCCCCAATTCTATTGTCTGACTGCTTTCTGCAGAATTGTTGACACAGTGTGTCTTACCGGTGAGTTTACTAGTATTTCTGACGCAACGCTGTTCATTAATGCATAAAGCAATATTTGTAGTATAAAACGTACATGAATTCACTTGTACATTATGTAATCAGAAAATGTTGACATCTAAGCACATAATTGCAGTTATCAAGTATTAATTAAATTGTACGGAAATTACCGGTTTTGTGCCAGTTGTCACAGTCTCCCCCCATTAAAAGAATTTCGTCCCGAAATTCAGGCTGATCTATCTCTCGCAAGAGTTTTCTTGAACAGGTGGGGGTACTTTTCTTTAAACTGCTCTTCACGTTCCCACGTGTACTCGGGTCCGAGCTTAGAGTTCCAACGTACTTTGACAAGCTTGACAGTGCTCCTCCTGGTCTTGTTGACTTTCCAGTCTGTAACGTCGACGGGTTGTTCTGTAAATCGGAGGGTGTCATCAATATGCACTTCATCCGTAGGGATGATCACGGTTTCTTGGGTTGGACTCTTCTTGAGGTTGGATACATGAAACGTATCATGTACGCCATTAAGTTCTTCCGGTAATTCCAACTTGTATGCCACGGTACCAATTCTTTCTAAGATCTTGAATGGTCCGATGTATCGTGGATTCATCTTTCCACGTTTTCCGAATCTTACTACTCCCTTCCAAGGTGAGACCTTCAACAAAACTTTGTCTCCCACCTCGAACTGTAATGGTTTTCATCTTCGATCAGCGTAGCTCTTTTGTCGATCTCGAGCCGCCTTAATGCGCTCTCGGATCTGCATAATCTTGTCGGTTGTCTCTTGCACAAGTTCAGGACCAACCATACGTTTGTCTCCAGCGTCTGCCCAATATAATGGTGAGCGGCACTTGCGGCCATACAGAGCTTCGAATGGCGTGGCTTTTATGCTCGTATGATAACTGTTATTGTAGAAAAACTCAACTAAAGGTAGATGAGTATCCCAGCTGCCGCCTAGGTCCATAACACATGCGCGAAGCATATCTTCTAGCGTTTGTATGGTTCGTTCGCTCTGGTCGTCTGTTTGCGGATGGAAGGCCGTGCTTAGATCTAATTGAGATCCAAAGGCTTCCTGAAAGGATTGCCAGATCCTTGAGACAAAACGTCCATCTCTGTCTGAAATAATTGAGATAGGCACTCCATGACGTGCCACGATTTCCTTTAAGTATATCTCCGCAAGCTTTCCAGTGCTATCCTTCTCTTGGATTGGTAGGAAATGCGCAGATTTCGTTAATCGATCAACTATCACCCATATCATATCGTGCCCTCTAGGGGTCCTGGGTAATTTTGTTATGAAGTCCATCGAGATTAGCTCCCACTTCCACATGGGTATCTCTGGTTGTTGCAGTAGACCGGACGGTTTCTGATATTCAGCCTTAACCTTAGCACAGGTTAGGCACTTTCCAACATAAACAGCAACGTCGCTCTTGAGTCTCGGCCACCAATAGTAATCCTTTGAGTCTTGATACATTTTGTCCGATCCTAGATGGATCGAGTATCTCGACTTGTGTGCTTCATCAAGGATGACTTCTCGAATATTGCCATAGAGCGGAACCCAAATGCGCCCCTTAAAGTATAAGGTTCCCTCTTTATTTGGCATCAAATTCTTCAGCATACCTCGGAGGTATTCAGCTTTACGATTCTCCATCTTAAGGGCTTCTTGTTGTCCATCACGAATGCGTGCAGTGAGGTTCGCTCGAATCGTCATTTCCAATGCTCGAAGTCTTAACCCTTTCTTTTCGGCTTAACGCATTGTCACACCCCGATATTTCCACGTATTACCGGTGGGCCCGGTGGGGAGTATCGTGACGTAGTTGATATCATCATAGTCAAACAACACAAATTTAAATGCACAGCGGAAGCAAAAGATAGATTCATTTCAAATTTAATAAATTGTAATATTAAGTATCACAAAATAGTTGAAACAGATCCACAGGCGGATCAAAAATAAAAAGGAGACATTGTTCAACAGTTTTATGACATCCAAGCTTGCGAGACTTATTGTGGACGCTAGGAGAAAGCCAGCCTAGTTCGAGTAGAACCTGCACTTAACCTTTTTTGGGAAAATACGTCAGTTTACACTGGTAAATACAATTTAACTGACTCATTTTGAAAACTTTAATAAAATTGATTTGAATGCACGTGGCACAAAACTTTGTATAACTTGGGATAATTATTTGAATATAATCTTGTAAAAGAATTACATGTTTCTTATGCGTTCAGTAGCCCGGGCTGAATACCGGGTTAAAGATCAATAGACACACCACATGATATAAACCCGCGACGGGTTATTCCCGAAACCGGCGGTTATACCCTATTATTTATTTAGGCACTGACGGGTGTACGCCTACACCACGTGCTTAGGTCGTGGCCATTTTGTGAAATGATGCCAAGGATATCCGGGACATGGTCATTAACCCCCCAAAGGCTTTAAGCAAACAAAACATTTTCAAACGGGACATTTCAATGATTTAACCTTCATACAATTAAAGATTCAATGCCCGACCAAACGGTATTTTATATACCGTACCCCAAGCCCGTATAGGGAAAATAAGTTAAAAGTATTTACCTTTGCAAGTAATAATCACAAATAGCAAGTGCACGTAGCTTTTACTGGGCCTCCTATTCTGGAACGAAGGTTTACAATAACCTATTAGATTTCTAACGGGTCTTTAATTAAGCTTAAACTTAGACCGGTTAGTTTTAAAGGAAGATACGGTTCAAACGCATGAATAAGCGAAGACCGGAATAGAATGTGATTTAG
This sequence comes from Helianthus tuberosus, assembly GCA_030545235.1. Classification (NCBI taxonomy): domain Eukaryota; kingdom Viridiplantae; phylum Streptophyta; class Magnoliopsida; order Asterales; family Asteraceae; genus Helianthus; species Helianthus tuberosus. The sequence continues at coordinate 19,616,137 of CM060395.1, forward strand.
ACCCGACAAGTTTGAAGACTTGTATAATATGGGTAAACTAAACACATTCTGGATTATGAGACAAAAATGATAAGGTTTGACCCATTTCGGCTAATATATGCAAACTAGTTACATAAGCCGATCCGAACGCGAAAAGTGCGTAACGAGTAACCAAATGAGTCATATGAAAGTTTCCTAAGTTAATATGCCTTAAATATGTTGTGACATTAGTAAGATATCTTCCATTATGCCCAAAACGGATTTGTAACCAGCTGGAAAAAGTCTGTTTTGACATCAGTTTTTTAAAGTTTGTAGTCTGTTTGTCTGCTATCTTGGGGAAGGCCCAAACCTTGGGTATTATGTGTTTGAAGTTTGAAGGCCCAAAGCTTTTGGATCCTAGAATTTTGTTTGGTGTTGGTCTTTGTAATATTGTTACACTTGAAAAGGATATTATTCCTACTAGGAGTTTTCTTTTTAGTAGGCATAGTATGGTTTTCGTTTTTGTTGGTTCCCGAAGCATGTTTTGGGACGCCAAGTGTTATGGGGGGGTATGCCCCTCCAAGAAATACATGTAAAATCCTTTTTTATTTATAATAGTTTGCCGGGCGAAAGCTCATTTACCCAAAAAAAAAAAACGGATTTTAAACTCGAATTATGCCCTGAAAGGGCATTTTGGTCATTTAAAAGGTCATAAAAGAGTTTAAATAATAATCTGAGTTACAGGTCTGGTATAATCAGTAAAAATACTCATTTTTTATATATTATAACAGTAGGGTACTAATTATACGTGAAATTTATCTATTAAAACCAAACTATGCACCGTAGGGGCATTTTGGTAATTTCACATAGCCTTTAAAGGTCAAGTCTGGAAATCTTAGTTTAAAACTTTAGTTTACTGTCAAAGTATAAAAATATACTTAAAATATCAGTAGGTATCAAACCTTATATGTTTAAAATAGTTTTAATACATACTATGCGTTAAAAAACGCTTAAAAAGGCGATTTGGAGCCATTTCCGGGTTCTATATAGAAAGCTGATATTTTGATTATTCCAGAAGGTTTAAAATAATTTATTTATCATATAAAATCAGTAGCAGAAGGTTTGGGGTCGAAAAGATTTGTAAAACTCATTTTATAGCCCAAAAGGGCAAAACCGGCAATAACCGAATTAAAGCTACAACCCTATGTTATGCTCAGCCTAAAATTAATTAAAAATATTCAAAAATCACAAAATATTATATTACATCAGTGGGTAAAAATTTTGATATCAAAAAGTGGGTTAAACTAGGCTATATGCTAGTTATGCCGTTTGATTAACAAAAAGCTTTCTAACTACGCTATTGAGCATAACTCTTAATCTAGACCTCAAACTGATGTCAACTTTTGGGTGCAAGTTTATAAATCAGTAACTAAGGTTTCTATTCTTTTACATTTTCAAAAATCACGTTTTAAGGTTATATGGGCATAATAGTCAACATATAAGCAATTAACGGGAATATGCATATGAATCGGATAACTGTTGAACCAAGGTGTATAATCACAGAGGGTTATACTAACATGTATCCTGGTCCAAATAAAGCTCTAAGGCATTTCTAAACTATGCTCAAATGGGTCAGAACTGAAAGTCAAGGCAAAAGTCAAATTATGCGACTTTCGGTTCCGAACCGGGTCTCTACTGAAAATTGTCGGGATGAACATGTTTAGACATGTTCTTACATTAATTACCAAGTTATATTAATGATAAAACAGGTTGTATGTCTTCTACATTGCTAATTATGCATTAATTTGATTTTTAGCTTTCTGTTGACTTTTTAATATCAAGTTTGACCCGACAATTGACCTAGTTAGAGTGGGAATCAGAGAGTACCCTTTTAAGGGTTTATTACCCACATAATTACCTACTTATAGGTACTTTTAATTCAAGATTTGACTGAACAATTATTGATTAATCTCGAAGTCAAACCTTAATTACGACGGTTTGACTTTTAGCTAATTAACTAAGCTAAACTGAATTAAGAAGGATTAAGGACACTTACAAAGGTCCTAAGTATGATTTGGAACTTAAGGGAACTTGCTTGCTGACCAGAGGAGCTCCAGAGACCAGCTTGAAGTGAGTTGCAAATGAAAGACCAAATGTTGCAACAAGAGGTTCTCTTATATAGTGACTTTGATGCATCAAGATCACTCCAAATCAGTCTACAATTGTTGTAAGATGTTCCCAGGTGTCCCTATGATGCTAAAAACCAGTTATAGGGCCCCTGATTTTCGAATACCACTCTCATAAGGCGGTGTAACTTGTTTAACAGGCATCTGTCCAAAATTCTGCCCAGATACATGTCTTACGGACCGTAAGCCTATGGCCTTGCGGTCCGTATCCGTCCTTCAGAAATTATCGCCCAGTTCTGCTCCCTTACGGACCGTAAGGGTTCACCTTTGCGGTCCGTAAGCCTTCATCAGAGGACAAAAACTTGTTAACTTTGAGGTCTTGACCATGCAACTTTACCACTTCGAATCTTATGCTTTAAATCAGTAGAGGGACCATGTAGACAGACCTTGCATGTCCTTGCATGTGTTGCCATGCACATGAGGTTTCTTGGACCTATCTAAGAAGACTTTAAAAAGAATTTTGTCGTAAGTACCTAGAATCCCATCTTTTACAAAGTTTGAATTTTACATTACCAGGGATAACCGGATTTTAGCATCTCAGATGTTTATAAAATATATTAGGGTCTTGGGATTCATAACTAGGTCGCTCAGAGGTATTAATTAACATGTCGATACTTTTGAATCCTACCATACATCTTTTAACTCGATCCGATTTATAGCACGTTTGCCTTATATGACACGTGTCCTTATTTCATTGGGTATGATTTTACGAGGTGTCACATCCTCACCCCCTTAAAAGAAATCTCGACCTCGAGATTTATTGAAATAAATGAGGGTACTTCTCTTTCATTGAGGATTCTACCTCCCATGTATAATCGGGACCTCTGCGGGCATCCCATTTAACCTTTATGATAGGCACATGCTTCCTCCGAAGCTTCTTAACCCGTCGATCCTCAATCGACAAAGGTTTTTCCACAAATTTCAAACTCTCATCTATGTGCACATCTGTATGTGGTATGACTAGCGATTCATCAGCTAGACATTTCTTTAGATTGCAGATGTGGAATACATTGTGAATACCACTGAGCTCTTCAGGCAAGTTCAACTTATAAGCCAATGACCCAACACATTCGATAATCTCGAATGGTCCTATATACCTCGGGATTAGCTTACCCTTTTTACCAAATCGCATCACCCCTTTCCAGGGTGATACTTTAAGCAAAACTTTATCACCAACCTAAAACTTTAGAGGTTTTCGCCTTTTATCAGCATAACTTTTCTGCCTATCCCTGGCAGCTTTCAGGCGGTCACGAATCTGGACAATCTTTTCCGTCGTTTCAAAGACTATATCAGGTCCTGATAACTGAGCTTCTCCTACTTCTGCCCAACAAATAGGCGTTCTGCACTTTCTACCATATAATGCCTCAAAAGGCGCAGCCTTAATGCTCGTATGATAGCTATTGTTATAGGAGAACTCGATCAATGGCATGTGGTTATCCCAACTACCACCTAAATCAATTACACATGCACGAAGCATGTCTTCCAAAGTTTGGATGGTACGCTCACTCAGCCCATCTGTCCGAGGATGGTAAGCTGTACTAAAATTCAAGCGCGTGCCCAAAGACTGTTGGAAACTCTTCCAAAAATGTGATGTGTATCTAGTATCTCGGTCAGAGATAATAGATACTGGTACGCCATGAAGAGATACAATCTTATCTACGTACAATTGGGCTAACATCGGAGCTATAAGTCTCCTTAATGGGTAGGAAATGTGCTGACTTAGTCAGTCTATCTACTATCACCCATATAGTATCATTTCCTTTCTTTGTCTTTGGCAACTTGGTGATGAAATCCATTGCCACCATCTCCCACTTCCAGGTGGGAAGTTCAGGCTGCTGTAGCAAACCTGACGGCTTCTGATGTTCAGCTTTGACTTGCGCACACGTCAAACATTTAGCTACATAGGCGGCAATAGACTTCTTCAAGCCTATCCACCAATAGTTTGCCTTCTGATCCAGGTACATCTTATCAGCTCCAGGATGAACATAATATTTGGAACTGTGGGCTTCCTGGAGGATAACATCCTGAAGTCCTCCATAAATTGGAACCCATATTCGTCCATTTAACCTTAGGATTCCGTCCTTGCCATAGGATAACTGCTCTTCAGTTACTCCTAGCTTTTCATCAGGATAGTTAGCTTCCAACACAGCTTCCTTCTGTGCAGCTAACAACCTTTCGTTCAAACTATTCTTTATCTCAATGCTCTTGGCATTGATTCTTATAGGTTTCACTCTTTCTTTCCTGCTTAAGGCATCGGCAACCACATTTGCCTTGCCTGGATGGTATCTTATCTCACAGGCATAATCATTCAGAGTTTCCATTCAACGTCGTTGCCTCATGTTTAAATCTTTCTGATTAAACAAGTGTTGAAGGCTTTTGTGATCTGAATAGATCACACACTTGGTTCCATACAAGTAATGTCTCCACAATTTTAGTGCAAATACAACGGAACCCAGCTCCAAGTCGTGGGTGGTGTAATTCTTCTCGTGCACCTTTAACTGTCGTGAAGCATAGGCAATGACTTTGCCTTTCTGCATAAGCACACAGCCCATTCCGGTGTGTGATGCATCACAATATACTACAAATTCATCAATTCCATCAGGCAACGTCAATACAGGAGCGTTGCTCAACTTCTGCTTCAAATTGTCGAAAGATTCTTGCTGCTTAGACCCCCAGTCAAACTTGCTATTCTTACGGGTGAGTAAAGTCAGGGGTGCTGCAATTCTTGAGAAGTTTTCAATAAATCGCCTGTAGTATACTGCTAGCCCTAGAAAGTTGCGAATCTCAGTGGGCGTCTTCGGCTCTTGCCAGTTCATAACTGCTTCCACCTTAGCGGGATCCACTTGGATACCACGCTCACTAACCACATGTCCAAGGAATTGGACTTCTCGAAGCCAAAATTCACACTTCGAAAATTTGGCGTAGAGTTTCTCATGATGTAGAAGTTTAAGAATACAGCGAAGGTGTTTCTCGTGGTCAGCTTGGTTCTTCGAGTAGATGAGGATGTCGTCAATGAAGACGATGATAAATTTATCCAAGTAGGGCTTGCAGACGTGATTCATGAGATCCATGAATGCGACAGGTGCATTAGTGAGCCCAAAAGGCATCACTAGGAACTCGTAATGACCATAACGAGTCCTAAATGCAGTCTTGTGTACATCTTCATCTTTAACCTTCAATTGATGATAGCCTGACCTCAAATCGATCTTAGAGAAGTAGCTTTCCCCTTGTAATTGATCGAACAGATCGTCGATCCTGGGCAAAGGATACCTATTCTTGATAGTGACCTTATTAAGCTCACGGTAATCGATGCACAGACGCATTGATCCATCCTTCTTCTTGACAAACAGGATTGGCGCTCCCCATGGAGACAAACTAGGTCTAATGAATCCTTTGGCTAGCAATTCATCTTGTTGTGTTCTCAATTCCTTCATCTCTGTTGGTGCCAACCTATAAGGCGCCCTTGCTACTGGTGCTGCTCCAGGGATGATGTCAATTCTGAATTCTACTTGCCTATCTGGTGGTAAACCAGGTAGTTCTTCAGGGAAAACTTCGGGATATTCAGAAATGACGGGGATATCCTCAATCTTAGGCTTCGGTTCATCAATAGTCACTTGTGCCATGTAGATGACACAACCCTTCTTCAAACACCAAGAGGCCTTGAGCATAGACACTTGCTCAGGCAGTCCATACTGGGTATCTCCCTGAATGGTAAGTGATTCACCAGACGGAGTATTGATTACCACTTGCTTCTTGTTGCAAATGATCTGGGCTTGGTTACGAGATAACCAGTCCATGCCTATAACTACGTCGAAACCGGCTAACTTCAAAGGAAGCAAGGATAGTGGAAAGGAGTGGTTCCTAATGGATATGAAACATCCATCTAATACGGTTGAGGCGGTTTCTAAGGTACCATCAGCTAATTCCACCTCATATTTCACACTTAGGGTTTTAACATGTAAATTCAGTAACTTACAAAACTTATTATCTACAAATGATTTATCAGCTCCTGAATCAAATAGCACTCTTGCATAAACATCATTTACGAGGAAGGTACCTGTGATCACATTGTCGTCTTGAACAGCTTCCTTTGCATCCATCCTGAAGACCCTAGCATTGGTCTTTTTCCCATCCTCAGTCTTCTTTGCGAGTTTTGGGCAGTTGGACCTGATATGCCCTTTTTCATTGCAGCTATAGCACGTAGCATCCTTGATTTTCTTACAATCTAAGGTCTTGTGCTCAGAAGACTTGCAAATCCCACATGCCCTTGGCTGTGACTGGGATTTCGACTCATATCTGCACTTCCCGAAATGATGTTTCTTGCAGATTTTACATTTGGGCTTATCACCCGACTGATGACCATCTCTCTTGGATCCAGAACTCTTTTTGTGGTCATTGTTTCCTTTATGCCTCTTGTCTGAACGTCGTGAGTTGTCATCCTCACGCTTCCTCTTTTCTGCATCGGTGTTCCTTAGCGATCTTTGCCTGACTGCGTCCAAAGTAAGGGACAATGATATTTCAGCTGCAGACCGAAAAGTAGCTGGTCTAGAGGCCTTCACACTGGCCTTGATTTCTGGGGCTAAACCCCCGATGAAACAAGCTATCCTCTTGGGTTCAGGTGTCATAAGATAAGGAACCAACCTTGACATTGTATTGAAGCTGGTAAGGTAGGCTTGGCAATCCAGGTTCTTCATAACCAAGGATAAGAAATCAGATTCAATCTTTTCTACCTCATGCTGAGGGCAGTAGTTTTCTTTAATCAACGTCATAAACTGATCCCATGACAGATTGTACAATGGGATTTTCCCTGTAGCTTGGATCAAAGATCTCCACCAGGCTAGTGCCTCACCTTTGAACGACTGAGATACAAACTTTACCACATCCTTATCAGCGCACCCGCTGATATCAACCACGTTATCCATTTCATCCAACCATGTCATGCAGTCAACCGCTCCTTTCTCCCCAGTAAAGTCTCTGGGTTTGCATGAGATGAAGTATTTATATGTACAGGACTTACCACGCGGTTCCTGCTTAAGCTCGATCTTCTTTGATGGAACACTTTGCTGGTTTGAGGAGTGATGATCGTCATCATCTTTCTTTGGCTTATCTAGCTTAGAGGGTGGCTTACTATGAGCCTCAGAGTGAGTTTTTGGCTTAGAATGGGGTGTTGATTGGGTCCTGCTTCGAGTACTACTCGATTCACTATACTGCCTATCTATGGCTTTGGTAACAGCATTGTCAATTAATGCTTGGAGTTATGCACCATTTACATTGATCCTGGTGGTGTCATGATTCTCCTTTGGCCGACTGTTGACCTCTTCAGACTCGGCCATGTAGTTGGATTGCTACATAAGATGATGACAATGATTCATTTAGGGAATTATAATAGGTTTGTCATCTTGATAATTTATTAACCATGGTAATTAAAGAACCATATTGGTTAATTTGTTAAGTAATTTCATTTGGGACTTTTCATTAGTAACCCTTAGTTCTAGAATAAAATATAATAATGGCACAACAGGCCTAGTCACATGGACATTTATAAATTGTAGGTCAAGATCTTATAGGATCTAGTTATTAAGGTTTGAATCAAGGTTCATTACTTTTCTTGACAGGGAGTTTATAAGCTACGACTGTCTTTTGTCTTATATGACAATAATTATAGTCCGTAGGCATTACATCTCAATCGGATGTTTAAATAATAATAAAGAATTGGGATTATTCAACATAAGGGTGACATGTGTGATTTTGCGGATCACATTAGCCAAGAATGTTAACATGTTTGCAGATGTTAACAGAGATTTGAATCTTTTGAAACAGGTTTTACCATATTGGCCAGGTCTTATAATGACATACAAGCTAGGTTTTACCTTTTAAGATTCTTATTTAACATTTAACGCAGAACAATCCTAAATTAAGATGTTGATAAGGATCTGAATCTAATTGGGGAACTACCGTCTTGGCCCTGTCTTAAAATGACAAAAAGGCTAGGTCTTGTCCCTTTAGATTTTATCATTTTAATATAATGATAGATCTTGTAAAAATATTGTTATTATTTATTTTTATATTTTGTTCATGCATTAAAATAAAAATTTTAATTTAACCATTTCACCACATGAATTTAAAATATGAGTCTGCCCTGAACGGGACTTCCAATTGAAATAACATGCCCACTCAGGGGCTAAACAACACAACATACCCACGCAGGGGTTAACGGAAAGACATGCCTACGCAGGGGCTTAACAAACAAGACATACCCACGCAGGGGTCAAAATAGAAAGACATGCCCACGCAGGGGCTCAACTGAAAATAAGGAAATACAACCAACAATTTGAAGGATTCAATGGTCCTTTTTTCTTTTTCCTTTTATTAAACTTGCCAATCCCTTGAAGAAACCTTGTCGTTCCCTGCGATCTCTGTGAACCTCTTGCTCAACCTGGTCCAGTCTTTGGAGAATTTCCTCCCGTTCTGGTGGGGAAAACCGTGGTACCTGCGGCTGCGGCTGATGTGGAGGTCGAAGAGGCGGTTGATGTTGCTATCCATAAGCTGGGTATCCAACTCCCCAAGGAGTTCCGTAAGGCCCTTCGGGGTTAAGAGCATTGTAGTTCCACGCCGCCAGGTATGGGTCGACCTCAGCATAATTGAAGCTGGTGTGAGCCGGCTGCTCAAAGGGATTATACGTTGCTGGGCCAGCGTACGTGGGAATTGGGTTGTCAAAGCCCAATGGTGGTGGCACGACAGGTGCAGAGTTCACTTCCGGGTTGGGGTTTGAAGGTCCCCCCATTTGCTGGTTTTCTTGGAGTGGCGGGTAGTGGCTGCCACTCGATGGTTGAGGCGTGTTGATACGCACTACTCCTCGCACGGACATCCGTGCATTTGATCTCCTTCTCCTTGGTGGCTCAGGAGGCTGCTGCTGAGGTGGTGGTGGTGGCGGGGTAACTGCCACAAAGCGTGAATCCCCGGAAGGATCCTATTGCTGCTGCTGTTGGTAAGGCGATGAATGGTGAGAGGGTGTGAAATACCACTCAATCTGGTTGAACCTTGCTTGGTAGCTATCTGGACCACGGTAAGGTGATCCATGAAAAGATGACCCATCAGAAATTTCTATGGGATGTGTGGGGGTACCGGCCGGTGGTTCGGTAGGGTCGGTATCCTAATCCATATCCATGGCGTAATCTACAGAAAAGTGATCTTCAGGTCCCAATGGGTTAACACCCACTGGTTCCTCGAGGTAGTTTGCCGGGTTGAACCGGCTTTGAAATATATGGGATGGGTTATCAAAGGAGTGACGAGAGTTGGACCTCTGGAGAGGGATATATGAAGGCTGTGGGTTTTCGGGCTCATTTTCTGACTGGGGTCCAAAGGAGTGAAGATAAGACGGTGACGAGCTTAACGAGACGGACCACCTCGCTGGCTGCAGATGTGCCCTCCAGTCCCCCTGGGGACTTGTACGCATGTTGATGGGTGAGGTTCGTCTTTGAGAAGGCCCGGCCTCCTGGTCGTGGCCTGCTACAGGTGCTTTTCCTTTTCTCCTAAAGAATCTAGGCGACATATTTAGACCTGTCAACATAAACAAGGATAACAACAAAGAATAATATAAAAGACAAAAATAAAACAAAATCGGGATTTGTCCTATGTTCTTTGTCTATACTCGAAAATTTGAGGAATGTGCAATTATGTAACTGAGATTAAACACAAAAGGCTAGTGTTTAATTCACTCAGTGTTGGCTCTGATACCAACCTGTCACACCCTGATATTTCCACGTATTACCGGTGGGCCCGGTGGGGAGTATCGTGACGTAGTTGATATCATCATAGTCAAACAACACAAATTTAAATGCACAGCGGAAGCAAAGGATAGATTCATTTCAACTTTAATAAATTGTAATACTAAGTATCACAAAATAGTTGAAACAGATCCACAGGCAGATCAAAAATAAAAAGGAGACATTGTTCAACAGTTTATGACATCCAAGCTTGCGAGACTTATTGTGGACGCTAGGAGAAAGCCATCCTAGTTCGAGTAGTACCTGCACTTAACCTTTTTTGGGAAAATACGTCAGTTTACACTGGTAAATACAATTTAACTGACTCATTTTGAAAAGTTTAATAAAATTGATTTGAATGCACGTGGCACAAAACTTTGTATAACTTGGGATAATTATTTGAATATAATCTTGTAAAAGAATTACATGTTTCTTATGCGTTCAATAGCCCGGGCTGAATATCGGGTTAAAGATCAATAGACACACCACATGATATAGACCCGCGGCGGGTTATTCCCAAAACCGGCGGTTATACCCTATTATTTATTTAGGCACTGACGGGTGTACGCCTACACCCTGTGCTTAGGTCGTGGCCATTTCGTAAAATGATGCCAAGGATATCCGGGACATGGTCATTAACCTCCCAAAGGCTTTAAGCAAACAAAACATTTTCAAACGGGACATTTCAATGATTTAACCTTCATACAATTAAAGATTCAATGCCCGACCAAACGGTATTTTATATACCGTACCCCAAGCCCGTATAGGGAAAATAAGTTAAAAGTATTTACCTTTGCAAGTAATAATCACAACTAGCAAGTGCACGTAGCTTTTACTGGGCCTTCTATTCTGGAACGAAGGTTTACAATAACCTATTAGATTTCTAACGGGTCTTTAATTAAGCTTAAACTTAGACCGGTTAGTTTTAAAGGAAGATACGGTTCAAACGCATGAATAAGCGAAGACCGGAATAGAATGTGATTTAGACCAGACAAGTTTGAAGACTTGTATAATATGGGTAAACTAAACACATTCTGGATTATGAGACAAAAATGATAAGGTTTGACCCGTTTCGGCTAATATATGCAAACTAGTTACATAAGCCGATCCGAACGCGAAAAGTGCGTAACGAGTAACCAAATGAGCCATATGCAAGTTTCCTAAGTTAATATGCCTTAAATATGTTGTGACATCAGTAAGATATCTTCCATTATACTCAAAACGGATTTTAAACTCGAATTATGCCCTGAAAGGGCATTTTGGTCATTTAAAAGGTCATAAAAGAGTTTAAATAATAATCTGAGTTACAGGTCTGGTATAATCAGTAAAAATACTCATTTTTTATATATTATAACAGTAGGGTACTAATTATACGTGAAATTTATCTATTAAAACCAAACTATGCACCGTAGGGGCATTTTGGTAATTTCACATAGCCTTTAAAGGTCAAGTCTGGAAATCTTAGTTTAAAACTTTAGTTTAATGTCAAAGTATAAAAATATACTTAAAATATCAGTAGGTATCAAACTTATATGTTTAAAATAGTTTTAATACATACTATGCGTTAAAAAACGCTTAAAAAGGCGATTTGGAGCCATTTCCGGGTTCTATATAGAAAGCTGATATTTTGATTATTCCATAAGGTTTAAAATAATTTATTTATCATATAAAATCAGTAGCAAAAGGTTTGGGGTCGAAATGATTTGTAAAACTCATTTTATAGCCCAAAAGGGCAAAACCGGCAATAACCGAATTAAAGCTACAACCCTATGTTATGCTCAGCCTAAAATTAATTAAAAATCTTCAAAAATCCCAAAATATTATATTACATCAGTGGGTAAAAAGTTTGATATCAAAAAGTGGGTTAAACTAGGCTATATGCTAATTATGTCGTTTGATTAACAAAAAGCTTTCTAACTATGCTATTGAGCATAACTCTTAATCTAGACCTCAAACTGATGTCAACTTTTGAGTGCAAGTTTATAAATCAGTAACTAAGGTTTCTATTCTTTTACATTTTCAAAAATCATGTTTTAAGGTTATATGGGCATAATAGTCAACATATATAAGCAATTAACGGGAATATGCATATGAATCGGATAACTATTGAACCAAGGTGTATAATCACAGAGGGTTATACTAACATGTATCCTGGTCCAAATAAAGCTCTAAGGCATTTCTAAACTATGCTCAAATGGGTCAGAACTGAAAGTCAAGGAAAAAGTCAAATTATGCGACTTTCGGTTCCGAACCGGGTCTCTACTGAAAATTGTCGGGTTGAACATGTTTAGACATGTTCTTACATTAATTACCAAGTTATATTAATGATAAAACAGGTTGTATGTCTTCTACATTGCTAATTATGCATTAATTTGATTTTTAGCTTTCTGTTGACTTTTTAATATCAAGTTTGACCCGACAATTGACCTAGTTAGAGTGGGAATCAGAGAGTACCCTTTTAAGGGTTTATTACCCACATAATTACCTACTTATAGGTACTTTTAATTTGAGATTTGACTGAACAATTATTGATTAATCTCGAAGTCAAACCTTAATTACGACGGTTTGACTTTTAGCTAATTAACTAAGCTAAACTGAATTAAGAAGGATTAAGGACACTTACAAAGGTCCTAAGTATAATTTGGAACTTAAGGGAACTTGCTTGCTGACCAGAGGAGCTCCAGAGACCAACTTGAAGTGAGTTGCAAATGAAAGACCAAATGTTGCAACAAGAGGTTCTCTTATATAGTGACTTTGATGCATCAAGATCACTCCAAATCAGTCTACAATTGTTGTAAGATGTTCCCAGGTGTCCCTATGATGCTAAAAACCAGTTATAGGGCCCCTGATTTTCGAATACCACTCTCATAAGGCGGTGTAACTTGTTTAACAGGCATCTGTCCAAAATTCTGCCTAGATACATGTCTTACGGACCGTAAGCCTATGGCCTTGCGGTCCGTATCCGTCCTTCAGAAATTATCGCCCAGTTCTGCTCCCTTACGGACCGTAAGGGTTCACCTTTGCGGTCTGTAAGCCTTCATCAGAGGACAAAAACTTGTTAACTTTGAGGTCTTGACCATGCAACTTTTCCACTTCGAATCTTATGCTTTAAATCAGTAGAGGGACCATGTAGACAGGCCTTGCATGTCCTTGCATGTGTTGCCATGCACATGAGGTTTCTTGGACCTATCTAAGAAGACTTTAAAAAGAATTTTGTCGTAAGTACCTAGAATCCCATCTTTTACAAAGTTTGAATTTTACATTACCAGGGATAACCGGATTTTAGCATCTCAGATGTTTATAAAATATATTAGGGCCTTGGGATTCATAACTAGGTCGCTCAGAGGTATTAATTAACATGTCGACACTTTTGAATCCTGCCATACATCTTTTAACTCGATCCGGTTTATAGCACGTTTGCCTTACATGACACGTGTCCTTATTTCATTGGGTATGATTTTACGAGGTGTCACACGCATCTGCTACAACGTTTACCTTTCCAAGATGGTACTTAATCTCACAGTCATAGTCGTTCAGCAACTCAACCCATCATCGCTGACGCATGTTTAATTCCTTCTGATCAAATATGTGCTGCAGGCTTTTGTGATCTGTGAAGATTGTACATCGAGTGCCGTATAAATAGTGTCGCTAGATCTTCTAAGCGAATACCACCGCGCCTAGCTCCAGGTCGTGAGTGGTATAATTCCTTTCATGTACCTTCAATTGTCTTGAAGCGTAAGCGATGACTTTTTGGCGTTGCATGAGCACGCAACCCAAACCTTAACGCGAAACATCGCAGTATACCACGAAGTCTTCAGTGCCTTCGGGTAAGGATAGTATCGGTGCATCGCATAGCTTATTTTTGAGCAGTTGGGAGGCTTCTTCCTGTTTGTCACCCCAGTCGTACTTCTTCTTTTTCTGCGTAAGGGTAGTTAGCGGTTGAGCTATCTTTAAGAAATTCTCAATAAACCATCGGTAATAGCCCGCTAAGCCAAAAAATTGTCGAACTTCAGTCGGGGTTTTGGGGGCTTCCCAATTCTTTATGGCTTCTATCTTGGATGGGTCTACATGAATGCCCTTCTCATTCACAACGTGACCAAGAAACTGTACTTCGCGAATCCATAATTCGCACTTTGAAAAATTGGCATAAAGTTTCTCTTTCTTCAGTAGTTCCAAAATGGTTCTGAGGTGTTGCTCGTGCTCTTCTTTCGTTCGTGAGTAAATCAGGATATCATCGATAAATACAATCACGAATTTATCGAGATATGGTTTACAAACGCGGTTCATCAGATCCATAAAGACCGCTGGTGCGTTCGTCAGTCCGAATGGCATCACAAGGAATTCGTAATGCCCATAGCGTGTTCTGAATGCAGTCTTTGGTACGCTTTCCTCTTGGATTCTCAATTGATGGTATCCAGATCGAAGGTCGATCTTGGAATAGTAGCTCGATCTTTGCAATTGATCAAATAAGTCGTCAATCCTTGGTAGTGGGTATCGATTCTTGATTGTAAGCTTTTTCAGTTCTCTGTAATCGATACACATCCGCAGTGTCCCATCCTTCTTTTTCACGAACAATACTGGAGCTCCCCAAGGCGAGAAGCTCGGCCTTATGAATCCCTTATCCAACAACTCCTGGAGTTGTGTAGATAATTCTTGCATCTCGGATGGTGCAAGTCAATAGGGTGCCTTGGCTACAGGAGCGGCTCCTGGAACCAAGTCTATAAGGAATTCGACTTGTCGTTGCGAAGGTAGTCCTGGCAGATCTTCAGGTAAAACATCAAGGAATTCCTTCACCACTGGAATGTCTTCGAGTTTCGGCTCCTCAGCCTTCTTATCTACAACGTGCGCTAGGAAATGCAACACATCCTTTCCTTAAGCACTTTTGTGCCTTCATACAACTGATGATTCGTAGAGGCGCATCTCGTTTTTCTCCATGCACGATGAGCGTTTCATCATTCGCCAGAGGGATGCGAATGATTTTCTCGTGACAAACAACTTCAGCTTTGTTCTTGGACAACCAGTCCATTCCGACCACTACATCGAAGCTACCCAATTGAATAGGTAAGAGATCGATGCTAAATCTTTGCTCACCAAGTTCTAATGTGCAGCCTCTAACAACTTCGCCCGATTCAACAAGTTTACCATTGGCCAGTTCTATGGAATAAGAAATATCTAATCTACTAGATTCTATTCCAAGCATACATTTAAATTCCACAGACATGAAGCTATAATCGGCGCCAGTGTCAAATAGTATGGGTGCAAAGTGATTGTTAATGAGAAATGTACCGATGACCACATTAGGGTCCTCACGTGCGTTCCTTGCTCCAATCACGAATGCTCGAGCCTGGGCATTGTTTCCCCTTGGGCAATCTTTTATGAAATGATCCTTGCTTCCACAACTAAAGCATCCTTGGTTTTGCCCAGCTCCATTCCCATTCCGGTTACCATTGCCATTTCCATTTCCACCATTTCTGTTACCTGCACCGTTGCGGTTTCCATTCCCGTTCTTTCCTTTTCCCCAACAGTCCTCAGTATGGTGACCCAATTTTCCACACTTGTCGCATTTTGGAATGTGACAAACTCCTTCGTGATGACGCTTGCACTGGTTGCAGATGGGCAGAGTGCCCAGGTATCTTTTGGAAGGAGCGTCATTCATGGTTGCAAGAGTTTTCGCCTCCTGAGGCGGGTTGGGGTCTCGCTTCTTATGGTTGGAAACCTTGTTGTTACGCGTTGCTTGATTCAGGTTTGCATGTTTTCTTTTCTTGTCACCAGACGACTCAGCATGCGTCTCGGTCTTTTCAGTTGGGTTTAGCGATAATTTCTTCATTCGGACAACATCTTCAGTAAGGCTGACAGCCAGAGTTACAGCCTCAGTGATTGTTGCAGGCTTGGCCGAAGTTACCATGTTGCGAAATTCTGAGGCCAATCCCCAAATGTAGCGTTCAACGCGCTTAAATTCAGGGGTCACCATATAAGGGATCACTCTAGACAGATCGTGGAACCTTCGGGTATAACCAGTAATGTCAGCACCTTCCATGGTCAAGTGCCATAACTCAGTCTCCAACCTTTGGAGTTCAGCACGTGAGCAATACTTTTCTCTCATACGTTCCTTTAGCTCATCCCACGTCATGCCGTACGCGGCATCATCACCCAGAGTCTGGACTTGCAAATTCCACCAAGTCAAAGCTTCATTAACAAACAACCCGGTAGCAAAAGTGACTTGCTGATCCGCGGTACACTTGCTCATACGGATAGTAGCATCAGTCTTCTCCGTCCAGCGTACAAACGCCACTACACCTCCAGTGCCGTCATAATTCAGCGGTTTGTAGTCGAGAAACTGCTTGAAAGTGCAGCCCTGAGCTGCGTTTCCTCCAGATGAATCTCCATTCCCATTACGTCTAGCATTGCTTGGTCCTCCACTTTGTTCGGTGCAGTTCGCCTCGTATTGGGCGATAGCTGCGGAGATTCTTTCCTCCAGTAGGGCGTTCAGTTCTTCAGCAGTCCTCGGCAGTGGGGGAGGAGGAGGTTGATCAGAATCTCGATTGTTCACAATTCTCCAAGGTGCCATGTTCTGAAAGAACACCACACAATAGGGTTAGACATTTGTTTGATATCGTCATACGAGACAGTAGTAGTATATATATACACAGGCATATACCACATAAGTGACATCAAACAATCCGCCAGATGTGTAAATCAATTCATACAGCAACAAGCATGCATAATTAAATAAATACTGATGCGTCATAAGATATTCACCGATGTCCTTACACATATCAGGGTAACTTGTTACATTACTGTTTGTAAGGTAAGCAAAATGCATAAGGGTTACATCACCCCATAGTACAAGTTTAATATATGTAAAGGAAAAATATCTTATTTCACATAGGCGGTTCATGTCTTTATACCCTAAATTATTACTCCAACAGAGTATTTAATAGGCTGGGGGAAGGGTGTTCATGTTTGGCCTTCTCTTGTATTGAAGGAATCTCGATTAATACGTGACAAGACTTGCTGTCGTTTCTGTGCACTGAATTCCATAATTATGTATGCATCCATAATTATGTAACTCCTTGCACAGTCCGCACAGTTCGTTTCATCCTCGTATCACTTCCTTCCGATAGGTCACTGCTTTCAGGTAAAGTCATGAGTACCTGAGACATTCTATTTCTAGCATACGTAAATATCAATTATCACACATAATCGCAAGTAATTCTTAATCAAAGACAAGTGCTACTCCAGTGCACCCTAAGTCTCGTAGTGTCTTTTCTTGACTCTTTGAAAATAGTTCAGGTAGTGGATGTCGCGGAAAGTTTTATGCAATGAAAACTTTTTGAAAAATTGTTTTCGTGAAGGATCCTAAAGATTGTAGACTAGACTCGAGAAGGAATCCTGGTTCACTAGAATCGCAGCTCTGATACCAATATGTCACACCCCTTTCTAAGGCGGAAGCACGAGGTGTGATCATGAAAGGTTTTCATTGCATATGATTGGTAAACATACTACATGCTCGTAAAAATAACTTCAAATGCCAAACGTTACATAACTGAAATCATAGTTTGAGTGTTTACATCAAAAGACAGCATATTGTCTGAGAGTTTACAACTTTATTCAAAGGTAAAACATAAGCAACATCCACGAGCAAGAGTAAGACCGTGCGCACATCCACTTTAGTTACCTGAAATACATGTGAGTTTTTGGAAAATCGTCAACATAATGTTGGTGTGAATTCATGCAGTTTGTATACTTTGTATAAAAACATGGTACGTATCTTGTATAAATCAAGTATTTCTGTATGTATCGAGATTGTTAATGGGTTGCAAGGCCATTAACATGTGACACGACATAGGAAGCATCCAAATCATAGGCATTTTTCTAGTTGTCGATTCACGACTGAGACACAAAAGCACTACTTGGTACTAGTTATCACCAAGAGTGTGGCTGCCCGAAAACCCATTAGATCTAACCTTTTGTTATGCGGTCTTAGTATGTACACGATTAATGGTGCTTCTGGTACCCTATTCGTGACACAATTTCAAGTATCATTCCTTAGTTCTTGTATCAATCATACCATAACACATGTATTTTGTATCTTTCTATAAACATTTAGTAACATGTACTTCACCCCCGAAGTTATAAAACTGAAAACAGTTAAAAGAAAAGGGGGAGCATGAACTCACAACTTTGCGTTCCTTGCACCGTAAACTTCACCGGGTTTTGCTTATATAGCGTCGTGACCTAAACGTGTTTTATTAACGTTAGTCACTAGACTTGTATCGCACAAGTACAAGTCACCATCTTTTATATATTTGTTCTTTGTGTGTTAAAAATAACTTATATTTTTAACTATGTATCTTACTTATATTATTTTCTCAAAAATAAATATAAGTATCTTGTATTTTTCACCCGAGTTATGTATCTTGTCCAAAAACTTCATTTCATGTTCATAACCTGACCAAGTTATTTAATCTTTTAAGGAACATATTTTCATAAATATATTCTCTTGTATTTGTCTAAGTATGTTGTATGTGTATTTTTGTATTTTCACCCCTTAGGAGTATTTAGTGTATTTTCAAGTCCTAATACACTATTACATGTAATACATACTGCATACACTTAGCACAAAATTTGGTGATCAATAAATATATATATTTTTCTCAAAAATATACATACTTAATATCAATTTTTATCTTGAAGAAATCATCATTTCTTAACTTGAAGTTTACACAAAAATTAGGGAAACCTTGGTAAATATTTTTAGGTGAATTTCTAGAGAATAAGTTTCTCAAAAACTTATATTTTTCTAAGTGTCAAAATTTATAAAAATTTTGACATAGTTTCCCCTAAAAATGGAGGTTTCCTAAGTTTTCAAAACACGTGTTTATTTTCTTTTAAATCATCATCAACATTAACAACCCATTCAACACTTTTCGAGTGTCAAAATCAAGTAAATTACACTACATCATGAACTTGAAGTTTTTGTAAAAACTTGTAGTAACTTACCATGTTATTTAGTAGGTTTAGTTACCTTTTAAAGTGTGTTTATCCCTTTAAAAATCTCATTTTTAGAGAAACTAAGTGTTTACAACTTGTAATCAAATTTTATAAAAATGTTTATTCATAACATCTTCTTGTTTCTCTAGTGTTTTTACACTTATTTCATCACCAAAAATAGTGTAAGTTTAGTAAAAACCATGATCTTTCAAAAATCATATTTTGAACTTGGTTTTCTTGGAAAATCATTCATAAATCTTGGATCTATAAGTTTACTAGCTCACTTTGTTTATTACTTTCAAGAAATCATTTTGTTTTCAAGTTCATGTCTATGTATGAGGATGATCTTCTTGTGTTAACACATAATCATCCTCTAACTTGCTAGATCATGTGTTTAATCACAATCTAGCAAGCTCCATGTAGTGATCAACATCAATATCTTTAGTAAACAACAAGCATTCATCATACATATATTAAACAACACCATTTTAACAAGATTTCATCATATGAAAACTTTATGTTCAAGATTCAAGTTTATGTTCTTTAGTGTTCTTGTGATTTTCATCATAATATATCTTTTAACCAATCAAAATGGAAGTAAACAAGGATCAAGAGGGTCTTACTACTAGCTTTAAGCTAGGGAAGATCACTAGTTGTTGGTGAAGACAAAGGTGATGGATAAAAGCTAACGACAGAGGTCCTTGATGATCTGCAAGCTCCAAGCTCCGTTAGTGACCTTCTCATACCTCAAGACAACCTTGGAATGCTTGAACTTGAAATGAAAAATGGTGGTGTGTGGGGAGGAGGGGTCGGCCGAGAGTAGAAGGGAGGGAGAGAGAGATGTGGTGTTGAAGAAGATGGGTGATTATGGTCCATTATATAACCTCTAAACCCTTTTATCCAATGGGTAGTATGTTTCAAGAAGTACACACATATCTTACACAAGATTATGGAAGGATTTAAGGGGATTTAGAAAGATTTCACAAATCTTGGGTGTTGGGGCCACTTGGGCAGTAAATTATGAGGGGGAGGGGGGTTAATTGTAAGTTAGATGGTAAGTAGGTTAATTAGTGGGGTGTTAAGTGTAAAGCCTAGTGTTTTATGTGTATCTTGCATTATCTGATATGTTAGGGTGTTCGGGGACCATAACTAGCCAAGAAATAACTAAACAATGCTTCTAGCAATATTTTGGTGTTCCGGGTAATGTCCGGTTGATCGGTTCGTTAAAGTGCTAAATTGCACCGCTTAGTGTCTTTTAAGTACTCCCTTGTGACACTTTTAATTCCCGACACTTAGGAAGGTATTCTGGACCATTTAGTCATATTTTTGCATGGTACAATCTTGTTATAATGCTGAATTTTGCTGAAATGTGCAATATTCAGCATTTAAAGTGTGCCTTGCTTCGGGTGCTTTTCAGTGCATTTTCTAGTTTCCGGAAAGTCTATATGTTAACCCTTGTATGTACTATTGGGTTTTAATGTATTCTTGACGTTGGACCTACACCTAGGCCCCAATTCTATTGTCTGACTGCTTTTTGCAGAATTGTTGACACAGTGTGTCTTACCGGTGAGTTTACTAGTATTTCTGACGCAACGCTATTCATTAATGCATAAAGCAATATTTGTAGTATAAAACGTGCATGAATTCACTTGTACAGTATGTAATCAGAAAATGTTGACATCTAAGCACATAATTGCAGTTATCAAGTATTAATTAAATTGTACGGAAATTACCGGTTTTGTGCCAGTTGTCACACCAGTTTCTCTCTCCTCTCACACACACAGCTATACATACATACATATATATAAAGGGGTTCATCCCCCACCCCCTAGGTCCATCCCCTTTAGGCGACGCTTAGTGACGTGGCGACCCATCCCCTTGGGGATGAGGCTCTCCATACCCTCCAGTCTAAATGATTTCAACTTAGCGGACCTCCGTGCGCAGTTAATGTGCTACAAGCCTACAACAGATCTTATTATTACAACAATTTAGTATTTGACCTCTTAAGCATTACAACTCGGTAACTTATATATATATATATATATATATATATGGGAATATTCATTTGAAAAGAAATTTAATGTAAGAAGAAAAAGAAGAAAGTGTATATTAGTAAAATATTATTTCATTTATAACTCATATCGTTAATTTTTCACTCTTTAATTAATTAGTCAATTAATCATTATTTATCTTACATATAATCTACAAAAGTTAAACATATCAAAATTTTCCTACATATACCCTACACATTATAGAATTTTATCCTACACAGTCGAAATTTATCCTACACATCTCAAAATATATCCTACACCACTCGTAATTTATCCTACACAACTATTAATTTATTCTACACTTTAAATTAAGTTGTTTTTTTTTAATTTGGAAAAAATATATATTTTGAAAAGGAGTTACAAATTTAATTTAGTTAGTTATTAAAGTGGAAAAATACAAGTTAATTATTTATGTAAGTTTACCAATATACCCGTATATTAAAATTAAATGCAAATATTAAATAAAGTAAAATGAAGCATTTTTATTGTTTGAAACGTTTTTTTTTTTTCTTCTTAAATTTTTTTTTCTCATTTAAAACCCTACACTGTATATCAATGTATAAGTTTTTTCATACGATGTGGTTTAGTAGTTTTTTTAGTCAATGATCTGTCATTCTTTTTCTTCTTTTTTTTAACCAACTCAAAACCCACTATATTTCTAAGTTTTCTTGACTTCATCATGAAACATATCGGCCACCACCATCATTCAATCCACTAGAGAACTACTTCTTAATAAAATATAAAAAAGTTGTTCTCGCTCAACTAAGCTACGAAATAAAACGGATATTAAAAATTAAAGAAGGTGAAAAAAGCTAACCATTGTGGAATTTGTATACAATGCAAATAATCAAACAAGATGTCCCTCTAATCTAGGAAAAAAGATAATGATCTATAACATGGTCATATCAACAATGCATTCAATTAAAAAAAAATCACTTCCAGTCTTCCTCTCTACTTTATCATCTTTCACAAACATACTTATATTTCTGCATAATCACATCGTTTTAAATCTATTTTTCATAATCATATTATTTATTATATTATATTAAGCTATTTATTATTTTAATCAATAAGTTATGTGTACATACTGCGTAATTAAAATAAAAAAAAAATTTAGAAATTTATAACTTTTGAAGAAATTTATAAAATTTGAATTAAAAGTTTCATAATATTTGAACGTCACAATTTTGTATTATACAAAATTGTTAAAGAAACTTAACTAAACATGACATAATTAAACTATTATGAAACTTAAATATAATAAACCTCTAATAGTTTATATATGTTCTGTTAAATGTCAAAGTGTTCCCAATTTTTTATTTTTTAGACCAGAGGTATCTTTTGTATCCTGGTATCTTTTGTATAACGGAGACGAAGTTGCAGAGTATTTTTACACTACGGAAACGGAGTTAAGTGATATTTTTACACTACAAAGACGGGGTTGAGGGGTAGCCCGTGCTACCCCTACTAATATTGTAAGTACGCCACTGAGCCGAACCATCGTCTACATTTTAAACAATTTAAGGTAATGTTAAAATTTTATCGCAATTCATTGTACATAAGGTGCTGTGTCATATAGCAAGCATAACGTATTTGTAAATGTATAGATAAAATTACACCGTTGGTACTTGTGTTTTCTGTAAAATTTCAATGTTGGGTACTAATGATTTTTTGTTGGAAAAACAAGTATTAACGTTCTAATTTGTCACAATGTTGAATACAAAGACCAAACTTTGTCACAATTTTGAGTACAAACGCCAAATCTTGTTAACTTTTTTTGTTAAATCATACTAAAATAAATGCCCTTGAATAACTAGAGGGTCTATTTTTTAATTAATAATATTTGACTAATATAATTTAAAGTAATTTTTTTCTGTTTTATTTATATTTTTTATAAAATTAAATGGATTTGAAGTTTATTCTTGACGCTGAGATAATACCAATCGCATTTTCATCCATTTTTTCCTTTTGTACCTAGAAGCATGTTATACACGCTTCCTTATTTTGAAGACATTTGGTACATTTAGTTTGCAACTAGTTTGAAGTTGAAGCTGCTACAAGAGGTTCCTCGAGACAACAACGATGAACTAAACCCCAACTTCTGATTCACCAAATCAAAGTACAAGAAATTGTTCTCCATCTGAAACGTCCCAATCACTATCGGATCCGTCACTTTCGAACCACCATCCACAAACGCTAGACATGCTGCGCCATTCCCTACTCGCTTTATCGAATTCTCTACAGAAACACTCCATATCTTCCCACTTTCCATCTCAAGATCAATCTTCGGAACACTACCAGACCCAAACGCACCATCTTTAAAACACAAACCAAACGGTTTAACAGCGGGTACTTGAGGAATGCCAGCCGTAGCATTTGAAAAACTTGCAACCAAAGCTTTATAGATGTCACTTCTGAGAGTTGTGTACGTAACTATAGTACTCATCTTCACCGAACCACCTTTCGGTACAGAATTAACCGGTGTCCCTTTGATCAAGATCCGGTTTATCTTAATATAATATCCAAGCGATTTGGAACTCTTTCGAATCATCGGACTGTACGAAAGATAGCTTCTAAGATCAACATTAGGGTTTGTTGTAAAATAAAAAGGCCCTTCACCCACAAATGTGACCCCAAGAGCTGACGAAGAGCTCGGTAGACAAAGTGCGAATTTCGCAGCGTTAGTAACGCCAGTAGACGCAAGCTGACGTGGAAGACACAAACCAGACCATGAAAACCCCGCAACACCTCTAACATCTTTAGGAAAAGATTGATCCAAAGATTTAGGTGCGGTTGATAGTAGAAACCGGGTTCCAAATGGCGAGCCTGGAAAGGAATTAATTGGGTTCCGGCCATTGGTCCAATACGGTCTGAGTAAATCAGTGGTTAGGTTTGATACTACGCAAGCTTTTGAAACAGGATTCAAAGGGGTGACTATACACATGTTGCAGTCGGTTTTGTTGGGTGTAGGGCAGATAGGGTTGGTGTAAGATTTTGCTTCTTTGCACAAATCGGTGTCGCATGGTACCGGATGCCTGCAACCTTCTTCTTCTCCACAAGGAACGGGGGAGTTTGTAATCGGGATATCTTTCCACGCATACGGAGTGTCAAGGTCGATGATGAGATACGGCCCTTGGTTGGGTTCTAGTACCTCGAGCCCAAAAGGGACTTTGTAAAGAGATGTTTGTTCATCTTTTATTATGGGTATAACGGAGGTGTTTGAACGTGAATAGACGTTATAAATGAAGGATGCTAAGATGAAGAAGAGTAACTTTAGGAGATGCATATCTTCCTTTTGTTACCAAAATAATAATCAGTGGAGGTGATATGTTGCGAGGAGTAGGGTTTATTATGAATGCATATTTATAGATGTACATGTATATGTGTGTATTAAATATGTTGATATTTTGATTTGATTTGGCTCGATCCTAATTTATTATTTGTGCCGCCAGTGTGGTTCATAACTTCGTATCTAGCTACTTATCATTATCCTATCCTATTCATAGAACCGTGTTTCTGATGACATTCTAACACCCTCAAAAAAAATTCACTTTCAGTTAACAATAAGCCACAACGATAACTTTAGTGACATTTATGTTTGTGCTTTAACCGCTGGTATATTACTATTCAAACTTGGTTGTTAACATAGATAAAAATAAGTATGTCGCAATAGTAAGCTCCAAATTTTATAAAACATGGCATTTTAGAAGTTATAAAAAATTATGCTAGAAAATAATAACAATAATAAATTATTATACTAATAATAACATTATTCCCATTCCTCCTTCCAGAGTAATTTACTGACATGCTATGTTTTCTAATGGTTAGTTTAATAATAGTAAAATTAGTATTAAAATATAATAAGAGTGACATATAAGAAAAACAACCCATCAAGCAAAGAATGAACACTGTAACCAGTTATGGTACCAATGACACTAAGCTGGAAACGGTTCGTCTTGTTTGCACTCGTATTGTCTCGATACAAAAGGGTACTTTATTTTGTATGCAACTTTGTTTTCAACAAAAGTTATACTCGAATGCCCAGACACAAAACTTAAATGTAACTATTTATTTAAAAAAATTATTAAAGTTAACAAACACAAGTTATTTATGAAAAATCAAATTAAGTTGGTTAAATACATATGTTACATAAATTATAAGGAATGATACAGAAAATTAATAAAAAAAGAAATATAAAAATTATTGATACAGCATTATCAACACTAAAGTCTAAAAGCATCCATCCTAATCATATATGTAATTACAAAACATCTCAATCTAGTGAATGTTGGAGTTCTAGCGTTCGTTTACCCGTTTTACACTGCAATGGGGTGATTTTTATTGCATATTTTTAACGATAAACTAACATACTTATATGTATGTATTTTGTAGAATTTAAATTCTCTACCTATTGTATAGAGGAGAGACACGTTACCTTCGTACTGTGTCCTTTAGAAAGGAGTTTTGTTGCATATAGACGGTGGTTTTAATATTCAAAGATGAGCACATGGGAAGGGGCCCACCAATCATGACTACACCTTATTTATAAAGGGGTGTTTGAATGGTGTTTTATTCAAACAGCAGACAAAACTATTTTTTTTACACCTTAAATCCGTTGTGAACGGCTCTATATGCAGCCTATATATTTTTCACAATTCCCAATGGCAAAAAGCTCTTGCAAACCGTCCACATGCATATATATGTCGGATATAGATGTATACGTGATGTAACTAGTACGAGGCCTAAGGTCTAAGAAAACAATGGGATTTGATTTGTGGGTCCCATCGATACGCCTCGAATAAAACTATACGGGGCGTATTTTATACCAGGTCTGCGAATTGTGACTTGTGGGTCCTACTTATACGCCTCGTATAGACCTAAACAAGCTATATAGATGGGTAAATGAATGATTGGTTTGCCATTCCTTTCTTCTTGATGCATGCAAGAAACATCTTGCAACCTCAAACTTCACATTCTGTTTCAACTCTCCAACACGAAACACTCTACAACTCCTCCTGAGATAGCACTCACATTTCATTCACATGTGGCAGCATTTTTGCATATTCCATTCGTTAACGATGACGTGGTGGGACGATAACTATTTTATTTTTTTTATTTTTTGCGAATCAATCTAACGAGTCATGGGTTCCGGAGATGTAACGCTCCGCTTTTTCATAACTTTCCTAGTTTAGAAATCGAGTCTTGCAAATCTATTTTTTAAACTTGATTCTTTCGTAATCATATTTAGCTTTACCATCCTAAATCCAAAGCCCTAATCGTGCTAAAATTCTATCGTTTTATGTCGAAACTTTACTTTCACCTATCCTAGGGCTGGCATATCGGGTCAACCCGATCTGTTAAGACATGAACACGATAAGACACGAACACGAAACCTGTAAACACGAACACAACACGACACGAAATCTTATCGTGTCAAATTTTCCAAACACGAACACGAACCTGTTAATGAACAGGTTACAAGAAATGACCTGTTAAGACACGAAAATGTTGCCAACATATCATATGACCTGTTTAAGACACAAACACGACCTGTTTAAAACACAAACACGACCTGTTTAGACCCGAACACGACCTGTTAAGACACGAACATGACCTATTATTCCGAAGCACGTGTTGGATCATCTCTTCTATAATGTATGGACTTATTTGTGAATTAAAAGATCTGATTTCAAGCAAATCAGCAACAACAGATCTGCGAATGACAATTTTCAGTAACTTTCAGCAACAACAGATCTGTGAATGACAATTTATCAGCGAATTAACTAGCTTTCAACGAAGATACAACAGCGGACAACGTTTTTCTGCAGCAAATGAACAGCTTTGACGACTGAACGTGTTTTTTCTACGAATAAACACGATTCTGCGCAAAACGAAACCTGCTGATCTGTTACTGCTGTGCAATCAATAACATTTTCGTGATTCAACGACTGAAAATCTCGAACAAGTTTAGCGTATGAACTGTATTAACAATGGCGATGGTGAACTGTGAAGGGTTGAGCGGCGGCCGGCGATGAAGGAAGTTTAGGGTTTATTTGGGTCTGAGCGTGAACTGTGAAGAAGTTAGAAGTGTGAAAATTGATTTCAAAATTTTGGGTGAGTTGTATACCGCCTCACATGTCCGGGTCCACACATGACACACCCCATATATTTCATATATTTTTTAATTTAAAATTATTAACAGGTCATTAACGGGTCTTAACAGGTTAACGGGTTTTAACCTGTTTAGACACGAAATTTAAACAGGTCTTATCGTGTTGACCTGTTTAGACACGAAACCTGTTAAGGTCAAACACAAAACATGTTAACTTCGTGTAGGTTCGTGTCGTGTTATCGTGTTCATGTCAGAATTGCCAGCCCACCTATCCATTATACTTGTACGTTTATAACCCATTAAATGTTGTCACATTATTCGTGACACACGCTAATCATGTTAAACTCGTCATGCTTACCCAACTTACGCGAATACGACACATATTCTCGACATCTATACTTGATTACACTTGTTTGATACTTGCTTTCATGGTTTAACTACATAACATACCTTGATATATGATTCTTTATCCTTAAAACACCTAAAAACATCTTAAAACATGCAAATATGAACTAGAAGGACCAATTTTGACAACTTTCAAAACCTTGAACCAGTCCATACCTGGTTCGCGGACCGTGACCCGGAGCCCCTTGGTGGCTCGCGGCTGGCGAGAGCATCGATCCGCAGATCAGTCGTGAACAGCTTGCTGATTGGGCTTTTTCCTTGTGTTTTTATTGAGTTGTAAGTATGTTTCTTGTATGAAATTCTCACCAAACTTCACCCTAACACTTCCCTATAAAACCCAAGCATCTTCCCCACTTTTTCCACTTTACAACTCACCTCAAACACTCTCAATTCACCCTCTAATCAGCTGATAATCAGAAGATAGACAGATTCGTCACAAGTTGCTATAGTGAGCATAACTCCTTCATTTCTCAACATTTTTCACTGATTCTTCTTCCTAAACACTTGGAACAACCTTAGGTATAACAACCTCAATTAAACCGACACCCTCAAATTATTTCCGACACCCTAATATATTTTAAAATATCCCAATATGTCCCTAAAAACACCCCATATGTGAAAACGAGCCCCGAATATCTTAAATATTATTGAAAATAATAAAAAAAAAACTGATTTTTTTAGTTGAGGCGGGCCGCGTAAACCCCACCCCAACTCTTACGCGGGCCGCGTGAACTTAAAACCTGGCACGACCCTGGGCCGACACGTGGCCCAACACACGGCGAATCTAGTTGATGATCCGAATGGGCTACGCTGTTGACCAGCGTTGACGCGGGCCGCGTAGGTCCCGGTCTCGTGTTACGCGGGCCGCGAGAGAACCAAACTCAGCACCTATATATAGAGGCCATCGGGTTTCAGCAGAAATCGTTCAAATTCGAAATCTTTCTCTCAAATCTGAATAATAGGCATAATATACTATCACAACCCCCGACCCCTATCCCAGGGAGCGGGCGTGAGCCAGTTTCAGTGGTATCGGTGTTTATCAATTTGGCAGCGGAAAATTTCATCAGGACCGTAGTTAGGAAATATTTTATCAGAGTTAAACACCAAAGTATTTAAATTAAAGAAATGGGATAAAACCCGATTTTTCATTTTGATACATCTATAGGGAATATCCCCGATTATTGAAAACAATTCTCCTTTTTAATTAGGTAACTTTTATTGCCACTTTTCTAAGCCTTCAGTGCTCTCCAGCTGGCTTTTATGGGCTTCACACTAAATTACCTGAAACACGTGTTTAAAACATTTTTTCAGCAGGAAATACTGGTGAGTGAATCCCAGTTTAATCAAGGAACATTAATTTAATTTAAACTTAACAGTATTAAGGGCGATTACAATGTTTATATCTACACAATTACTCATTCAGTACTTGCCACTCGACCGTATATGTGGCTATGGTCATATCACACATTGGCTAACCCGTTGTCCAATTGTGAAGGTTATCAAGTAATGTATACAAAACCCCACAATACCGGCAGTAATTGAAGAATTACAAAGACTCAATCACTGCTAAATTATATTGTAAAATATTTAAGGTTTTGTAAAAACTATTCACAAAAAGGAGATTACTCACATTGCTATTATAAGGCTTTCCTTTGTGATTTCCTGGTTATAATCTAATTAAATAAACAATGCACACGTGTTAGTATAATAACCCATTTTAACATTAGCAATACCCTCCCCGAGACGGCATTCCAACGACTACGTCGGGCAGAACCACGACAGCCGTTACGGAACCCTAGATCAATCGGGCAGCGTATCTATTACGTATCCAGGGGTTATGATACTTACAACGAGGCAGAGCTTCACTAATTAGAGGGTATAATTCCCGGGTATAGGGCCTACACTACAGAAAATGAGAGAGAATCACGAAATTTGAGCGAGGAAAATGAAATGCCGATCGTTCCAATTTATAGGGC
Source organism: Helianthus tuberosus (assembly GCA_030545235.1). Classification (NCBI taxonomy): domain Eukaryota; kingdom Viridiplantae; phylum Streptophyta; class Magnoliopsida; order Asterales; family Asteraceae; genus Helianthus; species Helianthus tuberosus. The sequence goes on from CM060395.1 coordinate 19,645,585, forward strand.
CTGTTTTGGGTTTTTACGCGGCCCGCGTAAGACGTAGCTAAGGGCTACGCGGCCCGCGAGGTCCAGAAAATGCGGCTAGGGTTGGTGAGTCATCGACACGTGGCGGCCTGTGGTGTTTTACGGATATTGAGCTGTCGCGGCCCGCGTAAGTCGAAGACATAGTCTTCGCGGCCCGCGAGAGACCCCTGGAATTTGTTTTCTTTGTTTTTTAATGAAATAAAGGTTATTCGGGGCTGGTTTTCGTATACGGGGTGTATTTTATGACATATAGGGGTATTCTAAATATATTAGGGGTGTCAGAAATATTTTAGGAGGGTTGATATATCTTGGTACCACTCGTGGTTTATTTAATAAAATATATATAATGCATTCACATTAAGTATAGTAACCCGATTCCACTTTATCCCTACGTCACGAGACAGAACCCCAACGAATTTAGGCAGAGCCTTGACATACGTTACGGGGCCCGTTAGTCGGACAGGGTATCAGTGATCAAGGGTTAAAACACTTAAAACAGGGCATGGCTTTGTAGTATTATGGGTGAATTATTAGAAAAAGGGGAATATTAAAATAAATATGGAAAGAAGTTGGCGAGACAAAAACAGAAGGAAAGGCAATTGTGAAAAGTTGACATCCACTCCTTCTTATAGTACTCCAGTTTCTTGGTGAGTAAGTTAGGCATCTTCACCTATTTAATTCTACCTATACACGTTTACATATATTAATAAAAGGTGACTTTATCACTTTATTATTTTATTTTTTTAATGGCCACGTAAATTCAAAAATGTGAATGTTTAATTATTATTATTATAATGTACATTATATATATGAATTCAATATTTAATTAATTTATTATTAATTTAACTGCTTCACTTATTTGGCGAACATAACTTCTAAAATATGACGTTTTATAAAATAATGAATATGTCATTGGGACGAGAATAATCTTATCTATATTTTGAACCAAGTTTCATTAAAAACGGAGTAGGTTCAAATATAATGTATTCTTATAATTTAATTATTAAGCGATTCCTAGGTCCGTTTAGGTACTCCATATTTCTACCGGTCAACTTTCCCATGACCTATTCGGGTAGTAATTTTATTTTTAAAATTTAAAATTTTGGGAATGTTACATCCTCCCCACCTTGTTTTAAATCTCGTCCTCGAGATTTGGGCTACGATATCTTCTTAGGGTTGCGTCACGTCCTTTAGTTAGTAAAAACAATATATCATGGTGTCTGGGATAGAATCAAAAGATAAATATAAAGTCATCATAGGATAGTTGGAATTTAATGGTCTCAAAACTTAGTTTCAGGATCTGATGTTAACCAAATGAGAGGAAATGATACCATTAACAAGGTGACTAAGTTTCATGAATCAAAAGAGATATTTGATAGGCGTAGAATTCGAAATGCAATGACTTGTAGAAACAATAGGATTCATTGCCAGAAAAAACTTACTTTGATTATTAATTGAGGGAGATCAATAATCTCAATTTGTGAATGGAAGTATGAAAAATGATTTGTCAATGATCAACCCAGAAATCAATAATGTTTATTTAAATGGCAAGGATACACTGGACAATACAATAGAATTTAGTGTATCACGGTCTTACATAATTGTATCACGACTACTTGAATGATGAGTCAAGCGAATGACTTGTAGATCGATATGATTAGGGTTTATTATTAGCACAGGCTACAATTTATACAGACACCGCAAGGTGTTGTAGTCATTGAAAGAATTCAATAATTACGGTAACCGAACGAATTCACCGTTTTTGAAATTAACTGAAAGTTTCAAGGAAGCGAATCTGGGTATTTCAAAAGATAGGATGTTTTAATTGAAGAAAGAATTGAATAGTGTGGAATTAATTCAAAGACGAAAGAATTACTAGAGGTATATTGGAATAATAATTTTAGGTAGCTTTATCTTATCACAAAATTGTATTAAGACTGGTTTAGGATAATGAATCAATAAATAGATAAATTCGTACCCCGGTGTGAAAATGAAATGAGTTCAAGTTTCAAAGAAATCGCCACCGCAAGGTGTCGAGTTTTAACAAATAATTCATCGAAATTCAGACAATGAGATTACCTTGAATATGATGACCTCAATTCATCATATGGAATTTTTTGAATTGAATGTGTACTGTGAACAAGTTCAAACAATTGAGCTTGGTTTGGACATATTCCAACAATGGATATATGTATTGACAAGAAATGGTTTTAATGAAAATCTGGTAATTTCTGAAAAGAAGAGGAGTTTTCCAAGAAATCGGTTGACTCGATTATCAAAAATCAACATTAGGCAGTCATATAGATTACCAAAGTGAGTATAACGAAATATGCATTTAAACTCACGAATAAATGAGTGTTTGAAATGAATTCACATGTATGACAGGCAATGCACGTATAACATGGGAATTTGTCAAGAGATGAGGCAACTGAGAGTTGGCTTTATAAGAAAAACAAAGACCTTTTATTGATGAAGTTTTGTTCGGAATTAAAAGTCAACTAATAATTAAGTGACAAAATATAAGGGTGCTTTATTTTAAAAGTTGTTGTTGGCTCGGGTATTATAAATTTTTATGCGTTCTCCTTAGCTTCATCGGGGTTTCGATCCTCGTTGCCGGGTGCCTTAGATAGTTTCGGACAGTAGCGACGGAAATGGCCTGGATCTCCACATTTGTAACATACGTTAGTTTCCCTTTTCCTTCTACATTCTTCTTCTACATGTCCAGCTTTCTTGCAGAAGTTACAGCGAAGTGTCTTCTTAAAATAACGTTCTCTTGCGTGCTTTTTACTGTTGCTGGTAGGTTGTGCGATTTATGGTTTCATTCCTTTGTCCTTAGAGGATTTGTTAGAGTAGAATTCCTTATAGGAGTAGCCATAGGTTGTGGTTTTCTTTCGTTTGGAAGATGGAGTTTTGATACGAATATCATGACTTCCGTTGATACTAGGGCTAGGTATGAAGTGATGGGTATGCTTACAGTGTATAGTATATTGGGATTCTCGTTGATAGGCACAGAAATTTTAATAGCTTCAATGATCGAAGGTATGGCATTCGATATTCCTTGAGCTATTATATTTTCTATAGTATTTCTATCCAAAGAGTTTCCCTTACTATTTTCAATTTCTTGATCACATGCCATTTCATTCGACATCTGTATTATAACATGTTCAGATATAATTATCACAGAACTAAGCAATTATACATGCATATTTTGTTTAACACCATTATGGTCATAGCTATCAGTATTATGCGATGATAATTAAGATAACATATACATGTTATATCTTAACATTTTCTTTTTACTATATATCTTATCAGATTATAAGGAAAATATAATCTTATATGTGTTGTTTCTTTCTTTTATGTAATAGCTTTTATATTGTCTTAATTTACTTATATTTCCAGGGCTTATGGCTGGATAGATATATAAAGATAAAAGCTTTATAGGAAATTCTGAGATTTTTCGTCTTTGACCCATTTATTGTTTTTCAAGAGATGGTGCTAATACAGATATCTTTAAGGTATCATTTGAATTAAAGCTGGGTATCAAAATAGATCTTAAGTAAACATGTAGGTTTGTTTCTTCTGTTATATAAAATCTTGTCATGTTGCAAAAGACATTTGATTTTTATATTGTATATATATTATCAAGAAAATTGTGTCCTGTATATATACGTATAAATATAAAGTTTTAAAATTTCCTTTATATTATCAATTTATAAAAATCTAGTTACATAATTAATTGTATTAGCTATCCTGCTTATTTTCATATTTTTGTTTATTCCTTGATATTAACCGAATAAATTTCTATCGAATTTATTGAAGATAATATTTTAGAACAAAAAGGGAATTCATCAGAAAGAATAAATTTAATAGAGATAAAATTTTCTGGATTCTTTTTAGAGAATTTCAAATCTTGACAGGTTAACCAAATTTTGATTAGAACATATTTATAATTCAATTCAAATTATATCTATTTATGTAATAGACAGTACAAAGTCTGGGATTTCTAAATCCGATCCTTAATGTAATAAAAAAAATATTAAGAATAAAGTATTATTCCTATATCATGATATATATATATACATATGATTTAAATATAATTTAAGAAATAAATTGAATTTATCAAATGGTAAAAAGTGTTTCCTTTATAAATATATGAATATATATTTTAAATCATATTGTTATATCGTACTAAATATTTTTGTACATATTTTATTTCATGGATGAAATACTATTTATAATATTGATAAAAGTCGTATATATAAAATATACATACATTTAACTTACAATAAGTTTTAAATTATTTTCTGTTGACACATATGTATTATGTATTAGAATCATTTAATTACACAGTATCAAGTTGTTGTATGTATTCTGGTTTCATAAATATTGTTTTATAAAACATTTTGCATTTTCTGTGGTATATGTATATGTGTTTAAATTTTAGAATCATCGAACTGTAACAATTCTTGTTTATTATAAAATTACGTTTTATAAAATCCTTTTTAATGTAACTTTATTCAAGAGCCAATTACTTTATTCTTCCAAAAATATTATTATTATTAGTTTAATTCAAAACAGAATTTAATAATAATGATGATAATAACAACATATCTTAAATATTTTCTTTAGAGAGCATATGTGTATAAAATTTTTAATATATTAATTATCATAAATGTTGACTTTAAACATAATTTCTGAATATTACGTAATTTATCAAATTTTGATAAGTAATATTTAATATTTAATGATAAGGAATTATAAAGTGATTTACAAAGTATTTTAAATTATTGTGTTTAAATAATACTGAAACATTATCTTTTAACATAATTAATATAATTGTATGTTTTATCAAAATTTTGACAAATACATATCTTTTAATTCGGGTAAAATTATATCATAAATTATAAAATATACTGCTTTCATTTAAGATATTAATGCAAATATCATAATATTATTATAATTTATTTTGAATTGTATTCACATAAATATGTGGATACAGAAATAAATATTATATTATGAATATATTCTTCTAACATATTGTAAGATACAATAGGAGTTACATATTCGGAGAATTTATAAAATCATTTAGGTATAATATATATTATCTAAATATTTATATCATGATATTTGCAAAGTATCATATGTGAATTGCATTTATCTTCTATTAATATTAAAATACTAATATTAATATCCTATTATTATTATAAAAATTATATTGCATTATGTTCCCACATATACTAATATATAAGATATCACGAAATTTACTAAGACAAGATATTATTAATATATATATCATTTATATATAGATTATAGCATAAGTGTAAGATACAGATATGGGCAACACATATTGGGAATTCAAAATTCGTTAAATGTCATAAAAATCATAATAAACACATTAGGATTTTATGTTCATATGATAACACATAAGATATTAATTTCCTAACACAAATGGTTAAGGGTTTAGGTATTGGAAGAACACCTAAAGGGCTTAAACCAGTGGCATAGCTCTGATACCACCTTCTGTCACAACCCCCGACCCCTATCCCAGGGAGCGGGCAGCCGTGAGCCAGTTTCAGTGGTATCGGTGTTTATCAATTTGGCAGCAGAAAATTTCATCAGGACCGTAGTTAGGAAATATTTTATCAGAGTTAAACACCAAAATATTTAAATTAAAGAAATGGGATAAAACCCGATTTTTCATTTTGATACATCTATAGGGAATATCCCCGATTATTGAAAACAATTCTCCTTTTTAATTAGGTAACTTTTATTGCCACTTTTCTAATCCTTCAGTGCTCTCCAGCTGGCTTTTATGGGCTTCACACTAAATTACCTGAAACACGTGTTTAAAACATTTTATCAGCAAGAAATACTGGTGAGTGAATCCCAGTTTAATCAAGGAACATTAATTTAATTTAAACTTAACAGTATTGAGGGCGATTACAATGTTTATATCTACACAATTACTCATTCAGTACTTGCCACTCGACCGTATCTGTGGCTATGGTCATATCACACATTGGCTAACCCGTTGTCCAATTGTGAAGGTTATCAAGTAATGTATACAAAACCCCACAATACCGGCAGTAATTGAAGAATTACAAAGACTCAATCACTGCTAAATTATATTGTAAAATATTTAAGGTTTTGTAAAAACTATTCACAAAAAGGAGATTACTCACATTGCTATTATAGGGCTTTCCTTTGTGATTCCCTGGTTATAATCTAATTAAATAAACAATGCACACGTGTTAGTATAATAACCCATTTTAACATTAGCAATACCCTCCCCGAGACAGCATTCCAACGACTACGTCGGGCAGAAGCACGACAGCCGTTACGGAACCCTAGATCAATCGGGCAGCGTATCTATTACGTATCCAGGGGTTATGATCCTTACAACGAGGCAGAGCTTCGCTAATTAAGGGGGTATAATACCCGGGTATAGGGCCTACACTACAGAAAATGAGAGAGAATCACGAAATTTGAGCGAGGAAAATGAAATGGCGATCGTTCCAATTTATAGAGCCTGTTTTGGGTTTTTACGCGGCCCGCGTAAGACGTAACTAAGGGCTACGCGGCCCGCGAGGTCCAGAAAAGGCGGCTAGGGTTGCTGAGTCATCGACACGTGGCGGCTTGTGGTGTTTTCCGGATATTGAGCTGTCGCGGCCCGCGAGAGACCCCTGGAATTTGTTTTATTTGTTTTTTAATGAAATAAAGGTTATTCGTGGCCGGTTTTCATATACGGTGTGTATTTTAGGACATATAGGGGTATTCTAAATATATTAGGGGTGTCAGAAATATTTTAGGAGGGTTGATATATCTTGGTACCACTCCTGGTTTATTTAATAAAATATATATAATGCATTCACATTAAGTATAGTAACCCGATTCCACTTTATCCCTACGTCACGAGACAGAACCCCAACGAATTTAGGCAGAGCCTTGACATACGTTACGGGGCCCTACGTTAGTCGGATAGGGTATCAGTGATCAAGGGTTAAAACACTTAAAACAGGGCAGGGTTTTGTAGTATTATGGGTGAATTATTAGAAAACGGGGAATATTAAAATACAGATGGAAAGAAGTTGGCGAGACAAAAACATAAGACTGGAAGGTATGGAAGAGGCAAGTCCTCCAAGGATGGGCCGCCACGTAGACCGCCACGTAGGAAGGGCTTGAGGGTGATGGACCTAGGGGGTGGAGGATGAAGCTCTTTATATATATATATATATATGTATGTATAGGTATATGTGAGAGAAGCAGAGAGAGGAGAGAGGCCCGTCACAATCGGCTGTGGAGAGCCGGACTCGCCGGAACGGGAAGAGGGGGCGGTGTGGGGGATCGGCGCCGGGCCTAAGCCGGCCCCCGGTCTAAGCCGGCCCCCATACCGCTTAGTCTAAGGAAAGGCAATTGTGAAAAGTTGACATCCACTCCTTCTTATAGTACTCTAGTTTCTTGGTGAGTAAGTTAGGCATCTTACCTATTTAATTCTACCTATACACGTTTACATATATTAATAAAAGGTGACTTTATCACTTTATTATTTTATTTTTTTAATGGCCACGTAAATTCAAAAATGTGAATGTTTAATTATTATTATTATAATGTACACATATATTTGAATTCAATATTTAATTAATTTATTATTAATTTAACTGCTTCACTTATTTGGCGCACATAACTTCTAAAATATGACGTTTTATAAAATAATGAATATGTCATTGGGACGAGAATAATCTTATCTATATTTTGAACCAAGTTTCATTAAAAACGGAGTAGGTTCAAATATAATGTATTCTTATAATTTAATTATTAAGCGATTCCTAGGTCCGTTTAGGTACTTCATATTTCTACCGGTCAACTTTCCCATGACCTATTCGTGTAGTAGTTTTATTTTTAAAATTTAAAATTTTGGGAATGTTACATATACGGGTATTATACCCCCTAAATAGCGAAGTTCTGCTCCGTTGTAAGTATTATAACCCCTGGATACGTATTAGATGCTCTGCCCGATTGATCTAGGGTTCCGTAACGGCTGTCGTGGTTCTGCCCGACGTAGTCGTTGGAATGCCGTCTCGGGAGGGTATTACTAATGTTAAAATGGGTTATTATACTAACGCGTGTGCATTTGTGTAAATTATAGATTGTCACCAGGAAACCCTAAAGGATAATCTAAGACAGCAATGTGAGTTGATCCGCTTTTTCTAAACCTTTTATTAATTGTTTTTACAAAACCTTAAATATTTTTCCATGCGAATAGCAGTTATTGAGTATTTGTAAGAATACAATTATCATGAGTATGTTGGGGTTTTGTATACAAAATTTGTTACCACCTGGTCAAGGAGTAACATTTCCACAAGTCGGGTTTGACAGTACCATGGATGTTAATTGATATAATTTGGAAACAAATGTAATTGCGAGATCGCCCTCAATACTGTGAAATGGTTTTTATTTAAACTTGATTAAACTGGGATTCACTCACCAGTATTTCCCACTGACAAATGTTTTTAAAACGCGTTTCAGGTAACAAATTGTGAAAGCCAAATAGAAGCCAGCTGGACAGCACCGAAGGCTTGGAAAAGTGGCAATAAAGTTATCTAAAATAAAACAGATATTTTTATTTAATAAAATAGGATTTATTCCTATGAAAGTGTGTGTAATGAAAACTTGGGTTTTATCCCATGTGTTTAATATTATGAAAAGGTGGTTTTACTCTGATTCAATATTTCCTAACTACGGTCCTGATGAAAAATTATGCAGCCAAATTAGACAATACGCGATACCACCGAAACTGACTCACGGCCGCCCGTTCCTGGGGAATTGGGATCGGGGGTTGCGACAGAAGGTGGTATCAGAGCTAAGCCACTGATTCAGCCACAGAAGTGTTCTGCTGACATCGAAATTCAATCTGTTAGGAAATAAATTACGGAACTACGTGCGTAATTGTATTTTATTGTTATGTGTTATTTGATTATTTGTTAGTTTATAGTATGAGCGACCAAGGACTATCTGACGCGTATCGTCAATTGTCTGGTTCGCCTAGAAGCGAAGGCACCTCCTCTTCTCAGCCTGCCCTCTCAGGGTACTCTGCTGATACGGAAGAAGGAATCTTTGTGTTTAAGGCTTAGTCCGAGGAGCCATTTCCTCATAAAAAGAGGGGATGGTTCAGTCGAGGGGCACACGAGCGTAGAAAGCGTATGAAAAAGTTACAAGAATAGAGAGTACTAGCAGCAGCCAAAAGAGAAACCGATGCCTATGCCCAGGATATGATAAATAGGGGTATAGCCAACATCCACATCTTAGCAACCACTGCAGCTGACCCTAACCTCGAACAAATAATAGCACCCCAACCACAACTACCAATCCCTGACCAACCCATGGAGATAGAAAATCCTGAAAATCAAATAGAAATGCATGACTTCAATCCAGAAGAAATCCCTAGGGTACCAGCACCAAATCCCCTAGACTCAAATTATGACCCCTGGTGGGACAACAATAGGGACTATGTGCAACGTTACCCGATTCATGAAGATATGCCCATGCCAAACATAGGAGCCTACCCAGGTTTGGATCCTTTAGATCCCTATTATCACGATGAATACATTAGGGAGATTTTAGAAGATCCTTACCGATTCCAGGCACCTACACCCCCATACCAGGAACCCGCACCCCAGATTCCGAACCCAGTCCTAGAACCTGCACCCCCAATGAGTGCAGAAAACGTACAAGAACTTAGGATATTTTGTGAGGAAATTTTAGAGAATAGTGAACGAATGAGACAGGTGGGAGAGTGACTCGTCTGGAAGTACGACGAGCGCAATATGGATTTCTGGATGAATCCATATCCGTGAATGTGATGGTGGAGACGGTAGTAATAATAATAATAAAATAATAATATAATATGTGTGTATCTGTATGAAAAAAAAAACTACGGATGCCTACTATTATTAGTGTAACTTTATTTCAGTTGGTACTTTAATTTTTAATTTCAGTATGGTGTGTAATAGATGCATAATATATGAATAGAGTAAGTCGCAATGATCGACGCTTTTGACTAAATTACGTGTCATGTGATTGACGATATTAAATATTATTTTGTGATATTAATATGGGGTAATTGTTTAAAATTCAGATGGCCGACGAAGGAAATCAAGAAAATCTGAATAATGATAACCAGAGTAACATGAACTTGGTTAATGAGAATCCAAGCATCAATAACAATGGAAACCAAGTGGATAATAGTGCTATCCAACACATAGTGGCACAAGGAATCATAGATGCAATGCCATTTATTATTCAAACGGTTCAAGAAGCGAATAATAAAAGTAAACATAGCAGTAAGCGACCAATTGAACCAGAAAACAGCGTAAACAATGGACCC